>VDFB02058242.1:404767259-404896112 GCA_007258455.2 Sequoia sempervirens
TTGTAATGAGTTAATGTTCAGTTGTTGGCAGTTGTGTTACCAATAATCATAAGTCTTGTCATTCAAATAGCAAGAATTATGTCAAAGTAGGTGCACTAAGTATTGGGTCCTCCCTATTATGAGTAAATTGTATTTTAACATTACCAGTTTATGAAAGATTTGATAATTATATATTTTTTGTTTTATAATTACTTGAGTTATTATTGCAATTGATGTTCTCTAGTAGCATAGAAGATATCAGCAAACATTTTGGCGCCATTGCATTCGTGCAAATCAGGTCAATTGAAATTGGTTCAAAGGATACATCAGTCACCAATACCTATTGATGACACCACATAAACAATGGCAATATAGGTGGTTTGACCAATTGAAGAAGTGGTCAAAACAAACCAAGAAAGGGAAGATAATCATAAAAGACTCCAAGCATTTGAGGGACCTATCCATACATGAGCACATCAAGGAAGAATCATGCAAAAAACCAAGTACTTCCAAGATCTATCTGGAACAACTTAGCAGTAACCAAAGATGCTGATCAACAGCTTGATCATTTACCCGAACTTCTTGCCAAACACTTAATTGTAGCACAAAACCTTCGTGTCAAATGTGACCATGAATTGCAATGACAACAAAGACTCAAAGACAGACATTGAACCAAAAAGTGATAATGTCATTGATCTCAAACAAAGGTGGGAGAAAGAGAGCCCAATAAGGCAATAGACCAAACAATTAAACAATCTATTAGATTATTAGAACAAGAGTAGAGACAAGGGCTACATGAGGCAACCTCCACTAGGTAACCGAGGAGACAAGTATGATAAATTAGTGAAAGTTGATGCCAAAAAATAAGATGAAGCTAAAGCCAAAATATGAGTAGAAGATGGAGCTAAAGCCAAAGGCATGGTAGAAACTAACAAAGGGTTTGGTTGATACCAAGACACCACACACCACCTACAAGTGCTAAGTGGGTGAAGATTGAGCAACAATGACCCTTTCCAAAAGTGTTGACCTTGCCATTAAAGTATGGTTGCCAAGATCGGCAAATTCTATGAAACCCATTGAGGATCCAACAGGGCACTGTGATAGCCTAGGGCTAATAAGAAGATAATCAACAGTCCTAATTTAAGCACAACTTCTGATGATTGAAATTCACACCCAAATCAATTGGTGCAGGAAATCTAGTTGATTATGACAACAATTGGAAATTTCATATTCAAAAATAATTTAGTTCAGAATTACAACTCGGGAAAGTGACCAAACTGGCTACAGTTGGACTGGTGTCCTTCCTTACAATGTTCTTGTGTCCTCAGAATCAGCTGTATGTGATTAAATGATTTCTGCAGACTGAGGGTTTTAGACCAGTGCTGGTAATATCTAATGTGGAACCCTTTATCTGGTGCCCCCTTTGCTCATCTGCAAGGAAAAGGTCTGATAGATGCACAGATCTGCAGTGGTAGATCAGACTGGAGAGGGTAGAGCTAGATCTAGGGTTTGAGGCGTGATAACCCTCATGACCCTAATTCAACAGCTGTTGATGTGTCTTCCAAACAAGTTCCATTCTCTTCATGTTGACATCTAAAGACTAGGATTTGAAACCAAATCTGCAGTAGTGTATTGGAAGTTAACTTACCCAGGCTGGTGGACCTTAATTTCTGCACACAGCTCCCTGTTGTTTGCCTCTAAGTGTTTAGGCGCTCTAGACCAGATAGGGGGCAGCCTAGGGCACGCCTAGAAGAAGCTTGCAAGTCTGCAAAGTGAAATTGTAATGCAGATCTGACTTTTACAGCCACTGTAATGCAGGTCCGTGACTGATCGCAGGCCCCTGGGGGGTACTGGTATGCCGCCTAGCAATTCCTAGGGTTGGCACAAGAGAGATGAGGGTAGATGCAGTCTTGAACAGCTCCAAACTCCCTTTCCAAAATAGCAGCACCACCTGTTAATGTAGAAATAATTTGCAAAGTCAGCCCAGTTGCAAACCTTAACTGGATTTTCCCAGAAAACACAACAATGTTAGGGTTTTCACCCTACCAAAAGCTACTAGCTTGAGGGTTTTGTCCCAAGCAGTGTCAAGATGAAAAGCACCCAAAAATTTCTTGTTCCACAAATATCCCCATTCAAGGAGAGTGTGCCTCCTTTTATACCTAATGGAAGAAAAAAAAAACCCTTGGACCCACATTGGCCTCAAGAGTTGGAAATCAAGTGGGCCCCAAAATATTAAATTTATATTTATTATTATTAATAATATTAATATTATTTTTATTGAAAGAAGGTCATACGGACGAGTGATCTCCCAATCAGTGTTGGGAAGCGTTTGAGGGCTTTGAGTGCCTGCAAGTGGATGGGTGAGGGAGACCAAGCCCTCCCCCACAGAGGTTTGTGATTTGGGTGGCATCCTCATACTTCCTTGTTTTATTCACATGTATTGTCCTTCAATGTGCCTCAGTGTGCTTGTGTTTATCTTTGAATTGGGTTGAGTACTCTTGCACGCTTTCCTTTCTATTGGTTTAACGGCAAAGTATGTTTTGTATATCGTTGGGCTCTTAGCTCTTCTAAGCATTAAATGAAAGGGGTACGGATCCCCCTACAAATGGGGGAGAAAACATTGAAACCCTGTACAACCAAGCAAAGCCCTTCAAAGAAGTCACTGTGGACTAGGCTTCTACATTTCCAAAAGGTGCAAAATTCCTAGTTGTGCTTGCGGAGGAGGTGTGCGCCCTCGACACCAATGAAGGCGAGAAAGATGAGCATCCCTCCGATGACCCTCAAAATTTAAAACTTGTTCCTAACCCTAAAATGAAAAAGGTCATAAATTTTGAGAGGTCTAGGTTAAAAGATACCGCCATCTTCCTGGTGGCTGTAGACATTAATAAAGATCCTGCCCAAAAAAATTTAGATTCATGGTTTTTAAATGTTTGGGCCAACAAATTTGGTATTCAGTTAAGCTTTGTACAATGCTTCAACATGGTTTGTTCATTATTTTTTTGAAAGATCATGCTATGCAAAAGAGGACCCTATTGAAACCCTACTAGAATGTAGGGGGTTGCATCTTTCAAGCTTTGGCATAGTCCCCAACGGCCATTGTGGAGTAGGTCCTTGCACTATCATGCCCTAGGTGGGTGGTAGTGAAAAATCTCCCCCCTGAATACTAGAAGCTTATTCTACAATTGCTTGCTCCAATTGGTGGCATAGTGCGGGTGGATGAGGCAAAAGCTTCCCTAACTCATTTGGATGCTCGTGCCCTAGTTTCCTTGGAGTCTGGGGTAGAAATCCCTGGCAATCAATGATTATGGAAACCAATTTTCTTGCCCTTTGAAAGTTTTGGGAGGTATTAACGCATGTTATCTATGTAGGAAAGAGGGGCATATTCAAAAGAACTTCCCTATAATTAGAAGGAAAGCAAATAAGGGGAAATCAAAGCCGAGTTCGGCAGGAAATTTTGGATCAAACCCTAATTTGGAAAACTCTGCTCCTCATCAGAGCATGAGCATGATTTTGTCACTAATGTCCACCTCTCACCAGCCCATGTGGAGCACATGGCCACTTTGGTTGAGAGGGTTCATGAATCTGAGCCTAGTTTGATCCAGAATGACAACCCTAACTCGGTTGTTTGTGAGGATACTCCTCTAGGAGTAAAAGATGCTTGTTGTGTAGGAGTCCTATCGAGAGATCCTAACCCCTCTAGAGTCCCCCACATATATTCAAGTTTGATAAAATTAAAAAAACTCTTTTGACATCCTATCAAAAGAGGATGTAAATATCAAAGTAAATCAAGACGATGATACATCCGCATCTCCAAGTGGGTTGGGAGCATCCCTGATGCCTCTCGGCTCTTACCCCCCCGCCTCGACCCCTATTAGTGATGTTTTGTTAATTAAAAAACTAAATGCACAGCAAATTGTTATGAAAAAAATGGAAAAAGCATAGAGGATAACTATCTAAAGAAGTTAGTTGATAGTAATAATTTTTCCCCCGAGGTGTCTAACTATCAGTTTAAAAGTTCTTCTAAAACCAACTTGGAAAGGAAGGATGGTAGTTTGGCTGAGGGTAGTAGGGTTGCATCCCTGTTGGGAGATCTAGTTTCAAAAATTGAGGACCCAAAGATTGCCAACCCTCAAGGCTCAAACAATCAAATGGTCAGCCTTAGGGCTAATAATTTTGTGGGGAACAAATATGGTAGTAGTGATACCCCCTCTCTTATATCTGAGGTGGCCTTGGGTGTTGATAATAGGCCTGAGACCTCTAAAACTAGAGGCTATATAGGCCTCAAAACTCCCCCTCCAATTGATGGACCCCTAGTGGATCCCAACCAAACTACCAAGTCCATTCTTGAACATGAGTCTAAGTCAGATAAAAAGGATGCCATTAAAAGTTTGAACCATATCACTCATGATTTCAATAATCTGGCTTCCTCCAATCCAAGTGAGGACTTGGTTCCTAAATTGGATCTTGAAGGTGGCCTAAACCATGAGGAGATTAAAGGGGATAATAAAGAAAAACCTCAAAAACCTAAAGGGGGCAAAAAAACTAAATGCAAACCTAAGGATAGCTTGGAACCGACCGTGAACATGGGTTGTGAAGGTAATGAGAATATCACTAATTTGCAAATTGAGCAAACTCCTAAGGCCCGGGATGGCCAAGGAATACCCAAGAAACATAGAAAATCCTTATCTATGGGCGGTGGGGGAGTTCAGCTAGCCAAGAATAAAAGGAAGAAGACAAGCATTGTGATCTAGATGCCTACTTCAAAAAGGCTAGAAGTTGAGGAAAGGTTACCAAAATGTTTTGAATAGTTCACGAGTGAACAAGAGGCAGCCCCTATGAATGTTGAAAATGAATCTTAACTGCATTTCATGGAATGTCAGGGGTCTTGAGTCCCCTAACAAAAAATACATTGTAAGGAGGTTTCTTAACCTTGAGAAGCAAAAGGACATGTTCTCTTCTAGGAGACCAAAGCTATTGGATTCACAGTGAACACAAATCTGAGATTCATTTGGAGTAGTTCTTCATATTATACCGCATTGCATGATAAGGGGAGGGGAGGAGCTACTATTCTCATCTCCAACCAATGGTCTCAATATGTAACTAACCAGGGCACCTCCCCTTGCAACAGGGCAATGTGGATCACCATGGAAAAAGGAGATGACAGAGTAGGAATCTTCTTTGTATACGCTGCCAATGATCATAGAGACAGAATAAGGCTCTGGTAATGGCTTACCAACTTGTCAAATGTTCCTTGCATCTTGGGGGTAGACTTTAACATGGTGGAGCATCTTGAAGATAAGTGGGGTGGATTAGAAATGGGTTGGAAAGGTAGTGAAAAAAATTTCTGGCAAAGGATGAAGGCAAAGTTAAACTTGGTTGACCCTATAGAAGGGGGGAGGAAGCATTGTAAAGGGATATGGTTTACTTGGTGTAATGCCCAAAAAGGTGGCAAAAGGATTTATTGCAAGCTGGGCCAATAAGGATTTCTTCAATTTTATCCCAAACAGTGATGATCTTAAGGTGAGTGTATATCCTTATACTCTTTCAAACCATCACCCTATAAGGGCAAGCTTAATTACCAACAAAGGCAGACCCAAGGAAAACTTAAGTGAAACAGGATTCATTCTCAATACTCATCTTCTAAAAGGCAAGGACTGCAAGGATGCCATCTCTACTCTTAAGGAGATAAATAAATGGATGTTAAAAACTTAAAAGACCTAAGTGCCATTGAAAGACGGGAACAAAATGTTATACGCTGGAGGAAACTCTTCCAAACTATAGGAAAGAAAAAGGCAATGGACAGTAGGAGAGAAGAGAAGGAGCTTCATGACAAATTGTTCTTAGTAGAATCTAGGGTCCCATTGGATCCAAAGGATGAAAGATTATGTGAAGAGCTGTCTTTTGCCAAAAACAACCTAAGAAGAATCCAAGCTCATAGGATTCGAGGGTTATAAAGGTAAGGGCCAAGCTGAATTGGTTAAACTATGGTGATAAAGGATCTAAGTTCTTATTAGATACATAAAGAAAAGAAGTTTCAAAGAGAAAATTGACCAAATTTGGGAGGGTGGCAGACTATTCACCTCCCAGGAAGAAATTCTAGAACAATTCCAATTATACATTCAAAGCCTCTTCACCTCTGAAGGTGGTGATGAAGGTAGTCATAAAGCCAGAGACTTCACCAAAGGTAGCATCCCCAAGAAAATTTCTGAGGAAGATGCCTCAAGGATGGTTGTGGGCATAACCAAAGAAGAGATCGACAATGCCATCCTCTCCATGAACAATGACAAATCCCTCGAAAGTGATGGGCTGCCTATGGAGTTTTATAAAACTTTTGCAAATTGCATCTGTGAGGATTTGATGCAAGTTTATCTAGAAGCTCTAGAAAAAGGCTCATTGGGGAGAGGCATTAATAAAGGTATCATTAAGCTACTGCCAAAAGGGGGTGATAAAACCCTCAGATGGAATTGGAGGCCAATTACTTTACTAAATGTTTCCTATAAGATTATGGCCAAGGTGATTGTACTAAGACTTGTCAATATTCCTCCCAAATTCATTAATAGCACCCAAACTAGATTTATCAAGGGAAGATACATCTTGGAAAATCTAATTACAAGCTAGGAGGCTATGGAGTGGGCAAGGTACTCCAAGCAAAATACTGCCATGCTCCTGCTTGATTTTGAGAAAGCATATGACAAGGTTGAATGGCCCCTTCTAAAGGGCAACCCTTGAAGCCTTTGGCTTTCCTACTGTGTTGCGTAATATGGTGGATACACTTTTAAAGGATGTTGTTGCACAGGTAGATGTAAATGGTTCACCCTCAGAGGAATTCAACCTTGAAAGGTCAATCAAACAAGGTTGTCTGTTGGCACCAACCCTCTTTGTTATTGCATCAAATTCTTTACATTACTTGTTGAGGGAGCACACCCTATCACCTAAAGTCAAAGGCATAAGACACCCGGATCAAAATGATCTAATTAACATCCAATTTGCAAATGATACTACTATCTTTCTGGAACTAGAAGAAAACAACATGGATTCCTTGTTGCAAAAGCTCAACCTGTTATGCAAAGCATCAGGTGCCAAAATTTCCAATGCCAAATCCATCCTCCTAGGATGGATGGAGTCTCCACTTGAATGGGTCAAGAAGTATGACTTCCAATGGGGAGGTCCCCACAAGCAAGGTACCTTGGGATCCCCTTTGCAGTACATGTCCTTGGTAGGTAGGATTCAGGTTTGTCAAAAGGTCCTATCATCTTATAGCATTTACTTTGCTTCTACTTGGTTCTTCAGCAGTTATCAAGTTAATGAAATTCGGAAAAAAAAAAAGAAATTTCCTATAGTTGGATGGAAAGGGCAAAAAGAAAAAACATTCAATGAAGTGGGAATGGTGTTGCCTTAACAAAATACATGATGGGATTGGTCTGAAAGATCTAAAGCTACATGGTATTGCTCTAGCAGCCAAATGGATAATCAAAGCCTTGGTGGGCAATGAGCCTTGGAAGGTTTTGGTAAGAAGTAACAGACAGCTTGCTACTCCTAAACAAGCTATGACATGGAGAAAGCTGCCAATAAGTGATATTCTCATTAACACACATCCTATGTCCCCTGCAGGTTCTTTGGTCTTTAAAAGCCTTTGGAAGGCTTGGGAATTAATTAAGCATAATGTAGAGATTAACCTTGGTAAATTTTCCATAAACAATAATTTAAATTGCCAAACATACAGCTCCATCTGATGGAACTTGGAGCATAATTCCAAGCCCCCTGCTCTGTTACAAGAGTGTTTTGCTAAAAAGTGGGCCGAAAAAGGTATTTATACCTTCAAAGACATTTTGACCAATGGACAAATAAAAAGCTGGGACAGTCTGGCCTCTGAGTTTAATATTCCAGGTTCAAATCTAAGAACTTATACTACCCTCCAGGAAGCGTGCAAAAATGTCAACTTCCCCCTGAGTACTGATGGTGACATAGAATTATCCAGTGACTTTAAATGGAGGGATGGTTCTTCCCTTCCTAAAATCAAAGCCAAAACAATTTAAAGGACCTCAATCAATATTGTTTCTGTCATCGAACATCTTAATAGTTGTTGGGGAGTCTCACTGTCTAATAAAAGTTGACAAAATGTCTTTATTCTGTGTGGCGTAATGTTAAAGAGCCTAAGAAGGCCTATTTTAGATGGCTTGTTATTCTGCATAAAGTTCCATTTAGAACTAACCACAATGATGTGGATATTTGTAATATACGTAGAGCTCCTGAAACTGTGAAGCATATCTTTTTTTATTGTTTTTATGCAAAAGAAGTTTGGAATATTTTTTGTAACGATCTAATGATTTGGGATAAGGATGATAGGATTATTTGGAAACATGTGTTAATCAATAATGAGAAACTAAATAACGAATGTAAACTATTTTGGGATTGACTATCTACTGAAATATTATGGCACATTTGGAAGGCAAGGAATGAGGATAAATTCAAGGGTTGTAAGAGGGCACTTACTGAGTCCTCCAAAAGACTCACGTTTCTCAATATTGTTTTGCAGGTTACAATTACTATGGAGATCTCAATGGCAGAGTTTATGAAACTGATCAGTGATGGCACAATCATAGTTAACAAAACAGAGGTGAAGTATGGACACACATGGCATCACAACCATGAAGACTCAAAAACTTTTCTTAAAGCCTTAAGGGAATTCCAAAGGGTCTTTAATGAAATGGCGGGGGCGAAGCAAAGAAACCAAAAGAAGTTCGCCATGCCAGGCTCCATGTGAACGAGGGAGATAACCCTGTGATTGAGGAGGTCAGGTCCAATGAGCAATTGTCTAACAGGGAGTCTGGATGGGAGAATCTTGAAGAATGCAGCCAAAGCTGCAATGGTTAAGCACCCTATGGTTTTATTATACTCAGAGCCAACATGCTTCTATAGTCTGTAATTTTGTATGGCTATATATCCTATGTAACTATGTGGAACAGGTCTATATATCCTGCATTTTGTAACTATGTTGAGCAGGTTCTATATATCCAAACAGAAGTGATATATACGGTAGGTTGATCGATCAGACAATACATATATCCTGCATTTTGCAACTAATGTACAGTGATCTGGAACTCTGCTAGCACAGAGGATATGTTCTCCATGTTTTGATCTACTATTATTAATACAAAAATATTATTTTTATTAATATATATTTATATTATTAGCTTAGTGTTTAAAAAAAAACACTTGTTATTAGATTAAAGATATTTTTCCTCTTGGATGAAGGGCACATGACAGGCACTCCCTTTCTAAGGGGAGTCCTAAGTTTGGAGCAGAGTTTAATATTGACTTCTTAAGAAAAGAAGACCAAGCTACATACGAGACAAATATCTACACAATAGAAGACTTGCACATTGAAGTTCCACAGGTAGTAACACCAAGGTAGCCTGAACCACAAGCGGGAGGGAGTCACATAGAAAGGGAACCAATAGTTGACTAAGGCAATGCACATATCACTGTCAAAGTAACGGCTAAGTATAGGATGTGTTTGATAGTGTTGAGGAGAGTCCTACACAAACCTTCCGAATTGAGATCATATTCTAAGGGTTGCTGCTATATGCCCTTGACCCATAGCATGCATGGGGATGTGTAGCTAACTTGTAGCAAGAATTGTGTTATCATTTCTAAAGTTTTATATAGGTAGTTAGGTCAGCATGGGTGGTCCCCATGGCATAACTATTGTATATATAGGTGGCAATGGTTAGTTCATTAACATTATATTGTGAACTATGTTTTTGATGAAGACTTTTGGAGGTTGCCCCACTCCTAGCTTTATTGAAGGATTCCAAGGGAAATGAGTCAACCACCAAGGCATTGGAGAAGCCAAAGGAAGCCATGTGCAAAACTCTATTTCTAGCTAGCCCAATTTTTTCTAAAACCTTTGTTGTGGAATGTGATGCTTATAGGTATGGCATAAGAACAATACTCATACAAGAGGGAAGACCCCTAGCATTTGAGAGTTCACAATTCAAAGATACGAATTTGTTGAAGCCCATTTGTAACAAGGAAATGATGGCTATCCTACATACAATCAAACAATGGAAACCTTATCTGATGGGAATACACTTTAAGATGAAGCTGAAAATGCTTCTTGGAACAAAAATTCTCATCTGAAGAACAACACAAATGGATCACAAAGATGTTGGGATATGACATTGAGATCATATACAAGAAAGGAAAGGGGAATGTTGTGGTTGATGCTCTATCTAGTAGGGACGAATCTGCAAAGTCACTATTGTATGTCATTTCCATATTGCAAGGAAATCAGGTTGATGAGGCACAAGAAGAATGAGAGGACATGGATACACAAATTATGAGAGGACATGGATACACAAATTCTCATTCAAAAACTCAATAAGATTAAGTGTGTCAAAAAAAATTGCATGGAAAGTATATGCTCTATGATACAAGGATAGGTTCTACGGCTACCTATGTAAGAACTCAATACTTAAGTTCAAGATAGAGCTTCATGGTTCTCCAATAGGTGGTCATTTAGGCCTCTCAAAGATTTATCATAGAATCAAGAAGGATTTCTTTTTGAGATGGACTCAAAAAGGATGTCCAAACATTTGTGGTAGAATGCATGGTATCACAACAAAATGAAAGGGAGACAATTAAGACCCAAAGCCTCTTGCAACCCTTATCTATTCAAAGCTAGCAATGGAAGTATCTATGGATTTCATCACCGATTTGCCCAAGTCTAAAGAAAAAAATGTCATCATGGTGGTTGTTGTGGATTGACTCACCAAATATGCAAACATATTTGTGCTTCGTCACATCCATTTGTAGCAAGTACTATAGCAACAAGCTTTATAAATATCATCCAAAAGCTACATAGGACTCCAAAAATTATAGAGTGGTCATGACTCTATATTGACAAATAATTTTTGGACTAACTTATTCTCATGTTTGGGCATTCAGCTTACTTGTAGCTCATCATATTAAGGTGACCAACAAGTGCTTGGAAGGCTATCTCCAATATTTTGCATAAGATAAATAAGAGAGATGGATGCAAAGGCTTCCATTAGTAGAATGGTGGTATAACACTTCTTTTCACACTTCTTCCAAAATGTCTCCATTTTTTGCACTATATGGGTACTATCCACCACATTTTCATTGTGGTCACACCCAAAGGTTAGAGCAATTGAATACATTTAGTACCAGCAAGAGATAATCTCTAGTCATAAGAAGAACTTTGCAATTGCACATAATAGAATAAAGCAACAAGTTAATCAACACCATAGTGAAAAACATTCTGAAGTAGGAGAGTGGGTCTTTATGCAATTACAACCACATAAGCATCACTGAAGCAACAAAAGAAGAATAAAAATCTTGCACCCAAGTATTATGGCCAATTATTATTGGTAGTGTAACATATGATTGAAGTTACATAAAACAACCAAAATGCATCCAATCTTCCATGTTTCCTACCCGAAGAAAGTTATTGAACAAAGAGTTTCAACCCAAACAAAGTTACTAGAGTTTGATGAGGGCAACAAAAGGATTTTGGAAACTATGGGAATCCTTCTAACACACACTAAGAGGTTGCAGTCAAGGACAATTCTAGAATATATGATCAAGTGAAAGAATCTAGCATGTGAAGATGCAACATGGCACGATGAAGTTTTCATACAGAAGCATCCAAGGATCATCTACATTGAAAAATATTTGTTTTAAGGGGAAACGCATCCTACACCCTTAAAGTATAGCATGCTTGGGGATATGTGTAGACAACTTGTGGCTAGAATAACCATTAATTAAGTTAAATCATCATTTCTATTGTTTTATATAGCTAGCAAGATCTTCTTGGGTGATCTACTATCTAATTATGGTATGTATAGGAGGTAATAGTTAGTTTACTATCATCATATTCTGAATTTTGTTCTTGCTGAAAACTTTTGGAGGTTACCCCCTTGAAACTAGCTTCTTATTATTGAGCATTTGCAACTAATTACTATTATATTTTCAAGTATTTGCTATGGTTTCTTCTCTTGTGTAAGTTATTTCATTATAGTCATCCCAAAAGAATCCCGTATCCATAGCTTGGGTGTCCCATCAACTCCATCTCTTGAAACGAAAAAGCAGCCAAAATTTAGTTGCAATGGATTTGATGATCATATCCAACAATGCAAAATGTTTATTACAACCTGGACTACTAATGGACACAAAAAAAAAAAGCAACATTGGTTGAGATGCTTTCCACTCACACCTCAATGAGTGGCAACTAATTTATATGTTGATGTTCCAAGTATTGATAAAGCGACTTGGAAGAGCCTAAGGAAAGTGTTCATGAAAAAATTCAGAAATCAAAGGGCTGACAACAAGATTGTGGCAGAAATATAACACCTAATAGTGGAAGTACAAGAACATACAAGCCTATAATAGGAGGGTCAAGGAATTGTTGGGTAAAGTGGAGAAAGAACCAACTTACAACCTAAAAGAGCATTGGTTCATTGAAAGTGAAAAGAAGACATACTCACAATTGCAAAGGAGTCAAGATGAGGGCCTTGATTCAAATGATAGCAATGCAAGAACTATTCAAGCTCTTCAAAGGTATTGTGTGAACAAAGTATATTATCTAGCTAGTTTCACTTTAGAACCTATTCACACCTAGTTACTTAAGCTTACATAAGTCATTTACTTTTTGTGTCTCATATCATAGGATTAAGACACTTGTCATGATCATAAATAGATTTAGGGTTTTATCCTTGACCATATAACAAAGTCATCTGATTATATTATAATCATATAATATTTATTGTTTTTTGGCAATATAGCAATTCTTTCTATTACATCTATCTTGTGGAAAGTTTTTGGTCTTGTTGATTAGATTGATGCACTTGTGAGTTTTGTCATTACTCCGACATGGTATCAAAGCTTTAAATCAGCAAACCCTTTCTCATTTTTTCAGGGATTTTGCCAAGAATTTTTATGGGCAACCTCCTAGAGAAAAATGAACCTCACAATTGTGCTCAAAAAGCCCAAAAACCTATAAATCAATATAAGACATAATAGAGTTTGGCGATGACAAATTTTAAATCTTTTTTGGGGTTGACAAAAATTGGATCCATACGATTGTACAGATCTATACTATCATATGGCTATCATTGTTATTAGTATATAGATAATATTTCTTTTCAACCCTATGATGGTTTTGCATCACTTCTATATTAGAGCGCTGCCACTATACAAATTTCAAAAAATAAAAACAAAAAAGTAAGGCATATTTTATTTTTTTAAATTACATGTATACCATGGCAGTACCAACCCCCTACCACAAACCTATCATGACAAGGACAACAAGCCCCTTGAACCCAAAACCTATAAATCCATATAAGACATAATAGAGTTTGGCAATGACAAAAATTTTTTAAAAAATGGGATTGACTAAAATTGGATCCATACGATTCTATGGATCTATACTATCATATGGCTATCATCATTATTACTGTATAGAGAATATTTCTTTTCAAGCCTATGACAGTTTTGCATCACTTCTACATTAGTACACTGCCACTATACAAATTTCAAAAAATGAAAAAGCAAGTATATTTTATTTTTTTGAATTACTCTGGAGGACGAGGGTTTCCACCCTATCCCCTCCCCATGCCTAGGGTGATGTACCATGATAGTATCGACCCCCTACCACAAACCTATCATGACAAGGACAACAAGCCCTTGAACCCGAAAACCTATAAATCCATATGACATAATAGAGTGTGGCGATGACAAATTTTAAAGTTTTTTTGGGGTTGACTAAAATTGGATCCATATGATTGTAGGGATCTCTACTATCATATGGTTATCATCGCTATTACTATATGGAGAATATTTCTTTTCAACCCTATGACGGTTCTGCATCACTTCTACATTAGAATGCCACCACTAAAAAAATTTCAAAAAATAAAAACAAAAAGCAGGTATTTTTTATTTTTAAATTACTATGGAGGACGGGGGTTTCCACCCTATTCCCTCCCCATGCCTTGGGTGATGTACCATGGTAGTACCACCCCCTACCACTAAACTAGTCATGACAAGGGACAACAAGCCCCTTGAACCCAACCTTCTATGCAAGGTAAGGGCTATGGGTACCACCCCCTATCCATGACCTCTATAATCACAAGTATGGCAGCCCCTTGGCAGCCCCTTGGACCCTACCCCTTACATAGGGATTGTGAGGGGGTTTAAACCCCTCCAAATTTTTTGAATAATGTTTCCTAAAATTAAAAAGAAAATTGCATACCAAAACCTTGAATAAATTTTTTGGTTGTTTTGTTATATTTAGTGGATTTTTTGGCAATTTCTTTAAATGTATCAACCTTTTCCATCTTTAGTAGTGCCCACTATTTTTCAGCAAAGATTTCCAATTTGGAAAAGGTATTATTTTTCATTGGTGACAGTTAACTTTGCCAAACCTCCGGTAACAGTTTTACCCTATGTTACAAGGTTTGAATTTGAATTCGAATTCGGCAAAATAAAATTCGGATGAAATTCGACAAGGGTAAAAACTTCAAAAAAAAAAATTGACATTAAATTTGCCTTATATAATTTTGTTTTAGTATAATATATCCATAAAATTATCAAAATAGTTTATATATAGTAAATTAAAATTATTTAAAATAAAATAATAATATAGTAAATTAAATAAATTATAATAAGTTTAAAAATTTAACTTAAATATTTAAATTTGTTAAATTTTATATATTTAATATAATAATATAATAATATAAATTAAATGTTTTTAAAATATTAAATTTTGTGATATTGCTATCAATTCAACCGTGTAGTTTTACGATTCAAACTCATTGACCCATATTTCATGAGTAGTGGTTCACAAGAACCCATCTCTCATGATAGTGAATGGTCCACTTAACACTCATTGCATCTAGGTGATGCTCACAAAGGTGAAGCACTAGGACTTCCCATGAGGTCACCCATCCCAATACTACTCCAGCTCAAGTGTGCTTAACCACAAAGTTTCCCCCAAGGTTAAGCCCACTTAGCTTGCAACCCCACTTGCAAAACCTTCAACAAGTGTTGTGCCTTATGAACCATTCATTATAGAGCCCCAAGTGTTGTTGGGCTTAACCTTGGGGGAAACTCTGTGGTTAAGTGCTTGAGTTGTAGTACTGGAATGGGTGACCTCCCAAGAAGTCACAGTGCTTCACCTCTATGAACATCACCTAGATGCAATGAGTGTTAAGTGGACCGTTCACTATCATGAGAGATGTGTTCTTGTGAACCACTACTCATGAAACATGGGTCAATGAGTTTGACTCGTGAAACTACACGGTTGAATCTGATAGCAATATCACAATTTGACACGCTGTGGAAAATACCTCCTACTTATCAATATTAAATTTTATTTTATTAAATGTTCACATTAAAAAATAGAATTCAATAAAACAATAAATGGAAATAATATTAAATTTAAATATATTCAATCTTAAATTTTTAATTAAAATTCAATTTAAATAAAATAATACTTGATATTAAAAAATGTCTTTTATTTGAAATAGAAATTACTCATATTACATTTTATAAAAAGACAAAATGAATTCCAAAAAAGAAACTGAAATCCAGAAAGAACATAAATTAAAAATAAAAGAATGGTGAAAGTCGCCAAGGAAGAACAACCACTAGCCACCGAGTGGAGTCTGTAAACATTTGATTGCTCTTTCGCAACCTACAAAATGTAAAATGAATTGGGTGTTGCCTATTGTCCGACAGAATGAATCATGTGCAAGTTATGATGTCTCAAAAATTTTGCCTCAACTTGTCGTGTTATTACAGTCACAAATCTCGCAACTCACAACTTTACAAGACTGCAAAACATGGGCCAAGTTTTGCATTTTGACTTGTGTCAGACGTTTTTTTTTTTTTTGGAAAAAAATTATTTAACATTTTTTTTAAATATATTTCAATAAAAACTTCATGACCTATTTACCATACGAATATAAAGGCGAATATTAATGATTTTTAAGAGTTTTGTTGAAGTTTGCCAAATTTCTAATTTCAAGTATGAAATTCGGCGAACCCTATGATAGAGGTTTTATCAAATTTCACAATGATATCATGATGATGTTAGTAGACACCTTAGATTTTTATGTCCCCTTTACAGTTCAAAGTATGATTTTTGCACTCAAACTTTGAAGGCTTTGTTCTTGCTCATATGAGCTCTTTTTTCAAAGCATTTTTTTTAATGGACTTCTTCATGTTGGTGAGGGATTTTTTTAATTTGGACTTCTACTTTTTTCAAAATGAGTTTTCACAATTATCTTGTTGTGTTGCTCTCATTATGGGAACTTTTAAGGGCCATAACTTTTGCATATGGACTCTTTTTGGGTCCAATTATTTTTTGAGCTGAGTATTTACTATTTACTATCATCTTCTAGTATAATTGTATTTTCAGCATGTGGTCATTTTTGGACTTTGTAAGCACTTCACAATGTAGGAATTTTGTAATTTTGATGCATGATTTGACCCGAATTTGTAGATTCTCCTAGGTGGCATTGCATAGTTCTCATTTTGTGACCTTATGAGGCTCTATTTGCACACATACGAGCACTCTTTTCGAGAGAAATTTTTTTAATACTTCATAGACATGCTATTAGTTTTTCTTGATTCTATTATGAAGTTGTACTTTTAGCATTTGAACCTATTTTGAAAATTTGTAAAAGGATTGAAATCAAATCCACTTTGTGGATTTTGCCAGTGGCAATTGTACTTGCACTAATTTACCAAATTATTTTAGTTGGGAGGGTCATTTCAGCAAACTAGTGACAAGTGACAAGTGACAAGGGAGTTTATTTGTATTGTTTCTTTTCCACATGCCTTTTCTACGATGTTGTTTTTGAAGAGCACAAAAGATTTACTGAGAGGGGGGGGAGGTAGGTGGGGAGAGCGCGGGGGGTGAATCAGTAAATCTAAACAAACTTTCACTTGTCAACAACTCTAAACTTTTATCAACAACAACCTTTATCAACTTCAAATTCTAACACAAATCAACTATACAAGAATATCTCAATATGAACAAGTTGACACCAAGATTTTACGTGGAAACCCTTACGAGATAAAACCACGATACAAATAATGTACTTTATGAATTATATATGCTTTTACAAAGAATGTAGGCACCAACCTACTTGAATCACCAATTTGTAGTTTAACCAACCCTAAATCCTGATTTAGTAGGCACCAACCTACAAGGAGCATCAACCCCTAAAACTGATTTAGTAGGCACCAACCTACAAGGAGCACCAACCTAGCAAAGATTATAATTTGAATGATAATGTTCCACCTTCAATGTTGCTTCCTCAACCGATGATGGACAATTCTGCTCCAACACTCTTCTTACAAGTCTGGTGTAATCTTCTCTATGGATTTGTCAAATAATCCTCCTCACAAACTATGTGTTCTTCAACTGATGACAAACTCTTTCTATGCCTTCATCAAGATCTTCTTGTCAATGATATCTTCTTCACAAACTTGATGCAATCATATATCTTCCTTTTTAATTCGGCCCTTTGTTGAGTCTGCTCATATACTCTTCACACATCTGATCTAACACTGTCTCTTGACTTCAAAAGATCTGATTCAAAACCTTCTATAAATCTCTACTAAATCCTTTGAATTTGATCTTCAAATGATCCACACTTTGCTGTAGCTTTTCTTCTTCAAACTGTAGTAAACCTCTTCTCAAATTTGCTATAGATTATGTCTTTGTTATCTCACTCCTTGTCACAGCATTTCTTATTTACACAACCTTCAACTCCACAGCTGATTGTGTTCTAAAGATATAGCATTTATTCCACATACACATCACACCCTTCTTAATCTGTACATTAGATGATATACAGTTTCATGCAACTTTGATTCTGATTACTTCCTCTCTCTTTCACAATTAATGTTCAATCAAATCCATGCTCCAACACTCTTTACAATCTCTCTATATTCTGAAAATCTTCATTTGATTCACTTGCTGGAGTTCGAAAGATATATCTTTTATTTCACTCACACAGCACACACACTTTATTTACATTTTCTCTTACCTTTTATATGTCTTCAATGAGAGTGATAGATACACCCTTTCATGATGACTACCTCCTTTCACAATGGATGCAACACTTCAAATATATTGCTGTTCCTTCACAAATAAAAATATTAATTGCTTCATATAAATATTCACATCTTTTCATTGTATGAAGCGCTGCCTTTTATTCTTTTATTAATTGCATCATTTAAAAGTAAAATATTTCCTTTTTATTTAATTGCACCACTTCATTATCGTGCCTTTTCAAATATCAACAGCAGCGATTAAAGTTTTACTAAAGACATTTTGTCTTACATGGATAAGACTTATTTTGTCTTATTCTTAATTCGTCTTTTTCTGCCTTAAGTCATTCGTTGCTCCCTTTATTTTTGTCGCTATTAATTTTTGTTTTATTCTAATTTTGTCTTATTCGAGTCTTTTAAATCAGACATGTCTTTTAGATACAGCTGCACCTTTTAACATATACGTATTAAGCTTGTGAGAATAATATTATACTTAGTTTTCTTTTCTTTAACAAAAAGTATATGTTAAAGACTAGTTAGTGATATAATAATATATCAACTAAGTCAATCTGATTTAATCAATCTGAACATCTGAGAGACCACAAATTTGTCACTAAGTCTGAATGTCAATCGTTCCCAGAATCTGAGTTTTGAGTCATCAATCTGAAAATCAACCATCGATCTTTTCTTTGCTGTGAACACTAATAATTTTGTTCTATGAGGGCTCACATTCTTGAAGACTTAATTTGTCTTGCACCTTCAAAACAATCTTGCAACCTAGCAGCAAACACTTAATTTGTCCTGTATTCCATTCTCTTCAAATCTTCAAGTCCTTCTAAGTTTAATCTGAAGATTGTATTCGTGACATAAATCTGTGTAATGATGGACCTCTGCAATATGTTATCCTTAATCAATGACTCCATCTTTTTCACTTTGACATTAGTGACAACTTTGCCAACAATCTCCACTGATTGTCTTTGACATCACTGACAATATTTCCATCAGTTTTCTGCACCATAGATCAAAGTTTAGTTCCTCTTCTTACACCATATAATTATTTTTATTGGAAATCTAAAATGCTTTTCTAAAGAGGTAAAGGATTGAACAGAATAACAATGAGTACAAAGGTTAAGCCTACCCTAATACCTAAATGGTTTAATTAATGTGATGAAGCTTATGGAATATTATGTTTGTCTGTATCTCCCGATCTTCTCTTTCATACTAAATTCTTGAGTATTCCTAACAATATTTGGTCCAAATTGGACACTCTATTTGGGACTTAAGATTCCATGAGAGGCCATCAATTAGAAAAAAGCTCATTAGTTTGACCCCAAGCATGACACTATTCAAGACTTCGCTAAAATGAAATCATTAAGATTGTTGTTAAAATGACATGGAATTGAAAAGAAAGATAAACAATTAGTACTCAATATTCTCTCTTGGTTCTAACTATTCAATCTTCGTTTTGTTTCTAGCCTACATCCCACCAAGAGTGCTC
Source organism: Sequoia sempervirens (assembly GCA_007258455.2). NCBI lineage: Eukaryota > Viridiplantae > Streptophyta > Pinopsida > Cupressales > Cupressaceae > Sequoia > Sequoia sempervirens. The sequence goes on from VDFB02058242.1 coordinate 404,786,821, forward strand.
TAGGAACTCAACTCACTATGCCATCTCTAGATAACTTTGTCACCTCTCTCACCATGAAATAGAATAAGCTCATCCAAATGACCACTCTAAAATCCTCTAAGCAGCATGCCCTAGTTGCCAACCAAGACACAAATGAAAAGAAAGGATCAAACAATAAGGATAAGAAATAGAAAAGTAGGTATAACGGGGAGAAAAAGGATCAAAAACCTGCCTCAAAAGCAAGTTCAAAGAACTCTTGTTCTAAAGGCAACAAGCCTAAGAAAGAAAAGGTCAAGTGTGCCTATTGCAAAAGGCTTGGTCATAATGAACATAAACGTTTGAAGAAATAGTAAAATCACCTAAGACATTCTAGAAAAGAATAAAATCGATGTACTTGAGTCAATAAAATAAAGTCAACATGAGGGCTAAGGCAAAAGATCACAGCAAGAGGAAAAGAAAGAAAAAAGCCCTCGTAGCAATTGCTTCTTCGCCATCCACTTGGGTTCTTGATTTGGGCGCTTTGCACCACATGGTTTAATCTTTCACGTCTTTGCACCCTTTTTGAGGTGTGGAACACTCCTATTGAGGTGTGACAACACTCTTGTTGAGGTGTGTGGGAGAGTATCTGTTGATGTAGGGGATGGCACAATTCAAGATGTTCTTTGTGTGCCCACATTATCAACTATTCTCCTATCAGTATATCAAATCACTCACATAAGTTTGTGTTGTAGTTAGTAAACAATGCTTATTATTATGTTTCTATAATATGGATTATTTGACTATGTATTAATTGTCTGTTGGCTTCAAACAGTTATAAAAGTTAGTTAGATGACGATTGTGTTCCTCTTGGCAACTGTCGAGTCTTTTAGACAGATTTAGTATCAAGGAAAGCAATATGATCTAGTCCGATTGACTTTAATCTTTTGTTGACCATCTCTAGTCTACTTTTGTAATAACTTAATGTGTGAATAAAGATATACTTTTACTCCTCTATTTAGTATGCATTAGTAATTTTTTTCACTATTTCAAATATTCATTTTCTCATATAGGAGAGCAAATATTGACATCCTCGTCTTAAAAGAAATCAGGTCAAATTTGAGAGATTCATGCCCTTAAACCCCAATAAAGGCAAGATGAGACCACAAAGTGATCCAGACCAAGAGCTTAGAAAATCTTTTAAGTATAGAAAAAAGAGAACAAAGAAGAACACTACGAGAAATAACCGAAGAAACCCCAATAGTACTAGTTCAAGGTCAGAGCCCATCTCGAGAACAAAGTCAAAGTCAAAGTCGTAGTTGGAAGGACATAGTCGAGCACTTACCACTACCCAATGAAGTGTGGGTTAATCTTCTTGACCAAGTAAAACAATCAAGAAAACCTTCTCTAGATGAGCAAGTTGGGAGACAAAGTCAAATTCCTTCACAAAAGTGCAAGAGAGTAACCTTCAGGGCATCAAAAGGTTGTCAATCCAAGGAGAAGAAGTTGAGCCAAGGGCATATAAAAGAAAATATGAAGGCAAAACAAGTGCATAGAATGCTAAAGTTGAGGGAAGCATAGAGGATTCTTGCATAGCCAAAAGTGTGAGAGAAGCACTAGAATGTCTAAATCAAAACTCCCTAGCATGCAAGTTCCATGCACTAGGTTTGCATCAAAACAAAAACATGGTAAGCCTTACTATGTTACCCAAGTTTAGAGGAAATAGATAAGAGGATCCTATGAGGCACTATAAGACTTGTGAAACAATTTGGACAAAAAATGGGCAAGATGATTAGACAATTTGGCTACGGCCTTTTCAAGCCACCTTGCGAGATGTAACAACTAACAAATATGCAAAAATTGACCAAGCTTCTCAATACACATGGGAGAGATTAAAGAAGGCCTCCAAAGAAGAGTCTAAGTTGCTTCATGATGATAATCAAGTAGTGGCAAAAAATTTACAATACAAAACAAGGTAAGCACGAAGAAATACAAGCTTATACTCATAGACTTAAAGAATTGCTTGAGAAGTTAGAAAAAGAACCAGCTGACAGTCTCAAGAAAGTATGGTTCATCGAAGTTTTACTTCCATTATTAAGAAAAAAGATAAGAGGCAGTACAACCCTCTTCCTATGCAAAAGTCTATAAATGGGCAATGGACATAGAAAGTGAAGACAAAATGTCTCACTGTGGTAAAAGGAAAACAAAAGAAGATGGAAGTTCGGATGACAATGACAGTGAATTAGGAATGGTAAAAGCACTCCAGAGGGACATTCTCTAAATAATAAAAGAATTTAAGGCAAAGAAAAAAACCAACAAAGGAACTAATGAGCTATGGTGTACTGAGTGCAAAAGTGAAGATCACACCAAAGGAAATTGTCCTCGAAAAATGTTTCGTGAGATTTGCCAAGTTATGGGTCATTCAATAAAAGAGTGCCCATATAATTTTAAGATTACGAGTACACAAGTACTCTTTACATAGGGAGACCAATCCACTCCATTGAAACCATAGAACGCATCTCTAGGCAGTTATCAAAATCAAAGAGGAGGTCACAATCAAATATAGTATGACTCCAAAGAACGTCTCATCATACAATGCTGACAATCTAATGAATGGGGACACTTTCCGAGAGACTGCCAGCACAAGCAAAACAAATTGCAACTATTGTGCAAATGGTGTGGACCTAGAGACAATGAAGACATTGGATGTCCAAAGCAAAAGGCTAGTCTCAATAGGATTGATGTAAGGCATAATGAAGTATTGACTGTTACTGAAGCCCAAGAAAAAAAATTGTATACCAAAATGCATGTATAGAAGAAGAAAGGCTTCTTGAAGCAAGGGCCAAAGTAGAGAATGTTATGGCTAATGAACTACGCCACTCAAATTTTAATGCAAGTACGATAACAAATCAATTACAATCCGGTACAACTATTACAAGGCAAGTACTTCAAACTACTGTACCCGTTAAAGTAGTGGATTTATTTCAAAGTATTCTTGAAATTCAAAATGCTATTATATCAAAGAACAATGTGATGGTGCATGCTACAACCCATTTGGAATCTAGTGAGAATAACAACCTAATAGCTGAACCTCCATCGTCAAGGAACCAAGTGATTGATCCACTGCTACTAACAATTAACACAACAAAGAAACCAATAGTGGTGAATATGGAGATCCTTGGAGAAGTCTGAGCAAGCTGACCATTTGGCCCCCAATTTTTCAATTGGTGGGTGCAAATCAACAAGGGATTAAGGTATTTAGAATTTGAATTGGCCAAAAGGTAATTATTGGAACCCAAGCATTTTTATTGAATTGTTGATTTGCTGCCTTTATAAAAGATGTTGTAATAAGTCCTTCATTTAATAGCAGATGATCATGGGCAAGGAAAGAATAATTATGAGAATAGTTCTAACTTTTGTACAAGAAATCCCTTTAGTCTGTATGTAAACAACATTACCAAATTCTGGAAGTGTTAGGAGTCAAATTATATACTCATTCTACATTTGGAAATACGTGATAATGAAAATTCTGATGGAATGAAAAATTGACTAATGGCCATTAGTCAAATTCTAACAAAAACATATCATAAACTGCACCATGTTACACACCATATCCAACAACAAACTTACGTTCACATTAAAAGGTAAAAATAAAGCAATGTTGTCATGTAAAATTAGAAATAGCCATTCGGGTCCACAAAAAGAGAGATGCACGCATGTACAGACCAGAAAAAGGCCCTCAATCATGGAGGAAAACTCACAAAAAAAACATGAATGGAAGGCGCGAATATTGGCAAGTAGAAAAAATGCACGCTGTTACCAAAAAACCCTCGAAAAATTTTCAAAAAAATGTCGTGATTTTCCTTCTTCAAACCCTTGAAAAAACTCTGCAATTTTTTATTTATTTTTTTCAAGAAAACTGATTTTTGACAAATCGGATCACAAAAATTCCTCACATAAATTTCTTTGATTTTTTATTTAAAAATAAATCGGCTAAAAAAAACTTTACAAATTTTTTTTTTAAAAATCTATCAAAAAACAAGATTTGAGCCTAAGCTTTGATAGCATGAAATGATAATTGATATTCAACATTAATTCATTACAAAGGAGATGAAAGCTCCTTAAATAATACAATACAAGACGATGTTTCTAAAAAGAAACTGTCGTTAACAAATGTAAATAACTAAAAGCTAACTGAAGCAGATTAAGTTAACAGAAAGTAAACTAATGAGTAACTAAAGGCTAAGATGACTATTAAATAATACAATGATACTTTAATAATGTTGTCGTGTAAAATTAGAAATAGCCATTCCTGGACATTGAATACACATATCAAGGCCAAGTTTTACAAAAATAATGCATGGTATAAAAATAAAGTTAATGTTTGTCAGAAAAAAATCTTATAGGACATTACAATACTAAATAGACCTCAAATTCTCTTACCAAGGACTTAAAATATTTTGAATGTTCTGCTTCAATCATATCGTGTCTAATATTGAAAAAGTACTTGTGAAGAACAAATAATTTTTATGTAATATTTTTTCAAATTGATTTATAGCAAAAGATGAGATTAAAATGCAAGCAAGCTTACACTACAGCAACAGAAAATTTCAGAATTCTTTCAATGAAAACAATTTCAATACATAGAGGTTAAGGGTTTGACAGATTTTTACTATGCTTTGTTGACAAGAGTGAGATGCCACTCCATCATAATAGGACAACAGCTTAACCATTTGATCTCCATAATTTTTCGACTTACCTACAAAATTATTGTTGAGGAAGACATGCACAGCATAACCGTGAGACCCAATAGCAAGCAATTGTGAAACGTTACTCCTTAAAAAGGGCTCATCTTCATTGACATCAACACTGCAATGAAGAGTTAGGGAATGAAATTCTATGTTCAGCACACAACATTAACCAAATAATAAGAAAATTCAAAACAGACATGTTTCAAGTCACCATCAAATGCACATCAAATCATACCTTGAAAATAAACTGTAAAAATCATATTTGAAAGTATTTATTATTTTCCATGCACCAGATATGTTTGTCTTAGAAATACTACAAATACTGAATTTCAATGTGCTAACAATACCCCTCTTATTGCATCCTCCTCTATTTTCCTTTTGTTTGCAACGACCTGCTATGAATATATATAAGATTCTCTTCATCATTATTCATGGATAAGCGTTTTAGAAAATTTACTGGCCAATTGAACTTTATTCTGGAGAATAAAACTAATCATTTAGTACATAAATAGCTGTACTAACAATAAAATGTTTATGAAGGGTTTATGCATAAAAGACAGTTATTGAAACTGTCACCATTGATGGTCATAATAAAAGAGTAAAGAAATGAAGCTAAATTTTTCTTCACTGGAAAGATGTATTTGTATGGGAATATAGGGATCTCAAGGAATGTCACCAAAGCTTTGAATACACAGAATTCCATCTGTGCCAGGTGCACAACCGCTCAGATGAAGGCCCTGTAAGCTGATACCAATGTACATAAAGAAGGTGCTGAATAGGAGTGATAAATTAATTGATGCAGTAATCAGCATGAACAAATGGGTAATCCACGATCATAGATTAAGAGACTGAAGATTGGCATCTATGGAGATTTGAGGATTCTAAATGTAGTGACAATCAAAGGCCCATTTTCCATATCCTTTACTGGCTTCGTGTTGCAGGTAGTTGTGAGGCATGACATCTATTCATTTCTGGATGACTTTGCTAGCTTCAGCCAAATAACCCTAGCAGATTAAGATAAATCAAAGATTAGCTACAGGTAGAAAACAAGATTTTTGTTTACAACCACATGTTCTGACTCTGCAATACACTGGCAACATTTATAAGGATCATGAGAACCTGATGAAAAAATCATTGGACTTGGACAAATCAAAAGAGACTAAGATTAATGCATGCTAGATGACCAAAGTAATCCAACCACAGCAGAAGTACTGGCACAACAAGCATCTCAGAAAAATGAGCTTAATGTCAGTGGCACTAGTGTTGGAGTCTTATGGTCAATGAGAAATCAAAACAGTTAAGTTCAAGAGACTAAAATTCATGAGGTTCTCGACAATGGCTCAATGAGACTAGCGAATATTAATGGTACATCATGCAAGAACATGATTAATGCCTCAAAATCAAAGCCTCGTCAAACATGGAGTTCAGCCACATTAGTGAATTTTAAAGATGTCAACTTGTGTCATATCAAATGTCACTCCTTTGATGTCATCAATGACACATCAGTACAAAATTAAAGTAAGAATTTATATAGTAATCACAGCTTGAGTAATCATCTTGCTGTCCTATCCCCAAAAGACCCCTTTTGAAGGCCCTGCATCCCTAGACATCTAGACATCCACAGATTTTTTTAGATTATTGCTGAAAATGTGAAAAAAATTACTTTTTTGTTGTTCTATGTTGAATTAATATATAGCATCGATCAGATTCTTACAACTCTTATTCAATCTGTCTATTATTAATATTATCATATGAGTATTGTGAAGTTCGATTATTTATCGAATCTTGCAATAATGAATATGGATCTAACTAAAAGTTAATTGTGTTAACTATTTTAGTTTATACGTACTTAAAGGGACACGTCCCATGAGTGGACGTGTCTCCACCTTGTGGAGACACGTCCTCTCATGAGACGTGTCTCATCCAAGAGTCACCTCTTGCGTATATCTGTGAGATCCGTCTTTCCTTTGCAGATAATCGAAATCATTAATTAATCTGCATTATATCTTCAGATCAGAAGTTCGTTCTTCCATTCTGTATTTGTTACGTCCTCCTTTCTGTGTTTTAGATTTTGTTTTAGCATACTCATAGGTATAAAAGTCGAATCCTTTCTAATCAGATTTGATTACAATAACATGGTATCAGAGCTACGTTGTGTGAATCCAAATCAAATCTAAATATCAGACATACCACAAGGAGAGTAGTAGGAGATAATGCCAGAAAGGAGACACGGACTTGAACAGGGAAAGATAAGAAGTGAAGCGGCGATTCCAGAAAGAGCTATGTCCATGATCCAGAAATGCTATCAATTCATTCTTAGATCATGGGACATATAAAAGATTGAGGACCGAATATAATCATCCCTGAGAAGGACGTCGATGCATCACAGAGGTCACGACAATATAGCAAGATCGATATCATTTACCTTGCTTGACTTCTCTAGAGTTCAGTATATCGCTGCTAGATATAAAAACGACCATATCACTTCACAGAGTTTCAATTATAAATCTCCTATCAGAAGTTACTGCCCTGCAAACTGGAATCTACTGAAATATTTTAGTGGTAGTAAGCAATTTGAATAAGTAAAGAACTCACCGCAACATCACACAGTTAAAGATCAGGAGTGCACCATTCTGATATCTTTTAAAGTCTCAATTATTGGCATATCCTTGATATCTTTATCTATTAAATTGAAGGGAAATATTCAAGTTAATTATAAGGGACGTCACAATGGTATCAGAGAGACGCTAGCTAGAGCCGGAGGCTCTACCTGGATGGCGTGAATCTTGTCTATCGATGATTATCCTGAAAGCAACAAGGAAGATCAAATGAATACTCGTGGGTTGAGATGGATCAAGCATCAACCAGAGGAATGGACCTGAAATTATTCTGAGAGATCAAGTGTCTATTTTATGTGCATTGGAGAGGCTCCATGCTAAGAGTCTAAAGCTTCTCTATGTAAGAATTTAGAGGAAGTTATCGATGACATTGAACATCTTTATGTCATTGCAGGAGACTTCTAATAACCATTGTCTCTGTTCTGGACGTTGTCCTTCTTGTTGATATATTAACCCGATATCGGGTCTATTACGAAGGTAACCTGGGACGGCTTCGATACCCAGAATCATAACAAGATAAGTATTTCACTTTTGTCTTGCATGTTGTATAAAAGATAGGTTGGAAATTACTCTGTTTCTGAGTTTAGATGGGCCTGTGAGAGGAGAAACAATTTTCTGTGCAATGTGAAGGATTTGTTGTTTCTGTAAGCTGTTATGAGCAGAGCTCAGGAAGCGTTCAAGTGCAGCACTTAAGGAGTGTTTGACTCTTAGCGAGATAAGTATTCTTTGTTTGAAACCCCTTTCTATTTGGATCTTGTAATTAAAGAGAGATAGTAGTTTCTCTTGAAATTGTATTCACTAACATAAGATCCTTTGAAGATTTCATTTATTCTTTGCGAGTCATTCTTTTGAAGATCTTTGAGTGTGACTCTGAGATGAAAAAGAGAACTGCATTTTTGATAGGTTGTTCATATCGATGCATGAACTATGTTTGAGCCTTGACTCTTCGAGAGAGTTGGTTATACATGTGAACTGCATAACGCATTTAAGAAATTTGCAGTTGTTCAGATTGTCCTTTGCTGTGCTGAGTTTAGCACTCTCGAGAGGAGTAAAAGTTGGAAGAAAGAGTTATATCAAAATCCAATAAAGATAAGTTTCTTTATTCCTTCATTCTAATTCTTTGATATATTTATGTTATAGGTTCATGTATTCATGATATAACCTTAGATAGTAAATTCTAGCCTTGATATTTCTTTGGATACTTATAAACAGTTAGTAATCTCTCTCTAAAATGCTTCCATGATAGATCTAAGAGTAGAAGGTGTTGAGAGATTGCTTAGTGATGAAAAGCCTAAGGCATCTTGTGAGGAAATCATGCCGACCAAAGAAATGATCAAGCAGACATAGGACTGAGTTGGTGGCCAGAGGGAGTTCACTTCTAGAAGTCATCTTTTCAATCTTTGAAGCAGGGATCAAAAAGGGAGTTTTGTAACTCACTAAGAAGAAGTGAAGATTGTTGTATTGCAAGGATAGGTGCTGAACTCTTAGAGGATCTCTTCAACTGTTGAGATCAGAATTGCTCAAGATTGTCTTCTGGATTTGTCATTAGTAGCCCCGCAAACCTATTCAGAATAGTGAGATCTGGGATGAGATCAAGGAGTACTATCCTTAACTCTCTACAGTATCTGAGGTGTGCACTGGAAAACATTTATCTAAGTCAAAGTGTTGCAGGCAATCTTGGACGAAGAGGTCAGAAGGTTGATACAAGTGCTTGAAGATTCAGAGGGAGCCTATTGAGCCTGAAGAAGATGGTAATCTTGTTGCAGCAAAGCATGTCCTAAGATACTTGTGTGTCACATTTGGATATGGATTGAAATATTCTTCAGTTTAGGATCGGCTATGATATATTGGATTTGTAGAAAACAGTCTTCAGTAGCTCAAAGCTCGACTGAAGCTGAATACATTGCAGCCCCTATGGGGGCAAGATAAGCAATATGGCTCCGGAAATTGCTTGTGGTGAGCCCTTGAATCCTACTATTATGTATTGTGATAATCAGAGTTGCATCAAACTCTCTGCAAATCTAGTATTCCATGATAGATCTAAGCACATTGAGATCCCCTAACATTATGTAAGAGACATGGTGGAAAGGAAAGTGATCCAGGTGGAGTATGTTAGTACAAATGATCAAACTGCAGACATTCTCACCAAACCTCTCTCCCGCATCAAGGTAGAGCACTTCAGGAAGAAACTTGGTATGGTTGAAATGTAATTTGATTTATGTTGAAATTCAAATTGTTTATATAAGTTGTACTAATATATATAAAGATGTTTTATGTGTAAACTCTTTTGTCATGTGTGTGACTCCATGACCTTATGGGCCTACTCCCCTGTGTACATTATTGAAAGGTGACGATCTTTCTAATAATGAAACACTTGTATGTGACATTGTAAAGTGACGACTCTACAATGATAAGTTAAACTATCATGATAGATATCATGTGACTTGATATCTGTGAACATGTCATGATAGTGTCTCTTGGACACTTTGATGGATATCATGAGACTTGATATCATTTGAAGATCATTGTGATCCTAAAGAGATAAATCATGGTGGATGATTATATATCCGTGGATATGCCATGAATTATTATGGTAGACATCGTGTGACTCGATGTCAGTGCACATACCATAATGAAGATGTGATTATGAAGAATGTCATGTGACTTGACAATCTTGGGATAACATATCTTCGATATCACGTGTGAAGGTGATATCCCTACTTATTTGATTTGTAATATCTTCTCTAGCTAAGAGGGAGTGTTGAATTAATATATAGCATCGATCAGATTCTTACAACTCTTATTCGATCTGTCTATTATTAATATTATCATATGAGTATTGTGAAGTTCGATTATTTATCGAATCTTGCAATAATGAATATGGATCTAACTAAAAGTTAATTGTGTTAACTATTTTAGTTTATACGTACTTAAAGGGACACGTCCCATGAGTGGACGTGTCTCCACCTTGTGGAGACACGTCCTCTCATGAGACGTGTCTCATCCAAGAGTCACCTCTTGCGTATATCTGTGAGATCCGTCTTTCCTTTGCAGATAATCGAAATCATTAATTAATCTGCATTATATCTTCAGATCAGAAGTTCGTTCTTCCATTCTGTATTTGTTACGTCCTCCTTTCTGTGTTTTAGATTTTGTTTTAGCATACTCATAGGTATAAAAGTCGAATCCTTTCTAATCAGATTTGATTACAATAACATTCTATAATTAAATCAATGAACGTTGAACATTTAATCACAAAGTTAATGTATTCTATGAATGTCTACAAATCTTGATGTCATACAACTAAACTTATAAAATTTTGAAAGTCCAGTGCTCAGAGCTAAGAAATTGTAGCTGGGGTCATTTAGTTCAGAGTTGGAATCATCCAATATTGAGCTGAGAAAAAAAATAATCAAAACCAAGAGTAAAACATTAAGAGCTGGAAAGAATTTCATCTTAGGATAAATGAGCATCAGAAATAGTTTGAGTAACAAAATTGCGGATGATTATTCTCCAGAGTCTGAGTGGAGTGAAACTACAGAAAGCAGAATATAAAGACATGGATTAAGAAACATTCAGAAAAGCAGAAAAATACACCAAAGCAGCTGGAAATGTAGTCCTTTTGTTAGCGTAATAGGTGAACATATTCTGTAAATGTTTTCCTGTACAAAGAAAGGTGAGGATTCTGAATTCCTGTTAAACATAATCTATGGTTGTTTTCTCATTGACAAAAATTTAAAAGCTTTTGAAGCCCTAACAGGACATTATTCTTTTTACTCAAAAGAAATGTGTTTAGTGAACTGATCTTTTGCATAAAACAGCACATTTGACATTATGAATCATTGGTTGCATCAAATGTTCAAAGGAATGCAAACTTTAAATTTCAAATATATTTATAGAGAAGTAAGTTTTTTATCAGTCAATGATTTCAGCTTTAATGCATTTCAATCATTTAGAATGTCTGAATGAAAAAGACAGGCACTCACCTAATCATGTACCAAAGATAGTCTGTTGTGTCCTTAGTTGTACTAATGTGCTCCAAAAGACCTTTATTCTGAAATTGAGTATCTTCAAAACCTCCAATGGTGTCTTTAAACACTTTCCAACCAATCCCATCCATGAATTTCTCACTTAACACTAATTTAGATGATTCAAGCTTCATCTGGGTATTTGATTTAAGAGAATACTGCTGTACATTCACCTGTTACAAAGCACCAGAAATTAATGATGAATTTCATTGTTATTCAAATGTCACATTTATTACAAACAATGAACTATTAGTGTTATCCTTAATGCTGCACAAAACTAATGTTGCACCATGTTATGAAAGCGGGAAACATAAGGAAACAAAGAAATACAGAAAGGAAACAAAAGAGGCTTCAATGGAGTAGCCAAGAAAAGACAAATCCATTGCCTGTTCAGTAATATTGTTTTAATAATATTGGTTCTTTACGGCCAACTTTCAAATATAATGAACAATTCAGGACAATAATTAAACATGTGGCAATAAAAAAATGAACTATTTATTTAAACACATAGTATACAGTTCTACTTTCCATCGAATTATTATATCCTTTATGATGACCATTTCTAAGTTGACAATGCCAAAATTACAAGATATATAATGACCTGCAGACCATTGTAATAGCAATATGTCGATGATTTGTGCTGTATACATTGTGCCATATATCATATACATCATAGATACTTATTTTTTATGTTTATTTTTAAATTACAGTATGCAAAATAAATGAATAATGTGTAGATGTTCAATTTCCTTCTATGTGATTAATCCCAACTACATGTCTACTCAAGTTTGTCAGATTTATCATTATTAATGAGTAAAATATTAGCCCCTACTTTTCCCATATTTATCTCTCATCTTTTGGGATATTTTGGCATGTGTATGTATGTTGGAGTAGTGCATTGATTCATTGTATTAAGGATCAGGACTCTAGGGGTTTAGTCTCTTCTTCGTAGCCAAGAAATCGTGGTGAACTTAGTATTTTGCAAGAACTCAATGATATTAAGCATATTACTTAGTGTAATCACATTTGGCCAATATCTATTATTGTCCTCATTTAGTTTATCATTTATCTCTTTTTAGGTGCATTTGTTGTTCCTAAGTCATTTAAAGAAATGATATTCCCACAGTCCATTATTGTAAATTTGAAAGCTTCTGTACTAAAACTGTGTAGGGGTTTCTATATCAATGTTTTGGATCACACTTGATACAAAAAATCCTACACAGTTTTAATACAGAAGCTTTCAAACTTACCAAAATCATTTTGTCAATTTAACATCTGATGACATGTATTGATATACTGTGTGGTTTGGTGATGACAACGTGGAAGTTGCGGGTGGACCATGGTGAACAAAACTCAGTGGATAAAACTGTATAGACATCAACAAAAATCCAGGGAAACCCAGGGACGCATCCCCAGCATTTTTGGGGTGTCCCCGTTTTCGGGACGTTTCAAGGACATGGGGACACCTAGGGGACATCCCCAGGCCGTCCCCAAATTGCGGAAAAATGAAGGAGAAATCCTAGAAAATTAGAGGGGACGGCTGGCCATCTCTGGGACAGTCAGGGGCCCATTCTGGGGACAGCTAGCCTTCCCCACAAAAAAATAACTCTCATCTTTTGGGAGTAATTATTTCCTTTGTATGGAAAACCTGTCAAAACATAACAATCTTAACAGAAACTAAAGTTATATTTTTGTATGTTTTCAAGGAAATATTTGACTCCCAATTCATCTAATGGATTCAATGAATATTCCTTTACAGTCAAAAATATTTACGGTCCATAAGAACTATGTTACCAGATCCACTAGGGGACCAACCAGATTCAGGTCTTGCCGTTCAGTCCAATACCCTACAGATTTGAGCAAGGTTTGGTGTGGGGGAATTGGGTTTGTCTAGGATGAACCCAAGAAGGATCCTAGCAGATCCCAGCAAACCCATATGGAACCCATTGAATTTCTAACAAATTTTTAATTTCAATTTTTCTCTTTTAAAACTTTTTCCACATTTGACTTTAACCTTGTCACCCTAATGACATGTTCCCTTTTCAAAACTAAAAGAATTGATAATATTTTAAGTTTAGCCCAGTAACTTTATTTTCAAATTGGAAAATTAATATTATTATAGGTCCTATGTAATGCTTAATAAGTGTTTTTAACACTTTATTTGAAATGTAATTCAAAAAGGCCTTTACATGTAATTTAAAAAGTATTTTTAAATACTCAAAGAGAAAAGCAAATAAAAATATAAGAGGGCCCAAACTAGGCATCTATAAAAGAGAGGGCAAGGCTCAAAGCAAGTCATCTGATTTCATCGTTTCATTCTAAGTCACAAGGTTGGTCAATTCGAGTTCGGCAACTTTGAAATTCGGATGAAGTTCGGCCGGGAAAAAATTCGAAAAGTATAAAATTCGGATTAAATTCGCCTTATGTATTTTTATTTTATTTTTTAATAAATATAAGTAATATATATATCCATAATATTGTCTAAAATGCAGCATTCTTATAATTTATAAATAGAATATAGTATTACTATTAAGAATGCTGCATTTTAACATATAAAATATTAAATTGTATTTATTTACATAATAATAAATTAATAATCTAACATATTTTTATTTTAAAATAAATATATTATATATGTATATTTATAATTCTAAAAATATAGTATAAATTAAAATTAAAATACTAAATTTTATTTTAAAAATTAAGAACAAAGTTAAAATATGCCTATATTTTTATTAAACCTAAATATTAAAAGCCTAACTATACAAATTTAGAAGAAATTCAACAGGTGCGGACGGAGACGGAGACCTACCTGGAGAATGCGACGCACGCCACGCCCTGGTTTTTTCTGTAGAATGCGATGCCTTGGACGCGCGAGCTAGGATATGCAGGAGTTGGGAAACACAGGAGCCGGCACAGTTGAATCTCAAAGTCGCGAGCAGGAGAGTTGAATCTCAAAGTTGCGAGCAGGAGCGAAATCACCCTTATCTTAATCATGCCAGAAATCAACTCACGACGGCTCTCAGATGGAAAAATCCAACTCGTGATTGCTCTCAGATGCTTTTTTATCAATACTCAGAGTCGGCTGTGTGTTACTAGCATATGGGAGTGACGTTTTTATTAAAAAAATCACTTGGGCAACCCTAGAAAAGCCTTTAATAATTTTCCGTACGAATATGGGAAAATATGAACAAATTTTAAACAGAACTTTCAAATTCGGGAATATTCGAACTTCATCCTTGAAGTTAAGCCGAACAACAGCTGACCGCAGGGTTTTCATTATTCCTTCCATTTTGGAGATCAAAGCATGTTTCATTATTCCTTCCATTTTGGAGATCAAAGCATTCAAGGATGAAAACCTTTGGTGTTTGAGATCTAGAGGATGAAAACCCTCTTGGCTTTCCATGGTTGGATTCTCGAAATAACACCCTCATCTCCATTTGAGGCAATTCTATTCAAGGATCACACTTGGGCTTATAGACTAAAGTCATTTTCAACTTGCTACAGTTTCGCAATAGTGATTTATTGAAGATTTCAGCTTGTGGAGGTTTGGATAATTGGATTGATTAAAATTTGCAAGCAAATCAAATATATATATTTTATTGACTAATCAGCTAATTGAGAGGCATTTTCAACTTATTTGTTGTTGTTTCATGCATTATCGTTGATTACACTAGTTGTCATCAATAAAAATCAAGTCTAGTTTTCTATGTTGGTGTTTCCAGGTTTATTGCTACTGTCATAATTTATCCAGCAACTCATTATCCAATTCTACTTTCAATATTTGGTTAATATTAGTGTATAAGAGTTTTATATATATTACTGTCCATAAGAAAACGGTCATAAATCAACAATCTCATTTGATATATTTGAAGAGCACAAAAGATTTACTGAGAGGGGGGCGGGGGGCGGTGAATCAGTAAATCAATTCAAATTTTTCACCTTTTTAGCTTTCTACACAAACTTAAATTTTCATCAACATCAACTTATTGATATGAACCAATTTACACAAGTTGATACAACTTTATTGAATTTTTTTTTTTCTTTTTGAAGTAGGCACCAACCTACTTGACTTACAAGAGAGATGATTTAGTAGGATACAACCTACAAGGAACACCCTAACCCTTTACAATTTTAGTAGGCACCTACCTACAAGGAGCACCAACCCCTAATGCAAGGCACCAACCCTTGACTTGATGGATGAATCAAATGACTTCAATCAGATCTGCACTCTCCCAATCCTTCAATCTGCCTTTGTGATGAAAAATCTCACACTCAGCCCACACAAGAAGATGGGTTTCTGATATGAACCACTTTGAACTTCACAACCACACTAGCAACTTGATTTGGATGTCATTTATGTACATTGCCCAACCATTGTACCCTTTTGATGAAAGATCATATCTGTACTTAAAATCTGCCCTTTCATAAACTGAATTAGTTTTGACTTAATCGAATCTCATTGTTTTGATTTGCCTTTTAATGTCTTTGCACCAATTTTAATTTAAGTTTGTATTTAAGAAATTGACGCATCACTCCAATACATCGTGTCCTTTCAGAAGGTAAACCGATGCATCAGTTCAATATGCCTTTAGACAGACGTCTTTTCTAATCATTTTATTATTATTTTTGTCTTGTTTTATTAAAGCTGTTCTTTAGTGAACAGATCGCACCTTCTTGAAAGACCGATATCTCTTCAACAAAAGAGCATGTCCATTCGTAATGGACATGCACCGACTTTTTACATATCCACGCTAATAAAGAGACGCCAATACTTCATATAAAGTCTTTTTCTCTTTAATCAATACTAGATTTTGACTAATCTTTAATATGTGTTTCTTAACAACTTGATTAATTTGAAAACCAGAATCGGCTTCTTCACAAATGGCTCTTAATTGTGGTTGACAGAGCAGCTAACCTTTGATTAATTAATTTTGCAGCTAGTATGAGAATCGGGCTTCTTCTTCCCATCTGCTATCTTTCTTCACCTTACATGTTTGACTTTCAGATCGGTTTTGTCTAGAAGAGACAATGTAGCTTCATCCATTTCAATCTGTGGCTTTAATTCCTTTATTAACTTGTACTCCATTTTTAATTTCAGTTTTGCCTTCAACACAGATTGATTCGACTTGACTTGTATTTCAATCTTTTAATTAGTTTTATTTTCAAATACAGATTGATTCGACTTGACTTGTCTTTCAATCTGTTTGTTTAATCTGAGAATTAGACCATTTGAAACTGCCTAGGACATAGGCATGTATTTTGAAATTGTCTCTGATTGATCATACTTAAGCTCAATGATGAATTGTACAACTTCAATATTCTGATCAAGTCTTGACATCAATGACAATTCTTCTAACAGATTTGATTCATACAATTTAGATCTGTTGTTTATGTTGCATTTGAGAATGTATACCAACATTGAGGGTTTGAATTTGTCGTTTGGAAGTGTAAGTTTGATTTACAAAGGGTTTGCAGTATGCTTTATTGTTAATCAGCTAGGGTTTGGCATCTACATTAGCCATTTGATTATTGTTTCAGATTGCACATGTTTGATAAATCATCCATTTCCTAGAGTTATTTGATTGGGGGACATTACAGTGGTATCAAAACTTTAATCTTGGCAACCTCTAGGGTTACATTTAATTTTTCATGTAGCATAATAGGAAATTGAAAAAGAAGATTTGCAAATTCAATTGAAGATATCTTAGAGCAAAAGAATAGGAGAATAAAATAGTATTGGAAAGATCAAGAGACATGGATGAAAATACATGAGGAAATAATGAATTACAAATTTGACGCCACCAAAGTCCTTGACTAGTATCAAGACTAGTCTAATAATTTCAGATCCCAAGTTCCCTTCAATGAATATTTAGAGTTGATTGAAATGAAATATCCAGAAAAAAGAGGTTATATACAACTACATAAGAAGGTCAAGAAAGGAAAAGTTAGAACTTGAATAAAATGCTAAAAAAGAAATCAGGAAGCAAGAAGAATAGTCATAACTAAAGCCACAAGACATTGTTGCAGAACAAACCATTTAGCAATGATATAAGAGCTATGCTATGCAAGAGGAAGGTAAAGATCTTTTGTTAGAAGATGTTTTATTGACTTCTACTGATTGCATATGTCAACAAAATATTGATGAAGTCAAGGAGGAAAAGGCATCACTTTTTGGATGTGAAGACCAGAAGATGGAGGAAGATGTATCAAATCATGAACCATCCATCAATCTTCCAAAGGGTGTGTCGTCGTCGTATGTGATTGATTTTCAAAGTAGCAATGTGGATGAGCATGCATTTGAGGAGAACATTTTGGTTGATCCTAACTCAAGAATTTTGAGTCACGAGGCTAGAGGTGTTGAAGATATCTCAACAATTTCTAATTTAGCAAAGGAAGGTGAGCAACACTTTGATTACAGCCCAAGGTATGAAAAGGATGGTCATATTTCAAATGCATTGCTCCATACTATGTCATTACAAGATTCTTGTCATCATGGAAAACATTCTAAAAGGGGTGATAGGGTGAAGAAAACAACTTGCACCATAGGGCATAAAGATTATTTGATCCAAGATCAAAAATTGTTTTTGCATATGGGATATGTTAAATCTTTTGAGGTACAAAATGGATAAAGGCTTTCACGAGATCAATGTCACTATTTCTAATGAATTCTTCATCACATGCATTTGGATAGAAGGAAAGCTCATGAAAAATCATAATAGATATCTTGTGAAGTCTAAAAAGTTGAGAAGGGTCAATGCTCACAATTCATAGACTACTCTTCGAAGTCAAGCTCCACATTTGAAGACAAGGTTATGGATTATGGCCTAAAGAGAGTCAGAGTTGCCGAAACAATGAGATGATTGATGTTGGAAGATGGTAAGCAAAATAGATGCCATTTTGATATTCAAGAATTTATGACAAAACATTGTGTAGTGCTTTTTGAATCAAGCTACAAAAAGAATTGCCACCCTTGAATATATTATGGAGAATTCACAATGATGAGATACTACAAGATGATTTCATGGTCCATAGCAGAAAAAACCGTTTGGGGAAAAAATCGGCAAACCAAAAGTATAAGATTTTTCGAAAAAATTGGAAAAAATTGGACTAAAAATAAAATTAAAAATTGTAGAAAAAGAGACAAAAAAACTACATTTTTTTGAAACTTAAGGGCTTTGCCATAGGCCCATAGCATAGAGATATAGAGAGTAAATAAAATAGAGAGTTTAACCCATGAATTGTACAAAATAGGATTTTGTCAAGGTTGCCAGGAGACTGGTACTGGTACTGGTACGGGAGACTAGTACCGGCACCGGTATGGTTTTTTTTTTAAGTAGGAGACGGGGGTACTTGGAGACACCGTCTTTTTTTAATATAAATAAAAAATTAAAAATGAAAAATTAATAATTTATAGAATATATCATGAGATTGAACTTTCGAAACAAGAACAATAGTAAAGTTTAACAATGAACATTAACTTTAAAGTTTAAATACACAAATGTCATTGTGTCAAAGAGTGACAAAACTTTATGTTTTCATGTTATAAATTTTTTATGCTTTTAAGTTTCACAGGAGACGCCAAATTTTCCGCCGAACGTCGGGAGACTCGAGAGACGATGTGTCAAGTTTCCAAGCTGCTGGAGGCATTTCAAGGGACATCTCCAATACCAAAGATGCGTTACCAGTCCTCGAGACACGTCTCAAGGGGCAGGAGACACATCTCCCGGCAACACTGGATTTTTTTGTTTATATTCATATCAATGATTACATTGCATTGCACAAAGCATACTTCCTAGTGCATAAATAATAACTAGATGGTTACAATTGATTAAATTTAAATTACAATATAGTTTGTACAAAATCAACCTATAAACTAAGTACAAAGTTCCAAAAAATCAAATGTAGCCAATGACTCTTGCTACTACAAATAGAGTTATGCTAGAGGGTTGCAGGTCCTTATGATGAAGATCCTAGTTTAGAGCCTATTCTAAGTCGCTCAACCTCATGACTATCCAAGTTGGCCTCTAGGATCTCATAATCCTCAAGCTCAAGAATTAAAAAGAAAGCTTTCAAACATCAAAAATTACAAAATGGGAATCGATTGGTTCATATTTGTGATTTAACAGTACTTGCAATTTCTAGAACAATGTCAAAGAGAACTATATGAAGAGTGCGAAAGGGAAATTATATGACAAAGAAAGCAATTGCAAAGTTCAACTCAATAGGTTTTGAATCAAATAGCTCAAGATAGAGTTATAGAAAATGCTTTTGAAACAAAATCTTAAATCTCAAAAGGCCATAGATGATATTCAAATGTTCTCATTGATAACTATTTTAGCAGATTTGTAGAAGAGTAAAGGGAGTGTTAAATATTTTTCCATTAGATAACAACGACCTACTAGCATAAAAGAA
The DNA here is from genome assembly GCA_007258455.2 of Sequoia sempervirens. NCBI lineage: Eukaryota > Viridiplantae > Streptophyta > Pinopsida > Cupressales > Cupressaceae > Sequoia > Sequoia sempervirens. The sequence continues at coordinate 404,806,588 of VDFB02058242.1, forward strand.
GAGAGCAACTATTTGAGCCACAATTTTAGCTATTATTATTCAAGTAAGTTTTCCTTGATTTTGCATATAAGTGGATGATGGAGTTAAAAACATTGATGGAATTTGTGTCATGCCCCCTCCATAAAGACATGCTCTCACCCATTCACAGCACTCAGCCTAGGTGAATGAAATAAAATGCAGCGATAGGAATAAAGGAAAATAAATTAAGTTAAAGAAAATTAAACTAAATAACTTGGGCCAACCTCCTTCATTGTGGCACACACTTTGAAGTGTTTAAACAAAATTAATTAATTCTTATGTTGGGCTGACCCTCTATGCTGGCTGAACCATACTATAAGATGCAGAGTTAGGTTTTGTTGCTTTAAATTACTTTTCTAGTAATTTACACATTGGAAATTGTTTTTGAGCCAAGCTGTAATGTCCCCTATCCTAATTTGCCCTAGAATTTGCCTATTGATCACAAATTTCCACAAACTAGGGTTAGGGTTCCACCTCGTTAAATGAATATCTCGTAAATGAAGTAATCTTGGATTGGAATCTTGCATTCACCACATGAACAACATTCCCAAACATGCATATATACATTTGTTAGCATTAATCCATGGTAACAAATTTATAGACTATCAATAATGCAACCTATTGTGAACTAGGAAGAATAATGTGGTGGGTCCGCCAAAAGCCATATGCCAAGCCTAAGGGTTGTATACCATAACTCTCCCTATTGGCGACTTGTACCTGCTTTCCCCAACCACGTCCAACCTCGGAAAACACTTTTCCCACTTGTGGGAACGGACGGAACTTACAAGCGGTCTTGGCACTTCCACCCTTCCATGGCCCATCCTTTCCTTTAAGTTTTGAGTGTACTATAAGTGTGACTTCCACCCCTCCATGGCTCATCACTTCCCTTGGATTGGGCGGACTGTAAGTGGAATGCACCGCTCTTCTCAGCCCCTTACCCCAAGTGGGTTTTCAAACAGTCAAGCATATTTAACATCAAAAATCATACATGAAACACATTTAATTATTCATGGCAAAAATGCATACACTTATAAACAATGATTGGCAAAAATACACCCAAATATAAGATATGTCTGATAATAGCAATCTGTCTGTATGTTTCTCCTCCTTAATCTGTTGTCAAGATTCATAAGATATTGCTTAAGGAGAAAACAACAGATTAGTTTCAATTGATTAATAACTAATAAGGACTAATAATTGCTGCAAGCATCATTATTGTGTAATCGTATATAATCCCCATCTCTACATATATATATATATAGCGAGAGAGAGGGAGATATATATGTACATTTGATTAGATTTATATATATATATATATGAACTTATATTTAACTTACTCCCCTTGTTGATTTATCATTTATCTTCCTCTATCTCTCCCTGGTCTATCTTCTTCTTCATACCTTCTCCCACATTACACTTCTTGTCTCTCAAATCTGAGTATATTATATAAATGTATCTGCATATATATCTGTATATTTCTCTTGGTCTGCTAATTATATCTCTTCTGTATCCGCTACTTAACCTCATAATATATTCATTTGATTCCTTTATTGACGATATTTGTGTACAAATATATTCTTTTTTTCTGACCATTATACCAGAGGTCAAAAAGCATAGTTGGAAAACTCGCCCAACAAAGAACAACACTAAAGGAAAATTGAGGAGTTTTTAAAACTCGCCAGAAACTCAACCAAAAAATTGCTTAATAAACATAAAAAAGATTTTCAGCTTTAAGTTCCTACATAGCCAAGTTTTAGAAAACTCAAGTAAGTCTTTCTAAAAACTCGAAAACTCATCCAAGAAAACTTGCTATTAAACTCAAAACCTATTTTAAAAACTCAATGAAGTTTCTAAGTAGTCTGCCAACTATGGTCAGAAGTATATTTTCCATTTCGTATCTCCTTTATAATCCATAAAGTGGAGGGTCATGTCTTTTGGTTTATGAAAAGATGCTTTTCTTGCACCTCCCCCCGTGTCCCTTCATGCCACGTGATTCTCCTTCTCACCTAAGTAATCGCTGCTTTATTGAATTAATAAAATGGTTGTATGATTAGTACCTTTAGTCATTAAAACTAATCACTGCGTATAGTCAAGCGCAGCCTTTTACTGATCGCTGCTTTGGGAAATATATTTAGTGTTAATTAGTTGTTGCTAAGGAAACTTTATGGGTTTATTAATATGTTAATATATCTTATTTTATTATATTATTATTATAATTATAATAATTTCAAATTGCTAATATTTATCTTATTATATTTGCTAATTATTATTATAATGTTATCTTACAATAATTATAATTATAAACATATTAAATTGCTAATACCTATATTTATATTATATTTTGATATTTATATTGTTATTCATTTTATTTATTCATTCGTATTTCAATGTTAGGGTTTTTTTAATGTTGTAATTTCGGGGATATGACAGTCCACCCTGCCCAAGATTGCTTGTCCTCAAGCAATCACTGCAAAGATCGTAGGTAACGATACAACTCTTTATTACCCTACTATCCCTTCATGATCCATATTCTAATTCATTTGGAGGATATCGCTCTTCTGGCACCTCATATCAATTCATCCCCAGATTTGAAAGGTGAGGATGATCTTGGGATTTTTGGGTTACGGACCCATAAGATAACTTAGCATGGGCTTTTTGCAATGATTTTGTTGTATTTCAATTTTATCCCAGATACCTAGTGTTGTTATGAGTACGTTTACTGAATCTTATTTGTTTGTGTGGAAATTGTACCTTAGCACAATTTATGATTCGACTATTCAATATTCATAAAAATCTTGACATAGTGACCATTCATGTTTGTACTCAAGTTTTAATACCTGTTTCAACATTGAGAAGATTGTAATATCTAAATGTAACAACCTTCCAAAGGTAAAGGCCAAATGCCTCTAATCTGGATAGTGGATAAGGCAATTGTAAAATGGGATGAGATCAAGTGAAAAATGTTAAGAGGCTTTTATAGTGGGACCCATGTTTAAATCCTTAGGAAACATGTTATATGATCATATGTACAAATGCTGTATGCTCAATTGAGTGAAGTACCAAATCCAATTATAGGTACAGCATATCCAAACAAACAAGGCTAGGTGCAAATCCTATGCAAATTTTCTAAAACAGATATCCTTGATTGTGGTGTCTAAAGCCAAAAAGCATCTCCCAAAGGGAAATCTGCTGCCAAAAAAATATAATATATAAAGGCCAAAGAGGGCCCACCCAATTTTCCATACAAAGAGTAAATCAAGAAAACATCGAAGTTTCTAAACTTTCCGAGACGGGAGTTCGGGAACGGGACCACCGCTCCAAGCTGCCCCCTTGAGGGAGACGGACTTGTTTCTCATAGGGAGACACTGGAAACTTGGGAAACTCCTGGAAACTTATAGACGCCCCCCAACATCTCCCAAGTTTTTCATTTGTATGTGTTTATTTTTTTATTTTTCTAGCCTATGCCCTACTTCCACCCCTCGGCTCCGCCTAGTGCCGGTAAGAGGTGTGCTTTAAATGTTTTTAGGGAACTGGGTTAATACTCAGAGTTGACTCATGGAATGCACTGCGCCGGCTTTGTAGGGCCCGTGGCTCAAAGCCCGCCGCTGCATTCCATGAGCCGGCGCCTCTTTGAGGCATTCCCAGAAAATTTTTTAAATTTCAAAAATTAAAAAATTAAAATTATAAATTATTAAATTTAAAAAATGTTTAAATTTTAATTATCATTCTGATTCTGTGCATATCCTGCAATCATATTCATTGCATTCCATGAGATGACATCTCTTTGAGGCATACTGTCAAAAATTTCACATGCCTACAGCCTACAACTATGCTTCCACATTTTCTGATAATATGAGATTCTGATTTTAAAATTAAAAATACGAATATTAAATACTGTTTTTGTAGAGCATCAAAGATTAAATAAAATAAAAAAGAAGTTAGGAATTCTGAGCATTCATAATTTTAAATACTGTATGATTACTAATTATATTGTTATACATCTTTTTATAACTAATTTTTCAAATACTATATGTATATTAGTGCCCCCCCCCACCACCGTCCCCCTCACGTCCCCAAAATTAGGCCCCCTGTCTCCCCTCCCGGAAATGCGTCCCCTGCCATCCCCCCATCCCCATCCCCAAAACTCCGGAACACCGAAAGTAAAATACCCTCAAATTCCATTGTAAGTAGCACAACTAAAAATAGATTGTAGTAATCTCCATCAATTTAAGAGACCAAAGATAATAAACTCTATCTCCTAAGGCCCTCACAAAACATAACAATCTTTCTAAACTCCTAATTGGTTAGGACATACCCTCAACCAGCCAAATGGCATACTTAGGCCATGTGACCAAAGATGTCAAGCAAGTTAGATGAGAAATGATTCCATCAACAATCTACAAGAAATGCTCAAGATTAAAGTCCATCATTGGAGAAATATTATGGAGGGAAGATACAAATGAGTTGAGAACACTAGAATTTTAGATACTGAGGAAGGCAAGGGGTGTAACCAAGGAGTATTTGAAATGAAGGAGTTGGTCTATGGCTATGCCAGCAAACTATAGAAGTTGTTTCAACAATGTTGGCATCCAAAAATCCAAAGATGGAACTTATCTACAACTCAAAGTTGAATTGGCAAGTACCATTAATTTGTGAAGAAAGAAAACAAGCTCAAAGATGTAATATGATCTTCATCTGGTGGTTGGCTATGATGTTTGTGTCAGTCATGTGCATGGCAGTAAGTTTGTTCTTCAGCAACATCTTGTGAGAGATGTTTGCACTCTGATAAAGAGTGGTCAAGGCGTCATACATCTCCTTTGTTGATTTCTTTACAAAAATGTGATGAATCAAATGATCCCGCATAGAATCCAAAACGATACACTTTACCTCAATCTTCTTCTTGTTATGTTCAGCCAACTGTGCAAGATTGGTCGCAGGTGTCAACACCATTTCTACAAAGACCCAAAGATCAAATTCTTCCAACAGCACCTATAATATGCACTTCCAAGAAGTAAAATTTTAAGCACTCTCTAGGCAAGCACATTCTCTAAGACTGAGACTAATCATGATTGTAGCTGTTGAAACACACTGAATCTGAACAAATTAGCTGAAATTAGATTAGATCAGCAACCTATCACAGGTCCAGATCAATACTCCAATCACTAGAGCAACTATGGCATCACACCTTATAGCCTTTCACAGGTCCCAAATACCAACAATCACTGAAGTAAGGTGCTGAAATCTTCAGAAGCAGCAAATTACATTCACAAATCTGGAAAATCTGAGAAACAGCGCTCTGATAACATTTTAAAATTTAGCACATGATATGCAGATTTTGCACCCTAGGGCTTGAACAAAATTCAATTATCTTAGCCTTCAATCAAACCCACAACTACAGAGCCTTAACCTACATTCACTGAAAACTGAAAGTAGGACAACAAACAATAATAAACTGAAGTCAAATTAAGTCTATAATTCTGGAAAAAAATTATTATTATTCTAAAAATATGAGAGTACAAAACAATGACACCAAGGGTTAATAAATAGCCCATGAACTAGGCACTTACAAAAGGTGGCTTATTTTTTATTTTTTTAATCACACAAAAAATCAGCCCTAAATATAACACAAAAGCACCTAAAGATAACAAAGGAGGCACCACAAAAAATTTCTCAAAATAGCATCCAAACTCTAGCAACAAAAGGTGCTGCAGAGTGCATCATTCATGCCTAAACAATAACATAGAAGATTTAATTCACTAAAAAATATGCCCAGTGGCTTTTTACTTGCAGCACTCCAAAAAAAAAAACTTATAAGAGACAAAAAGTTTAACAGCCCTTTCATATCCCAAAAACTATTTCCAGACAGATAACAAATTTTCATAAATATAAGCCTCAATAAGCTAGATGCATAGAAGTGTCTGCTTGAACAATTAGTGAATGCCAAACAAACGAATAAACTTTCATCCAAAGAAAAACAAGTTAAAATTCAGAAACTCACTTTTGCAGTGTTAAATGCCACGTTTTGGCAATCAGGAAGTATGCTAACTGACCATGCAGGAAGATCATAAGTCAAATTCTGGAAGTTCACTTTCACATCAGATTTAGAATCCCTGTTGGAAAGAAAAGCTGCACATAGTCCTGCTTCTCCACTATAAACATGCGCCTACAATGCCACAAATCATTTCTTATACAATCATATTCAAACTTTTAGTATCAAGACAAGCATAATGCATTCATCCATCCAATTATCTTCAAATATTATTTTTCCCAATATACATGTCTTTGATGAATCGCTTTATTTCTTTAGAAGCACCAATATAAGCATCCCCACGTACAAATACCTCTTGTGAAGGACCCAATGAGAAAGTTTCTGGTCTTCCGTATAGTACAGCATCACTACAGAGCTTAATTGCTATATTCAAATTTTTAAGGTGAGTCCATTTAGGTTCTCTGGGTATGCCTGAGTACATGAACAAGAACATATAAATAAACTAATGTATGATTTCAAATAAGTGACAATTACAAGAGGAAGAAAAATTGTTACTGACCATACTCATCTATGGGTGCATCATAATCATAGCTTGTTGTGATAAATGGCCCTCCTGATCTTCCAAAGTTTGTCCCTCCATGATACTAGAATACCAACATGCAATATAAAGATATCAAAGTGCAGTATACAACACATCTAAATGCATGGTCTGTATTGTTATAGAAGTTCATACTTTAGCCCAACCTTTTCCAACAAATACATGGTAAAAATTTACATACTGCCCAGGTGGATGCATGCAGATCCATACCATATAATAGTTTACAAATGTGCCATTTTTTGCAAACCACCTTGCAACAGCATATGCAATGTCTTCTACTGGTCTGTGAGGTGATGAGCCTCCAAACACCTGAAACCTATTTTTAAAAAAACATACTCTAGTTGGTGAGAAATGTGAAGAATATTTCATCTATCAACTAGCATTGTATGATGTACTCATATGTGCATGAACATTTAAACTTTGACTCTTTAGAAATTTGGATTCTCAACAAAATAAAGTAGTTGACAACAATAACATTACAAGAAGCTAGAAATGGCAGATTTCAGAGCCAAAAGTATGCTGATGGGAATTATACAGAGAGCTATAGGAATAACCCATGGTGAGGCATTTGATACTGGCACAATATGGAGATAATGCAACTTTCAAAAGTTTATTGCAGAGAGAAGAATAGGTGATTGGGAATTCACATGAACCATACTATAAGATGCAGAGTTAGGTTTTGTTGCTTCAAATTACTTTTCTAGTAATTTACACACTGGAAATTGTTTTCGAGTCCAGCATAAGTTCAACATTGAGGAGATTGTAATCTAAAGATTAGTAATGAGCCCTGCACTCTAAGGATTAGACGAGCTTGTTACATCAACCAACAAGAACTGATAGAAATTAATTGTTATCCATCAAATTTAGAAAGCATAACTTGGACTAATTTTAAAGAAAAATGGAAAAATAACCACTAATATATATGGACAATCTTCAGTAAAAACCAAATAGAATTTGTTGGGACAAAGAACAGTCAAATCACAACTAATTTGTATCCAACACATTTAGAAAACATAACTAAAACTAATTCTAAGGAATAAAAAAGGAAAAGTAAAATAAGCCTGATATCTATGAACAATCTCCAGAAAAAACCAATTAGAATTTTTGGGAACCAAGAATTGTCAATATTGCCATAAAGCCTTTAAATGGGCAGTATCTTGTGTAAGTGCATGTCATGAACCCTCATAAATTTTTTAAATCAAAAAAAAAAAACCTTTAAACGAAAAATATATTGGGCAAATGCATGCCATGAACCTTCTCTAATATCTTTTGCAAATGTGTATCATAAAATGTGACCACCAAACTTTAATATAAGCTATGTTATTAGATGTAAACTTTACAGTCCAAGCATCTATTATGAACATTCCCAAGCCTTGGAATTTTAGAATAATAACTAAGTTTTCAAGAAGACAGCCTTCCAAATAATGTATAAACACACTGGCCACAAGACCAGTAAACTTATGAATTTAAAATGGTCACCATACACAATGCAATGAATTAGCCTTTAAATTGTTATGGTAATGGAACCTTCAAGAAATAACACAAGTGTGAAAAAAGTTGATGACTAAGAAACATGCATCCTGAAACAAATAAAATACATGTGGCAACAGATTATTTTCTATCTATTCATTGTTTATGAAGATTTGATATGTAGCAGCGAAATAAATATTTGCAAATACATAAATATAATCATACAGTTTTGTACATGATACAAACCGAGAATAAATAAAATGGCTTCAATAATTCTCTGATTTCTTAAAGTTAAAACACTTTTGAATAAAAAATTTAAAAATTATCAAATATCAAAAGTACTCACTATATTTACTTTTTTTTAATGGCCTTCACTATCGGTTTATTAGTGAAGATAGAGTGCCAAGACTCGCCAATGTCTTATAAGGTGACTTAAGTTTTCTACAGAATCACATCATTCCATCATGAGTGTCCATGTCTGACTTCTTCAAAATAAACTTATTGCACATTTATAATCTTGATTTCTCAATTTTTGAATATAAGATTGTATCAAATCAAAATTGATGTATAAAAGTTTTCAAACCATGTTTTGAGCATAAATATATGGAATTAGCAGCCTTGGCATATTGCATAGAGATAATGACATAAAATGAGAGCTTCAATCAGGAACACTTAGTGATGCTTAACAAATTTGTAATAGATTTGATGTAATTCTATAAATCTCTAACCTTTGAACTCAATTTTTAGGACTAAGCACTTAATAATTGCCTCTGTTTTAAGTAGATATACTACAAGCGACTGTATAAATACTACAAGCCCTAAATTATTGTACTTACCTAGGGGTTTTTCAATATTTACTGAGAGTTTTAGAGGATTTTGCTGAAAGAAATTCAGAAAATATTGTAGGTAAAAAGGTTCCCACTGTATTTTAGATTTTCTGCTCTTCCATAGAAACTTCAGAATTTATTTGAAAACTTGGTAAGTGCTATTGAAATGTGTCATGTCCCCTCTGTATAGGAGCAAAAATATATTAATTTAATAATAGAATATAATATTATAATAAAAATATTAATAACTATTACTAATAAAAATACTCTACAAATGTAAATAAAAACTTTAGTTCATACAAGATTTGAGATCTCAATTCAAGCTCTGCGATGGAAGTTAACGGTCACCTCCTGCCTACTACTGCAATAAGGGTTTCTCCTGGATCGTGCCCTTTGGGAAAGGACTCTCAGGCAAAAATCGGAGATTTTCGGCATGGTGACGGTTGTAACAAAGAGACGATGGGGCAGGGAATCCAAACAGAGAGTGAGGTGAGGAAAACAAAAACAGAAATGGAGCCGAAGAAAGCAAGCCGTAACGGGGACAGCTCTGAGGTGGATAGGGGCGAATGGTACGCTCAACGAAGCCAGAGGAGAGGGCATTTTGAAGCTTTGGTAATAGGAGGCGCTGGAATGGAGACGGGGTCCAAAGTGGCTCAAACAAGGGGAAGCAAATCAGATCCCTCCCAGACACGGAAGCCATCAATCAATGGCTCCCAAAACAATGACGTTTGCAGCAAGGAGAAATCTAAGCGAGGCATCCAACCTAAGAACGGTGTGAAGAAATCGAGCTTGAACAGTGAAGGGCTTGGCTTGAACAGTGGCGACCAATTTGCTCAATGAGGACAAAGGAGTGGACAGCTAGGCGCCTTTGCCACAAGGGGAGGAGGTTTTGTCAAAGGGACCAAGGCATCGTTGGGGGGAGCCAAACTAGACCATTCTACTTAGTGAAACCCACAACCAAAAATTTGATCAGCAGGGGAGGACGCGAGTCCGGTTTACCTCCATCAACTAGAATAGAAATGGGAGGAGAAGATGCTAGCTTATTGCCGACATCTAGATCAGTCACAATGGAGTTGGATGTGGAGCTCGAGTAGGAAGAAATTTTCAATGAAAAAGTTTTTTTCTAGATTGGGCCTGATAGGAAGATTCAAAAGATTTTGGCCAAGCTTGACGGGCCTCCACCAGTGGATTTCTCTCCACTGGAAAAATATTACAGAAGGGTATGTCCAAATTTATCCCATGGCTAGAGGCTTTTTCATTGTTGTTTTTATAAAGGAGCAAGATAGAAATAAGATCCTCTGTGACTATCACTGGGATTGGGAAGATAAATATCCATTGATGTTAAAGCCATGGCATCCAGCTTTCAATCCAGCCACTGAAGTGTTTGAGAAGGTTCCCATCTGGGTGAGACTTCCCTACTTTCCCTTACAATTTTGGTTTGATTCATGCTTAGAGGCTATAGGGAACTATTTAGGAAATTTTTTAATGGTGGATGAAGGCTCTCCACATTCAACTTTTGCCCGGATTTTAGTAAAAATGGACGTGTCAAAGGTGCCCCCAGAAGAGACTTGTTTAAAGACTTCGAAAGGATGTTGGAAGCAGCCTCTAGATTATGAAGGGATACCCTTTAGGTGAAGAGTTTGCTTCAAGATGGGACATTTGGCTGTTCAATGTGCCAAACAAAGAGCAACCAAATCAGCCTCCTAATGGGAAGGTGTTGGCCCCTAGCAATATACGGTGGAGGAAAAGGATGAGAACCAAAGGAGCCCTCAGGAGAAAAGTAGGGAGGAAGGGAGTCAGGAAGGGAAGGCTTAGGTGGAGGAAGGTAGAAGGGAGGTTCAGCAATAGAATGGTGTTGGCCTAGCACAGGATGGGATCCCGGATGTGAACAAAGATAATGTTGTTTGCAATGGAGGGGAGAATCTCAAAAATTGGGCAGCGACACCCAAATGTCATGAAAAAAAAAGTCTAGCGAGGTTGCAAGAGAAAGAAACAGGGAAACAAAAAATTGATGAGCAAAATCTTCAAACAAATGGAAGTTTGGATGGAGTTGTGAAAAGCCCTTATGACAAACCTTTGGATTGGTAGAAGGCGGCTGCAAGGGTAGAGGATGGCTGGCAAACGGTCAAGGGGAAGAAGGCGAAGAAAGTTAGGAAGGAAATGTTTGCAATGGTCCTCAAATCCCATATGAAGAGAAGACCAATTTGAGCTCCAATCTCTTGACCTATTAACAGGTCCTTTGTAAGGTTTTTTGGCTGTAGGCTTGTTTTTCTTGAGCTGGTTGGGGAGCTTTTGTCTGTAATCTTATGTTTTATTGTCTGTAACTTATGAAGCTGAGAGCATTATTGCTAGTTGGCATGTAAGGTTTTTTATAATGGAGTTTAGTGGGGTTGGAGAAGGTTTTTTAGTTGATGTTTCAGGAAGATTCGCTATGTAATTTTTATTTAATTTTCAATAAAATTACCCTTATTACTGATCAAAAAAAGAAAAAACTATTAATAATAAAGATAAATTAATAAATATTTTAAAATAAATTAGCTGGGTCAGCCAGCATTATACCTGTAAGTGTGTAGGTCGGTGCCTATCATTTTTGATGTACTGAGTTGGTCCTCACTTTTGTAATCGAAGACTGGTGTCTTTTGTAGGTTGGTGCCTACTTATTAATAAAAGCAAATATTTTGCCGTGATTTTTTCCCAAAAGGGTTTTCTACGTAAAACTGGATTTCATTTTGCTTATGGTTCATTTGCACTATCAAGTTTCGATTATTCAGTTTTAAAAAGTTTAAAATTGTTCTTATACCGATTCACCACCCCCCGCAACCCCACCGCCCTCTCAATATAAGCGTGTGCTCTTCAATTAGGTAATAGTCTTAAGATATCGTTGCCCTCAAAGTGTTTATGATATGGAGCAACTGTGTTCTCTACCATTAAATCAATTAAGTTGATATCTTGCAATTTCAATTGTTAATATGTCTAGAGGTAAAACGAGTGATACTGGCATGCTCCTAGAACTTTTTTGGTCTACTCCTGAGGTAGGCCCTTGTTAACGAATCGTAATTGAGTTACTGAAGTTTCTGCTATTCTCTATTTAGAAAGCTAATTAGAAAGATATTCTCCACCAACTTGCCTTATTTTGGGCATTATCCCTGTCCTTTTTTTTATTCCATCATTAATTGGCGGTATATGCCAATACTTCTACTGATACAATTGTGATAGTTTTTATTATCATTATCCCATCTCAGTACTTCATCTATATCTATAACCAAAGGTTCATCGGACTTGAAAGTTAGGAAAGACTCTAGGAGAGTACTTGGCTTCCCTTTAGGATTGTCCAGACTGCCACCGTCAGTGGCGGGCATTCTTCTGCGAGCATTCCAAGATCTTCAGTTGGGTTTTTTGTGGCAAGAAACGACAATGCTAGCTATTAGTGCAGACATTTGACAGCCTTGGTCTACCTTCATTTCTACTACTTTGATCGTCATCAATTATATGCTTCATTAGAGTGTCCTTACCTAACAAAACTACGCCTATATATGGTTCATGATTTAACCGCCTATCCCCCTCCTTTTGTTGACGTTGTCCTAACTTGTTTTTCATAACTTATCTTTTACAGGCGATAGTACTTTCTGATTCACATTGATCTACTTACGTTTTTGAGGATATTACCTTAGTTCCTTTCTTGATTCCAAATTTTAAAAAAAGGAAGACATACCATTTTCAAACGGGAGATCCTTTCTAGCCAGCACACCAGGTATGGCATAATGGACCTTCCTTAAGGATGTATCGGAGCTGCGTAGGCTTTGACTAACAGAGATCACAAGCAAATTGGCCTTAGCAATCTGCCTCAACTATTGCTCGTGCATTCATTCCGTATTGATAATAATTTTAAGACAGGGAAGGTCCACAAGGTACTGTAATCTTTGAAAATATAAAACAAGACTTTACTGAGAAAGTCCATGAGCTCAATCGTTCATATATTAGCATAATCCGCCTTTCCAATATTAACATAGTCGAATCATAGATCAGTAAGCATCCTTCTCCCCTCTGTATTGACATTGCTAAACGCAATTGCTCAAACTTTCCCCGTTTTTCTCAATAAATTGCCCGGCTTTCTTTTATTCTTTCACATTAAAACCAAATCACCTTAAATCTATCCCTTTCAGACCACAATTTACCACTGGAATATCTCTCAGCCTACTCTCTCCACAACTCCACTGTTTGAGCCATTTATTGTTTGGATGTGATTAGGGTTGTAAAACCTAGGGTTTTCAAACTATTTCTCTCACAAAGACAAATAATTTCAGCATGCTAACTTCATCTTACAGCTCAGACTCCAAGATTCTATCCGAAGGCAGATGACCCTGATAAAGCAATCTGCCATCTTTTATATTGTTGCATTATACTCCGTTTTCGAGCCGTTTTGATTTAATGGACAAAAAAAACGCTCGAGAGTGTTCTAGCGGGTGTTTGTTAAACGTACATTTAAATTTATTTATTTTTAAGATAATTTAGAATAATTTTTAACTTTTTATTGTTATTTAATTAGTAAAAATATCTTAAATATTATATGTCAGTTTTGAATTATTTTATTTATTTAATAGTTTTTAATTTTTATTATTCATTTTGTGGACAGTTTGACTTTTCTTTTCTAATTAAAATTTACAATTCATGAAATTTTCAAGTTTTCATGGCATATGGTTTTGTTGGGAGAATGGTCTTGTCTCTCTTTCAAATTTATCTAGATTTAACATGCTTTCAAAGTGGAGATTCTTTTTAATATTTGAAAAGACACAAAATTTTGCTATTTTTACTAGTTATGCAATTGATATTCATTTTTTGCTTTACATTAGAGCTATGATTTGCTTCAATTTGCTTACACAGATTCAAGTGCAAGTGAACAAAGTTGCTCTCTTGCAAGTTTTTTAGATCATCGAGGTAATGCCCCTTGTATAGTTGTTAAGAGTGTTGTCTCTTCATATCTCCTACTAGGGTCACTCCCCTCCACGTGGATGCAAACATGGACGTAGCCAACCTACCATAAGAGATCATGGCTCTCAACTACCTTCTAGATGAATCAAGGATTATGTTGCCCGCCACTCCCCTCCACATGGGCTTAGACAGGGATTTAGCCAACCAACTAGAAGAGATCATGGCTCATAGCCACATGACACTTATTTTCCTTCCAAATGAGGCAAGAATTATGTTGCCCACAAATGTTCTTAGCATTCTTATCTACCATCGATCACTTCACATGGGTGTGGTGCCCTTCGTTGACCGAATCCTAGCAAGTTTCTTTGCATACAACTAGCAATTTCGCAAGTTCACATTGTTGGCGTTTAAATTCGTACCTCTGGAATGTGAATTTGAAACGAATAGCTATGCACAGTAAAACTGCTCTTCAAATTAGGAAGGGAAGCTCCCTCTTGCTGATGATGTGAAAAAAAGTAAATTAAAACTAATTTTCCTATCTTTTTGTTTCAGCTAGAGCACAAGGTTTATAAAACCAAAACGTCGCAACTGGGATTTTCTGGTTAAGAATTCCAACTATGACTAACTTAAGCTAAAGACATTTCTAATATCTGAAGTAATACGCAGAGCAAGAGAATTAGAAATGAACAAGGTTGATTCTCTAACAAAGTGCTTCAATAAACTCTTTCCCAACATACACCTACTTACTTTCAATGTAAGTTGAAATTAAGTTCATAAAAGCATAACACAATAAACGGAAATCTGAGGCGTTATACCAAGGCAAAGGAGGCTCATGATTTTATTTCTCAAACTTTTGGAACAAAGATTACACTAAACACATGCACGGAACAAGAAATTGCAGCTAAAGAGGCTTGCAATCTTGTTCTTACACAATAGGAATGGCAATTACAATAACTACTTGTTGGCTAAAAGAGACTCAACAATTCACTATCATAAAACAATTGAACAACACTAAATAACAAATAGAAGGCACTATAGGCTGAGCATTTTGTTATCACTAGCATGGTTAAAGAAAACTAATGAGCAAAGGCTCCTATTTATAAGCAAGTAAAGGAGTAGGGAACCCTAAAATAACCTTGCTTTTACAATCTAGGGCTTACTCAGCAAGCACACTTTATTTATAAATCTAGAAAGAAGATAACATCTACCACCTAAGAAAGCAGGAAATGCCAACTATTACAATTTATCTTATTTCTCTTCTCAAAGAATGGATAAGAATTGTTCTAAAAATAGAAAGAAAGCTTCTAGAAGAAAGTAGCTTTAGATTTCATTCACACCAACTAGAAAGCTAGAAATTGTGTCCTGATTCCGTGCATCTATACCATCAATAGAAAAGTTCTGTTTTTCTAAGATATCTTCTCCATCTGCAAATGATCTCAGGAAATCTTCAACCTCATTGGCCACCTTTTCAAACTTTGCTGACATCATTGAAATATGAATCATTCTCTCGCCAACTGGATTGTTACCATCACAGTTGCGAACAACAATTTGAAACTGATTTTGCACTTCATTGAGTTTGACATAGGAACCATCTTCATGACTGTATCGAGAAGGAATCTTAGTGACAAACTCTTGGATGAAAAGAAGAGCTTCGATCACCCTTTGTCTATAGGCAATAAAATCCTTGGATATCCTCTTGTAGGTTTTGACCTTGAAGACATGGCGCTCTCTCCAAGCAAGGATATGCCTCTTGTGTTCTTTTAAGACCAATGAACCATAGGTTGTATCTTAATCAACAATGATGATTTCATGCCTTGGTTTTACCTCTGCCATTGACTATTCAAACCCTTGAATACCTTGACACAGCTCATGAGCGTTGTCTCTCAACTGAAACATGTGTTAAGATCTCCTTTCCTCTGACAATGAAACTCTCAATCCATTCTTGAGTTTCCTTTCTATAAATGAATAGCTATCTCAACTGATGATGATCAGCTGGTGTCTCTAAAACCTGGGGTAGCAACTGAGTGACCTATGAAGTACCCTAGAAAAGGTTTGAAATGAAGAGCCTGAGTTGTCATATTTCAGCTTTGAGGGCTGCTTTGTCTTCTCCATCCTTGAGCACTCTTTCTTGAAGGCTTTCAAACACAACTCTGAACAAACTGACATCCGCATGTGTGGTATTTTTACCAAGATTAGCCTTGACCATCATGAAGTCGTCCATATCAACTTCATCTCTATTCTTGTCCTCTGGGGGTATTGCAGTCTCCATGACTATCTCACCATCAGGATTCCTATCAAAGTGAAATTGCTTCTTTTCTTTCTTCTTAAGAGGTTCCTGATAGATGTTATCAAGGTCATCAAAATTCACCTGATATGAAGGTCATCTTCTTACCCTTCCCAAGGAGCTCTCAAGCCAAGACACAGTAGTATCTTTACTAACTTCCTTGGGAGGTACAATTGCAATTGCTTCATCATCTTCAATATCTAGGTTAATGTGGATTGGTGAAGACCTTGTCAATGGTATAGAATCGTGTGCTATGGGTGCTTCTTCTATCTCCTTCTGAGGTATAGGCTCTTCTAGAGGAGCTTCTACTTCAACCATCATTGGCTCCTATATGACTATACCTGGGAAGTCTAGCCTCCTTACATTTTTGGTCAACCTATTTCCCTTCACACCATCTTGAGACTGGCTTGTGCCTTTCCCTTTTGATTGTGCTCTAGAAGAGGAAGGAAGTGATGGCTGTACCCTTGGTGGCTCTGCTGCTGGTATGGACTTCTTCCTTTTGAGAACTAGGAAGACCTTGCTATGTTTGAGGACTTGCCTCGTCCTTTCTTTGACTGAGAGGGATTCCTTACTAGCCCAATTGACTTGAGGAAGGGGTTGATCTTCAATTCGCTTCTAAGCATACATTGGGAGTAACACATCTTCATCATCATCTGACAATCCTTTGATATCCTCTTATAGGTAGTCTTTCATCTGGTGAAGAGTGAGCCTATTGTAATTGCGCCTCCACACCTTGAACTCATATGTACAATTGGCCCAAAAATCTTCAAGGGCGGATATGTGAGCATAGTTTCTCTCAAGTTGAGTAGCGTAGATGCCATGAGGATCATATGATCGTCTCTCATTGTAAGGCTTGAGACCAAGTTTGTCTAACTCATCTCCCATGGTTTTAGCATCTATTGTTGTCCTGCATGTATAGATTCCCAGTTCCGATGGAAAACTGAGGGCGGGTTTCTTTCTATTCCTCAAGAACACATGGACATCATGTGCCTGCCTTAAGAACTCCATGAAGACAACCTCGTATGATGGGTACCTTGGTAGAATAAGTGGGGCACCTGCATAGCCATAGACTATGAGATAGGTGAAAGTAAGAAATTGTATGAACCAATTTTCCCATTCCGCCATCATTTCCCTGGCATTTGAAGACATACAGACGTGCAATTCATTGTCGAGGTCCCGCACTATGTACATCAAGAAAGCCTCATTCACCCTCTTGTAGTGATGCAGTGACTTCGTGAATTCCAACTAAGGATAGTAATTGTAAATATGTTGTACGCTCAATGATCCCTCGATGTTCAACCCTATGGATTGACTTTGATAGGCCACTAAGTAGACTAGGTAAGAAACCATATGGAATTCATGAATCTGGAAATATTATGTTATCTACTGATGGAGGATGTCACTGATCAAGGTGGGCCAATCATAGAACTTAGTCTTCTTCATGATATGGGGTATAGCATAAAATATCCAAGGCTGAAACTTGGTAGCATCTTCTGATCCAATTACCCTGTTGAGTAAGGTGATTATGATAGCAATCTCATATTTGCACTCGCCTCACCTGACGTTCTTAGGCAAAGTCTTATGCTTCTCCTTCATCCGCCTTTGTGCAATCTTCTTGTTGCACTTTTCCTTGTGCATTTCTCATATCCTCTCACATTCACCCTTTGAGATAGTGACACTTTCAGGCCAAGGGGGAATGGAGAAACATTTTTTGATCATGTCAGGCTTCAAACTGCAAATTAATCTATCAACTAATTGAATCTCCCTTGTAGCTAGGTTGTAATGCTTGATGCAAGCGATTACGAACTCGAGACTCTAAACTGAGATAGGAATAGACTTTGCTGCAAGAAGTCTAGAGTGCCCCAAGTTTTTGATGGTAGTGTTGCCTACACTCTCCAAAGCGTGTAGATCAAACACCAACTTGATGTGATGCAAGTCTATCTCAGCTGTTTTGATGAAATCACGGTAGAGAGCTTATTTGGTATTGAAATCATTGGGAGTGTACTCCATTTTGAAAAACTTGAAGAATGACTATAAGCTCGCCTAGGTTCAAACAAGTTTTGAGCAACTTACTATTTTTAGAATGTTGATTTTTTCTTCTTCCAACAGATAAATTTTTCAAAAAAATTCTAAGATATGGGTTTTGCTCAAAATTTCGTTGCAAGACAAACTAGATCATCCGTTTTTTAAAATTTAGAATTTAGAATAAAAAAGAAAACCCTAATTTCTTCAATTTTCACGAAAAAAGTTGGCACCTGGGTTTTGTTCAGAATGTAATTGGAAATGGACCCAGTTGATCAGATTTGAAAAACACTGAGGGCTGATAAAAAAAGCAACCAACCCTAATATTTGAAATTTGCTTGAAAAAAGTTGAGATATGGGTTTTCTTTAGAAGACTGCTTTGAAAGGACCCAGCTGATCAAATTTTGAATATACTGAGGATTTCACTGACATGCAAAGCAAAAAGCAGTTGTTGCAACTTAAGAAAATTTCTTGAAAATTTCTTTAGAAGAATGAGGTGACAAGACCCAGATGACTGAAAATTGAAAATCTTGGCCTTCTTCTTCAAAAATTTGATCTTCTGGATGAAAAAGCATGACCTTATGATGCTGGTCTAAAAAATTTGATGAAGAATCAACAAACTTGAGTTCTTGTATCTTGAAAAATTTCTCCAAACTTGTTGCTCCACTCTTCTCCTTGGGATGCCACCTACAAAATGATGAGAATTGCATTGAAGAGATGTATTAAATAGACTTAGGGTTTGAAATAGGTTTGCTTTCTTTTGCTTTAATCTTCAAAAACCCTAAAATTGGCCTGTTCAATGAACTTGGACATTCTCTTCATCTCACAATTTTGAAAATTTTGAAAATTTGAAAAAATTTCACTAAGACATTGCAAGTTGGGTGCTCTTCTTGGCTAAGTGGCGATAACTTTCTCCAAAGTTAGCCATTTTCTAGAGTTTTTCAATTTCTCACAATTTTGACCCCCTACTTTGACCTCGATCTCTAGCTTCCAGATTGATCCAACAAGTGAGCTAGATGATTCATCGCGTAGTCTGACTGATTTTAAGAAGATTGTTCTGGAGGCGTCTCTGGCGAAAAACTTCATTTTGACCTTCAAATTCATGGTAGCCTATTTCCTCTAGGGGTGCTCATTTTGTCCAGAGTTAGCCATTTTTATGATTTCCAAGTTCTTCCTTTTCCCTTTGATCTTCTGATGAAATCCTGATTCCGGGAGCTACATTGATCTGATTGACTGGCTGACAGATTCACTGGATAGCTTGGCTAAATCTGAAGATCAATTCTATCATCTCAAGCTTCAAAACCTTGGGCACCCTTTCTCTCTAGGGGTGCCCAACTTAAGCAGACTTAGAATATTTTTCATTTTCATCTTTTCTCTTTTACAAATGATCCTGCCTGATCTGGTGATTCGGAGCTCGGATTGGCTGACGATTGGGCTTGTTATGGAGCTGGCAAGATTTTGAAGGGGTTCTTTAGGAGTAACTTCATCAAAAAGTTGAATTTGGGGCATCAAAAGCTTGGGCGCCCCTAGCAAGCTGGGGCACCCAACTTCACTAGAGTTAGTCATTTTTTAGTATTTTCTGCTTGCTTTTGACTTTGGCTCTCATCAAACCCTCTGTTTTGCTTGCTACATCTGGTGACTGCCATCTCTGATTGACATACTGGTGATCTCGTTGGAAAGCTTGATCAATTCTAAGGAAGTCATCTTGGAGGCTTCATCGACAAAAACATCCATTTGGGCTCTTGAAATCATTAGTGCCTTTCCCTTCCAGGGGTGCCCAAAGTTCCCAAACTTAGTCAAATTTTGGTGATTTTTCGTGTTTTTTATTTTGACTTATGTTTGGATCCTCCCTATTTGATCTTGAATTCCAGATGATTAGATGATCCAATGATTTTATTGTCGGATTCGCTAAGGCCCTGAGGAAACTGAACAACTTTGCTTGGAGGCTCAAACCCTAATTTCATTATTTGATGCCCTAGAAAGATGGGCACCTTTCTCCTTTAGGGGCGCCCAGGCTAGGCAGACTTAGTCAAATTTCCACAAATTTCACCTCCTTCCTCGTTCTTCATGTGTGTTCCTCAACTCATCTTTTGTTCAATGCTTGTGTGTTGGATCTGGTGCTTGGCAGCTAATTGACCTCCATTGATGACTTTTGAAGCTCCCAAAATGCTTTCTGAAATTGAAAAAGCAAAATAGACCCATTAGGGTATAATCGATCGTTCTTTGATTCTGATTGTACTAGCTTGATGTGGAAGTATTTTGAGCTAATCAAAAGTCAGTTTGAACCCTAACATACCAACTTTCTATTTTTAGAAAATTTTACCAGTATTTGTTTTGAAAGAAACCCAGAAAACCCAGAAAAAAGTTACTATTTTTAGAAAAATTCTAAAAATAACAGTTTTCCTAAAAAGTAGGGATGAAAAATTGAGATCTGGGTTTTGTAGATTAGGTGGCTCTAAGCAGACCTAGATCGTCAGATTTTGCAAATTTCACGTTTTAACCCCTCATGCAAGACACGTACACCCAAATTTTGACCTTTTTGACAAATTTAACAAGACTTTTACTTATTTCCTCAAAATGTCTAAGTGTAGCAAAAATTTTAATTTTGGGGTACAACACATGTCAACAACTTGTAAATGAAGGTCAAGATGAGGAGGGAGCTCTCACTAGATAGGAACCAATTACTAATATTTTCATCCCCGCTGATATATGGAGTAAACTAGATAATCATGATCCCTCTAACTAGATAATCATGATCCCTCTAATGGTGACCTTTTGCCATCTAACGATTATTATTTCTTGTTGTTTCGACTTGAGTTCATTAGACTTTTCTTTGTTGTTTTGTTGTGTAGGCTTGGCCACACATAGACTTTGAAAATGTGTCTTCTACCATCCATCCCTTTTTTTATGAACAATATATTACTCTTTTTAATATTTAAAAAATAATGAAGCCATTGTTCATTTTTTAAACACAATAAAATGAAAATAACCACAACTATTTACTAATGTTAAATAAAAAATAATCATGCAAATAAATACATTAATTTTATAGAGTTATTAAACTTTTATATACATACATTTTATATTATTTTATATGTCAGTTATTTAATAGTTTCATTTATTTACCTGAAAGAGTTATTTTATTTACTTGAGAGTTGTTTTGATTTTTAGAAACATTTAAGAACTATCTTAGTTTATTTATATTGTTTGGACTTTTATTTGAAGAATTATTTTATCTTTAATTTTCTACATAAGAATTATTTTATAGCTTCTTTGACTACTTTTTTCTCACACATCCTCTCTACATCCCTTTCATCTTCTACCACTTCGTCATTAACATGTTAATAATTTTTATATAGTTGAATGCTAACATGAATAATAGACATCGACACAATAAATATGTCTAGATTTATCTCATAACATTCTTAAGACCACCATGCCAAGTTTCAAACTCATTGCTCCATCCTCTAACACTTGCTAATATCTCCCTGAGCTAGTCACATAACCCATAACATTGTGGAAACCAATATTATCACCCAATACATGTGATTTGAAGAGAAGAAAATTCTCTAGCACACTATAAAAACTACCATAAGTGTGCTTTAAACTATTCAAAATACTTGTAACATTTTTGTATACAATAATTTGATCACGGAATGGTACTCGAATAATAATTTTAGGTTTAACAAAATATATTTTTCTAGTTGGAAAGTAAAATAATCTTAGAGAAGATGCAAAACTTGCGACTTCAGGAAAATTCACCACTAGCAATTCACCGAGGGAAAATTCACGGCCATCAATTCACTGTGGGGAAAATTAACCGCATTAATATTTTTTAATATATATTTCAAAAACTTTGATTTTATTAAAAATATTAATGTGGTCAATTTTCCACTGCCGTGAATTATTGGCAGAGTGAATTATTCACCTATTTTTTTTAGAGGAGGAAATAAGGTATTCCGATGAATCATTTATATATAAAATAGCCGTCTCCCTATTCATTTAACTCACATACCCTAATTTTATTGCTGTCCCCATACTAGTATCCATACCCTACGTCTCCCGACAACTATGCATATTTTAATAACTTGTACTACATAAAATATAAAAAATAGTGAGAATATAGAAGTGATAGAATATATGAAAGAATAAAATACAATCACATATGATTATAAAATATATTAAATGAAGATAATTTTGTTGAATGAGAGAGAAATATATACTTTGTGTTTTATTATTAGATAATGAATCCCATTCACTAATTTTAAGCATTTATGTACATGAGTGTTAATAATGTAATCTTAATATTCTATCTTTCATTATATTAAAAAAAAAAATCAATGTTGAAAAATGGCGCGCGCTGCTCGAGGGCTTTCGTCTTTCTCTGATAAGGTTTCCAACCATGTTTCGATGCTTTCTTCCAAGGCCTGCACCAATAGTACGGATGGTTCTCCTCTCTCGCACGCTGAGAAGGGTTCTTCTGATCACACAAATTGCCATCTCATTGGCAAAACCAGCAGTCTCCAGGCGTCTCTCTCAGATGAAAGGGATCGTGGCTGTGCGCCCTTGAAAAGCTCCCGGAAGGCTCGAGGAAATGAGTTTGCCCACGTTCTGAAGGGTTCAAATGTCTGGGCGTCCAAACTGCAGCATGGACGTGTGACAGAAAATCGTGGGCTAGGGCACGGCTCAACCAACTGGCCGGGAGGCGTGAATCCTCTTTCGGCCAAGTGCGAAGTCGCCGCTGCAAATGGCAACACAAAAATGTGTTCACATTTCCTGGTCCGCCCCTCCTCTAAAACGTCGGAAGTCCGCTTGGACAGTTTGGCATTGGATAGGAAGGGTTTTTTGTCCGATC
This sequence comes from Sequoia sempervirens, assembly GCA_007258455.2. NCBI lineage: Eukaryota > Viridiplantae > Streptophyta > Pinopsida > Cupressales > Cupressaceae > Sequoia > Sequoia sempervirens. Next base: position 404,829,580 of record VDFB02058242.1, read on the forward strand.
ATGCTCTGGTTTGTCGATTCACGAAGATTTGGTCAAAGCTATGTGATTTGCATGTTTGGGTTTCGTAAAAATGGAAGGTATGTTTGGAAGGTGAAATCAGCATCTACCCTTGTGCAAAGGGGTTTTTTATTTTAGAATTCAATTTACAGGAAGATAAAGAATTGGTGTTGGAAAATGGCTCATGGATCTATCATGGCAATTTTTATGTATGAAACCTTGGTTTTTCAATTTCGATCGTTGTACAGAGACTTCCACAACTGCATTTCTGTGGGTGAGACTTCTGTATCTTCCCATTCAATTTTGGGAACTAGATTGTTTGAGGGCTATTGGGAACAGCCTCCGGAAATATCACTGTTTATTTGAAGAAATCATGAATTATCGAAACTCCATTTGTGCGCAAATATGCATTAAAATGGATGTAGCCAATGGCCTCCTTACTGAGATTGTGTTGAAAGTGGATAACAGATGCAGGAGGCAACTAATTGATTATGAAAAATTGCATTTAGATGTAGAAAATGCTTCTCAACGGAACACAACTCCTCCAAATGCCACTTACAACATGAGTGCCTGAATTTGAGCAAACCGACATGATGGATTGGGGCTGAAGCACAACATTACATCATTCCACCCATGCTACCAAAGGACACTGTACTTCATTCTGCTTCTCCGAAGAAAAGCTCTCCTCTCCCTTCTGGGGATCTTACTTTGATCTCGCTTGCTAAGTATGCAGCCTCCACAATTCTCTCCAAAGGCAATGAAGTCTCCACTCTCTGAGGGTCTCCTAACCTTCAACAAGGCACCCACGTTCAAGGAGCGACACTCTAACTAATTCAAGCCAACAAGAGGGGAAGATCCTCCCAACAGAAACAGTGCATGATATTGTGGACTCCTCTCAAGGTGACAATGATTGGACTGAGGTTAAGCAAAGAAAACCTACGATCAAAAGGTTGTTGCTTAGATCTGCTACAAAAGGTGGTATTAGTGGAACTCAAGTTTAATTACCCATTTTGATGTCAATTGTAAATCTTGTTTTCTAATAAATATAGAGTGCTACCTTCTGAGGTAGTGATTTTCCAAACAAAAAAAAGAAGTCAATGTCATAATTTAATGTAAATGCATCTAGTTGATGCCAATAGTTTATGTTCTTTTAATGCTCTCTCATTCATTGATTTATCAACTCTCTTCTACTTTTTTTTGATGGCCTAGGTTTAACTATTCTTGTAGTATTTACATCTCTCTTGATTGTTTTTATGACTCACATTGACTTATATTGATTATTTATATCAAATATATTTCAATATTTATTGTTACAAAATGATAGTTGTTTGTCAAAGGTTTACAAAATGATCTTTATGAAACACATTTAAAAAAAAAATGAGAACAGTTATATAAATAGTTATTAGAAATACGTACCAACCAGTCCAAGCCTCTGTCCACATCCTAGGCTTCTTATTTGAATTGGGACCGATAAATGTATCCCCACAATACATACCATTGCAAGTATTTATCTAAATAGACAAAAAAATATTAGTGAATTTAAATTATTTAATATTATTTTAAAAATAAAATATTATTAATACAATCTTACAAATAAGAATTAAAGATTCAAAAGAATGCACAAACATGTAAACTCATATCTACGATGTGTACTCTTTCTTAGCTTGATGGGCTTTTTTAGAATGTACTTTCCATAATTTCTATTATATTTATTTGTAACATCTACTTAGTTTTTATAATGATCATAACATTTCAAAAAGCTTTTGGTTATATCTATGAACTTTTTCTAAATATTTACCCAACATTTTTTGGGGTCATTGTATGGAGTATTTTTATTTAAACAATTCAAGTTCTAATTATAGTAATATTGAATTTTAAGAATTCTATGTTGGAATTGATATCTAAAGTAATTAATTTAGTCAAGATTTTTTTGTCAAAATAATCTTTTGCATATATATTTATATGTATATAATATATAAATTTTGATACAATAATAATAAATTTTAACATGATTTTTCTACCATACAATCGCTATTAATTTTTGTAGCGGTTAGTTATTTTTGTGAGGGATCCTTTAACTTAGATGTCATGATTGAGGGATATATCTTCCATCTTCACCCAAAGATTTGTACCTAGTCTTATTTGTCATGATTGAGGGCTATATCTTCCATCTTCACCCAAAGATTTGTACCTAGCCTTATTTGTTAGGGTACAAAATACCTAGATTTAGATGTGGTAATTAATTCAATCAATTTAATCAATAAACTTAATGCATACAACTTAGAAGTCAACAAAGATAACTTATTCAATTTAGATGTCACTTTGGGGATTCAAACATGGGTCATCATAGTGAAATTCTAATAATTTAACTAATTGAACTCAATCCTTTTAACTACAACCCCCATTAAATTAAGTGCATGGCCATAACTATTTATAGACAAGAGGGAATATAGGTGGATAAGGTATGCAATGATGATTTGCTAGTGAATTAAGAATTAATCTTGTTTATTTAGGACTAGGAAAAAGTGTTTTGAAGATAAAGATATTGATTTAATTATTCACATTTATTTATTTCTTTGCATAAATAATAAAAAAATAACTTTTAAAGAACAACAATGAAACCCAAGTCTAATGTATACACTTGTCTATACACTTATATTTTTAAAATATCAAAATACATTAAAATTGTGCTATGAAATTTCATAAAAAATAATTGTTAGGAAATAGTGTTTGCATGGGTGTCATGATTAGTATGTTTAATAAAATAGAGTTATGTATGTTAATATTAAGTTGTTGAGAAACAACTTGATAGTATATTATAGTGAGTGTTTGTTTGTATTATGAGTTGTCATAACAACTCATATATTTAAGAGTTTGTTTATTTGTTAGTCACATAATTATCTATGTAAGGGAGTTGTTATATGAGATTTCATCTGAATTAAGTTTAATTGATACATTCAATGTCTTTGTAATCATCCAAATAATTTAAATTTATATTATTATATATATTCGACAATAATTAAAATTTAATTTATGTTTTATATCAAATAAACTTTAAATTTTATTTTCCTTATTGAGAGGTCTTAAAATGACATCTTCAAAATACCTAAGATGAGATGATGGGAAAGATGGTCATTTAAGAAAGCATTTTATTCCAAATGTTATTAAAATCATAATAATGTCAAAAATTTACAAGTTTATCCTAAACAACTATTATGACATTAGGTACTTGAAGAACCTAGATATAATTGTTCAACTATAAATATTTCATACTAAATAGATTATTCATATTGGGTGGGATGAATGGTTCAATTCATAAATTCATAATATTTGATCTATTTATCTATTTTTTTTATTATGGTGCTCAATTACAAGAGTTAATAAATATTAGTGATTAAATATGAGTAATTGCTAGTAATTAAATAATCTATGTCAGGTTACATTAAAAAAACCAACTTTTAAGTGCAACATATTTAATATAAATCAACAACCATATTGTTTACTAGTTTATATAAGGATAGGATGATGATTTTGAATGTGTTTTGATTGGTACTTGTTTACTTAGATTTTAATAGAATTAATATCTCATAAAATATATGATGCCAAATGATAATGTAGATAGATCATCTCTCTCATTCTCACACACATATCTACATGTCATTTAGTCTTTATAATATTTTTCAAATTCATAAGGATGGATACTTTGAACCATGAATATATGTTTTGATAATATTATAGTATGTTAGTGTAACAATATCATAAATATTATGAACACTTTTTTTTAATAAAAAATCTAAATATATTGTTGGTCATTTTTCCCTAGTTAAGGTACTTTGGGAGATCTAGATTTCATCTATTACATTCTTTATTTTATTTAACTAATCATACTCAAAGGAATATAATATAAAATAGAAAATGATAAATTTAATGTGTATTGTATCTTAACTATTTTATATTTAATTTTATATTTAATTTTATATTTAATTTTTTATTTAATTTATTCTAAAAATTTCTTTATATGAATTATATTTCAGAATTGAAATATCATATTATTACTTAGATTAATTTAATAATAGAAATGGTTTAATAAGCTTTCAAAAACATAAAATTCTTACCACTGGATCTAGAGCATCAGGTTGTTTACACATGACTAATGGAACACCGGTGTTTAGGCCCATTACCATACTTGCCGCCCAAACTATATATGAATGACCCTTTGATCCAAAGGAACCTTCAACATTCCCATATTCATTCTCTATCTATAAACACACAAGACATCAAATTTAACATTAATTATACCCACAAGGCAAAAAAAATAAAAGTATACCATCTATTATCTTGATACTAAACATATAAATGCTATTTTTTATTACTTTAAATATATAAGGGCATTACTTCAATTTCAAAAGATCTATTAGTTAAATGGTTAGTAATTATATTTTATAGAAGATAAATGAATACAATATAAATAAACTATTTACAATACCTTATTTACAATGTGATATATTATATTCATATCATTTAAGGTCTTTATATCAATATAATATTGTACCTTTTACTTCTTAGTGACACATTTTTAGGTTATTACTATAATTTTGTTATATTTATGCATTTTAAAGAAATTAATGAAGATCATATCATAGATTTAAAGTAAATCTAAACTTTAGAACTTAGGTACAAGTTTTATAATTAAGTTTCCCATGCCTTTATTTTTTTTAAATAACAAGCTCTTAAGGTCATGATGTGGACTCTGAAGGATTCCATTTCCTTTTTGACCTTTTTGTACTATCTCACTTTCTCTCTTAGAAGAGTTGTTTGTGTGAAGATTAATAATTTTTATTTTGCTTTCTCTTAAAAATGTGTTTGTGTTGAGGTAGATTTTTCTAAATAAATTAGGGCGATCCCACAATAATGAGTCTCACTTTTGGAACATCCTAATTTTTGCTTGAAATCATATATTTTATAGAAAATTTAATGATGTAAGTCTTGTAGGGTTCCATCTAAAGGGTTTTAATTGAAGAGGGTTATATAAGATCCCCTTAGATCAAACCCCCTTGGATAGAACCCCTCTAGTCTTAAATCATACCTACAATGGAGTCTCCTTCATACCTATCAAAATGCTAACAAGAAACCACTTTTTCTTTACCTTTTGAGGGATCAAATAAATTCATCTAGAAATTATATTTTGTAAGTATGTAGCCCTTATTATAAATTTTTCAGTGTGGCTTTCAAGGGCCTTCAACTTTCATTCTCTGTGGGAAAGAGGAGGAGGATTCCTCGCACTTGTTTTTCTGATGCCCCTTTGTTGTCCAACTTTGGCACTGGTGGTGGGGGCTTTGGAAGCAACCTTGTGTCCATGCTTCTTCTTTGGTGGAGTTCTAGGATAGCTTGGGAAGACCTCCATCAATGGCTTCCTTCTTGCAGGATGCTTGGTATGTTGGTCCTACTTTTCTTCTTTGGCAGACCTGGCTTAAGCGGAATAGCAGGATATTTTGTGGTGTGAAGTTGGGGGGTCAGCAAGTGTGGTTGGGTGTGTTAGGTATGATACAAGAGTCGGTTGCGACTATGAGTGAAGGGGTGTTTCCCCTAGAGAAAGGGGATGCTGAGTTGGTGGATAGACTGGGATTGCAAGGGATACATTATTCCTCTGTTATTTCTAGGAGAGGCAGGCTTGGGAACAAGAGAGTGCAGAGGTTGGGTAGATGGGTACCCCTGCCGGCAGGTGTTTTGAAGATCAATACTGATGGATCTTCTAGAGGCAATCCTAGGCTTGCAGGGATTGGTGGGGTGGGTGGGGATTCAGGGGGTTCAGTGATATTTATTTTTTCTATTCATGAGGGGGAGGAGACAGTTAACCTTATGGAGGCGATGGCGATTCTCTATGATGTGGAGCGGGCCCTTGCTTTGGGATGGAAAAAGGTTATTTGTGAAGCGGATTCACAAATCTTGATTAACTTGTTGAATGAGAGGAAGATGTCTGACATTAATTGGCAATTAGCCTCAGTTGTCCAACAAATTCTTTAGGTTAGTTCTAGGATGGAGGAGGTCTCTTTTGTTCATATCCCAAGAGATTGGAATCGGGTTGCTGATTGTTTGGCCAAATGGGCTTTTGAGGAAGGTGTTGGCTGGAAGATTGAGGACTGGGTGAAAGCTTCCCCTGAGTTACGACAAGATTTAGATAGGTTTCTTGAGGAGGATAGAAGGATTCTTGAAGATAGCTGAGTTTGTTCTTGGGTTTCGGTGTTGCTTTCTTGGGCTTTTGTGGTCCCTCTGTTTTGCTTGTAATGTTCTTTTCTGATTTTCAATAAAGTTTTACCCTTTTTAAAAAAAGTTATAAATTTTTCAAAAAGTATAATTTTGAATATTTTTAATTTTATTAATATATTTAATTTTATTTTTTTTAATGTAGTTTTTTCAACAAACATCAAGGTATTTGTTTCACACATGTGGAAAAATAGAAAAATAGAAAAAAATATTTCTAAAAAATATTTGTGTCCTAGGTATTGATGTCCTTGTTTTAGAAAATAAAATAAAATAAAAGTCAATACATACGAAACAAGCTATGCATTACAACATACATCTATGTCTACATTATAATTACTTTGAATTAAAAAATTAATTTTAAAAAAAATATGTAACAAAATATTCATGCACTAGATATTGATGTTACAAATTTATATTTTAAAAATTATAATTTTATCCTTTATATTAAAAAAAATTATGTGTTACAGCATAATCGCCACTTTCTAAAAATGTTGTTTACTATAAAAAAATAGGTTAGTAATAGTCACATTAAAAAAATCACAATTTATTTCTATTTTTTAGATATATTAAGAATCTACACAAATTCTTACAAATCACTGGTTCACATCATCTCCAAATTATTAATGGTTTAGTTTCTTAGGTTTCATAAAGTGAAAATTTGGTAAAAAATATTGATTTCAATGTCCTATTTTGGCCAAAAAATGAGACACAATATTGTGGGTTGACTCATCAAGAAGTCAATTAATATTCAAATAGGTGATATACATCACACTTAGAAATTATACACCCAATACTTACATTAATTATTATTCCTTTGATCACAAGATTGGAGATTTCCCCTTTATCACTGCTTGAGCCAACCTATTTTCTAAGCTTGCAAGAGACTTGCCTCTATTGCAGACCTTTTTATCTCTTGCTCTAGCTCTTATTACTAGCCTTTTATATCTTACTACTTATTGTTTTGAGGGGTTTATCTTTTAAATCACTTGTGGTTTTCTTTGGACTACTTGTTTTGCTAAGCTTATCCTACTTTATGAGACTTTGGGATGTAATCCTAGACTACCCATATTTTTTCGTGAAAAGTGTATATATTATTTTTACATAATTTATAAAGTAAAACTTTATAAATTTTTTTTTGTAAAAATAAAAAATAAAACTATTTTTAAATGCACGTGGATTGAGAATTTTATATTTATATCCAAACTTCTATTTGAAACTAAAATGACAAATAATAAAAAAATAAAATTATGTGAAATTAATGAATTTAAGAGGGAGGTCTCATCACTTAATCATGAATGTAAACACAATATTCCCCTATCTAGCATAGAGTTGAATATGTTAGATGATAATGGTATGCAATGAGCTCAAAACTCAAATCAATAAGCCATTTTCATTAATACTGACCTTGAGAAAGCATATTATAGGATTGAATAACCATTCATTCTTGCTATGCTTAAGGCTCTCAAGGCTTTGGTCCTACTTTTCTTTAGACTTTCTAGATGAGTTTTACTAATGGTTCTACTTACATTTTAATAAATGACACACAAACTAAACAATTTGGGTTCTTTTAATCCATTCAATAGGGATGTCAATAAACCCCTATTTTATTTGTTCTTATAGTTGAAGGATTTGCATACCTATTGGCCAAAAAAATTTCTTAAAATGTTAGTTCATGGTGTCACCCTTCCTTTTGAAAAAGTAATAGCTAGTCATTGCACACTTTATTGACAATTCATTCCCCTCTTTAATTGAGGATGAGGAGAATATCAAATATTTCTAGGAGCCTTGAAACCTTTTGTGATCTAAATTAGTTTGGGAATTTAGAGGAAAGTGCCTAGTAAGGGACTAGTGGTATTGTAATTATACAACAAACAACATGGAAATGTTAAATATAATACCTCTTATTCATAATAGAGAGTTCATGCAAGTTTGTAAACTCTTTGGAAGAGATACATACCTCCAAATATGTTTCATTAATTTAAAAATAACCAATATATACATTTTTCAACTCAAGCGAACCAAAAACTAAGACTTCTAAACTATGGTTTCCCTTGGAAACTAAAGAGTCACTACACATAAGTCATCATTGGAAGCTAAAATAGACAACATGACAAGGTCATACTAGCTATAAAATAAAATGCACAACAAATATATATTCTTGGTATCCCAAATTGGTGGGGGTCCTAACTTATAACTTGTTGGAAAAAAAACTTCTTTGGAACATTAGAAAGATCTCTAGAAGACCAACACCAAAAAATGAAAATAAAAGATTCTAAAAAACATAAGGGTCTTATAAAATGCTTTGAAGGTATCTAAAAATACAATTTACGAAGATACAAAAATTACAAAAAAAAGGTATTTTAATTTTTTCTTGATTTGGCAATATAAATTCCACCCAAACACTCTAGGAGATCTATGTGGGATCATTCATCCTCATTGAGAGGAAATAAGCCCCATTGCACCAAGGATTTATAGTAGACAAGGAAACCGTTTTTTTAATTTGGTCCCTAGTGAGCCACTTGCCTTGGTGATGAAATTGTCTTGCTTTACCACATGGTAAAGATGGATTTGCTAATTCTTTAGTGTTATAAAAAGAAAATCAATAAATTGATCTCTGTCAAGTGGAATAGTAGTGCTATGATTCAATTCTTACTTGTGAATATGTTTAGCAAGTTTAGAAGTGTCCAATAATGGTGACAACTTTATATTAAAAATTAGATGCAATCTTAGGAAAGGGGGTATATTGAGCTCAAATTAATTCTCATCCATTTGTTTAAGGATGTTTTATGGGTCACATCAAAGGAAAAAATTATTCTTGTGTGGCCCTTGAAGTCATTATTTTTGGAGATGAAGCCAAAAATTGTCTCTAATATGAATCTGATTAGTTGTATGATGTTGATCATGCCTTTCCTTGTCTTTCAAGTTGGTGTGTTGTAGTATCTCATGAACTTGTTTCTAGGTATGATGGATCTTCTCAATGAACCTAGATGTGTTATATACCTCCTTCTTAGTATGTAATTTGTTGTTTCATAGAACATCATAGATAGGTCTACATGAATGGGATCTAATGGTTAATACCAAAGACAAAATTCAAATGGAGTATGCCTTGTGGAGACATGTAATGCATAGTTGTAGGTATGTTATTCATTAGGTATAGTTTCATACCATGTGTGGAGATGCTCTCAATGATACATCCACATAATGTGAATGATCATGCAATTCACCACCTCATTTTCCCCATCTATCTATAGGTGGAATATACGTTATCAAGTTGGTGTCCATCATGGCCAATAGTGATGAACAAAAGTTGCAAACAAACCTACTATTCTTGTAGAATATGATAATCAATGGAAAACCAAAGTGGGTAAATCCATTCTCAAAGAAACAATTACTAGTTTCTTCTATAGATAACACTTTCTTGCAAGTGACTATGATGACCATTTTTGAGAATTTATTTACCACCACATACACACAATCATGACTATGTTTGGTTCTAAGAAGGCCTAACATGAAATCCTTGGAAATAGAATGCTAGGGCTTATTAGGAATATGGAGAGGTGTGTATAATCCTTGATTTTGTTTTATAGGATTTTTTATGGCACAATCTTTACAAAACCAAATATATAAGATGAGATCATGACACATTTTTCTATAGTAGAAATTATTTTGGAGTACAATAATGGTCATCTCCATTCCAATGTGTTGAATGACATGTAGTGTTCTTGTGATATCATATTTTATCTTCCTCTAATAGGAACACATATGTGTCCCATGTAACAAGGAACTCCATCCTACATGTAAAGATTAGTCACTTGTTTACCTTCTATTAGCCTTTGGTAGATGTTGGAAAAAATAAGATTGATGCCATACAATTGAGTTTAATATGTTGTTTGTTGTCCACAAGAGTGTAACATTATTAGATCTATGATCAAAGGTCGGCTCAAGCAATCTATAACTTTGTTACCAGTTCCCTTCTTGTGATGAATGTTGAAGTGAAATTCTTGTATGTAAGTGGACCATCTTTGATGCCTATCATTTTGTAACTTTACTTGAGTTAGCATAAATTACAAAAGATTGTGGTATGTGTGAATGATTTACTCCTTCCCCAATATATAATATTTCAATTGTTTACAAGCTTGAATAATGACATACAATTCCTTGTCATATGTAGGATACTTGCACAAATAGTATTATAAAAACTATTGTTGTGGTAGGAAAATGAATGCCTATGTTGGATAAGCACCACTCCAAGTGCATATTCATAAGCATTTGTCTCAATTTTAAGAGATCGTTGTAGATCTGGAAGAACCAATATCGGTGTTGAACATAACCTCCTTTTCATTTCTATGAGTTCTCATTTTCATGTCTTTGTTCAAGTGTTTTTTCTTTTACTACTCTCTTGAGTGCTTGATTCATAGGTTATACCAAGTGTGAAAATCCAAGAACAAACCTAAGATAAAAATCAGCCACTCCCAAAAATATAAAATATTTTTAGCGTTGATATTCAAACACCCTTGCTAACCATGATGTATCCCTACTATCAAATATTATTGGAGAGATTATGTTGGGGTAGAGTTGAGAGTACCTATTGAAAATAATGAAAATGATCCTCCTTTGTTTTTCTAAAGATAAGTATGCAATCCAAATGGACAACAAAGGAATCAATGAATGACATAAGTACATCATTATCATTCTCATGGAGGTGGTAGGGTTTTTAGTTAGACTAAAATGAGAGGACAACCATTTAAACAAGCCATATTTGGGTTTGAAAGTAATCATCTACACATTTGATGACTCAATTGGAACTTGGTGGCACCTAGATGTCAAGTTAATTTTGGTGAAAAAATTAGCCCTCTTAGTTGGACCAAGAGATCATGAATGTGAGGATTTGGATACTATAGTGATCTTATTCAAATCTCAATAAAAAATGTAAAGTCACCACATTCCACCCTTCTTTTTGGCAAGAAAAAGTAAACTTTCACATGGTGAGGCACTTGGTGAATGAGTCCTTTTTGAATTAATTATTTAATTTGGTCCTTGATTCCATCATTCTCCAAGTCTAACTTTCTATATAATGGCAAATTTTGTAATTGTGTCCCAATTAGGTCAATTATATGCTTGACTTGATCATGTAGTGGTACACCTACTAGTGAGTTGAATACATCTTGATACCTTGACAATATTTGACCTATTTGCTTCTATTGGTGAATTGTAGTGGTCTTTTTAGCATGATTAGTTGCTAAAACTGACCTTACCTCCACAAGTAGAATAATTAGTAGCATAAATTTTCTAGTTCGAGAAATCAAAATTTGGCACTATTTTTTACTAATCAAGGATACATATTTTGCAAAGATTAACTTTGGTATTTCATATTTTTCAATTAAAGACATGATATTTGATATTTTTATTCACCTATAATATTAATAATGACACTACATGATATGAAATAATTAATGTTGTGATGCTTATAAATGTATGGTTTCCCCAAGAATACACCACACATGTCTAGGGGTGCCACATCACAAATTACTTATCTTTGACTGGTTTAATGAAATAGGGTAAATGACACTCTATATTTACCAAAATATATCACCCTTGGCTCACCTACCCCATGGAGTATGGGTATGGATGGGGTGTTTTCTATAAGTTCAATCTCTTGACAATCTCAACACAAATAAAATTCTTGTGACTTCCACTATCAATAATGAAATATAGGGCCTTTTCATTTACCCACATTTGTGAATTGAATAGCAATTTCTCATCTTCATGGGGCAAGAATTTGGTAGAGGCAACTATTGCATATGGATCAACCTTAATTATCTAATCACCATCCTTCTTATTAAAATGATCCATAGACAAAAAATTGGGTTTGGTCTCCACTCCCTATGTTTCAATCATTAGGGTCTTAGTGGCTTGATTCCTTGGTGTTACATTGATGACTCTTATGAAATTCACACCACATACTTGTATGTTTTTAGTGCCTTTAAATATTTTCTACTAATACTTGTGAAAATAATTCCTTGGATGATTGCTTTCTTGTGAGCTTGCTACTAGCTTCTTCATTTGGTTTGTTATTTGCAAAAAATTCCTTCTTTAATTTTTTTTAATTTTTTATTGCATATTTGAAGTTAATTCTCAAGTTCTCAATGTTCAAATATTCCACCTCAATCTGAATATATCCATAAAGCCCAATATAGCACTTCACAACCAAGTATTTCTTCATATCTTGGATGTTGAGATTGTTAGGAAAGGTGACATTAACCTTGCATTCCCATGTCATTCATGTGTTTCCACGTTTCTTGGAAAGTGTTCTAGGGGATATGAGAGGAAAACATGTAATATTGGTTTCTATGAAAAATTGTAATTGCATTTCAAAGAGGTGAACACATGTCGACAATGGTTACAAGGCAAGCTTGGATAAGATTCTTTCTAGACATCCACTTTTGGGAATATGAACAATCATGAGTTGGGCACCCAAGATTGGAAGGTGAAAGGTTGTCCTATTGTGTGATCAAAAGAGTCATCAGTGAGTTACAAAGCATTCAAAAAGGAAATAATTGTTTGGCTATGGGCTAGGCGCCCATGTTGGAGCCATGTGATTATTATTATTTTATTATCATGTTTGTTGGCTAACCATTATCCTAGGCATGGGTTTCTTCTAGTGGTTTCTTGTCTCTTGTTTTAGGTTACTATTGTGGTTTTCCCTCTCATAACTTTTTCTAAATTGGATCCATGAGATGGTACTTTTATGTTGAGCTAGAGGTATCCAAGTGTTTCTTGATTGATTAGAGAATAGAATAGAAGATTATCGTTGTATAAGTCTCTTTGCATATTAATAATATTCTTGTCATCTTTCTCATTTGGAGTTTCTTCCTTAAAGAGTTTCTCCACATAAATATGGGGTTATCTATGGTTTGCTGATTTTTATGTGCAATCACATATATTTCATTTGGTTAATCTAATTTTCAGATTTACAATCACATTCATAAGTTGTTAATGCACTTTATTTTCACCTTGTTATCAATAGAGACTTGTTGATAATACATAGAAGGTGTTGGTGTAGTCTTGAACCAATTGATCCTTTTTTTAATGAAGCAATTACCATTGCACATATATTTTGTCACATTAATATTTAGGAATTTATACTCCTCCTTTATATATATTACAAGGTCTCCCCATGTGGGATTCTCATCCATCACTATATCAAATTCTTGATTGTTAGTATTTTCCTTACAACTTTATTTGGATAAAAAATTGGTCTCCCATGATTGTTGCACATGAGGCTTAGCTTTGTAGAGGGTAAATTTTATTTTATTAGATTTCTAAGAAATGATTTAATAGAAACTAATTTTCCAATTTTGATATCTAATCAACAACAATATTTGTATCAAATTTCCTTCAAAAGTTGGGATATCAAAATTTTACATGTACTTGCAAAGGGGTATGACCACCAAATGGTCTTCCCATGGTGTTTGGTTGTAAATTATCTAATTATGCTAGAATAGCCAATTGAACTAATTCATCACTCCTCATGTTGTCTTTCTAAAGCCTCTTAAACCAACACCCATAAGGGGTCTAATTAGTCACCCAATTCTTCAACCATTTGCAGTTGTGTGTACCTCAAATGAAGGTAATTTGATGGGTCTCTTATCTTCAATCCAATATTTTGATACCATGACCACAAGTGATGTGACATTCAAGAGTGAACAAGATCTAATACTATTGATTTGAATTAGTTTGGGAATTTAGAGGATAACATGGGTCCATTAAGGGATTGGAGGTATTATAATTATACAAGAAATAATATGTGAAATGTGAAATATGAATAGATCTTATTTAGAATCTAGAGAGTTCATAAAAGTTGGCAAGCTCTATGGAAGAGATGAATGCCTCCAACTCTATCTCACTAATTTAGAAACAACCAATATATACATTTTTTAAACTCAAATGAACAAAAAACCTAGTAAGACTTTGAAATTATGGTTTCCTTGGGAACTAAAGGGTCACTACACCTCAGTCCTCTTTGGAAGAAACAAGGAAATGCTAGCAAAAAAATAAAATATACCAAAAATATTTATTCTTGGTACCTTAATTTGGTGAGTCTTCACTTCTAGCTTGTTGGGAAAAATCAGATTTCTTTGGTGTGTTGGAAAGATCTTCAACAAAAAATAAAGTTGAAAAATAAAAATACAAGAAAAAAACCTAGGGCCCCCAAAAATGCTTTAAAGACCTTCAAAAATACAAGTTATGAAGATGTCTAAAAAATATCAAAAATGACATTTTTGATATTTTCTAGATTTGGCCATGTAGATGTCATCCAAACACTTTAGGATCTATGCGAGATAATTTTTATTGGCATGAAGATCTAACATGAACAATGGTGTGAAACCAAGTGCTATAGACAGTCCTTATTTTAATTCTCGCTTGATTGTAAACCTATGCATGGAAATGGATTAATCATGGTGCTTTTTTATTTTTCGCTATTCCCTTTATATTCCAAGCTTCTCCTACTTCCTTTTGGCACATTATAGATAGAGTGAAGAAAAAGTTAGCCTACTTAATCACAAAGACACTCTCTTCAACCAATAAATTCTCGATTTGGGATTTTCATGGACCTATATTTAGTACTATCCCTATTGGGTTCCTTCAAAATTTTCCTACAGTTTGAAAAGTAGCTTGAGTATTTTCTTTGGACTATTTCTAAGCAAGAAAAATACTTTCATTAAGTAGCTTAAGAGATTTGCTGCCTTCCCAAAGATTTTGGTAGTTTAGGTTTAGTTGATGCACATCATCAAGGCATAACACTCTACACCATATGAGTTATTTAATTAAAAGGGATGTGGCTTGGAAGGTCCCTTTGAAAAATTATATCTCTTCAAGTCTCCTTTATATCTATACAACCTAGAGGAATTTAGGCTTGCATTCCCTTTTGAGTATTAGATCTCAAGTAAAAGGACATTAACATCTCCCATTTTTCAACAATATTGAGCTACCAAAATCAACATTTCCAATATTCAACACATTTTGTCAATTATATTGAACAAACTATTAATAATTTAAGAGCAATATAAACTAATAATTTGTGGAACCTTGTAGGTAAATTCAATTTCTAATTTTTTAAATTTGAAAAAATAATTATTTCTATAATATTTGATTAGTTTACAATATAAAATTATATTTCTACTATTTTTTACAATTGAAAATCATTTTATTGTAATGCAAATATTTTCATGATTCTTGGACATAGATCATTAATTCCAATATTTAGTGCACATGTATAGTTTTTGATATTTTTTTTGAATGTTTTATTTATTATTTAATTGGTAAAAATAGAAATTTCATACTATATTTTATCATTACACATTTCCCTTTACATATATATATATATATATATATATATATATATATATATATATATATATATATATATATTGTTTTCTTTCCATTAAAACAAGGATATCAATACCTAATACACTACACATTTTAAGAATTTTTTGATTAATTCTATTATTTTTTCTAGTATCTCAAATAGAGGTAATTTTTGTTCATAATTGACCTACATTGATTATAAAATTAAAAAAAACATAATACATATAATTTAAAAAATCAAAACACTGAGGATATGTACTTGTAAAATTACATCTTCAAATGTCTTTGTTTGACCCCTAAAATATGAGGAAAATTATATTGTTGTTAGTATTTTGATAGGGTCAAAGGAGACCATGCCAAGGGCTCCACAAAGGGGGTTTCAATCTAACCTTAAGGGGTTTCAATATAAAGGAATTAGATCAAACCCGTTGGATTTCTTAACCCCCACACTTTTTCAATCATGGCATGGTTTTAGGAAAAAAATAGGTTTGGCTCACTAGTTGGACCAATTTTGCTTGGTTTATTCTTCACCAAGGCTTGTCTAAGTGGAACACCCAATCGACTTAGAAGTGTCAAATCCTAAGTTTCATTTATCTAGATAAACACAAACCATTAAAAATTTATTTTGATTTTGTAATAGAGCTTAGTTTGCTTGGCCATGGATTTGTGACTTCTTCAAATACTTTTAACCTAAGCCATTTTGATTTAACCAATTCACAAAATATTATTTAACATTAATGTTGGAAACAAAAAAAAAAACATCTAGAAGCACAAAGAATTTGATTAACTTTTCTCCAATATCCTTCTTTCATTCTGCTCTACAATTGAAAATAAAACCCCTTAATCCAAAAATTACCTTTTTTGATAGATTTTTACAAAATCACGAATTTGCCATTTTTGGTAATTTTACATGCTTATTCACACAACTTTGACAATTACTAATTATTTAAAGCTAACAAGAGTGACACTATTTTTCAACTAAAAAATCTAATTAAAAGAAGGAATTAAAAATTAACTAAAAAATACAAATTCTAGAAAAATCTTGAAAAACACAAAGTTTAATTTGAGATCTCATATGAAGGAATTTGGCTCTAGAAAAGTGTCCAAATGTGGTTTGATATTGGATTATACTCTTTGAGACGCTTCTCCACGTAAAATTTTAGACCAAACAGACCCCTGAGTCAAAAGTTATGACCTCTGAAAGTCCTATATCACTTTTTTTTTTACATAATGTTCTTTTATGGGATTGGCCATGCTTCCTCCAAGATTCACGTAGACTTGGTATAATTTTTGAGTGGAGATTTATCTCTATTTGAAAATAAAGATTATGTTCTAACACACTAGTTGATAAGTAGTTCTTTCCTTATATCAAAGTTGTGGTTACCTTTAATGATTTTCTACGAAGCCAAATGTAAGACCACAAGGTGGTTTTGGAGGTAGCCTATCTTGAAATTATATTGGATCACTATGACAATGCACCTTGCAAAGTTACTTATGTTCTACCTACATCACCCTGCATGTTTTGACCTTCCTCGCATAGGGGCCAAAGGTGAGGTCACAACATCTCTTATCGGTGCTCTCATAATTATTCAAGATGGTCTCCTTTGTTTGATTGCCATCTTTCTTTATGTCTTATTAGTATGATTGTGCTTTGATGGATGGGTAAGATAAATATAATCGCCTCGCTTTGGCTATTTCACCAAATCAAGAGACAATCAATAACATGTGGAACAAGAGGGGTGGAATGAAATAAACAATATCAATACATGTTGGGAATCAATCTAAGATGATGAGAATTTGTCAAATGTTGGATAGGACTCCAAATTGAATGACCCTGCTATTAATCTCTTAAATTTTACTACTTAATCTTTTCAAATAATGTAGCATTTTGAACAATTAATCTATCTTACTGCTAATTATATTATCTAAAATATCAATATTTTTATAAATTTATTATATTATACTTTAAAACATAATCTTACACCGTCTATATTTTATTAAAATAATAACTATTTTACTCTTACAAATACATTATACAACTGTTTCATTTTAAAAATAATAATTTAAATTACTTTTGAACATTCATGAATTGAGCATGTTCTTTGTTTTCAAACTCGTTTGAAAATGGAAAAAGACAAAACAAAAAAATTGTAAACGTTATGTACAAGAAATGACTTTGAAGATGGAGGTCTCTATCACTTGATCAAGACAGACAGTAAGTAGTCTGCAATCTAGCAGAGTTAAAAGTATGTTAGATGATAATGAACGTCTTTTCGCTATGTGACAAAAGAGGTGGGAAGCCAAATTTCTCGTGAGTGAAAGAATCGTTGTAACCACGCCAAGTGCCTTTTCCTTAACAAGAAACCTAACTAAATCAGATACTTCCCCTAATTAATCATTTGAAATAACCTCTGTACACGATCTAGCTTTTATCTGGCCAGAAATGGATTCCCCCCAGGGAAAAAGCCAGAAAAAAAGAGTTCTGTAAGTTAGGAAGGTAGTTACTGCCATTATGACTTACTGCTAGAAAATTTTAAAAATGGTTAAGTAACATTTCTTAATCATTCTGCACAGACAGACAACTGTAGCCCTTAGTGCCATGGAATCTTTAGAAGGCATTAAAAGTGAAAACAAGTTTGTGGGTAACAACTGTAATAATTATCATCTTCCCATGTTCCCCAAGGTATTTCTTATGTTACTTTGCATTTAAACAATCCTTTTAAATTACTACTTTCTGCAGGTCTTAGAAAATCAATACAGAGTTGCAGAGAAAACCCACTTGGGTGATGATAATGGGAATTTTCTATTTACCATTGACTTCAAGCAGTTCTTAGAAAATTAATACAGAGTTGCAGAGAAATATCACTTGGGTGATGATAATGGGAATTTTCTATTTACCATTGACTTCAAGCAGTTCTTAGAAAATTAATACAGTGCTACAGAGTTTGCATTTAAACAGCCCTTTTAAATTAATATTGTCCACATAACATAAAGTTAAGAAGTTATTAGAAAATTAATACAAAGTTACAGAGAATACACAGTTGGGTAATAATAATGGCCCATGGGAATTGACTTTAAGCAGTTCTTAGAAAATTAATGGACAGTTACAGATAATACATACCTGGGTGATGATAATGGGTCCTCCTTGGGAAGCAAAAAGACTTTCTGCTTTCATCATGTTTACAATCATGGTTGTGAATCTCTCCATCTCCCTCTGCACTCACCAATACAGTAGCAATTCATGCACCATACAACAAGCTATTTGAAATTCTCATAAATTCAAGGGCCTCTGTAATAGAGAAAAAAAAGGCAGTCTGTACCTTGAATGGTTCATTATCTGTTCTAAAAACTATGTCTGGTATATCATGAAGCCAGTAGGGAAATCCCCTGCAAACACAGGCAAAATGCACCATCAGAGAAACATATATTCAATGTGGTAGTAAAGTATCTATATTGTTATAGATTGAGAATGTGAGGCATACCCATAATTCCACTCTGACTCAATGTATGGCCCAATTCTCAGACTCACATACAGTCCTTTTGAGTGTATTAACTTCACAAATGAAACCAAATCGAACCTCCCATCAAAATTAAACTGCAATCACAAATACTAACACAGCATTAGACTTATGAACACAATCTTATAATTATGATTCAAGTTAAAATCAATTACCTTTCCTTGCTCTGGCTCATGCATATTCCAGAACACATATGTCTGAATGCAATCCAATCCTCCTTCCTTTGCTGTGTCTATCAGCCCGGGCCACATCTGTAAAAACCATTGAATATCCATCCTCAATTAACAAACACAAAATACACAATGTATATACGTACATATTTTTACCGATGAAAAATTCCTCTGCTTATTTGATACCCACCTCAGGAGTGCTACGAGGGTAGTGAATTGATCCAGAAATGAGTAGTTTTCTTTGTCCATTGATAATGAGAGAAGTACCATCATATGTAACTTCATCTCCATTCAGGCCTTGTACCATAAAAATGAATACCCACAAACAGAATCCTGCAATGGCAGCTGCATTTGACATTGCTCTTGCACTCTGAATTCCAACTGCCTGAGGACTCTGTTCTTTTGGGTGGCCCAGGATCTTAACAACACACGTCTTATTAATCTGAAAACTTCCTTTGTGTACACCTAAATATTTTCTCTGTGTGTTGTCATTGCACCCAAACAGAAGAACTACATGAAAAACTGCCTTTTTTTGGTAAAGCACTGTACCCACCTCTTGAAATTTGAATGTGAATTTAAAAAGTTATACACTGTTACAGTAGGTAGGTACTTTATATCAAAGCCTACTAGTAATGTGGATTAGGCGTAAGACACTTGAGTACTTCATATAGCTTTCAAACATGGTATATAAAGGGTCACATGAAGACAGGCCAAATGCTGTGACCAGAAATTCAATAAAGTGGCATATTTTAAATGATTTCTTTCTTATACGGTACAACTTATGGTAATAATTTTTTCTTTAGCAAAGAATACTATGCATTTTATGATAATTTTTTCTTAAGCAAAGAATACTATGCATTTCTTAGTGGATGGTACAAGTAATGTAAACCAGGAGGAATTCAAGCTCAAGGATATGCTCGGTGGTTGAGTATGGAAGTGTGAGGATGAGCTTAGCTTAGGACACAGAATATGGTGTAACAACTTTAGTTCCCTTCAAGCATAACAATAACATTAGCTTTATTGATACTACTACTTTTCATTCAAACACTAAAAAGTATCATTTCAATAGCAATAACATTTGTTAGACACACCTTCCATCAAATATGTCAAGCTGCATTCTTATTATAGAGGAATAGACTCCTGGTTGTATTGAGACCTGTTAAGCCTCTTATGAGGTTCCTTGACTACTATGTATGTGACTTAATTTTAAAGTGTGTATATATATATATATATATGAAATTTGATTAGAGATAAAAAAGTATGCACATAATAATAATATTATTTTAGTTTCAATGCATCATAATATGTTTTTCTTCTGTTCAGCTAAATATAATTTACACATATATAGGAGAGTCTACTCCTATATTCAAGGAGAGATTATCTCCACAAATCCCTATTTAGTTTTGATTGTTACTCACGTAACATACACAACTCAAATCAGATGAGTTGTTAAAACAACTCCAAACCATAATATATATTATTGTTAATATAACCATAATATATATTATTGTTAATATAACCATAATATTACTAACTACTAACGTTTACATGATAATAATTACGCGACTCTTGTAATTATTATTTACCCACTAACTCATATCACTAACTCATATTTCCACACACACACACACACACATATTCAATTTTTTAAAGTATATTAGTTGATTCAAGATTTAATTTATTATTTAATATAAACGTCACATTATTTTGTTTATAATTTATCTAACCTAATTTACATTAGTTTATGTATCTTAAATAATATCGTAATTGTGGTTTTGTCCCCTAGACAGTCATTAGTATGGTTGCATCCTCCTTTACCGAAATTTGAATTTCTACATTCGAAAGCCAACAATGTTGAGATTTGTCTATTATTTGTTGGTGTGGTGCCATAATTTTGAATTATATGTTTAGGGTTATGTATTTAAAGGCATCATCCTAGGACATTTGCATGTCATTGTATCATGTTATAATGGAATAACAAATCATAAAAAAAACATACAAGTGTTTCTCCTTTTTTAGATATTAGTCATATAAAAGTAAGTTTCTAAAATTATATTCATATAAAATTATACTCATAAAAGAAAGTTTCTAAAATTTAGAAAATTAACTATGAAAGAACTTTCCTAAATTTACTATTGAATACAAAAGTAAGTTACTAAATTAATATAATTAAAATTACAAAATATTGAAATTTTTTAAAAAACAAAAATATTCTTTGATATCATTGTAAAACGTTTTTTAATAATAGAAATAAAATTATAAAAAGAATGAAAAACAATTGTTCTTTTTAAAAGTTTAGAATTAATACATTCAAATTAGAAAATTCAAGAAAAAAGAAATATCCTAAATTTACTATTACACATAAAAAATATTCAAAATAGATGTCTGGAGAAGGATATCTCTCGACGTATTTTATATATATTACTAAAATAATATATATATGCTAGTTACTCATCATTTGTAAGCATCAAGCATCAACAATTTATTAATAATCAAACAATCAACATCCATTTTTAAAGCATCTTTCAAGTACATTCTCTAGCACACTCACTTATTAGCTTGTATTGGGTTTCAATAGCAATCAATAATCAACATAACAAATTATAATGTCATGAATTATTGACATCTATTGCCACCCTTACCACTTTTACTTTTACTATTGATTTAGTCTTGGGGCTTGACTAAGGTGCAAGAAAGTCTTGAACTTCAACCAATACATAGAAAGGCTTGCTATACTCTTCAATACCACCAATATTTTCCTTACATCATATATTATCAACTGAATAGGCATTGCAAGTACCATAGGTCAAATTTTGTTAGGGTCAGATTATAGAAATTTGGATGACACCGTGCCCTTGATAGGATTTGTCTATTAGATAGTCAACTTCTCTAATTTTAGTCATCTTAGTTTCTAATGTATAATCTAATTCCAAGATTTGGTTTATAGGTTTTCTGACAAATTAATGCTAACCTAAGCTCATCATTCATCAATTTCAATGTATGCAACTCTAACCATCTCATTTCTATTTTTAACCTAGGCTCATCTTTCATCAACTTCAATGTATGTAACTCTAACCATCTCATTTCTATTTTTAGCACATATTCATTTATGGTATTATTGATTTAATTCAATTGATCTATCATGTTCAAATCCTATATCTAGAGTGTTAAATTTATGTTTAATTGAATTGTTCACTTATTTAACATTAGATAATTTGAAGGGTCATTTTATTTCCCTTCATTTTTGTGAACCCCTAACTTACATGCTTACCCATTAGGATCAAATCTTTGATTTTTATCAATTTTAGATCTACGAACTTTGATTTTTACTATTCTTCTTTAGATTTATTTTCTGACTGTGCTCTTAGTATTTAACCTAGGGTTTGAACCCTAGTTGATTTTCACCTTTTAGATCCCCTTATTGTGTTCTTTCCATTATTAAACCTTAGTCATGGATTCTCATAGATCCTTATTTTTAGCCTCCACCCATGCATGTATAAAGGATTTTAATGTTTTTTTATAATTAGTTACATACATATGATCCTTTGATCCTTGATGACATCATGTGATTTTTCATCATCATTTATGGAACTTGCCAATATTTTCCTTCCCTTTTACATGTTTTCAGTTCACTTATAGTCCATGAATTTAATATTTATTGTACTTTTTTTATGACTAGCAATAATGATTTTTGTGATTCTAAAGTTGATCATAATCTTTCCATGATTATTAGTGATGCTTTACTTTTAAGTACATTCTCTTCTTCTTGTGATATACCTAATGAGGAGGTACATGATGTTTGGTTATGTTCTGTCTCTTCCTCTTTTCCCCTCACATGATGTTGCTTTGCCTCATGTTGATCACATTTTCAAACAACTCATGATGAATCCACTAATGTTATTGATGCCTCATTGTTTGACGATATTATAGTTCATGTACCTTTAATGCACATATTTTTTGTGAAACACTACATACATTTAGTACCTTAGCCCTAAATTCTATTCTAGGGATCACGATTTATGTGATGAGGTTATTACACAATGTTGATGAAGTTTCTTCTTTATTTCTTGAAGGTTTATCTCATGGGGAAATTAGTGAGGCTTGCTTAATTGATGAAAAATCTTTATTATAGGTCTCTTAACCATTATTTTATTATATGGTTAAGGATGTTTATTCTTCACCAATAACTAATGATAGCAATATAAATATTGTAAATGATTCAATATATAATGTTAATTTGGACCCTACTCTTTATCTAGTGCATATATCATTAGGGATACAATGATGATGGATTAAATGGAGACCGTATAAATGCATACACACATGTTAAATCTTTACTATTCTTATATATATTCACATGCATGATGATACTTTTCTAACATGTATATGTATTTAGAGAAACTTTAATGAGTGACACTTTACTATGGTTTGATGTGTCTCATTCTTCATAAAGTATGCTTATCTAGAATGACAAAATGGGTGTGCCTTCTTGCTACCCACCCTTTTTTTTGTGAATATGTAACTTTATCTTTATTATTAATATAGATAGTACTTGCCTATTCATCAAAAAAAAAAAAAAAATTCCACTTCAAGTAGTCATTTACCATGAAGTTTAAGGGTGTCTCTATTCTTTCAAGTGACACACTATATTTAGATTCTCATAATGAATCTCTTAGGAAATATAATGCATCATTTTTTGGGGACCATTCTAAGTGCGGTTATTATTGAAAAACAAGGTGAAACCACTATAATCAAATTTATTACAAGTGTATGAAATATAAAATATAATTTATTTATCCAAGGATTATTGTATGATGATTATGTCATTGCATAAAATTAGTAATAAGAATAAAATCAAGAAACCATATGAACAAATGATTTACTCAAAAAAAACCCCTCTAGGAAAAAATTCCACACAAGAAAGAGGGCAAGTATTTATAAATATTCAACAAAGAGATACATCCAACACAATAACACTCTCTTCACTTTAACAACACTCTAATATCACATATGTACATGCCAAATAAAGTATGAAACTATTATCACATGCTACTAATTTATAGAGAAATGAGATATAAATACCACAAATGATTTCGCAAAATAATGTACCATCAAACAATGGTAAAATGCAACAAGTTCGATGTTCAAAATGAAAAGGCTCTTCTATGAACAGTAAATGTAACTCCCAATGAGCCATGCATAGCAACAATAACCTCCACACATAATAGATGATGTTTCTAACTTGTAACTCCTCTATAATGGTCAATATCCAAAGGTAGGCATCTAAAATCATCACCCAACTCATATGGGATCCACCAACAACATACAAGATTTTCCACTACTCAATTCTCACACCCAAATTTAGAAATGTGTTAAATTAACTTCCTAACTACCACTACCAACTCCACCTCCTTCATGAATACATATAATAGATAATGCTAATATTTTCAAGAAATATTAATTACAATTTTTTTCCAATTACACGAGCTAGACACCTAAGGACATTTTCTAAGAGTGTTGTAGATAAATAAAATATAGATAGGATTGCAAGGTAAATGACACTTTAATCCTCCATGGCCTTAATAAACAAAAATAACTTATTTGTGGTCACTATCTTTGTAAGTGAATTTGCAACATTATCCAAAGTGTCAACCAACTCTCTAACAATAATTGACCATTCTCATTCATTTTTTGTAAAAAGGTGATACTAAACATCAACATGATTAGTGTGAGCATGATACATGGTGTTCCTACCCAAAAATATAACACTTTTAACAATCCTACAATCAAAATCACTATCTATACAAATTCTCTATAACCAAGCAACCTATTTAAATGCATGCATATTGTGCTTTGGTGGTGGACAATGAAACCATAGGTTGAATTTTATTCATCCAACTCACTACACCTAAAAATAGATAAAAACATAGTCATTAGTGAACCTTTGACTATCCAAGTTACCTACCCAATTTGCATCAACAAATCCCTAAATATGTTCAATGACTAGTCCACATCACCAATACCATGATAAAATAAAGAGTATTCAAAATTTCCACACAAATATCTAAATAATATCAAATTTCTATACAAATATATAATGGGCCTCTTAATGAAAGCCCAATTATCTCTACTAGGGTTATACATAAACCCTATAAAAAATCCTATTACTTGGGAAACATATGGTCTAGTGCAAACCATTGCATATATTAAACTACCAACACCACTAGCACTAGAAACACTAGATTTTCAAGAAATATTAATTATAAATTATTTTCCAATTACATGAGCTAGACACCTAAGGAAATTTTCTAAGAGTTGTAGATAAATAAAATATAGATGGGATTTCAAGGTAAATGACACTTTAATCCTCTATGGCCTTACTAAACCAAAATAACTTATTTATGGTAAAGTTGGGCTCATATCTCTAGCTTCTTCATCTATTTACACACACATAGCCCTATGTATTCCCTATACATTTACACACAAACACTTATCCATTCACCATATTCACCCACTTATCACACTTATCTACATACCTACCTCCATTTTACCATTTACCACCTAGATTTGATAGCTATCCCATTCTAGGACAAATTTATTGTTGTAGGTGATCTTGTGATCATGGACGTGTCCCCTTCCATTTTAAAATTCATAATTCAAATTTGGCCAATTGACCTCATCCACTCTTCTAATTTGAATTAAATAAACACACTTTTGACATGATTTGACGTTATATGCTATTATTTAAAGATATTCAATGTATTCATTCTAATCATACACTTAAGGATTCAAAATACACCACCCATGAGTATTGGAGTAATTAATAGTGACACATTTTGATTTGGTACATGATAAAAAGAGTAAAGAATTTGTATACCTAGGCGTTGTTGGATAGGTGTATCATACACCTTGTAATTCTAATATTCAATTTATTTATTATCTATGAGCTCTCTCATTGAAAAGGGTGTTCCACTATAATGGAAGTTATTCCATGTTTGTATTGTAGTGTATGATGTGTTTAAGAAGTTGTAAGAGTGTCTAATGCCATAGAAAAATGCAAGAGCATCTTATGACATTGTAATATGCTTAAGCGATTGTATGATAATTCTATGACATGTGTAAGAGCATGTAAGAGGGAAGTTACATTGTTGAATTGAATTGTTCACCAACTTGTGATGATTGTTATGGTATGTCATAGAGCATATTGGGATGAAGATAATGGAGAAAAAATAGAGCATCCAACCTGGGGAGGAGGCTATGATGGAGCTAGATCACAACTTATGATAAGCATAATAGAATATTTCTAAAAATAGTCAATGCACTTCTTTGGAATAAGGATTTGGAATTTGGACACCATTTTTTAGATCATAATTTTGGCCCATGGCTTGTGGTTTACCACTCATGGTTTCATGAACCACTTCTCCTAGTTATTTAGTCTTTATGTGGAGGTTTCAGGGTAAAAGCACAAACCTGTGTCACACTTTATAAAGGAATCGGCCAACAGCAAAAAAAATTCCGAACTTCGGCCACATAAAAGTGGTCTTTATGTTTTGAATTTCAAAATGGTGTAAACTAATGAAATGTAGAACTTTTGATGAAGTTTATTGTTGTAATTTTTAAAATTTTAAAAAAATTAT
This sequence comes from Sequoia sempervirens, assembly GCA_007258455.2. Lineage (NCBI taxonomy): Eukaryota > Viridiplantae > Streptophyta > Pinopsida > Cupressales > Cupressaceae > Sequoia > Sequoia sempervirens. The sequence goes on from VDFB02058242.1 coordinate 404,856,535, forward strand.
TTTCATTATGTTTTTATCAATTTAAGGACAAATTTTAGAATGCTGAAAATTTCAGAAAAGAGTGACTTCACGGGCCGTCAAGAAACAAATTGAAAAAAACTTCATTTCTCCCTAATTTTTTTTTCTCCAAATAGGTAACTTCAATATCTTGTGCATGGAAAAAGAAAAATCAAATTTTGATGTATATTTTTCTTGTAATAACGTTTTAAAGTCAAACATGTCAAAATTTGATAGTTTTCATGGGCCGTCAACTATTTTCAAAATTTTAAATCATTTTCAAAAAAAGAATTATACCCTTTTGAAGAAGACTCTCTCCTCTTGTGCCCCATATAAGATTTAAATTTTTTTAATAAATTTTACTATCTTGTTTTTAATTTGTAATCAACTTCCTTTTTCATTTTGAAAACCTACTTGCATTATTTTAAAAATAAAATATATTAAAACTAATAAAAATATTTAAAAAATTATATATTTGGATTCTCCACCTGAGCTCTACAAAAGGGTATTTTTTGTTTTTGCAAAAAATCATTCTGACTAAAGAAATACTTAGCTAAAGTTGAAAGTTTCAGAAAATTCTGAAAAAAGCTAAGTTGGCTGCCAACTAGGATGCCACATAGACAGTTTCTAGAAACAGTTTCTATAGAAAGGGTTTCGGCCGAAACCCTTTCTATAGAAACTGTTTCTACCGAAACCCTTTCTATAGAAACCCCGCACATTAAAAAATCCAATTTTGAAGGTAGTTTTAAAGCGGGAAGAGGAAATTTTTGATTTTTTTGGATTCGGGCGAAACTTATTCGACCGAAACCTATGTGCCACGTAATACGCCACATGGTTTCGGTCGAAACCTAGTCGGGCGAAACCTTTCCGGCCGAAAATATTTCGCTCGGAACTATTTATTTGGCCGAAAGTGTGACACAACTTTGTGCTTTTACCCTTCATAGTATACTTATAGTTATTATTATGCTACTAGAAACTATTTATACGTCCATTGATGTATAAGAGTGCATGTTCTTGGATTGTATTGTAATCACATTGTTACTAACAATACAAAAGACATTGACACCTTTACTGATGGCTTTTTCCTTAAGGGTTTTTTGGCAAAAAAATTTTGTGTTTTGGGATTATAATATCTTTGTGTTATTTTATTATGATTTGTTTAGATCATATTTTTTGTGTGTTCTCCTCTTATAGATTAGTGTAAGAATTGTTTCCACAATATTAACTTCCTTTTAGGTGCTTGCTTACTATTTTTATATTTGTTCAATTTCTAGGGATTGATCTAGGTAAAAGCTCCTTATGAAATATGGAAATAATTTAAATTATTTTTAAATATCACCACTAAGTCCCCAAAGCAAAGAAAAAGGTCACATATTAGACAAATTTATAGAGCACAAAATCATTGATGGCTATGATGAATATGGAGCTCAAGTGAGATCCATGACAACAAATTCATCCTGGACCTATGGACTTGTCCTTACCAAATGGAGATCTAGAACATAATTTTAGGCAACTCGTTGATAAAGAGACATCATTTGTAGGTTCGACATTAGATAGATTTTGGAATATAATTTATTTAATATTAATTTATTAGTTATTGAACTAAGTTTCATCCTCTATCTTATTATAATTCCAAAGCACATTACATTTAATTTATTAGTCTCAACTAACATCTCTCTATATATTTTGTTAACTTAGGTTGATTGCTCTTATTCGATTGTATTTATTTAATTATTCTGGGATAATCTAAAAAGGAAACATTATTTTCCTTTTTAATTTTGGTTAAAACCCATTCAATCATACACATCCCAACCTTGTTATTAGGGTTTTTAGATTTTTATTTTTATGATATTACATTCTATTTTTAAAGATCTACCTTTTTTTTAACATATTATACTTCATTGATATATTATATTTTAGGGTTAGTGTTTTTTATTATGATCTTTTTCACACACCCTACCCCTTGGTTACCACATTGGGGTTTCATTTTTAGATAAATATATATTATTATCCTCTAATTTTTCAATATGAAAGTAATATTTTTAGCTTTATTTTTATAACTTTAGTTGATGTCAGCTAGGAGTGCTTGCCAAAACTATAACATGACCCAAACCAATGAGAATGAGCTCTATTTTTATGCTCATAACGAAATCATCAATGAGTACATGATCATGATGCTCATGTAAATAACCAATATTTTATAAATGAGGGGTATTTTTGTAAATGAAAATTTTTGTAAACAACTAGTAGATATGTTTCATGAAATATTTGCAAGTGGGGGGTAGTTGAAGGTGGGGAGACATACTTTGTCATTAATGTTCTTATTTTTAGATGTGTAGATAGATATAGGAGTTGTTAGAGACTCATTTATGGAGGAGACATTTATAGAAGGTGAAAACATGATCATATCCAAGGAAAAGTCTATTACTTTATATGGACCACAAAACAATACCTTTTGAGTGACTTAATATTTACTTTACATGCATGTGTCTGAATACTACATACTTGAGATACATGATCATTTTAAGATTCACATGTACCTCAAAGTGGGGGAAAATATAATGGTGAAATTTGCATACCCATGCCCTTTCCCAATTAGCTTTACATCTATTTTGAGGTAAGGTCTTGGTACATGTACATAGTGACAAACACCATGATATTGTGTAAAGTTGGGGTTATTTATCTAACCTCTTTATCCATTTACAAACACATACCCACACTCTTATACATTCTCCTTGTTCACCCACTTATCACACTTATCTATGCACATACCTCCATTTAGTTACTTGTCATCTAGAATTGATTGCTATCCCATTTTGGGACAAGTTTCTAGTCATGAACTTGTCCCCTTCCATTCAAATTTTAAATTCAAAATATGTTGATTCCCCCCTCCATCATTCTACTTTGAGTTGAATAAACACACATTTGGTGTTATTTAATGCTATGTGCTAGTATTTAAAGACATTCAATGCATTCATGCTAGTCATCCACTTAAGCATTCAAGAGTACATCATTCTAGAGCATTAAAGTAATCACTTGCAACACATTTTGATTTTGCACAATAAAAAGAGGAAATAATTTATAGATGCAAAAATTCTTACATCATCAATAAAGAGATGCAAAAATTCTTACACAATTGAATCCAAAAATCATCTAGCCATAATCAATATGGATTGTGGAAACTTGATATCATTTATTGGTGATGCAAAAATTCTTACACAATCAAATCCAAAAATCATCTAGCAATAAGGAAATAATTTGCATACTTCTAAGGTACTTGCCTACTGCTTATGATATATTTTCAATTTTCAAGGATTGATCTAGGTGAAAGCTCTTTGTGACAACACCGATCCTTTGAGGTACTTTAAAATACTACCATGTTTCCAAGCATTTATAAATAGTCAAGCATAAGGTTACATATTAGGTGAATTTGTAGAGAAAAACATCACTAATTACAAAGGGCTTCAGGCAAATTCACCACCAACAATTCACTACCAACAAATTCACCACTAACAATTCATCGCCAACAATTCATCTTCATGACAAATTCATCTCGTGGAAAATTCACCACCAGCCATTAAAAATATGAAAATAGATCCACAACTATAAATTAATCCTAGATCCACAAACTTGTCCTTACACAAAACCAAAATACAACATAAACTTTCAAGCAGCTCATTGATGAAGAAACATTATTTCTTCAATCTAACAACAAAACATAATCCAGAATCTCGTTTATTTTAGTACTCTTAAAAACCTTATTTTTATATTGAATTAATAATTAAAAAGTTGACATATTCATGCTGACAAACAGTTCAAACAAAAAGTTAGCATATTCATGGTGACAAACAGTTCAAACAAAAACAGTCCATGTATTTGACAAGAAGAACAAACAACAGCAATTGAGAACAAGAGTCCATAACAAGACAGAGAATAGAATACCATGATGTTGTTCTTCCCTCCATTACTGAATATCATAATGGTCGAGAACACACCTTTGCTATTTTTGTATCGCCGTGATGAAACCAAGAACAAGGAAAAAGCCTTGTCTCTTAAGATTTGTATTGAAGTTATCCAGGCCAAACGAAGCGTTATTTTTTAGATGCTCTTTTTGGTGGAATCTAGCTTTAAACATCGATAAAAACAAAATGAAAATGGATCTTTCCTTTTATCAGGAAAGTTGCAGAGCATTTTCTAGTAGTATTCAAAGGACAAATTTCCATTGTTTGGAATAATGAAAGTACAAATTCAATTTTTTAATTAGTTCTTAACTACGTTCAAAGTAATGTTTTTGGTTTGTATGCATTCTCTTTTGATAACTTGTAAAAGAAGGTACTGAGTTCTTGTACTTACACTTGAAATAAGTTAATTCAATTAAGAAATATTTTTATATCATAGTATTTGTAGTAAATAAATATGTTGTAGTTATAATAGAGATTTGTGTAGTTGGTTTAAGGAAACTTATCTAAGCGATATATTTGTATAAAATATTGATTTTTTAATATTTTTGTATTTTTGAGTTATTTGGAGTGAAATTTGGTGATATAATAGTTTGTTTCATCTAGATTGTTTTGTTCTTAACTTAAGGTTTCCAATAAATATATATGGACTTTGAATATTGAGTAACAAGCTAAGAGTTATGACATGCACAAATTAAGGTTACTTACTGACTAGGTAATTCTAACAAATACCTTTAGCTTTCTAATAAGCTTATCTTTATTTGACTATCCATTTATCATGACCCTCCCCTTTTGACTTATTATTTGATCAATTTATATATTTGTTATAGTTGACTTGAACATTTATACATGTGAAGCAATTACTAGAAATTGACATTTCCTTGTAGTATTGTCATACATAGGAGAAATAATAGGATTGAATTGCTAAAGTCTTGGTTAGTATAATTATTAACCATATCATGCTTCAAAATTATTAATGATTACCCTCCATGGATTTTCTTATATAAGTTGTGGCTAGAGTTGCAACATTAGAGTTTGATTACCATTTGTAGATAATCCTAGGAACATTGCATGTATCGGTTCCACTAAAGGTGCTAAGAAAACATTCAAATTAGATGGTTGAAATTCCTTGTTGATGATTATGTGACTATAACTATCTATTTGTACATTTGTACCAAGTTTCATTAGACTTGGTGAATGTGGTGAAGGTGTTGGTGTGAATGGGGTTATTTCCTAACTAGTTATTAGTGAGGACCTATTCACATTATTATAAGTTTACTTAGGAGTTAAGTTTCCTAGTTGTCATTTCTAGAAGCTAGTTATAATTGAGCCATGTCTCATTACTTACTTTTAGTTATCTAGGCATTTAATAATTCTCTCATGCATTTAATATTTGCATTGAGAATTTAATGATGCATTTAATATTTGCATTGAGAATTTAATGTGTGTGTCCCAGGTTGTTATGACTTAGTTGTCTCGTGTGATAGGATTAAGACACTTGTCATGATCTTGTCTAATCCTATCTCTCTTCTTGCCTATATAAACAAGGCTTCATATGTACATTGTATCAATCCAAAAAGTAACTCAGTTGAGTGTTGTGTAAATTCAATATATCATTGTAATCTTGAGTATTGCATATTGGCCACATCTTGCATCCATTGTTGCAATTTCATGTTCTTTCTTTTCCCTCTTGTGAAAGGTTGTTGTTGATTTTTGCAGATGATATTGGAGGCTTGAGCCCTTGAGTGACTCAAACATGTTCTATGAGCTATATCTCAGCTCCTACAAAATGTTGATCTATAAACTAAATATACTTGTAGAAGGAGAGTATGTTGTAAGACAATAAATTGTGAGTCTATAAAGAGACCTATTACATCAAATCTTTGTATTTCAAATAATATAATTGTGATAGTCCTTTTGTGGTGGTTTTTTTTTTTGCAAGGGTTTACCACATAAATATGGTTTCTCTTTTATTTCTCATGTGGTTGGTGTTTTCACATGAAATTGTACCCTACTGTTCAAACTAGGTTCAACGTTCGAATGACACAATGGGAATAATTTCAAGTGTGAGACTTTTGTTGTTAAGATTAGACCTCTGGTGAAGGTCGTCTTCCTTTCAAACCTAGGTGTAATAGTGCTAGTCTACCCAACATTAAATTAACTCTAAATTAGTCCTTCTACTAGCAACGTGTAGAGGAAAAGAGGTATAAAGAGGAATACAAAAAATAAAGGAGTGGTGATGAACCTAGATTAATGGCGTTTCTTCCTGTTTATTTTAGCACAAAGAAATAATAAAGATGTTAAGAAACTAACACAATATTCAATTCAACTAACTCTTATGAGCTTATGTGAAGGTTAGGGTTTGATAAATGCTAAAGGGGAGAACAATTCCACAACCAACTCTATAAACATGTATTAACACAACATAGATGCACAAAAAAATTAGAGAACATACAATAAAAAATGAAGGAAAATATTTGTATAATAGAAATAGAGCTAAAGAGAGGTAAAAGTAGACAAATTTTCATTGATCAAAGGCTTTAAGGCTTGTTTATAGTTACAAAGGTGTAAAAAATTGTATAGGCCTATTAGAGAAACAAAAAGAAGAATCCTTATGTAGAAGATAAAAGTTGATTTTATATTGAAGAATAGCATAAAAGATATTGTAAATCCCTAATCCTAACCACCTAAAGAGAAAACTTGAGAAATCAAAGCCTCAAAAATCAAAATGGCTATAATTTATGGCATAGTGAAAGAGTGTGAAATCCTCTATGAAATCTGCTATATAAGCTCCCATAAATGTTTGAGATTATAGAAAGTGTTTTCAGGATGTCACAAAAATATGTTGTCATGGATTTTGATCTGTAGGGTATGAGTAGCGTTGAAGGGGCCATGTTTCTCCATGGGAAGTTGCAAGAGGGTTGTAACTTGCTTGAGAAAATGTAGGTGGGGAGTTCAACCTTATTCGAAGGTTTTATCTCAACAACAAAAGTCCCACACTTGAGATCATCCCCATTGTGTCATTGGAATGTTGCTCGCCTAGTTCAATAGGGTGCAATTTCATGTGACAACAATTTCTGGCATGCACAATGGGACATGTTTGAATTATTATAGTGCATTAATCACTTCATTTTCTTGTTGATATTGGTATGTGTATTAGTAATTTCTACTTGTTGAAGAATTTATAATATACCTAGCGACTTTAGAAGTAATTTAACATATTTTTTCTAGACCAGATATCAATATTTATGGCAAGGATTCATACTAGAGAATCTTCCAAAGATAACTTCTAGTATATTCAGTTATTTTTTCCACTACAAGAAGAATAATAATTATGTAATGTTTATCTCAAAGTTAGCCTGGAGAAGAGATAAAGGTTTTGTAACCCCTATCCTATGGGCATAATATACACCTCTTGATATCAATATTTATGCTAAGGATTCATACTAGAGCATCTTCCAAAGATAACTTCCAGTACATTTAGTTATCTTTTCCCACTACAAAAAGAAGAAGAATTAGACAATTTTTATCTCCACTAGGGAGAAGAGATAAAGGTTTTGTAACCCCATCTCCTAGGGTACAATATACCAGAGAATCTTCTAGAGATAACTTCTAGTACATTCAATTATCGCTTTCCACTACAAGAAGAAGAATTAGACAATGTTTATCTCCAATAGGGAGAAGAGATAAAAGTTTTGTAACCCCATCTCCTAGGGCACAATATACACCTCCTCCAAATAGATTATCATAGCCTAGGACATCTATTATCCATATAAACAAAACATCATTTTAAATGGTTGCACTTGGCAATCAAGATTTTATCCCATTTAATAGGGGAAGCCCATTGAATCTAGGCCAATATGATGAAATCCCCATAGTTTCCCTCAAGGTTCCCATTCTTCACTAGAGAATATTAGACCAACCTTATTGAGCACATCAAAGATGTAGCTACTCATTGTTCGGTCCATAATATAACAAAATAAAATGTTGCAATTAGGTTATTGGATTCCTCATTCAAGGGGAAACCTCTATAATGGTTTAGAAGTTTGAGAGTCAACTCAATTACAATATGGGATTAGCTAGGAGAAAAAATGTGCAAATAGTTCGAAGAAAAATTAGACCATTTGTCCTTGATAGAGAAGTTGTCCACTATCAAAAGAGCTCCACATGAACACATGGTGGACTTCAATTTCAGGTTCCAAATAACTTGGGATAAAATTCCTCAAATGGTAAGACCATCTCCATAATCTACTTTTTAATATTTTTTTAGGGCATTAAGGAATGGTATCTTTGCAATGATTCATTCTATGGGTGGAGCTACGCTCTCAGATGCTTTTGACATAGCTATTAGAGATGAAAACAACCTCATACAAGTTGGTAAGATTGCACCAAGGCCTACTATAGCCACTTTTTCATAAATATAGCCTCTTGTGCATCCTCAAACACTTGCATAATTTTCCCCTACGCTAGCTACAATCAGCCAAATTCCTACCCAAGAAAATGCTATCCTATCACAATATTTTGCACTCCAAGAATTAAAAGGCCTTCTTCAAAATTTTGGGAATGAGTTAATTAATCTTAAGAGGAAAAAAAATCAAAATTACAAGCCTTTCCAACCTTCATATTAGCACAATCAACCTAATAGGCCTCCACACCAAAAAAATATCCAAGAACAAAATAAGTTTTAAATATAAGACCTTTTCTAACTTACAATCCCAATGCTACAAGTACTTCAAAAGAGCTTGTTCCTATCTAGAACAACCTGGTAGAAGAATTTGAGTTGTGTTTTCCTTGCAATAAACCACATAATCAATTTGCATGCTCAAATGGTGTGATAAATCAAGCCTTGATGGTGGAAAAAACTCAAATGTTCTTCCAAATACCACTCATGAAGCATAATCATAGAAAATAGACTTCCAAGAGCATGTATAGGAGGCAACATTACTAATTTGGAAAGGAGAAGAGTTTTTGGAGTGAATCAAACATATTCCTCAATTGTAGCAAAAATAAGGGCAAAGAAAAGATTGTAGATTTAGGACAACTAACTAATAGGGTACCTTTGCATGCTTCTTAAGAAAATTAAGGTGTTGTGGCCAATCTACCACATCAAATGGGAAAATGTTACAAAAGGATCAGGTTGTAGCAAACAAGGAGTAGGCAAAAAGTCAACCTTGACCAATACAAGATCAAGGTGATATTGTTGTCCCTAAGGGACAACAAAGGGTTAGTATAGTCCCATTTAATGTATTGGAACATATCAAGAAAGCTAATGTCAGTACGTCTATGTAGGATTAATTTTCTATTCCTAGGAAAAATGATCTCATGCAAGTTGCATTATCTAATTTAAGTGTGTCATATGAGCCTTCTAAAGACTAATCCAAAGTTGTAGTTACAAACACACTCCAAATTGATAATGAACAAAAAGCTAGAGAGGTTAAAACAACACCATTTTATGTTTCTTTAATCATTGGTAACCTTCTAGTCTATAATTGAATGATAGACTTAGGTAAAAATAGTTTAGTAATGCCAAAGATTTTTTTGATAAGTTGAGTCTTGAATATGAGCCACTCACCAAGGAGGTAGTGCAGCTAGATGGGATAACCATCAACATTGTAGGGGTCATTAAAGGATTGAGTTTAACATTGCATACCTTCCCAAATTTATCAATCCCACAAGATATCTTTGTTATAGACATCCCACCTATCTAGGGATTTCATAGCAAAGATAGGTGGTTACCTGTCATTTGATTGGTCACATATGTTTTTTAGGACAAGATATGGTACCAAATTTATCATAAAATCAGAGCCCATTGCCAAAAACTGTATTGAACCTTACGTCCCTAGTGATTTTAATGAGAACTACACTATATTTGACCAAGGAGAGTATCTTTCTATCCAAGAAGCCAACACACAAATATAAGGCATACTTGATCTACTACTTGATGCATGGGCAACCAAAAATCATGAGATTGATTCAAACAAGCATGTAGAGGAGGTAGGTTTTGGGGTATATCTAATGCATGAAGAGGATCATGTTGTTCCTAACCTTGTGAAGGGCGATGAAAAATAGTGTGAGAAAAATGTAATGCAATATGGAAGATGCATTTTGATGGGGAAAGGAGTAAGAATGGATCCGATGGAGGTGCAATGCTAGTATCTCAAAAAGGTCAAAAGTATTATTCAAATTTCAGGTTTAGTTTTAGTTGTACCAATATAATTCAACTGAATATGAAGCTTTTATTCATGGATTATAGTGGGAAAGAAAGAGGAAAGTTGGATATTTTCAAGTGTTTGGTGATAGTGAGATAATTGTTAATTGGGTAAGAAATTTATAAATGATTTATGGATTTTTGTTTTATAAAAAAAGGAGATATATAATGGAGCATGGAACCAATTTTTGTAGTTCACTATGTGAGCATGTTTCATGGACATTTGTATGTTGTGTTGTTATTTATATGACTAAGGTACTATAATGTTACAAAATACATATTTTAAGCTTGATAATTGATTCTATCTATTAAAATAAGGATGGGGACTTATTAGAGACTACCAAGTAATAAAATTACTATAAAATAAACTAAATGTATAAATTTACATTATATTATATAAAATAAATAAATTGAACGTTGGACACAAAAATACTTTCAAGACTCTATATAATTGAGTATTTTTGAGATACCTAAAGATTCTAAAAAGAGGGAAAATTATTGGGGCTATTTTGGGGCTTGTCTTAGTTAAACCACTGCATTGGTATTTCTATCTCCATAGATATTCAAATAGAAAAATAGCAAAAAATTGTGTGTGCTCTTACCCTTCCATGCATCTATGTATTAAGATAAATAAAATAAAATAAGATAAGTGTTAATAGCGTCAACCCTAGTCTATGAGGAGGACCACCATTGTGAATGGATTTGACAAGAAAGATGGTGATATACACTAGATAATTTTACTTGAATAATAAAGAAATAAAATTAGAAAGAAAAAATATTCCTAAAATAAAATGAGAACAATATTACGATGAATGATAAGCCCTTTAATGTATTTGGAATGTGTAAGCTAAGTATTTATTTTGAGAATTCAATTACCCAAGAGCAAGAAATGCAATAACTATTCAACCTTTAATGGATATTTGGAGAGAGTCTCACCAAGAACCAAGAGGGAGAGTAAGTGATTTGAAAATATGATAAATATTATATTTTTCAATAGAGAATGAGGATTTTGTTTGGGTTGGTACAAAAATATGGATTTTTACTTTCTCAACCAGAGGTAACAATAGGCGTCATAGAATAGCTTAGTTGAACATCCATATTTTAAACTCAAAAATTTTAAAGTCATTGACATGATGGGTGGAAACTTACACATCATTATCATGTCCCAATAAAATTCTTTATAATTTTACATGTGTGTCCATAATAGAGGCTAGTGAGAATATGAGGTATAAAATTTGGGAAAATCTCAGTGCAAGAAAAAGGGAAAGGCTTGGGCTTAAGTGGACCCAAAACATACTATAAAAGTGGACACTAAAATAGGTTCAAAACACAACATGAAATATAATGATTACAAAATTTTCTATGTTATAAAAGGGTTTCACTAAAACCCCTTCTAGACTCCTCACGTATCCAAGTGACAAGCTAATCCTCTTGGAGATAACTAGATAGTTTTGTAAAACTCACATGGATTTGAGAGAGAAACATAGGGTAAGGGTGAAATTACCCATCATAATAGGAAGATAAGATTTTCTACATTGTAGAATTCTAAGGAATTAATATTTTGAGATCCAAAGTTCTAATATCCACTTTTATACCACCAAAACATATTTTATCTAAAAGGGAAGATGGAGAAGAGTGAGGGTGCACACATGAAACATGCACCTCACTTGGAGAATTTCTAGGAAATGTATCTTGATGACCATGATATCAAAAGAAGAATTTATTATAGGCTAACAACCTTCTAGAAGAAATATCTTGGGATAACACATGTGTCTAACCATCTCTCAAATGATGTAAAGGTCTTGCAATAATATTATCATTAAAGTGGCATATTGGACAACAATTCTTTTTCGTTGAATTAGGAAAATGAGGAAGTCACTTCCTTTGATGATAATTCAAAAAAAAATTTGTGATGCATCAAGAAATGGCTAAATAAGAAGATTTAACAACTGTAATTTGTAAGAGTAGTACTAACATATGGAGAAAAGAATTCTAAGAAGATAGGAAAAAATTAAAAAAGATGAAGTTCTGCCCATGAAAAATGAAGTAGTAGTGGAATCTTAAGGTCCACCACAAGAGGAGGCCACCAAAGACAAGAAGGAAAATAAGAGCCAAGAGCCAAGGAGCCTCTATAAAAGGAATGATTCTAAAGAAGTGTAATAAGAGACCACTCCATTGATAAGGAAGAAGAAGAAACCTTCCTCCTCACAATAGACTTCCTTTCTAGAGAGTACATACTCCTTCACTCTCTAGAAGGAAATTTCCTTGAAGCAAGATCATCCTAAAGTTATTCCTATTTCAACTAAAGTAAGGATTTCTAGAGGAAACCCCCCCTACTCCTTCCACTACTACAATCACTCTTCACCAACTAGTTTCTTATTCTTTTGGAACCATTATTTCTCCACCTATTGTTTCACCCACACCAATTCTCTTAATTCCTTCAACACCCTCTCATAATAAAGAGGTTGTAGTTCATGTCACTCCTCTTGTTCGTTCCTTTTCTTCCAACCCTTAACTCTAAGAGAAATACAATGTCTAAACTCAAAGATCAAAGGATTAAGATAGAGATCTAGTCTATAATATAACTAAGGACAAGAAGAAGCCAATTAACAAGGTTGGACCCAATCTTCTGCACTTTGAGCTCCACATGACTCAGGAGGGTAATCCTATCACTGGTTTGAAATAATGATAAAATCTTCACCAAACAATGTAACAAAATGAAAATAATTTCATGAATTAATTATTATGCTAGTTTTATGTTACACTGCAACTACAAACCCCTTAAAAGTGGATAATGAAAATATTCACAAACATATGAATAAAGAATTTTATGGATTTCAACAAAATCAGGCATGATCCCTTATATTCTGGACAACATTGCAAATTGATAATTTATGGAAATTGTCTTCATCTCAAATACATAGAGGAGTGATAAATTAATACATCTTAGGAATATCCCCTACATTCTTTAAGCTCCAAGAAGACTAAGAAACCCTAATAAATTAAACTTAAGATAAATGTTCATTAAGATTTATAAAATTTTCTAAACCATTTTGGGAATAGAAATCACACAATACTGGTCAGTTCTTGAGCATGAGCTATAGAGTCACGTGTCTTGAATCTTATATCACAATGCAAAAAATATATTGATGATCTTTTATTGTGTTACCATTTAATGACAATAATATCTCTAAAGCTTGTAATGCAATCATTCTTAATAATCCATCTTATAACATAACATTTCCACAATTTCCATGTGATAGAATTTAATATTTCCCTTGGACATGAGGTAATAATGAAAATGATTCTCTATATCAAGTATGCAAGAAGAAAGCAATAATCCTTAATTATTCTCATTCAAAGAACATTACATTTCAACTTGGAGAAAACTACAAAATAATATGCTATTCATATAGTCAAAATACAAGATACAACAACATTATGATGTGATGACCTATAGACACAAATCTTCACCTAACATAAACATCCTTCACCTTCTTGTACAAATCCTTCCTTCTTTTTTATAAATTTCAGAACAAAAGCCCCTCAAATGAAAGAGAAATTGCATTTTAAAGAAGATGAGAAAACTTAGATTAAATCTCATAGTGACACCTGACACACTAAATTTCCTTTGATTTGCAACTTACTAGCATAAAGGAATATGCCATTTACCCCTTCATAATTTCCTTTCAAGGCCCTTGCCTTTAACCATAATTTGATTTCTAATTTCACCAACATTTAATTCCCATGCACAAAAATTACCTACAAGTAAAAACATTTTTATTGCTACAATTTCACTTGGAAAGTGAAAAATTTCCCCTCCATGCCATTATCATTTTGACTAGTAGTAAAATTGCATTCAACTAGTCAATTTAACCCTAGAGCATTAATTTTTCCATTTGAAATATCTTAGAATTTCATAATATACTTTTGACAAAGCTTAACTACTCTCAAAATTACCCAAATTATCTTCTACATCCATCTTACATATTTGTTAAGTAGTTAATCTTCAACCATTTTCTTTGTAGTTAGGGAGATCTATAATTCTTGTTATTTTACACTCACTACCCTAACATTATCTTTGAAAAAATTGATGCTTAGATTTCATTTTAAAACTTTCTTAAAATCCCTCAGTACATCATCATGATAATTCTCCTATTATTTTCTCTGACATTTCATCACACATATATTGATAACCAATTCCTTGATCATTATGCCCACAACCATTTTCCCCTAAATTAAGCTTGTAATTTCTATATCACCATTCCCACATGAAACAAATTTAACATCCTCATTTTTTCAAGAAACTCTAAATGAAGTTGGGTTTGATTAAGAAATGCCTCTAATCTCCAAATTCAAAGCAGGAGTGTGAAAGATGTTGTAGTCATGTTTGATGGATCCTAGGTGTTTTCAACTTGTTTGACACTTGAAAAACACTCAAAAATCCCTTAAAAAATAGTGCCAAGTCATGGGAAACCCTTCTAGCAACATTTTGGACAAGGTAACAACATTATCTAACTTGCAAATGGCCTCAAAATCTGCCCCCAAACCTTTACACGTGAGTAGGGACCATTCCATCCCCGATTTCAGTGTATTGTAGGTTGAAATGAAGAATAACCCCAATAATGGCGCCATATTTCTAGGAGAAGATAAATTTCCAATGCATTTCTTGCTGCACGTGAAAAAGACTCCAATTTAGTGCCAAAACATGTCCCAATCAATCACTAAGGTGGAGCAATCAGATATCCATTGCTAGCCTTTGGTTGAGAATTTGATTTGATTTTTAGGCATAACACCCATCGCATAAGAATAGATTTATCATGGCCTTACCTTCATTTACCCTCTCAAAATAGCAATGGATCGTGTTATTTCACCACATTGAGTCAATAAAACTAGCAATTGTACCTTTGTGTGCAATGGGTATGCCGAAGACATTTGGAAATTTTAGCTTTTTTTTTTTGTGCTTATTCAGTGGTTCCATTAATGATAGTAAATTTACACAACTGGAACTCCAATTTTTCTGAGTTGGGGAAAGCAAATGTTGCACATGAGATAGTTGCAATGAAGAATGAAAAGAGTTGTCTCTATCTCATATAAATAAATAAACATGACAGTGAAAGATATAGCAAATACGAGTAACTTAAACTAATGGAAATGCATCTATCTCATAAATAAATTAACATAATGGATGTAATACTCGGACTCAACAATACAGTATGCCTGCCCAAAAAGGATATAAAACCAGGAACCAACAAATGAGAAAGGTTATCAAGCATTAAAAGTATGCTTTAACACGAATATTAATGAATGTATGGACTGTATATGAATATTTGAACAAATATAAATAGAAAAAAAAGACATCTCAATGAGCACATGAACAGAAATCATGTCAATGCCTGGTAAAGATCAGTCCATGAAGAAAGTGTATGCCAAGAGTAAGGGTATTTTCCAAATTGGTTTATTTTATTAAATTTGTATACTATGTTTGAGTTTAAATAAATACATCAATATAAAATATTTATATTATGATTATATGAGACAAGCTAAACTAAACATATTGACTTAAAAAGGCATGGAAACTACAAATACAACACATTTAAACAGGTCTGGGAAAAAAAATGTTGCATGACAATACAAAGGGGTCTATAATACAGGGTGTCAAATTTCCATCATTACAATAGTACCAGGTGGTGATGATGGTGGTAGTGGAGGTAGCAGCAGTAGTGGTGGTGGGTGTAACAAAGATGGCGATGGATATGGTGGGGAGAGAAGGAAATCCCTTAAAGTCCCTAAGGATTGTGGGGGAAGGGCTAGGAAATCGAATGTGGGGTTGGATGGGGGGTTGAAGGAGAATATTCAAGAGAGAAGTCGTTCTCGCCTCCAGGTGATTACCATTGATCAGGATATCAAAATCAAATAATTATCAAAAGTGTGTTTCCAGTCAGTGAATTTGTATCAGCATTCCTCTGTATTGCCATTCTAGAAATTGAATTTTTTTTGCAATTCCCCTCCTTCACTTCCGTGTAGTTAATCAACTGCGGGCGGGTCACTGCTGGAGCAAGAGTCCACTCTAAGAGTCTCCAACATGTCATCGGGGGACTCTCCAACAACATGTCACTCTCCATTCAGTAATAGGCAGGGGAATCTGGTAGCATCATTATAAGTTGAAGAATACGCTTTCCTTGTCGTAGCGTAGTGATAGTTTCATTTTCTAGTATGTTGGGTCAAATGAATTACCCGAGCCTCAATCCGGAGCTACTCGGATTCAAGCATAATTATGACGAGAAAACAATTTCCACAATTTCTGTAATATGAATGCTCAGGCACAACATATATTACACTAAAAAAGTTACTAATGACAAGAAAACATCCACAGATAAAACCACGGAACCGATGTCATTTTTTTGATAAATAACGACAGAATTGTTTAGAATGCAATAAAACACAACAGAGAATGATCCGATGGCGTACAGACTCAGAAGAAAAAATCTCTGAAACCAGAATGGCAACTGATTTACCTCAAGATTCTGCACAAATTGTGTCCTACTGCCAACGATGCCGAAAAGAGAAAATGGGTAGAGTTTGCAAGAAACCCTACCAAAGCAGAAATCGCTTAAAAGCGAGACAAATGAAAATTAATCTCCCTACAGCTGTTGCTTCAATCTATTCTCAATAAACAAAGAGTAGAGCGTATCTGCCTGAAAGCGATTCAGTGTTTGAGGCAAAATGCATAAAGAAGGCAGAAGGCGGCGGACAAGAGTAAATGCATCACAAAGTAGAGGGTGCACCAACTCCCATACGCAGTAAATGCATGAACAGGGCATAAGGCAGAAGGAAAAACGACAAGAAGCAATGAACGCTGAAGATGTATCCTATGGTGTTGCACCCCTTATCCTGCGATTTGTACCGTCGATAGCCAAAATGGGTTTGGAAAACTTCATTGAGGGAATGCCTTCGGCGTAATAAGCCAAAAATTTATTCAACAAGCATTAAAATTACATTGAGGATTAAAACTTGCTTTCCCAAGTCATTAAAATGACTTTTAAAGTAATTTTTTGAAATGCAAAAAAATTGCATAGTTTGTGCCACGCTTTGGAGGAATAAATAAAAAATATTGTATGATTTATTAGATAGAAAAAAACAAAAATTATTGTCATTAACTAATGAAAATATAATTTTGTGATACCGTCCACTTTTTAAATAATTGAAAAAGTCAATAGAAGATCATGTGCACTTTTTAAATAATTGAAAAAATCAATAAAAAGTCATTGCACGTGAAAATAGAAAGTAGATTCGGATTTGGTGACCACCTATATGTCGTGCCATTGTAGAGTTACATAATTATTTTCCTCCCCTTAACATGTTTCAAAATATTAGAACTAGTATATATATCTTAAATATTAATCTATATATTTATCATTTTTTAAATAAATATTTTTAATATGACTTTTGCTTTTTGATTTTTCATAAATAAATATTTCTAATATGTTTGATTTTTTAAAATAAATAAATATTATTAATCAAATTCTCAATTGGAGAGAACTATCTAAAATTGATTTATTCAATTAAAGTAGAAACTTAACAATTTGGATAATTTGTTTGTTTTTTTAAATAAATATATATTTTTCTTTTATTTTTGATAAGGATAAGACTATGGCCGTGGATTTTTTTAAATAATTATTGTGTTGCTTTTTTATTTTTTAAAATAATTAAAATAAATAAATATTGTTAAATATCTATTACTTTTTGTTTTTCTTTCACAAATTGTGCTAGCCTCCTATAAGCACCATGTTGCCATTGTAGGGTTACGCCTCTCAGCGTAAATATTTAAAATATAGTGAAACTATCAATTGAATTTCTCTATAGGCCAAATGATGTTATCGATGCCATGGGTGCATACAACCTCCAAGAGCCATAAAAACTGCATAGGGTCTTGATTAATTATGTAGATCCTTTTTCTTCATTTTGACACACTCAACAAATCAAATTTCGCGACCTCCTTTGTAAATGACACCTTTCAACAATTTGTTTAATAATTTTTGTTGACCCTAAAACTTCTTTGACGACCATAAAAATGAAGTTGAAGACTATTGATGGCAAACAAACAAACAATTGGGTTGTCGCCAAAATTAAGAAAATCTATTTTTTTATGGGACCTTACAAACCTACTTAAAAACATCGACACATTAAAATTACCATCAAAACTCACCTGGGAGCCATGAAATTAGGCATGCACACTCCTAGAAAATTACACAATATTTCTACCATTTGGACTTAGAAGAGGAGCTTTAGATTGTGAAATTTTAATATCACAAATTTAGGCCAATTAACTATCATGTGACTTAAAAATGGGTTTCTACCACCACTTGAAAGGTCATCATGTACTAGAACATAGAAAAAACTATTGGAGATTTGTGTTGTCCTTGATGTCAACATGGAGAGTGGTGCACTATATTGTCCTTAGAGTTGTCATTGATGTCAACCTATGTCAACCTCCAGTGTGGTGTTGAGAAAGTGTTGAAGATGAAGAGACTGTTGGTGTTGTAGATGGGGAGATTGGTGCAATCTCTAGTGTGGTTGTGATGAGAAGGTGTTTGTGATGTTGTTGATGTAGTTGGTTCACTTGGTTTCCAATTGCTTTTGAGAAAATTTGAATAAGAGAGTGTACAAGGTGACAAAGTTGAGTTCTGTGTTGTGCTTCACATTTCTTCATGGTTGAAGATGTGCTTGTGTGGTTTGGATGTGATGATTAGAGGTATTTAGAGATGTTATATCTAGAGTTTCAGGTTCTGGATCATACGGCAATAGAAGATGTGTTTGATAGTCTGCTAGACTGTGAAGTAGGTTGTTTGGGAGAAATGGAATTACTCCACATTTCTCTATGTTGTTTCTTTTCTTGCAGATTTGGGAACATGCTAATATTTTCTATACCTACCTTCCCTTGGAGTTTTGTGTGTTTAGGTGTTCCGAAAGGTTGGTTATTGAGTTGTATATTTGTGGCAGTGTATCTGGCTACACAAAATGATGGTATTCTTAGTTGCAGGTGATTGTGAAAGTATTGCTGAATATTCTGATAGAGTTAGAATATTTTGGGATGTTGTGTGGATGATGTGAAGTGTTGCTTCGTGGTCCACAAGATGTTTCTAGACCTGGTGAAGAGCAAATTTATTATTTGGTAGTGTTAATATAGGTTTGGCCAACCTAGTGTGTTAGTGTTACTTGCGGGTGTGCTTCATGCATTGTGGAAGCGTGGTATTGCATGTCAGTATGGATTTGGGTCCTAGTTAACCCTTAGCATGGTCTGGCTTCACTTCTTTCCATCATGGTTTTGTTTGGTGCCAACCTATTTGTTGGTTGCACGTTTGAGGTGCATACATGTCATTGAGGCCAACTAAATAAGATTGTTTGAGGTTGTGGAGGATATATAAGAAAGGCTATTGTTGGAGATGTGGTGAGGCATGTTGTGGTGCGAAATTTGACTGTGTTGTGATTTGAGTGCGAGCTTAAATGCCTAAGGCTACTAGATGTAGTGAGTAGAAGGTGTCTACATTTTAAGTGTGCCTGAAGTTGCTAGAGGTAGTGAGTCAAAGGTTGCAGATGGTGTAGAGTTGTTATGGACGGTCTTCCTGTTGCTTTAAAGTAGTGAACCTCCTTGTAATAGTCTTCTTCTATTCTTCTTTCTTTCAAATAGCGAGTCATTTGGGTAGTGAGCCCTTGGCAATGATCCTTTCTTCTCTTGTGGGCAGTGAGCCCTTTCGGGAGTAAGCCTTTTGTATTTGGTGTTGCTAGAAATGTGCTACCATGTCATCAACATGATCAATAACATGCCAATTATATTAGGACTTAATTTTGAAGGCACTCAAATATTCCCTCCCATTATATAGTCTTTAGGAGTTGATAAAAATAATTGGATTTATTTTATATCTTGGTTTCAAAATATAATTCCAATAAATAATACGAAAGATACCAAGTTTAAAAAGTAGTAATGTAATCTTTGGAGAAGATAATTCAAGGAATTTCACCAATATCATTGAGGAGTATAATATTGATCATGAGGTTGTGATGATGAAATTATTTATGTAATATTTGGAGGAAAGTGTCAAAGCATGGTACATAATCCTTCTCAATAATAGTATTAATACACAAGATGAGTTCATGAGAGTTTTCATGTTACACTATGCTAATAGAGTAGATCCAAAATTCTATATACATGAGCTCACAACTATCAAGAAAGGGATAGATGAGATGAAAATTAGCTTCAATAGAAAATTCATCATGACTATGAGAAAAGTACCACCAAATCTTAGATCAAATGATTCAAAGTGCCCAGTCCTCTATTATGGTGCCTTTGATGTAAAGATTGGATATGTAGCGAAAATTAAGAGTGTTTTCAAACCATTTAATTCAGCATTAAAGAGAAATTAAGAGTATTCTAAATTTATTCAAACCATTATAAATAGGTTTCCAAAAAGTCAACATTTCTCATAACACTTCCAAATGAAATAAAGAGAATTTAAATTGCATTTCATATAATAATATCATCAATGTAATGTATCAAAACATAAATATTTCAATGACTTTCTCATATACATATATTCAACCTCACTTGGAGGAATCAATCCTTCTAATAGAAACATCTTTTCTATGCTAAGTTATAAAACTTTAACCTCTCAAAATCAATGTTACATTAAATACTTTCAAAACATACTTCCATTTCAAGTTTCAACAAGAATGTCAAAATGCATATACATTTACAATGGGCTTCACAAGCCAAATCTGAATGATACATAAGTACATCAATAGCAAATAATCTTGGAACCACCAACCGCCGTGACACCTTGGTCTTCTTGCGAGCTGGGGCCAAGAATGTGATTCAGGCGCCTTTTCCGCCCAACCACGAAGTCCATGACTTCCCCGGGTCCCTTCCTAACTCGAAGGAATCCCCGGCCCTGCATAAAGGAGCCTAGCAACCCGAAACAACAAAACAGGAGGGAACTCTCGATGCGTGCCTGATGCCTATATGCATTTCTAACATGAGAAATAAACACATTTCTTGCAACAGGAGGTGGCAGAGACTCAAATAAATTTCTAGGCTTTTAAAACAAACAATCCATCTATTTCAATGGTACAGTGCTTGGCCAAGCAAAATAATACAAGTAAATGGTAGATTAGAAAAGGTAATACTACCGTCTCTGTTTGCCCACCTTCGGCACCCTGTCCCGGAAGTTATCATAGTGAAGTATAAATAAATACTAAAGCAGAAACTTTATACATTTTCAAACATGTTTCAATCATTCAATTATTTCTCAAAAGAATTTCAATTGTGAATTCCAGAACATCCTTTGTAATTCAGTTGTAAGATGTCATTTATTCTTTGGTAAGTATCCCTTTTGATTTGGATAAAGGCTCTGTTTTAAAGAAGAACATATATATATATATATCTTGATACTTTTCAGTGCACTAATAGAAAAGAAAAAAAAGAACAGTGTTTTCTATTTTTCCGTATGCATTTCTATTCTCAGGCTGACTGACAGTTTAATTCCTCATTTCAATACAGTTACAGAGTAATAATAATATACTGAAACAGTGCAATTTATTCAGAAATTCTGAGGTTTGAAAGATAATCTTTCATTCACATTTCATGTTGTATTCCTTTACTCAGGATTATACTGCTTTAACGTATTCAAGGTGCTTTCCAGTTTACATGGTGTCTCAAAAACATTTATGTTCTTGTTTCAGGTTTAACAATTCTGAGATATTTGTGTATATTCAACAGAATTCATACTACTTTCTGATACATGGCTTTTCAAGACATTTCTGTTCTTGCTTCAGGTTTAACAATTCTGAGATAATGGTGTATAATTAACAGAGTTCATACTACTTTTCTGGAAATGAGTTTCCTGCTTCAATTTGTATTTGGCACATAATTAACAGAGTTCATACTATTTTCTGGAAATGAGTTTCCTGCTTCAATTTGTATTTGGCATATATATATGCATGGGTATCTATTTATATATGTATATATATAAGTATATATATATATGTATGTATGTGCAGTCAATTGTATATGTATACATACATACATATATATATGTGTGTGTGTGTGTGTGTTTAGAAATTCATGTACAGCTGTGTATAATTCGAAGTAAGAAATTCTGGTTTTCAAATCTGTTCAACGAATTCACTGGCCGTGCACACAGAACAGGGTATTTTACATGGTTTCCTTACTGGCATTGAGCGACTAAAAAGGGCTCAGGAAAGCCCTTGCCCCTCCCATGGGGAGGGGGCGGGCTGTGAGAGGCTCGTGCCTCCTCCACAGGCCGCGGCCTGTGGAGGGCGCGAGCCTCCCACAGTCCACGACCTTCCCATGGGGAGGGCAAGGGAAATAATCCCTTAGCAATTTCAAAACTCAGAAAGAAAAAAAGAAAAGAAAGTCATTTGCCCAGTATAAACTGCATTCGAATTTATCTCAAGACATTTTGATTTTTATTCAGATGACAAATTTTTATGCAGACCAGATATGCAGACATATAATTGTAATTTCACTTGAGATTATTTCAATAAAATGCAGACTTGCAACAGAACGAAAACCCTAACTCTGAAGAAGGAATGTGTATTCTATAATTGCAACACAGAGAAGTAAGCTGTTACCCAGAATTCAAAACGAAATTGGAAAGAATTCTCAGTTGTCTGTACTCTAAAACAGAGAATAAAACAATTCCTTACTGCAGTTTTTAAAATAAAGTTAAAAGAAGGCATAGCAATGAAGAGAACCTGGCAAAATTTGGTTCCAATGCAGATGTTCAACAATACCCCCTTCGCCTCTGTTCCAGAGCTCTCCGATATATTCAATCAAAGTCTTCTTTTCTTTCTTAAAGCCCTCTTCCTCTTTTTCGAGGATCATGCATAAAATTTCCAGATGACAGATGATATTCTCATGCAGTTTCTAAGGATTGCCACATGCCCAGCGAATTGTTGGTTTTAAGACAGAATTTTCAGAGCCCCAATGTTCTCTCGGGCTATTCATTCTTTATTCCTTTGGAAAATTAACCATATACCCAAAACCGAAATAGATATATATCCCTTTTTATGCAAGTCTATGATTTCATTTATGCAATATATTTACTCTTTTATTTATTTTTGTTTTATTTATAATTAAAATTTCATTTATGCAAAACAGATTTATATTTATATTTATTCTTTTATTTATTTTGTTTTTATTTTTAATTACATTTCTTTTTAAAAACAGATTTATCCTTTTGTTGCACAAATATATAATGAGGAATAATTAAAATAGAATAAGCCATATTATTTTCATCATTTCTAAGGTTAATTAAACCGTAATTTAAATTTGCTATGCTATCATTTTCACGCAATCACATTGAAAAACAAACAAGACCTAATGCAGCTACATGCTTTAAGTGGTGTGTGCGTAATCGAGAGCTTCTCCTCTTTTACCCTGTCGGGAAGCTAACCTCCTTTTCCTCAATCACACTCTTGGCCTTCGATCTCCTTGGCCTTCGATCACCTGCCACTCAAATGCACTCAGGCGTGCAAAAACGAAAGTGTATTAGTAACCATTGTAGAAACATAAATTTAAACAATAATTAATCAACATTCCTATTTTACATAATGCATTCAAAATTCTTGAAAGAAAACAATTATTTGTTTCTACATTCCCATACATCAAAACATTCACGTATCATAATTCGTATATTAAATCTCATAAAGTCATGGTCAAACATTATCAAAATAAGTCATGGTCAAAATAAGTCAATGGTCAAAATAAGTCATGATCAAAATAAGTCAATGGTCAAAATAAGTCAATGTCAATGGTCAAAATAAGTCAATGTATGAGCGTGATGTGATATTACCTTCAAGATAAGAATCCTCAAACTTTGAGAGAAACCTATGATACAATTATTGATATTGAGAGCAATACACAGTCATTAAAAACATATCAATAGGTTAGATGTCAAGTCTCACAACTAGACATAGGGTTTTCAATATGTCAAGATCTCACAACTAAATATAAGGTTATCAATGAAACCTCTCACTAAGTTGATTAGAAGCTAGATAGATTCATGGGTATAATGAAAGGCCCATCCTATGATGTAGCAAGAATTGAATAGGGGTTTATAGTTCATAATGATACATCAAATTTTAATGAGGGCCAGTATTTGTATGATAGATCATATAAAATTGATTGGTCCAAGTGACAACAATAGCATGATAGATAAGTGGCTCCCAAGTAAGGTAATTTCGAGCAACAAGCTAAGTAAACCATATAAATTTTTCAAAGAGATGATGTGCACTTGTAAAAAATATCATTATAGTGTGAACACTGTATCTCTTGTAGATGAACCTATTTCTAACCATCATCTATTGCCTTATCTTAATATGATGACATATCCTAGTCATAATCCATTTCTATTTCCTAGTCCTTCAAAATCCCCTTTTCATTACACATCCTTAATAAAATTATTATCTCCATAAATTTGCTTTTCTATTAAATAGTTAAAACTTCATTTTATTATCTATGTATCCATGTCCGAATAAATAAAATATCCATTATCCGTAAAATCCATAAATATCCACTCAATATTCCTTTGTAGCCCCTTCATTATGCCACTTCCATTTTTAACCTATGCACACATATTTGTCAAAAGTAAATTAAAAATAGTCCAGATATTTATCCTCACCCATTTGTAAGCCCCATGATTATTCTTAACCAATAAAGCTTCTCCATTTTCTCTCATTTGATCTCAGTCATCCTTTGAGATTGGATCTCCGCCATTCATATTCCTCTCTCTAGCTCTATAAATCAACACCTCCGTCCTTCATTTCCATATACTTGAATGCTCATTTTGTAGGTACATACTATTGATTTAAGCACCCACATTCTATCCAAGAACATATCCAAAATATTTGAGGTTTGTATTTGGTATTAGTTTTCCTATTTTCTTTTTGTATTTGTATTCCTCATTGCTCTACTTGAGGTAATTTTTGATTTGGAATAGGATTCTTAATTTTATATTTTTTTTTCTTGTATATATTATAAATATGGGATTACATCTTTGAACATGGCCCACCTATATGTGTAATTTTATTATCAACCAACAAGGAGGAGAAGTTACCTAATGAGAAGGTTTTTTTTTTTTCCAACAAAACAGGAATTAATTCACACCCAAGAAGCACCTCATATCCTCAGCCACCCACTCCTCAAGAACAGGGGCCATGTCATTAGGAAGATTTCCCCAACCATCCACATACCAAGAATCAGAATCAGTCCTCTCTGACACCCATCTAGCCAGTCCATCAACCACCCTATTCCACTCCCATAGAATATGGCAAAAAACAATGGACTCCAGAGTATAGCACATAGAAATAATCTGCTTGAGAACCAATCTAGCTGCCAATTCACATCCTCCAACTGTCGCTTATGCAACATATCAATAACCACCTGAGAATCAGACTCACAAACAATCCGCCACCACCCAAGGCCAACCGCACGCTCAATTGCCATAAGAAAGCACTATCCTCCATAAGATTATTGGTATGCAAACCATGATACATAGAAAAGAAAAACACCACCACTCCCAAGCTGTCTCTACCAATACCACCAACTCCAGCATGCCCAGGATTACCTCTAGATGACCCATCCGTATTGATTTTTAGCTCCCCTAGAGCAAGCAGACACCAAAAGTCGTCACGAACCACTCTCTCACACTCACGCCTATGATGCATACTGCCCAAATTTCTCCTATCTCCAACAACAAGACCTAAGGCATTAACAACACCCAAGTCCCCAGGATCAACTGGCATAGACAAATCACACTTTGCAAACAAAGTCTCCTGCAGAGCCCCAAGAATCTGCCTCCAAAGTTGCTCCAAGATTAATTTTTTATCCAAGAAAATTTGTCTGTTGCGCTCCAACCAAACATTCCAAACAATCAAACTAGTTCCAATGCTCCAAACAATTTTAAGAAAAGAGGTTTTGGCAGGAAATGATCCCTGTCTCCTCCAAAAATCATCCAAGGCAGAGACATGGCAACACGGTAAGCTCCAAAGATTCCACCAGTGATGCTAGATAGCCTTAGCAAAGGAACACTGAAAAAAGAGATGTGAGAGGCATTCTTCATGCTGACCACACAAAACACACATGGAAGAGCCCTGGAACCCCCGTTTCCAAAGAATGTCCCAAGTAAGACACTTACCTTAGACAATGAGCCAAGAGAAAAAATTACACTTAGGCCAAGCAAATTTATTCCAAACATGCTTCCACCAAGGAACCTCAGAGCTCCCAAAGACTTGTTTATCCAAAACCTGATAACTAGAGGCAACCAAAAATTTACCTCGCAAATCTGGACCCCAAGCAAGCACAACTCTCCCAAGAAGAAAGTGGCAGGCGCGATCCAAAAGAATCTTAGAAAGCACTTGACGATCCTCCAAAACCCCCCCAGGAGGCCAATCCCGAGGGTCCTTCCACTTGGACACAGTAAGCTGACTCAAAGATTGTTGAGATTTGAAGTCAGCCACATGACACCAGCCCGCCTCCTCAAAAATTTGGCACAAGTCTCGAAGGTGGGGATGAGATGACAAAATAGGGGGATGTCCATCCCAGGAGTCATGCCAGAAGAGAGCTTCCCGACCCCCATTACAAATCTAAAAAAGTCCTTGTTTAACAAGCTTGGCACCTCGTTTGAGGGTACTCTAGATCATAGAACCTTTCCCCTCCATATTGAATCTTACAACCTCCATGCTTTCCACTACACCCAAATATTTGAGGGTAAGAATTTTAGCCCACCACATATGTTGTTGTGAACACCAACGCCAATACAGCTTAGCAGCCAAGGCCTGCCCATTCAAATTAGTCCGTCGTAGACCAAGACCCACCTCCTACTTCGGCCTACAAACAACATCCCATTTCACCAAGCTCCACTTTCTATGAAGAAGGTTGCCAAACCACAGAAACTGACGAGACAGTCTCTCGAAATCTTTAATAAAACTTGATGGAGCAGAAAGAACAAAGCTCCTATAAAGAGGGAGAGCCTGGATCACAGACTTTAGAAGAGTCACTCTTCCAGCTAAAGAAAGCCACCTGCAAGTCCAATGGCTGACCAATCTTTGAAACTTGTCAAGAGTCTCTTGCTAAAACCTTTTAGGGAGAGAGCGAATGGCAAGAGGGATTCCAAGATAGAGAAAAGGAAACGAACCAATCTGGAAATGAAGAATACCTACTAATCTCCTTTGGATAACCTTAGGAGTATGGAAGAAGTAGATGAAAGACTTCCCCTCATTAATGCATTGCCCAGAGGCCGCCAAGTAGCTGTCCAAAACACTGTGCCAGTTCAAAGCCTCCTCAACCTTTTCCCTACCCATCAAGGCAGTATCATCAACAAACTGAAGATGAGACTGAGGGGAAAGATCATTTCCCCAATCCCAACCCTAAATCAAGCCACTAGCTACTTGAGCACGAATAAGCCTTCCCAATCCTTTCACAAGTAGGATGAATAAGTAGGGCGACAAAAGATCCCCTTGTTTGAGGCCTCTAGAAGCACCAAACAACTCAGTGGGCTCACCATTGATAAGCACTGAGAAGTAGGAAGAAGTAACACAACTTTTGACCCATTCAATCCAATCCCTAGAAAAGCCAAAAGCTCCAAGAATCTTAAACAAAAAGCTCCATTTAATGCGATCATACACTTTTGCCATGTCTAGCTTGACAAACATAGATTTTTATTTTGAGGATTCCATAGAATGGATGGTCTTAGCTGCAATCACAACACCATCCATGATCTGTCTGCCAATAACAAAACCCCCTGCTCCTCAGAGATTAACCCACCGAGCCAAGGTTTCAGCCTTTCAGTGATCAACTTAGTAATAATCTTATAAACAACATTACATAAAGAAATAGGCTGAAAAAGATCCAAGGAGTTAGCCCCCTCCTTCTTTGGAATGAGAGCTAAAAAATTTGCATTCAGAGACTTCAACATTTTTTTATTCATGAAAGATTCCTTAATAACCTCTAAGAGGTCCAACTTAACCACCTCCCAAAACTCCTGAAAGAATTCAACAGGGAATCCATCAGGCCCCGGTGCTTTACCTTTCTTCATCTGGAACACAACATTCTCAAGCTCCAACAAGGTAATAGGAGAAAGCAATGATTCATTCATTTCATTAAACACCAGCTGCGGGATACAATTCAGAATCCTTGTTTCAGCCTCCTCAGCTGGAGGCGAATCCTCATAAAATAATGAAGAAAAATATCAAATACATTCCGCAAAAATAGAGGCAGAAGAGGACAAAATTTCCCCATCAGACAACACAAGAGAAGAAATAACATTACCTTGCCTCCGGTCTTTAACTAAGTTGTGAAAAAAAGAAGTATTCCTATCACCAGCCTGAAGCCATTCAATACGAGACTTTTGCTTCCAAAAAATTTCTTCTCTTAACTCCCATTCCTCTACCTCTTTTGTTGCAGCAATCTCTAACAAACTCAACTCTTATGTTAGGCCTTGATCACGAATCTGCCTGGTGATTAAGTCCAGGTTATCCTGAGCCTTCTTTTTTCATGAAACAAATTACCAAAATGTTGCCTATTCCATCTTTTCAACTTGTATTTGACGTACTGTAACCTCTTTGAGAATGAGTACATAGCAGTGCCATAAGCTGGCTTCCCAAGATCCCACCAGCCAGAAATCATATCATGAAGAGACTCATCCCGGAGCCACATGAGTTGGAACTTGAAAGTTTGTCTAGCACATCATTGAGGCACATCAACCACAAGCTTAATTGGCCAATGGTCAGAGCCTTGACAATCCAATATTTCAGAGCTAATCATCCACCTATCCCCCATCCAAAAACTAGACACCAAAAATCTATCTAGTCTTTCAGAAATAGCAGCATCTCCAGTTCTCCTATTATTCCATGTGAAGACTCCATTAGTTGGCTTGACATCAACTAACCTCAAAAGAGCCATATTATCCTGCAAGAGCCTAGAGGAAGGCTCCAAATGAGCACTACCTCCTCTCTTCTCTTCTAAAGAAATGACAGCATTAAAATCCCCAGCCAGGATCCAAGGCAGGTAAGGATCCAAAGACCTCACATATCTAACATGATCCCACAGTTGAGCTTTACCTTGGAAATCAATCGGAGCATATATATTAGAGAAAATAACTTTCTCCCCTAACTCTAAATGAGAAGCAACACAAGAAATTGAACTCTTACAGGAGATCCACCAAATTGGACTAACCTTTGGGGATCCCAAAAACAAGCCACTCCACCAGAATTACCAAAAGCACCCACACATTGACATTGGCCACGACCCCAAATCTTAGGAGCCACACATAACATACTATCCACTGATAACTTAGTTTCCTGCAAGAAAATCACATCCGGAGAATGAATGCGAATCAAATCTCGAATAGCCTTTTGTCGAGGGATGCTATTCATACCCCTCACATTCCAAGAAAGAAACTATCATCGTTGGGGTTGGGAAAAGTGAGCATCAATAGTATTCACCGAACCGGCCTCAACCAATGTCTCTCCAGCAAGCTTCACCTTTTCTTGGTCCTTTTTGCGACCAACCTTAACTGATTTCTCAAGAATCCCTTTCTTAAAAGATTTTTGCTGCACACCCAGAATAGAGGAAGAAGGTTTAAACTTACCTAAATCAGGGCTATCCCGAGCCTCCGAGTAGACCTTACCAGCACCAGAGGGGCCACCAGAATCAACAACCCCCCCATCCCCTGCACCAAGAGCTAGAGCGGAAGGACCTAGACCAGACACCATCTGAGGATCCTAGTCACCAAGCTGATCCACTCCAGGGATCACCGAAGGCTGTACCTCAACCAACTCCTTAGAACCAGAGCCATCCACCATTTGCATGTCAGCTGTAAACCCTTCCTCTTGAACTAACTCATCCAAAGCCTCAAATCTATTGAAAGTCTCCCCTTCCTGTCTATCCTGGAAAGGCCTCTTTTGGCCCCGTCCACGATTACGAGGTTTAACTGGAACAAAACCATCTTTGTCTGCTGCCATTCCCTGCATAGGATCCTTACCCTTTTCCACCCTCAGATTAGATTGGGAACCCGCATTATTTGCACCTCCCGCACCAAAAGCCCGAGGACACCTCCGCTACAGATGCCCATATTCATGGCATAACCGACAGCGAAAAGGCAACATTTCATAATCCAAAGGCTGAGTCCAGGAATTAGAGCCAATAGTCAAATCAATAGAATCGGGCAGAGGTTGACTCAGATCAATCTCGACACAAACCCTCGCATAAGAAAAGATCCTCTTATCTAAAGTATGTTGAGAAGGACCAATAGGCTTACCCAACAATAAAGCAATTGATTGTAATATATCAGTTCTCCAACATTCAAGTGGCAGCCGAGGAAGGCGAACCCAAACCGAAACCCTAGAAGGCAACTCTTCCGCCGAATTAAA
The DNA here is from genome assembly GCA_007258455.2 of Sequoia sempervirens. Lineage (NCBI taxonomy): Eukaryota > Viridiplantae > Streptophyta > Pinopsida > Cupressales > Cupressaceae > Sequoia > Sequoia sempervirens. The sequence continues at coordinate 404,887,150 of VDFB02058242.1, forward strand.
GCCAGCATGCCATGGTTTTATGAAAAGACCTACTTGATTATAAAAATAAGGCCCCCCTTCAAATGCCCTATTTCGATCAGCAATGCATGAGAAATCTACCAGAAAGAAATTGTTTGCAGCCAACAGAACATCAAAGTCACCCTCTGGAGACCATGTCTTGCGGATCCAAGTGTCCAAGAAAGAAAGAGAAACCCTCATCCCCATAAACTTACAAATCAAAACATGCTTACTGTAGTAATCCAGATCTTCAGCTACCGCCTCCGATTGAATCACCAACACAGGACGAACTTGAGCCCTTTCCAGACATCCATTTATCTTATGCATTTTAAAGGTACTAGATTTTGTCAAACCCTCTCCAGACGAAGCCCCATCACCAACCTCCGTCCATAGGAATATCTCCCTCACCTCACCAATTGATGCATTCCTTTCCATTCAAACCCTACACCAAAGAAAACCCAGCTAAGAAGCCCAAGACAAAACCATCCTACCTCACAGCCACCACAAAGATTGCATGCGAAAGAGAATAACAATAACAAACACATCTAGCACCACAAAACATCCAGAGCTCTACCAAGGCAGAGAAATCAAAAGGATCAAACTTAAGAGAAAGGGGTTGGTGACAATAGATAGCTCAACACCCACACCAAACCCGGTCGTGCCAAAACCACGGGAATCTGCACCGCAAAAGAAAGAAGGAAAAAGAGCCACCCGACTACACGCACCACCTAGACTTCCACCCACACAACCACCGGATACGAGAGCCACCAAACTAGGGCAGTTCCCCTAAGCGTCCACCCCGGTACTACCGGCCATGGGGAATCAATATCACATCCATTTGTCTTTATATCTTTATGCATGTTTACTAATCGTAAAGTGTAATTATTTAATTGGTATGCTTATGTATTGAATGGTAGTTATGCACTCATATTTTATTACATGGTGAACTTATGCTTGTGATGTGAAGATTGGGTTTTTTGTAAACCATATGTTTGGTGTGAGTGTGTTTGATTACTCCATTCAGTTTTCTTCTAGTTAATAGGACTATTTTTAAGGGATTCATATGGTTTGGTGGAGTTGAACTATCGTTGATAAATCTAGGAGGTCTTGGAGCATCTTAGAGAGCACACAAGGATGATTCATTATCTCACATTATATCATTATGTTCTTTTCATGTTTTGTATAAGTTTTTAAACTAAGTAATTTTATGTCCTTATTTGAAATCTTTATTATACTAATGAGAAAATGTATTGTATTGTATTCTACCCTTGGAGGTGATGTTAGCTCTAAATTTTTTGTGTGATGTACTTGATCTAAAATTTGGACTGTGTATGGTTGTTATAATGATTTTTTTATCTTAATGGATTAAGTTAAAAAATATAGTTTATGTTTTTCTTTCAATATCTGTCAGTGTTATATAAGTCATAATCCTATTGGAATTAACTTCTCCTCTTAGGTGTATGTATAATTCCACGACATTGTGTAACCTATTTTTTTCATCTCCAATGGTTGTTTTCTTTGAGAACTATTTCACCTTCTTATATGAGGTCTTAATGTGGAGCGAGATTATATTATGGGGCTTAGTCTACCTTTTGGGATATTTTAGAACTTTGTGTCTAGCCAAGATGGGCCCACATGTGTCTAATCATTTAGACTATACTTTTTTCATAGCATGAAAGACAAGGGAGTTATTCAATAACAATAAAAAAGTTGGATCTTGTTGTCCCTTCTTTGTATTTTCTCTATATAATGAAAAATTTCCATTAGAGATCTAAAGTTTGAATTGTAGGTTAGAAGGTATTTGACCTTAGAATGGAAAATTAAAGCACGTGATAGTTAAAATTAGAGGTCTAAAGTATGCATTGTAGGTTATAAATCGGACTCCAAAGTTCAAGATGCAAGCTTGAAGTCATTCATAATTTTCACAAAAGAATTCAAAGTTGGAATTTAGAGGAAAAGGTCTAAGATGTAGGATGTAAATTAGAATAGATGAATTCTAAGATGCAAGTCTATATTTATTTGGCCTTCTAGTTGGATATTACATTTAATAGAATTTCCATCAAACTTTGAAGTTTGCGGTATATGGTGAATATCAAATTTCAAGTCTTGATATAAAGTCTTTTAGTATTCGAAATCTAATGCATGATTTAGTTTGAAAGTGAAGTAAAAAATGTTGATCAGACTATGAAGTCTAAATTGTAAATTACATGTATGATCTTGAATTTTGAGATCATGTATCTGATTGGCTTGAAATCCCACGTTATTGGAGTAGGATGCAACTTTCAAGTATGAACCCAAAGTCCAAGGTCCTATAGTTTCAACCATGAAGTAAAAAATTATTAAGATGATAATAGTAGTCTAAAGTCCAAGTTTCTTACATATTAGTCCTTATAGTTTGAACAAGTGTACTTTCTTATAAGTTATCTTTTTGAATTATAATATGCCTAAGGAGTAGCTCATTGATCATGATGTAGGGGTTTATTATTTGACTTAGGAACCTTGACCATCCTCCAAATATCATTTTTTGAGTTGGTTGCAATAGATTAGGACTATGGTATATTAATTATTGTACTTGTATTGCCATACTAATACATTGTTGTGCATGCCATATATGTTCATGGTATTATTTCATGATACCTTGTATGCATAAAAGTGTAATGTCACATGTTTGTTGTTGCATTTGTATCTCAAAAAATATGTTTTTTGTGTTTTAATCTATTAATATATTACACAAAAGCTTGGGGAATTACATTGTATAGGCTACCTAATTTCTTGTGAGTATAATCTTTAATATTTTTATTACCATTGATTCAATCTACCAAAGGGTTTGATATAGGATAACTTATTCATAGGTGTAGAGTCAATAAGATCCTAAATAGTGTCTCTAAAAATTGCTTTAATATGTTTATATATGCAAAAGGTGAAGGTGAGTAGTTTTTAGGAACAAAATTTGAAATTTTATTCTTGTGTAGAATACATCATTTTCATTTGTCAAATTGAGTTAAGGACAATTGGAATTGAACTCATGGGATACTCAGGTTTGATTTGTATTATTTATTTTGATAGTGTATACTCTTAAAAATTTATTAGGAGGTATCTGTTAGAACGTAATGATATATTGAGAGGGGGTGAATCATTATATCCGACAAATTTATATAGTTCAACTTTATCAATCACAACTTCTTATTTCCTTAAACAAATAAAGTATCAAATGCAATTAAAAAAAAAGCACACACCGGAACATCAGATTTACATGGATAACCATAGAAGGGAAAAACCATGATGAGAAAGCTACATGGAGCTATTGTCCAAATCTAGCCTCACAAATAAAACAATATTTACAACAAGTTTTATGAGTTGCAACCCAAAAGAAGTTACAACTCCCTGAAACACATTTTTTATGGCTTCAACCAAAGGAAGGTACAAATCCCTACAAAAACTACACTTACAGAAGGAGGCAACAACCTTAGTACAACATACTTAATAGAATTTGCTGACTAATCACCACCACAACACTTCAACATCCTTTGTTGCCTTTGGCTCACTGTCTTTAGCACACTTCCTCACTCACACATATATTGTTGCCTTCAGCTTATTGTCTTTAGCACAACCCATATAATTCTTTGTATACTCACTCAAATTATCATTCCTTTTGCAACAAACCTGATCTTCCATTTATATCCTTTGCAAGCTTCAAAAGGTTTCTCCTTGTTGGCCAAGATGAAATGTGTAATGAACATAACAAGTCAACTTAAAAATATTTGTGGTAATAGGGAATCAAATGTGGTCCAAAATAGGAGATAATATGGATGTATTTTACCTTAGCACACACTTCCATGCTGGTGCATACTTCCAAGATTTGGTGCAAACACTTCAACATTCCAAGTTGGCCTAACAAACACTTAACCTTCCATGCATTAAATCCAAACCACAAGCAGTATCAAAGAGACTAGATAACAATATGTGGATCACTTCACAATAATTATATGATATTCAAAAACATTCCCATTCACTCCTTTCACAACTTCATACAACTTTATGTTGGTGCAAGCTACCAGATACTGAGCCCAACATTGCTTGCAAACCTAGAAAAAATAGTCTTGAGATAGAACATTCAAAACCATACTTGCAGCACACCTTAACACTTAAAACTTGAAATGAGAGAACATACAAACAATTTTAATTTATCTTCCAAACCACAAGACCATATATTCAAATATGGATAAATGCTGAGCATTCCTTGGATCCTTCTTGACTACAATAACATAGACTTCACTCTTCCAATGATGGAAACTTTTGTAGTAACTTTTATGTTCTGAAAACAAAAAAATACATACTTCACATCTACCTTTTTCTAAATTCCAAACCACAAGGCCATATCTTCAAATGCAGAGGAATGCGAAGCATTATCAAGAGCTTCTTTAGTATAACTTCCAAAGCCATTGACAACTTGAAACCTTTACATACATTATTTCATTTCTCATGCAATGCTTTACATCAAGAGATAAAGAATTCAACATTTACACTCTCGTAGGAAAAAAATACCATGACTTATTCATATTAGCATTCACTTTCATCTTTCAACATTCACCTATTCATGAGCAACATATATGGTACAACTATGTACAACATGCTCATGAAATTCATCACCACATCCTTCACTTCACAGTACAACCTTCCACAACACTTACAATAATATCCATCACATGCAACCTTCCATAATACCACACTATTGACATAACACTATTGACATCAATGAAAACACATGCAATAATCTCCCCCTTTGGCATTAATGGAAACACTAGCTAGATATGCAATTTATCCCCTTTTTACATCAAGGGAAAAGTGCTAGTGGTCTTCCTCTATATTGGAAATAACATACACACTCCCTCTATCTGCATAGACCTTCTAATCCTTCTCACATTATTTCTACCAGCTCCCCTTGAGAGGTAGCCCTCATCAATCCAAGGGTAAAAATATTTCTTGAAGTGCTCCCCCTAGACAGATGCACCAACTATGCATCTAGTTAGAATAAGGAGGGGAAACAACCCCTAACTTTTATCTGAGATATTCAAATGTTTCTTTAGAAAGTGTATTTGTAAAGATTTATGCAACCCGATCCTTTGTTGGTACATATTCCAATTTAGCATCCTAATTTGCAATCTTCTCTCTTAAGAAGTGATACTTGATAGATATGTGCTTGGTTCTAGAATGCATCACTAGATTCTCTTAAATATTGATGTCAGTTTCATTATCACATGTAGAATAGGAATGGGATCATCATACATAACCTTGATATCCTTCAATGTTTTCTTCATCCACAACACCTGAGTGTAGTAGGATGTTGCAAGTATATACCTGGCTTCTACTATTGATAAGGACACTGAATCCTTCTTCTTACTAAACCATGAGACCAATTTATCTCCTAATTTAAAGAAGTCTTCATGTTGCTAATACTTCTTCCATCATGAACACTACTAGCCTAATCAACATCAGTATATGAATTCAAGGAAAATTCATCACCCTTTTGATACCACAATCCATCATCTGAAGTGTTCTTGAACAAATACTTGAAGAACCTTTTAACAACCTTCACATGAGTTTCTCTTGAATCAGCTTGAAACCTTGCAACCAAGTAGACAACTTTTATAATACCAAGCCTTGATGTTGTTAAGTACAATAGGCCCTCAATCATAGACCTATATAGAGTTTGATCAACCTTAGGTGACTCATCATCTTTTCTCAAATGACAATTTATCATTGTGGGGGTACTCACTAGTTTTCAATCTTCCATACCAAACTTCTTCAACATCTCCTTGACATATTTTTTTTGGGAGATAATAATACCATCATCTAATTGAGCAATTTGGAGTCCAAGGAAGAATGACAACTCACCTATCACAAACATGTGAAATTCCTTCTATATATTTTTTAAAAATTCTTACTCATTTCATCATTGCCACCCATAATTATATCATCAACATATACAACAACTATTAGAATTTGTTCACCCTCAACTTTGATGCAAATATTGCTATTTGTGGTACCTTTCTTGAAGCCCTGCTAGAGTAAATACTTTTCCAACCTTGCATACCAAGCCCTAGGGGATTGTTTGAGACCATATAAATCCTTCTTAAGTTTGCATACAATTTTTGGGTCTTTTGATAATTGAAATCCATCAGGCTTCTTTATGTGAACTTCTTCTTCTAATTCACCATTTAAGAAAATAGATTTAACTTCCATTTGATATACCTTGAAGTCCTTATGAATTGAAAATGAAAGAAACATTTTGATTGCCTCCATTCTTTCCACCAGAGAAAATATATCCTCAAAGTCAATCCCTTCTACTTGTGAATAAACTTTGCATACTAGTCTTGCTTTGTTTTTCATTACTTTTCCATCTTCATTCATTTTATTTCTGAATATCGATTTTTTCCCTATCACATTTTTTTTTTGTAGGCATTGGCACCAATTCCCAAGTCTGATTTTTCTCTATTTGATTTAGTTCTTCTTCCATTTCTTGTATCCATCCTTCATCCTTGCTCGCATCAAAAAAGGCTTTGGGTTCTATTCTTCACAGTAAATAAATGTTTACCTATTCACTTTTCCTTGCAAATCTTCTTCTAGTCTACACTCCTTCATTCTTATCTCCAATTATTTGATCTTATGATTGATTTCTCTAAACATACTTGGCAAGAGTCTTGGTGATCTTCTCTTGTGGTTCTTCCTTTTCTTCAATTTCTTCATCTTCTTCTAAGCAAGTAGGCTCATCTAACCAATAGTATTCTTTCTCATGTGTGATTTGATGTAGTTGTTCATCAACCCTAAAATTTTCACTTTCAACTATCTTCCTTAGCATTTTATTGTAGCACTTGTAAAATTTTCTCTTTGTTGAGTATCCAAGAAATATGCCTTCATTTGATCTTGAGTCAATTTTTTCCAAACCTTCCTCATCTCTTTTGATGTAACATCTGCTTCCAAATATTTTGTAGTACTTGACAGTTGTTGGTCTTCTATACCATACCTCATAAGAGGTCTAGGTGTTTTCCACCCTTAGTTTTCCTCTATTAAGAATATAGATAATAGTATGGAATGCTTCTTTCCAATATACATCATGCAAATTAGTTTCATTCAACATAGTTCTTACCATCTTCTAAATAGTTCTATTCTTTATTTCCACTACTCCATTTTGTTGAGGAGTTCTAGCAATAGATAGATGCCTTTTTATTCCATGTTCTTCACAATATTCCTCAAATTCATTTGATGTGAACTCGCTAGCGCCTCTATCAGAACTTAAACACTTGATTCTAGCTTTCATTTCATTTTCAACCATTGACTTGAAAATATTAAACCTACTAAAAGCTTCTGATTTTTATTATAAGAATGTAACCCATGTCATCCTAGAGAAATCATCAATGAGTAACATGAAATACCTTTCACCTTGGATACTATTTGTTCTGGTAGGTCTACATAAATCAGTATGAATCAGTTCCAATGGCCTTGTAGAAGAATACTCCTTGGTCTTGATTCTTATTCTTGTCTTCTTCACAATTTGACATTCATTACCCATAGTGATTGCAGGCTTGATAATTTTTGGCATATCTCTTACTACTTGTTTGAAGCTAACATTCACAAGATTATCAGATTTGATGTGCCCCATCCTCTCGTGCCACAAGTGTCATTCACTTGTCTATCCTAGAAGAAAACATCTCCCATTAACAACCTTTAGGTTGTATAAGTTGTTTTCTATCCTAGATCCTTTTGTCACCAATCCACTAGAATTTTCTCTTCTCATTTCACACCCTTGATCATGAAACATGAGATTGTATCCTTTGTTGCACATCTATTTTTTTCTAACTTCCAAACCACAAGGCCATATCTTCAAATACCAAGGAATGTGAAGCATTCTTCTGAGCTTATTCAATACAACTTCTTGATCCATTGACAACTTGAAACCTTTGCATACAATTTTTTTCATTTCCTATGTGATGCTTTACATCAAGAGAAAGAAAATACAACATTTACACTCTCATAGGCAACAATTACCACAACTTCTTCATATTAGCATGCACTTCTGTCTTTCAACATTCACCTATTCATGAGAAACAGATATGGTACAACTGTGTACAACATGCTCATGCCATTCATCACCACATCCTTCACTTCATAGTACAACCTTCCACAACACATGCAACCTTCTACAATACCACACTATTGACACTAGATTGTTGACATCAATGACAACACATGCAAGAGTATGTGCATGGAAATAGGGGACCAAAAGGGGGTTAAAAGTGACCACTTTTATAAAAAAAAATAGTTAAAAATGATCTTGGATAAGAAATTGAAGATAGCCACCCTCAAATTTAAAAATGTGACAAGCACATGATTTGTAGTGATTATAATCTAGTTTCTAAACTACCATTTAAAAAATAAAATCATGGAGGTTAAGACGTTCAAATAGGGGGAGCATACAAAGTGCTCCTATCTTTTTCAATAAAATATAACATGGTATCTAGTGTGCTCCCCCTAACATATTAAATTTTGTAAGCATTTCATAAATTTATTTAGTGTTCAAAATTAGTTAACATCACATAGTTTATGTTAGGTTTTTTTTCCAATTTTTTTGTGCAGTCACGGTAGGAGGTCCTCAAAGAGAATAGTTCAAACTATGTAGCAAGAGTTACACAATAGAATCCACACAGAATATGGAGGAAAATGCAGATTCAAACATTCATATTGCGAAATTTTTAGTTACAATCGATGACAACATCCAGTTCATAGTTTGGAGCTCGAGGGGCGATGCAACATGCTCCAATATAGTATTCCTATATGCTCTTTAATATGAGCTGAAATCTTACATATCAAATCCAATATTCATCTACTTGCTAACCTAATGATCTGTTGCAATGATTTATATCACATCCTAAGATCTAGAATCTTTTGTGTTGGCCAAGGATCATTGC
>VDFB02058242.1:404896212-404920175 GCA_007258455.2 Sequoia sempervirens
ATGGGATAACCATCAACATTGTAGGGGTCATTAAAGGATTGAGTTTAACATTGCATACCTTCCCAAATTTATCAATCCCACAAGATATCTTTGTTATAGACATCCCACCTATCTAGGGATTTCATAGCAAAGATAGGTGGTTACCTGTCATTTGATTGGTCACATATGTTTTTTAGGACAAGATATGGTACCAAATTTATCATAAAATCAGAGCCCATTGCCAAAAACTGTATTGAACCTTACGTCCCTAGTGATTTTAATGAGAACTACACTATATTTGACCAAGGAGAGTATCTTTCTATCCAAGAAGCCAACACACAAATATAAGGCATACTTGATCTACTACTTGATGCATGGGCAACCAAAAATCATGAGATTGATTCAAACAAGCATGTAGAGGAGGTAGGTTTTGGGGTATATCTAATGCATGAAGAGGATCATGTTGTTCCTAACCTTGTGAAGGGCGATGAAAAATAGTGTGAGAAAAATGTAATGCAATATGGAAGATGCATTTTGATGGGGAAAGGAGTAAGAATGGATCCGATGGAGGTGCAATGCTAGTATCTCAAAAAGGTCAAAAGTATTATTCAAATTTCAGGTTTAGTTTTAGTTGTACCAATATAATTCAACTGAATATGAAGCTTTTATTCATGGATTATAGTGGGAAAGAAAGAGGAAAGTTGGATATTTTCAAGTGTTTGGTGATAGTGAGATAATTGTTAATTGGGTAAGAAATTTATAAATGATTTATGGATTTTTGTTTTATAAAAAAAGGAGATATATAATGGAGCATGGAACCAATTTTTGTAGTTCACTATGTGAGCATGTTTCATGGACATTTGTATGTTGTGTTGTTATTTATATGACTAAGGTACTATAATGTTACAAAATACATATTTTAAGCTTGATAATTGATTCTATCTATTAAAATAAGGATGGGGACTTATTAGAGACTACCAAGTAATAAAATTACTATAAAATAAACTAAATGTATAAATTTACATTATATTATATAAAATAAATAAATTGAACGTTGGACACAAAAATACTTTCAAGACTCTATATAATTGAGTATTTTTGAGATACCTAAAGATTCTAAAAAGAGGGAAAATTATTGGGGCTATTTTGGGGCTTGTCTTAGTTAAACCACTGCATTGGTATTTCTATCTCCATAGATATTCAAATAGAAAAATAGCAAAAAATTGTGTGTGCTCTTACCCTTCCATGCATCTATGTATTAAGATAAATAAAATAAAATAAGATAAGTGTTAATAGCGTCAACCCTAGTCTATGAGGAGGACCACCATTGTGAATGGATTTGACAAGAAAGATGGTGATATACACTAGATAATTTTACTTGAATAATAAAGAAATAAAATTAGAAAGAAAAAATATTCCTAAAATAAAATGAGAACAATATTACGATGAATGATAAGCCCTTTAATGTATTTGGAATGTGTAAGCTAAGTATTTATTTTGAGAATTCAATTACCCAAGAGCAAGAAATGCAATAACTATTCAACCTTTAATGGATATTTGGAGAGAGTCTCACCAAGAACCAAGAGGGAGAGTAAGTGATTTGAAAATATGATAAATATTATATTTTTCAATAGAGAATGAGGATTTTGTTTGGGTTGGTACAAAAATATGGATTTTTACTTTCTCAACCAGAGGTAACAATAGGCGTCATAGAATAGCTTAGTTGAACATCCATATTTTAAACTCAAAAATTTTAAAGTCATTGACATGATGGGTGGAAACTTACACATCATTATCATGTCCCAATAAAATTCTTTATAATTTTACATGTGTGTCCATAATAGAGGCTAGTGAGAATATGAGGTATAAAATTTGGGAAAATCTCAGTGCAAGAAAAAGGGAAAGGCTTGGGCTTAAGTGGACCCAAAACATACTATAAAAGTGGACACTAAAATAGGTTCAAAACACAACATGAAATATAATGATTACAAAATTTTCTATGTTATAAAAGGGTTTCACTAAAACCCCTTCTAGACTCCTCACGTATCCAAGTGACAAGCTAATCCTCTTGGAGATAACTAGATAGTTTTGTAAAACTCACATGGATTTGAGAGAGAAACATAGGGTAAGGGTGAAATTACCCATCATAATAGGAAGATAAGATTTTCTACATTGTAGAATTCTAAGGAATTAATATTTTGAGATCCAAAGTTCTAATATCCACTTTTATACCACCAAAACATATTTTATCTAAAAGGGAAGATGGAGAAGAGTGAGGGTGCACACATGAAACATGCACCTCACTTGGAGAATTTCTAGGAAATGTATCTTGATGACCATGATATCAAAAGAAGAATTTATTATAGGCTAACAACCTTCTAGAAGAAATATCTTGGGATAACACATGTGTCTAACCATCTCTCAAATGATGTAAAGGTCTTGCAATAATATTATCATTAAAGTGGCATATTGGACAACAATTCTTTTTCGTTGAATTAGGAAAATGAGGAAGTCACTTCCTTTGATGATAATTCAAAAAAAAATTTGTGATGCATCAAGAAATGGCTAAATAAGAAGATTTAACAACTGTAATTTGTAAGAGTAGTACTAACATATGGAGAAAAGAATTCTAAGAAGATAGGAAAAAATTAAAAAAGATGAAGTTCTGCCCATGAAAAATGAAGTAGTAGTGGAATCTTAAGGTCCACCACAAGAGGAGGCCACCAAAGACAAGAAGGAAAATAAGAGCCAAGAGCCAAGGAGCCTCTATAAAAGGAATGATTCTAAAGAAGTGTAATAAGAGACCACTCCATTGATAAGGAAGAAGAAGAAACCTTCCTCCTCACAATAGACTTCCTTTCTAGAGAGTACATACTCCTTCACTCTCTAGAAGGAAATTTCCTTGAAGCAAGATCATCCTAAAGTTATTCCTATTTCAACTAAAGTAAGGATTTCTAGAGGAAACCCCCCCTACTCCTTCCACTACTACAATCACTCTTCACCAACTAGTTTCTTATTCTTTTGGAACCATTATTTCTCCACCTATTGTTTCACCCACACCAATTCTCTTAATTCCTTCAACACCCTCTCATAATAAAGAGGTTGTAGTTCATGTCACTCCTCTTGTTCGTTCCTTTTCTTCCAACCCTTAACTCTAAGAGAAATACAATGTCTAAACTCAAAGATCAAAGGATTAAGATAGAGATCTAGTCTATAATATAACTAAGGACAAGAAGAAGCCAATTAACAAGGTTGGACCCAATCTTCTGCACTTTGAGCTCCACATGACTCAGGAGGGTAATCCTATCACTGGTTTGAAATAATGATAAAATCTTCACCAAACAATGTAACAAAATGAAAATAATTTCATGAATTAATTATTATGCTAGTTTTATGTTACACTGCAACTACAAACCCCTTAAAAGTGGATAATGAAAATATTCACAAACATATGAATAAAGAATTTTATGGATTTCAACAAAATCAGGCATGATCCCTTATATTCTGGACAACATTGCAAATTGATAATTTATGGAAATTGTCTTCATCTCAAATACATAGAGGAGTGATAAATTAATACATCTTAGGAATATCCCCTACATTCTTTAAGCTCCAAGAAGACTAAGAAACCCTAATAAATTAAACTTAAGATAAATGTTCATTAAGATTTATAAAATTTTCTAAACCATTTTGGGAATAGAAATCACACAATACTGGTCAGTTCTTGAGCATGAGCTATAGAGTCACGTGTCTTGAATCTTATATCACAATGCAAAAAATATATTGATGATCTTTTATTGTGTTACCATTTAATGACAATAATATCTCTAAAGCTTGTAATGCAATCATTCTTAATAATCCATCTTATAACATAACATTTCCACAATTTCCATGTGATAGAATTTAATATTTCCCTTGGACATGAGGTAATAATGAAAATGATTCTCTATATCAAGTATGCAAGAAGAAAGCAATAATCCTTAATTATTCTCATTCAAAGAACATTACATTTCAACTTGGAGAAAACTACAAAATAATATGCTATTCATATAGTCAAAATACAAGATACAACAACATTATGATGTGATGACCTATAGACACAAATCTTCACCTAACATAAACATCCTTCACCTTCTTGTACAAATCCTTCCTTCTTTTTTATAAATTTCAGAACAAAAGCCCCTCAAATGAAAGAGAAATTGCATTTTAAAGAAGATGAGAAAACTTAGATTAAATCTCATAGTGACACCTGACACACTAAATTTCCTTTGATTTGCAACTTACTAGCATAAAGGAATATGCCATTTACCCCTTCATAATTTCCTTTCAAGGCCCTTGCCTTTAACCATAATTTGATTTCTAATTTCACCAACATTTAATTCCCATGCACAAAAATTACCTACAAGTAAAAACATTTTTATTGCTACAATTTCACTTGGAAAGTGAAAAATTTCCCCTCCATGCCATTATCATTTTGACTAGTAGTAAAATTGCATTCAACTAGTCAATTTAACCCTAGAGCATTAATTTTTCCATTTGAAATATCTTAGAATTTCATAATATACTTTTGACAAAGCTTAACTACTCTCAAAATTACCCAAATTATCTTCTACATCCATCTTACATATTTGTTAAGTAGTTAATCTTCAACCATTTTCTTTGTAGTTAGGGAGATCTATAATTCTTGTTATTTTACACTCACTACCCTAACATTATCTTTGAAAAAATTGATGCTTAGATTTCATTTTAAAACTTTCTTAAAATCCCTCAGTACATCATCATGATAATTCTCCTATTATTTTCTCTGACATTTCATCACACATATATTGATAACCAATTCCTTGATCATTATGCCCACAACCATTTTCCCCTAAATTAAGCTTGTAATTTCTATATCACCATTCCCACATGAAACAAATTTAACATCCTCATTTTTTCAAGAAACTCTAAATGAAGTTGGGTTTGATTAAGAAATGCCTCTAATCTCCAAATTCAAAGCAGGAGTGTGAAAGATGTTGTAGTCATGTTTGATGGATCCTAGGTGTTTTCAACTTGTTTGACACTTGAAAAACACTCAAAAATCCCTTAAAAAATAGTGCCAAGTCATGGGAAACCCTTCTAGCAACATTTTGGACAAGGTAACAACATTATCTAACTTGCAAATGGCCTCAAAATCTGCCCCCAAACCTTTACACGTGAGTAGGGACCATTCCATCCCCGATTTCAGTGTATTGTAGGTTGAAATGAAGAATAACCCCAATAATGGCGCCATATTTCTAGGAGAAGATAAATTTCCAATGCATTTCTTGCTGCACGTGAAAAAGACTCCAATTTAGTGCCAAAACATGTCCCAATCAATCACTAAGGTGGAGCAATCAGATATCCATTGCTAGCCTTTGGTTGAGAATTTGATTTGATTTTTAGGCATAACACCCATCGCATAAGAATAGATTTATCATGGCCTTACCTTCATTTACCCTCTCAAAATAGCAATGGATCGTGTTATTTCACCACATTGAGTCAATAAAACTAGCAATTGTACCTTTGTGTGCAATGGGTATGCCGAAGACATTTGGAAATTTTAGCTTTTTTTTTTTGTGCTTATTCAGTGGTTCCATTAATGATAGTAAATTTACACAACTGGAACTCCAATTTTTCTGAGTTGGGGAAAGCAAATGTTGCACATGAGATAGTTGCAATGAAGAATGAAAAGAGTTGTCTCTATCTCATATAAATAAATAAACATGACAGTGAAAGATATAGCAAATACGAGTAACTTAAACTAATGGAAATGCATCTATCTCATAAATAAATTAACATAATGGATGTAATACTCGGACTCAACAATACAGTATGCCTGCCCAAAAAGGATATAAAACCAGGAACCAACAAATGAGAAAGGTTATCAAGCATTAAAAGTATGCTTTAACACGAATATTAATGAATGTATGGACTGTATATGAATATTTGAACAAATATAAATAGAAAAAAAAGACATCTCAATGAGCACATGAACAGAAATCATGTCAATGCCTGGTAAAGATCAGTCCATGAAGAAAGTGTATGCCAAGAGTAAGGGTATTTTCCAAATTGGTTTATTTTATTAAATTTGTATACTATGTTTGAGTTTAAATAAATACATCAATATAAAATATTTATATTATGATTATATGAGACAAGCTAAACTAAACATATTGACTTAAAAAGGCATGGAAACTACAAATACAACACATTTAAACAGGTCTGGGAAAAAAAATGTTGCATGACAATACAAAGGGGTCTATAATACAGGGTGTCAAATTTCCATCATTACAATAGTACCAGGTGGTGATGATGGTGGTAGTGGAGGTAGCAGCAGTAGTGGTGGTGGGTGTAACAAAGATGGCGATGGATATGGTGGGGAGAGAAGGAAATCCCTTAAAGTCCCTAAGGATTGTGGGGGAAGGGCTAGGAAATCGAATGTGGGGTTGGATGGGGGGTTGAAGGAGAATATTCAAGAGAGAAGTCGTTCTCGCCTCCAGGTGATTACCATTGATCAGGATATCAAAATCAAATAATTATCAAAAGTGTGTTTCCAGTCAGTGAATTTGTATCAGCATTCCTCTGTATTGCCATTCTAGAAATTGAATTTTTTTTGCAATTCCCCTCCTTCACTTCCGTGTAGTTAATCAACTGCGGGCGGGTCACTGCTGGAGCAAGAGTCCACTCTAAGAGTCTCCAACATGTCATCGGGGGACTCTCCAACAACATGTCACTCTCCATTCAGTAATAGGCAGGGGAATCTGGTAGCATCATTATAAGTTGAAGAATACGCTTTCCTTGTCGTAGCGTAGTGATAGTTTCATTTTCTAGTATGTTGGGTCAAATGAATTACCCGAGCCTCAATCCGGAGCTACTCGGATTCAAGCATAATTATGACGAGAAAACAATTTCCACAATTTCTGTAATATGAATGCTCAGGCACAACATATATTACACTAAAAAAGTTACTAATGACAAGAAAACATCCACAGATAAAACCACGGAACCGATGTCATTTTTTTGATAAATAACGACAGAATTGTTTAGAATGCAATAAAACACAACAGAGAATGATCCGATGGCGTACAGACTCAGAAGAAAAAATCTCTGAAACCAGAATGGCAACTGATTTACCTCAAGATTCTGCACAAATTGTGTCCTACTGCCAACGATGCCGAAAAGAGAAAATGGGTAGAGTTTGCAAGAAACCCTACCAAAGCAGAAATCGCTTAAAAGCGAGACAAATGAAAATTAATCTCCCTACAGCTGTTGCTTCAATCTATTCTCAATAAACAAAGAGTAGAGCGTATCTGCCTGAAAGCGATTCAGTGTTTGAGGCAAAATGCATAAAGAAGGCAGAAGGCGGCGGACAAGAGTAAATGCATCACAAAGTAGAGGGTGCACCAACTCCCATACGCAGTAAATGCATGAACAGGGCATAAGGCAGAAGGAAAAACGACAAGAAGCAATGAACGCTGAAGATGTATCCTATGGTGTTGCACCCCTTATCCTGCGATTTGTACCGTCGATAGCCAAAATGGGTTTGGAAAACTTCATTGAGGGAATGCCTTCGGCGTAATAAGCCAAAAATTTATTCAACAAGCATTAAAATTACATTGAGGATTAAAACTTGCTTTCCCAAGTCATTAAAATGACTTTTAAAGTAATTTTTTGAAATGCAAAAAAATTGCATAGTTTGTGCCACGCTTTGGAGGAATAAATAAAAAATATTGTATGATTTATTAGATAGAAAAAAACAAAAATTATTGTCATTAACTAATGAAAATATAATTTTGTGATACCGTCCACTTTTTAAATAATTGAAAAAGTCAATAGAAGATCATGTGCACTTTTTAAATAATTGAAAAAATCAATAAAAAGTCATTGCACGTGAAAATAGAAAGTAGATTCGGATTTGGTGACCACCTATATGTCGTGCCATTGTAGAGTTACATAATTATTTTCCTCCCCTTAACATGTTTCAAAATATTAGAACTAGTATATATATCTTAAATATTAATCTATATATTTATCATTTTTTAAATAAATATTTTTAATATGACTTTTGCTTTTTGATTTTTCATAAATAAATATTTCTAATATGTTTGATTTTTTAAAATAAATAAATATTATTAATCAAATTCTCAATTGGAGAGAACTATCTAAAATTGATTTATTCAATTAAAGTAGAAACTTAACAATTTGGATAATTTGTTTGTTTTTTTAAATAAATATATATTTTTCTTTTATTTTTGATAAGGATAAGACTATGGCCGTGGATTTTTTTAAATAATTATTGTGTTGCTTTTTTATTTTTTAAAATAATTAAAATAAATAAATATTGTTAAATATCTATTACTTTTTGTTTTTCTTTCACAAATTGTGCTAGCCTCCTATAAGCACCATGTTGCCATTGTAGGGTTACGCCTCTCAGCGTAAATATTTAAAATATAGTGAAACTATCAATTGAATTTCTCTATAGGCCAAATGATGTTATCGATGCCATGGGTGCATACAACCTCCAAGAGCCATAAAAACTGCATAGGGTCTTGATTAATTATGTAGATCCTTTTTCTTCATTTTGACACACTCAACAAATCAAATTTCGCGACCTCCTTTGTAAATGACACCTTTCAACAATTTGTTTAATAATTTTTGTTGACCCTAAAACTTCTTTGACGACCATAAAAATGAAGTTGAAGACTATTGATGGCAAACAAACAAACAATTGGGTTGTCGCCAAAATTAAGAAAATCTATTTTTTTATGGGACCTTACAAACCTACTTAAAAACATCGACACATTAAAATTACCATCAAAACTCACCTGGGAGCCATGAAATTAGGCATGCACACTCCTAGAAAATTACACAATATTTCTACCATTTGGACTTAGAAGAGGAGCTTTAGATTGTGAAATTTTAATATCACAAATTTAGGCCAATTAACTATCATGTGACTTAAAAATGGGTTTCTACCACCACTTGAAAGGTCATCATGTACTAGAACATAGAAAAAACTATTGGAGATTTGTGTTGTCCTTGATGTCAACATGGAGAGTGGTGCACTATATTGTCCTTAGAGTTGTCATTGATGTCAACCTATGTCAACCTCCAGTGTGGTGTTGAGAAAGTGTTGAAGATGAAGAGACTGTTGGTGTTGTAGATGGGGAGATTGGTGCAATCTCTAGTGTGGTTGTGATGAGAAGGTGTTTGTGATGTTGTTGATGTAGTTGGTTCACTTGGTTTCCAATTGCTTTTGAGAAAATTTGAATAAGAGAGTGTACAAGGTGACAAAGTTGAGTTCTGTGTTGTGCTTCACATTTCTTCATGGTTGAAGATGTGCTTGTGTGGTTTGGATGTGATGATTAGAGGTATTTAGAGATGTTATATCTAGAGTTTCAGGTTCTGGATCATACGGCAATAGAAGATGTGTTTGATAGTCTGCTAGACTGTGAAGTAGGTTGTTTGGGAGAAATGGAATTACTCCACATTTCTCTATGTTGTTTCTTTTCTTGCAGATTTGGGAACATGCTAATATTTTCTATACCTACCTTCCCTTGGAGTTTTGTGTGTTTAGGTGTTCCGAAAGGTTGGTTATTGAGTTGTATATTTGTGGCAGTGTATCTGGCTACACAAAATGATGGTATTCTTAGTTGCAGGTGATTGTGAAAGTATTGCTGAATATTCTGATAGAGTTAGAATATTTTGGGATGTTGTGTGGATGATGTGAAGTGTTGCTTCGTGGTCCACAAGATGTTTCTAGACCTGGTGAAGAGCAAATTTATTATTTGGTAGTGTTAATATAGGTTTGGCCAACCTAGTGTGTTAGTGTTACTTGCGGGTGTGCTTCATGCATTGTGGAAGCGTGGTATTGCATGTCAGTATGGATTTGGGTCCTAGTTAACCCTTAGCATGGTCTGGCTTCACTTCTTTCCATCATGGTTTTGTTTGGTGCCAACCTATTTGTTGGTTGCACGTTTGAGGTGCATACATGTCATTGAGGCCAACTAAATAAGATTGTTTGAGGTTGTGGAGGATATATAAGAAAGGCTATTGTTGGAGATGTGGTGAGGCATGTTGTGGTGCGAAATTTGACTGTGTTGTGATTTGAGTGCGAGCTTAAATGCCTAAGGCTACTAGATGTAGTGAGTAGAAGGTGTCTACATTTTAAGTGTGCCTGAAGTTGCTAGAGGTAGTGAGTCAAAGGTTGCAGATGGTGTAGAGTTGTTATGGACGGTCTTCCTGTTGCTTTAAAGTAGTGAACCTCCTTGTAATAGTCTTCTTCTATTCTTCTTTCTTTCAAATAGCGAGTCATTTGGGTAGTGAGCCCTTGGCAATGATCCTTTCTTCTCTTGTGGGCAGTGAGCCCTTTCGGGAGTAAGCCTTTTGTATTTGGTGTTGCTAGAAATGTGCTACCATGTCATCAACATGATCAATAACATGCCAATTATATTAGGACTTAATTTTGAAGGCACTCAAATATTCCCTCCCATTATATAGTCTTTAGGAGTTGATAAAAATAATTGGATTTATTTTATATCTTGGTTTCAAAATATAATTCCAATAAATAATACGAAAGATACCAAGTTTAAAAAGTAGTAATGTAATCTTTGGAGAAGATAATTCAAGGAATTTCACCAATATCATTGAGGAGTATAATATTGATCATGAGGTTGTGATGATGAAATTATTTATGTAATATTTGGAGGAAAGTGTCAAAGCATGGTACATAATCCTTCTCAATAATAGTATTAATACACAAGATGAGTTCATGAGAGTTTTCATATTACACTATGCTAATAGAGTAGATCCAAAATTCTATATACATGAGCTCACAACTATCAAGAAAGGGATAGATGAGATGAAAATTAGCTTCAATAGAAAATTCATCATGACTATGAGAAAAGTACCACCAAATCTTAGATCAAATGATTCAAAGTGCCCAGTCCTCTATTATGGTGCCTTTGATGTAAAGATTGGATATTACCTTGAAGATAAGAATCCTCAAACTTTGAGAGAAACCTATGATACAATTATTGATATTGAGAGCAATACACAGTCATTAAAAACATATCAATAGGTTAGATGTCAAGTCTCACAACTAGACATAGGGTTTTCAATATGTCAAGATCTCACAACTAAATATAAGGTTATCAATGAAACCTCTCACTAAGTTGATTAGAAGCTAGATAGATTCATGGGTATAATGAAAGGCCCATCCTATGATGTAGCAAGAATTGAATAGGGGTTTATAGTTCATAATGATACATCAAATTTTAATGAGGGCCAGTATTTGTATGATAGATCATATAAAATTGATTGGTCCAAGTGACAACAATAGCATGATAGATAAGTGGCTCCCAAGTAAGGTAATTTCGAGCAACAAGCTAAGTAAACCATATAAATTTTTCAAAGAGATGATGTGCACTTGTAAAAAATATCATTATAGTGTGAACACTGTATCTCTTGTAGATGAACCTATTTCTAACCATCATCTATTGCCTTATCTTAATATGATGACATATCCTAGTCATAATCCATTTCTATTTCCTAGTCCTTCAAAATCCCCTTTTCATTACACATCCTTAATAAAATTATTATCTCCATAAATTTGCTTTTCTATTAAATAGTTAAAACTTCATTTTATTATCTATGTATCCATGTCCGAATAAATAAAATATCCATTATCCGTAAAATCCATAAATATCCACTCAATATTCCTTTGTAGCCCCTTCATTATGCCACTTCCATTTTTAACCTATGCACACATATTTGTCAAAAGTAAATTAAAAATAGTCCAGATATTTATCCTCACCCATTTGTAAGCCCCATGATTATTCTTAACCAATAAAGCTTCTCCATTTTCTCTCATTTGATCTCAGTCATCCTTTGAGATTGGATCTCCGCCATTCATATTCCTCTCTCTAGCTCTATAAATCAACACCTCCGTCCTTCATTTCCATATACTTGAATGCTCATTTTGTAGGTACATACTATTGATTTAAGCACCCACATTCTATCCAAGAACATATCCAAAATATTTGAGGTTTGTATTTGGTATTAGTTTTCCTATTTTCTTTTTGTATTTGTATTCCTCATTGCTCTACTTGAGGTAATTTTTGATTTGGAATAGGATTCTTAATTTTATATTTTTTTTTCTTGTATATATTATAAATATGGGATTACATCTTTGAACATGGCCCACCTATATGTGTAATTTTATTATCAACCAACAAGGAGGAGAAGTTACCTAATGAGAAGGTTTTTTTTTTTTCCAACAAAACAGGAATTAATTCACACCCAAGAAGCACCTCATATCCTCAGCCACCCACTCCTCAAGAACAGGGGCCATGTCATTAGGAAGATTTCCCCAACCATCCACATACCAAGAATCAGAATCAGTCCTCTCTGACACCCATCTAGCCAGTCCATCAACCACCCTATTCCACTCCCATAGAATATGGCAAAAAACAATGGACTCCAGAGTATAGCACATAGAAATAATCTGCTTGAGAACCAATCTAGCTGCCAATTCACATCCTCCAACTGTCGCTTATGCAACATATCAATAACCACCTGAGAATCAGACTCACAAACAATCCGCCACCACCCAAGGCCAACCGCACGCTCAATTGCCATAAGAAAGCACTATCCTCCATAAGATTATTGGTATGCAAACCATGATACATAGAAAAGAAAAACACCACCACTCCCAAGCTGTCTCTACCAATACCACCAACTCCAGCATGCCCAGGATTACCTCTAGATGACCCATCCGTATTGATTTTTAGCTCCCCTAGAGCAAGCAGACACCAAAAGTCGTCACGAACCACTCTCTCACACTCACGCCTATGATGCATACTGCCCAAATTTCTCCTATCTCCAACAACAAGACCTAAGGCATTAACAACACCCAAGTCCCCAGGATCAACTGGCATAGACAAATCACACTTTGCAAACAAAGTCTCCTGCAGAGCCCCAAGAATCTGCCTCCAAAGTTGCTCCAAGATTAATTTTTTATCCAAGAAAATTTGTCTGTTGCGCTCCAACCAAACATTCCAAACAATCAAACTAGTTCCAATGCTCCAAACAATTTTAAGAAAAGAGGTTTTGGCAGGAAATGATCCCTGTCTCCTCCAAAAATCATCCAAGGCAGAGACATGGCAACACGGTAAGCTCCAAAGATTCCACCAGTGATGCTAGATAGCCTTAGCAAAGGAACACTGAAAAAAGAGATGTGAGAGGCATTCTTCATGCTGACCACACAAAACACACATGGAAGAGCCCTGGAACCCCCGTTTCCAAAGAATGTCCCAAGTAAGACACTTACCTTAGACAATGAGCCAAGAGAAAAAATTACACTTAGGCCAAGCAAATTTATTCCAAACATGCTTCCACCAAGGAACCTCAGAGCTCCCAAAGACTTGTTTATCCAAAACCTGATAACTAGAGGCAACCAAAAATTTACCTCGCAAATCTGGACCCCAAGCAAGCACAACTCTCCCAAGAAGAAAGTGGCAGGCGCGATCCAAAAGAATCTTAGAAAGCACTTGACGATCCTCCAAAACCCCCCCAGGAGGCCAATCCCGAGGGTCCTTCCACTTGGACACAGTAAGCTGACTCAAAGATTGTTGAGATTTGAAGTCAGCCACATGACACCAGCCCGCCTCCTCAAAAATTTGGCACAAGTCTCGAAGGTGGGGATGAGATGACAAAATAGGGGGATGTCCATCCCAGGAGTCATGCCAGAAGAGAGCTTCCCGACCCCCATTACAAATCTAAAAAAGTCCTTGTTTAACAAGCTTGGCACCTCGTTTGAGGGTACTCTAGATCATAGAACCTTTCCCCTCCATATTGAATCTTACAACCTCCATGCTTTCCACTACACCCAAATATTTGAGGGTAAGAATTTTAGCCCACCACATATGTTGTTGTGAACACCAACGCCAATACAGCTTAGCAGCCAAGGCCTGCCCATTCAAATTAGTCCGTCGTAGACCAAGACCCACCTCCTACTTCGGCCTACAAACAACATCCCATTTCACCAAGCTCCACTTTCTATGAAGAAGGTTGCCAAACCACAGAAACTGACGAGACAGTCTCTCGAAATCTTTAATAAAACTTGATGGAGCAGAAAGAACAAAGCTCCTATAAAGAGGGAGAGCCTGGATCACAGACTTTAGAAGAGTCACTCTTCCAGCTAAAGAAAGCCACCTGCAAGTCCAATGGCTGACCAATCTTTGAAACTTGTCAAGAGTCTCTTGCTAAAACCTTTTAGGGAGAGAGCGAATGGCAAGAGGGATTCCAAGATAGAGAAAAGGAAACGAACCAATCTGGAAATGAAGAATACCTACTAATCTCCTTTGGATAACCTTAGGAGTATGGAAGAAGTAGATGAAAGACTTCCCCTCATTAATGCATTGCCCAGAGGCCGCCAAGTAGCTGTCCAAAACACTGTGCCAGTTCAAAGCCTCCTCAACCTTTTCCCTACCCATCAAGGCAGTATCATCAACAAACTGAAGATGAGACTGAGGGGAAAGATCATTTCCCCAATCCCAACCCTAAATCAAGCCACTAGCTACTTGAGCACGAATAAGCCTTCCCAATCCTTTCACAAGTAGGATGAATAAGTAGGGCGACAAAAGATCCCCTTGTTTGAGGCCTCTAGAAGCACCAAACAACTCAGTGGGCTCACCATTGATAAGCACTGAGAAGTAGGAAGAAGTAACACAACTTTTGACCCATTCAATCCAATCCCTAGAAAAGCCAAAAGCTCCAAGAATCTTAAACAAAAAGCTCCATTTAATGCGATCATACACTTTTGCCATGTCTAGCTTGACAAACATAGATTTTTATTTTGAGGATTCCATAGAATGGATGGTCTTAGCTGCAATCACAACACCATCCATGATCTGTCTGCCAATAACAAAACCCCCTGCTCCTCAGAGATTAACCCACCGAGCCAAGGTTTCAGCCTTTCAGTGATCAACTTAGTAATAATCTTATAAACAACATTACATAAAGAAATAGGCTGAAAAAGATCCAAGGAGTTAGCCCCCTCCTTCTTTGGAATGAGAGCTAAAAAATTTGCATTCAGAGACTTCAACATTTTTTTATTCATGAAAGATTCCTTAATAACCTCTAAGAGGTCCAACTTAACCACCTCCCAAAACTCCTGAAAGAATTCAACAGGGAATCCATCAGGCCCCGGTGCTTTACCTTTCTTCATCTGGAACACAACATTCTCAAGCTCCAACAAGGTAATAGGAGAAAGCAATGATTCATTCATTTCATTAAACACCAGCTGCGGGATACAATTCAGAATCCTTGTTTCAGCCTCCTCAGCTGGAGGCGAATCCTCATAAAATAATGAAGAAAAATATCAAATACATTCCGCAAAAATAGAGGCAGAAGAGGACAAAATTTCCCCATCAGACAACACAAGAGAAGAAATAACATTACCTTGCCTCCGGTCTTTAACTAAGTTGTGAAAAAAAGAAGTATTCCTATCACCAGCCTGAAGCCATTCAATACGAGACTTTTGCTTCCAAAAAATTTCTTCTCTTAACTCCCATTCCTCTACCTCTTTTGTTGCAGCAATCTCTAACAAACTCAACTTTTTTGTTAGGCCTTGATCACGAATCTGCTTGGTGATTAAGTCCAGGTTATCCTGAGCCTTTTGTTTTTCATGAAACAAATTACCAAAATGTTGCCTATTCCATCTTTTCAACTTGTGTTTGACATACTGTAACCTCTTTGAGAATGAATACATGGCAGTGCCATAAGCTGGCTTCCCAAGATCCCACCAGCCAGGAATCATATCCTGAAGAGACTCATCCCAGAGCCACATGAGTTGGAACTTGAAAGTCTGTCTAACACATTGTTGAGGCACATCAACTGCAAGCTTAATTGGCCAATGGTCAGAGCCTCGACAATCCAATATTTCAGAGCTAATCATCCACCTGTCCCCCATCCAAAAACTGGACACCAAAAATCTATCTAGTCTTTCTGAAATAGCAACATCTCCAATTCTCCTATTATTCCATGTGAAGACTCCATTAGTAGGCTTGACATCAACTAACCTCAAAAGAGCCATATTATCCCGCAAGAGCCTAGAGGAAGGCTCCAAACGAGCACTACCTCCTCTCTTCTCTTCTAAAGAAATGACAGCATTAAAATCCCCAGCCAGGATCCAAGGCAGGTAAGGATCCAAAGACCTCACATATCTAACATGATCCCACAGTTGAGCTTTACCTTGGAAATCAATCAGAGCATATATATTAGAAAAAATAACTTTCTCCCCTGACTCTAAATGAGAAGCAACACAAGAAATCAAACTCTTATAGGAGATCCACCAAATTGGACTAACCTTCCAGGGATCCCAAAAACAAGCCACTCCACCAGAATTACCAAAAGCACCCACACATTGACATTGGCCATGACCCTAAATCTTAGGAGCCACACATAACATACTATCCACAAATAACTTAGTTTCCTGCAAGAAAATCACATTCCGAGAATGAATGCGGATCAAATCTTGAATAGCCTTTTGTCGAGGGATGCTATTCATACCCCTCACATTCCAAGAAAGAACTAACATCGTTGGGGTTGGGAAAAGTGGGCATTAATAGTCTTCACCGAACCAACCTCAACCAATGTCTCTCCAACAAGCTTCACCTTTTCTTGGTCCTTTTTGTGACCAACCTTAACTGAATCCCTTTCTTAAAATATTTTTGCTACACACGTAGAATAGAGGAAGAAGTTTTAATCTTACCTAAATCAGGGCTATCCTGAGCCTCTGAGCAAACCTTACCAGCACCAGAGGGGCCACCAGAATCAACAACCCCCCCACCCCCCGCACCAAGGGTTGGAGCAGAAGGAGATAGACCAAGCACCATCTGAGGATCCTGGTCACCGAGCTGATCCAATCCAGGGATCACCGAAGGCTGTACCTCAACCAACTCCTTAGAACCAGAGCCATCCACCATCTGCATGTCAGCTATAAACCCTTCCTCCTAAACTAACTCATCCAAAGCCTCAAATCTATTGAAAGTCTCCCCTTCCTGTCTATCCTAAAAAGGCCTCTTTTGACCCCGTCCACGATTATGAGGTTTAACTGGAACAAAACAATCTTTGTTCACTGCCATTCCCTGCATAGGATCCTTACCCTTTTCCACCCTCAGATTAGATTGGGAACCCACATTATTTGCACCTCCTGCACCAAAAGCCCGAGGACACCTCCACTACAGATGCCCATATTCATGGCATAACCGTCAGCGAAAAGGCAATATTTCATAATCCAAAGGCCGAGTCCAGGAATTAGAGCCAACAGTCAAATCAATAGAATCAGGCAAAGGTTGACTTAGATCAATCTTGACAGAAACCCTTGCATAAGAAAAGATCCTCTTATCCAAAGTATGTTGAGAAGGACCAATAGGCTTACCCAACAATAAAGCAATCGATTGTAAGATATCAGTTCTCCAACATTTAAGCGACAGCCGAGGAAGGTGAACCCAAACCGGGACCCTAGAAGGCAACTCTTCTGCCGAATTAAAGCCAACATGCCATGTTTTTATGAAAAGACCTACTTGGTTATAAAAATAAGACCCCCCTTCAAATGCCCTATTTCAATCAGAAATGCATGAGAAATCTACCAAAAAGAAATTGTTTGCAGCCAACAGAACATCAAAGTCACCCTCTAGAGACCATGTCTTGCGGATCCAAGTGTCCAAGAAAGAAAGAGAAACCCTCATCCCCATAAACTTACAAATCAAAACATGCTTACTGTAGTAATCCAAATCTTCAGCTACAGCCTTCAATTGAATCACCAACACAGGACGAACTTGTGCCCTTTCCAGACATCCATTGATCTTATGCATTTTAAAGGTACTAGATTTTGTCATACCCTCTCCAGATGAAGCCCCATCACCAACCTCCATTCTAGAAATATCTCCCTTCACCTCACCATTCGATGCATTCCTTGCCATTCAAACCCTACAAAATAGCCAGAGCTCTACCCAGCCAATAGAGAAATCAAAAGGATCAAACTTAAGAGAAGGGGTTGGTGACAATAGACAGCCCAACACCCACACCAAACCCTAGCAGATCACACCAAAACCCACCCGAATCTGCACCCACACATAAAATAAATAAGGCAAAAAGAGCCACCCCTGGCCCGTACCCGCACCGCCCAGACTTCCCACCCACACAACCACCAGATATGCAGAACCACCAGGCTAGGGCGTTGATGCCCTAGCGCGTCCACACCCAACACTCGTGAACACCATCCAACCAAATAGTAATGTTGTTTAGATAGGACATAAGTTTAACATGAACCTTTTGAAGTCACCTAATGAGAAGGCTTTATTGATTATTACAAAGGTGAAATTAATTAGCTTGTTGTATTTGAGTATGAATCCATGGAAGAAGAAATTTAATATTATAACTATGATTTAATTGATCAAATCCTCCAATATGATCATGGTACCGGTCTAAACCAATATGAATTACCTACTCATGATTTTGAAGACTTGGGGTGTAACGCCCCACCAGGGATTTCAGAGAATAACACAAAGTAACAAAACAACCGAACAAATTTTTTTTTTAAAAGATGTTCGATTACAACATGAGTGCAAAAGTAACATAGTATCAAACACAACTAAAGCAACTATCAATTGAACAAAATAAACTAGAACAAAGTGCAGCAATTGGAGGGTCACTACATCCTCCCCCTAGGATAAGGCTTACTTCTGGAAGCCTACAAGAAAATAAGGATAACACACACACATCTGGGATATGTCCTCCCAAGAGACGGAAGACTCGACACTAGGATCCCATTGAACCCGCACCTAGACCATGACTCGCCCCCTGAGGGTCAACTCCCGACATTGCAGGACGCACATGGTTTCCAAAGAACGAGGCCTATCCTCTACCAGAAACCTCTCCAACTACACCCTGGTGCTCGACTTGGCAGTTATCCACTGCAACAAACACCCTATGCAATTTTCCTACATCTCCTACTATCAATTCTGAAGTTGTCGATCTCTAACTGAATCCAGAAGTGCCCTTCTAAGGACACTGTCGAGCAATGTGACTTTGTTGACCACAAGTGAAACATCCTGTACCTCTACTAAATCCTCTATCACTTGGAGGTACACTAGACTATGGAAAACTACCTCCACTAATCCTAGACTAAGAACTCTATGTTGGCTGACCAAAACGATCACATTGAGCATGCTGGCAACTTTGATCTCTTTCCTTCTGAATCCAACTACCACCATGTTGTGACTGTGAACTATTATAGTCCTGTTGAGCTAAATAACTCTTATTATTTGGTGGGTAACGTTGCTGCTGCTGTCCACCCTTAGCGAGTGCCTGTTGGTTCTGAGAGGAACTCCCTATCTAAGTCTAACCACCTCGCAAGCCAAAGCCTGCAGAAGGTGCACTACCTATCTGAACACCAGTATGTCCACCCAAGGCCATAGTCAAATTCTCCTCTACAAGACATGCCTTCTCCACAGCTACCTCCATAGTATTCGACTCGAAGACTCAAACTCCTTAATTGATACAGGTGTTCAAGCCCCTGATGAAGTGTTGTACCAACATAGCCTCGTTGTCCACAATTTGGGCATATTGTTTGAGCTCATAGAACCTACACTTAAACTGCTAAACGAACATAGCCATCTGACACAGATCATGAAACTCATCTGTACGATGCTGTCTCCAATGCTCTGACATAAAACACGCTCTAAATCTCTCCAGAAACATGTCCCATGAAATTGAACCAATCTCCAGATGAAGCTTTTTCTCCTCCAATCGCCACCATGTAGAGGCAAAGCCTCTAAGATGCATAATGGTGCATCTAGCTCTAGTTTTGCTACCATATGGATGCATAGGAAAACACCATCCCAAGTCTATCAACCAAGTTTCCACCTATAAAACACCATCAGTACCGTCGAATGTGGGAGGGCGTGCCCTCAATAAGTCTCTCATATTCCCTGCAACAACAACATCCTGCTCCATAGTCTCAAAAACTCTCCTAGGTGATCTATCTCGTTCTCTAGCCACTTCTTTTTCAACCTCCTATCTAGGATCAAGACGAGCAAGAACCTCCTCCAGTAAGGGACACAACTGTGCTCCCTCTATCTCTGGTTGTATCAAATTTTGTTCCCCGCTTGCCTGATCCAATTGAGGATCTTGATGATCTGCATGTTCACTCTCATGAGAGCTCTAAAAGGGAGAGTCTTGGTGGTTAGCAATAGGGCCACCACCTCGGCCTCGACCATGACCCCTACCTCGACGTATAGGCATGGTCCTACACAAAATAAAGAACAAGTCTCAGTTATAAGAAAACAAATAACAGACATGATAACACATATGACTAGAAAGTTAACATCTAGGACAACCTAATGGACTCACAAATATCCAAAGTACCTAGTGTTAGAACCTTGTGCTTTTATACCAAATTGTAACGCCCTACCAGGGATTTTAGAGAACAACACATAAAGTAACAAAACAACCAGACAATTTTTTTTTTAAAAGATGTTCGATTACAACATGAGTACAAAAGTAACATAGTATCAAACACAACTAAAGCAACTATCAACCGAACAAAACAAACTAGAACAAAGTGCAACAACTGGAGGGTCACTACATGGGGGAACTCATGCGACAAAGATATAAATAGTCCAAACAAATGAAGACATAAAAGCCTTTATAGAAGTAACAATAATGCATACATGTAGAGTGGATATCAATTGAGAAATAGGAAAGTAGCTACATGAGGTAATGTTACTACTGATATCCAAAATAGGAATAAATAAAATATTAAAAATGAGAAGAAAAGGAAAAATTAGACAAGGAACAACAACACAACAACAAAATTGGTTGTGAAAAAAGAAAAATCTCGTACACTAGTCAATAGTAAAAAATAAAAATGTAACCAAGGCCTATGAACATACAAGTGTCATGGATTTTCTATAAGGAGAAAACCTAAATGAGAAAAAAAAACAATTTCAATTACAACCACTGAAGGATGAGGTGAAGACAAAGAAAAGAAGAAATAACTAAGAGGAACGAATGTTACTACTTGTGGTCAAGTCATGCCTTTCATTCCTAATGAAAATGACTTACCAATTATAACCCTATTGATGTAGTTTAGATCATGACCCAAATAATAATCTTAGCTCCTACTAGAGAACTCCTTAGAATCCCTGAATATAGTGAAAGAGTTTTATCTTACACTATTGTAAAAGAGATGGGCCAACTTGCTACTATTCCTAATTATGTAACAAATGGTAAATGTATCAAAGATAATATTGAGCTATACTTAGGTAATTCCTTGGTAAATAGCCAAATCATTGTTGACCTTTCTATATTATGTTGTTGATCAATAAATAGTTAGTTCACAAATACATGACGGACTTTGAAGCTTCAAGTAATGTCGTGCCTCTTTAGGTTATGAATAATCTAGGTAAAAAATTATCTAAATTATATGGTAAATGATTTTTCATAGATTCCATATTAGAGGTGAATGTTGTAGGAATTGTGACTAATGTAGAAATACAACTAGCTATGTACCCAAGCAAGCCATTCTTAATGGATGTACAATCATAGTACATGTTTTTTTCAAAATTGAGGTTTATGTATTCTAATAAAATTACTTAGTGTTAGATTTAATAAATAATTAGTTGGAAGTTATTTTTCAGCTAGGTAGTTTAAGAAGCTTTAGGGTAAGTTTTATGGGAATGCAATGCTTTATAATTATTTTTAAATTATATTATAAAACCCTAACGTATTAATAATATGTTTATATTTTGGTGTTTACTATACAATAATGACTTTATTTTGTAGTATGTATCCCTATAATCATTTTTTCAACTTGGTCTCAAATATTAAATACAAAGGTCATATAGAGGATTCAAAATTAGGTTATTATTAAATGGGCCATACCAAATTGAGCAATAGATGACATCATTTTGTGGATGACTTTGGAGTGCATTGCTACAATACTAAAGTGTCAAGCATTGGGAGGTCCTATTAATGTGTCTTCAAAATCAATAGAATATTATTACTAAATATTTGTGTTGGTGTGGAAATGGAATGTGTTGCATAGCTACAATTTGGAGTGATTTTTTAAGATCTTGATGATCGAGGTTGGCATGCAATATAAATAATTGTACACCTAGCATGTCTAGTAAGTTCTTAGTAGGTATATTTTTGTTTAATAAAATTTTAAAGGATAGAGAAGTTGTAAATCTTTTTGCATGTCTAAGAGGACAATCAATGATATATTTATTTTTATGTTATCATAAAATAAGATGCACAATGAAATATTTGCACAAGTTACATTTTGATTTATTTTTATTGAGCCCTTATGATATTAAAATGTGAGTAGTTAATCTTTTACCATTCTTAAGAGGGCAAGGAAGTTGGTGAAAGACTATTTTTCAACATATATGGTTCTATATTTGAATCTACTCTAAATCTTGTTAGAAAAAGATTTCAACATGTCCAAATGCAAATTCATTTCAAAGAGTTTCTAAAGTGAACTTTGTGTAAATTTTATAGCTATCTATATTTTCCATAGGGAATATTAGGTGTGGTTAATTCTATTTAATTTTTTTTTTTTTTTTGGCTATTGTTAATTTAAAATTAATTTTAATATTTGGAAAAAATTATTATTAGCATGTATAAATTAAAATTGAGTATGTGAGGCAAAGTGTATCTTGGAAGTTTACAAGAAGTTTGTTGATATTTGTTTAAATGGAAAAATCACATGTTCTTGCTAAGATTAAGGGACATGATTTTCATACATGGAAAATTAAGGTTCAATAAATTTTAATTAAAAAATAGATTTGGGATATCGTTGATGGAACCAAAATAATTCATAAGATATAAATGAGGTTGTAAAATGGGTGGAAAAAGATCGCAAATGAATAACATTGATTGGTATCAGGTTGTCTAATACATATTTGTACCATATTGATCTTATAAAAACTTCAAAGAAAATATGAGATGGTCTTATTTCTTTATTTGGTTCACAAGATTCAAATGTCAAGATGTTAGTTAAAAAAAAAAAAATTGGCTTGAAGATGAAAGAGGATGAAAGTATTATTCAACATATTAGTACGTTTTGCTATCTTCTTATTCAACTTGCTCGCATAAATACTACAATTTGTGATGATGACACAACAATGATTTTATTAATTAGTATGCTTATGAGATTTGAAAATATTTTATGCACTTTAAACAAAATCAATATAAGCTTAGAAATTATGATTTGTTATTTGATTAACTAAGAGAACAGAGTCACTAAAAATCATTGAATTACTAGAGAAATTTCTTTGTTTGTGCTTCTATTATAATCAAAGATTATAATTCTAGTGAATTGTATTCAAAATGCCAAATATCTTATTAATATTCACTTGAAGACAAATAATGTTTTGACAAGCTACTGAAAAATGAGATAAAAAGGTGTGATTTTGTATTACATGAACATGATTCTCCTCAAAATAATAATAAGATGGAATCTCTTTTTAAAAAATTAAGTAGGCCTAATTAGAGGCTGGAGGCACTAAAGGCTGAAGAAATATTTTCACCTCGAACTATCTTCTCACTAAAAAATGATACTTTAGATGAGAAGCACAACTTTTTTGTGTGCCTTTATAAAGAAAAGAGGAGCTTTGTAGTTTTCGGTAATTTCATAGTGTGATGGTTAAATCGTGGTGTTTTAATTCTTTCCACCAAGATTTAAACCCATGCACACACTTTCCTTCCTTCCTTACTCACCCGTGCACACGCTTTCCTCAGCCGCCCCTTCACTTTCACTAGCTGCACCTCTATCTTCACTAGCTGCACTTTCTTTCACACAAGCTCTCTCTGTTCTTCCTCAAAACCGTGCCTCTCCTCCTCCTCTGCACAGGATTTCTCATTATTTACTATTTTGGTGCCCCTTTTTGTTT
>VDFB02058242.1:404920275-404974692 GCA_007258455.2 Sequoia sempervirens
AAACATGTAATATTGGTTTCTATGAAAAATTGTAATTGCATTTCAAAGAGGTGAACACATGTCGACAATGGTTACAAGGCAAGCTTGGATAAGATTCTTTCTAGACATCCACTTTTGGGAATATGAACAATCATGAGTTGGGCACCCAAGATTGGAAGGTGAAAGGTTGTCCTATTGTGTGATCAAAAGAGTCATCAGTGAGTTACAAAGCATTCAAAAAGGAAATAATTGTTTGGCTATGGGCTAGGCGCCCATGTTGGAGCCATGTGATTATTATTATTTTATTATCATGTTTGTTGGCTAACCATTATCCTAGGCATGGGTTTCTTCTAGTGGTTTCTTGTCTCTTGTTTTAGGTTACTATTGTGGTTTTCCCTCTCATAACTTTTTCTAAATTGGATCCATGAGATGGTACTTTTATGTTGAGCTAGAGGTATCCAAGTGTTTCTTGATTGATTAGAGAATAGAATAGAAGATTATCGTTGTATAAGTCTCTTTGCATATTAATAATATTCTTGTCATCTTTCTCATTTGGAGTTTCTTCCTTAAAGAGTTTCTCCACATAAATATGGGGTTATCTATGGTTTGCTGATTTTTATGTGCAATCACATATATTTCATTTGGTTAATCTAATTTTCAGATTTACAATCACATTCATAAGTTGTTAATGCACTTTATTTTCACCTTGTTATCAATAGAGACTTGTTGATAATACATAGAAGGTGTTGGTGTAGTCTTGAACCAATTGATCCTTTTTTTAATGAAGCAATTACCATTGCACATATATTTTGTCACATTAATATTTAGGAATTTATACTCCTCCTTTATATATATTACAAGGTCTCCCCATGTGGGATTCTCATCCATCACTATATCAAATTCTTGATTGTTAGTATTTTCCTTACAACTTTATTTGGATAAAAAATTGGTCTCCCATGATTGTTGCACATGAGGCTTAGCTTTGTAGAGGGTAAATTTTATTTTATTAGATTTCTAAGAAATGATTTAATAGAAACTAATTTTCCAATTTTGATATCTAATCAACAACAATATTTGTATCAAATTTCCTTCAAAAGTTGGGATATCAAAATTTTACATGTACTTGCAAAGGGGTATGACCACCAAATGGTCTTCCCATGGTGTTTGGTTGTAAATTATCTAATTATGCTAGAATAGCCAATTGAACTAATTCATCACTCCTCATGTTGTCTTTCTAAAGCCTCTTAAACCAACACCCATAAGGGGTCTAATTAGTCACCCAATTCTTCAACCATTTGCAGTTGTGTGTACCTCAAATGAAGGTAATTTGATGGGTCTCTTATCTTCAATCCAATATTTTGATACCATGACCACAAGTGATGTGACATTCAAGAGTGAACAAGATCTAATACTATTGATTTGAATTAGTTTGGGAATTTAGAGGATAACATGGGTCCATTAAGGGATTGGAGGTATTATAATTATACAAGAAATAATATGTGAAATGTGAAATATGAATAGATCTTATTTAGAATCTAGAGAGTTCATAAAAGTTGGCAAGCTCTATGGAAGAGATGAATGCCTCCAACTCTATCTCACTAATTTAGAAACAACCAATATATACATTTTTTAAACTCAAATGAACAAAAAACCTAGTAAGACTTTGAAATTATGGTTTCCTTGGGAACTAAAGGGTCACTACACCTCAGTCCTCTTTGGAAGAAACAAGGAAATGCTAGCAAAAAAATAAAATATACCAAAAATATTTATTCTTGGTACCTTAATTTGGTGAGTCTTCACTTCTAGCTTGTTGGGAAAAATCAGATTTCTTTGGTGTGTTGGAAAGATCTTCAACAAAAAATAAAGTTGAAAAATAAAAATACAAGAAAAAAACCTAGGGCCCCCAAAAATGCTTTAAAGACCTTCAAAAATACAAGTTATGAAGATGTCTAAAAAATATCAAAAATGACATTTTTGATATTTTCTAGATTTGGCCATGTAGATGTCATCCAAACACTTTAGGATCTATGCGAGATAATTTTTATTGGCATGAAGATCTAACATGAACAATGGTGTGAAACCAAGTGCTATAGACAGTCCTTATTTTAATTCTCGCTTGATTGTAAACCTATGCATGGAAATGGATTAATCATGGTGCTTTTTTATTTTTCGCTATTCCCTTTATATTCCAAGCTTCTCCTACTTCCTTTTGGCACATTATAGATAGAGTGAAGAAAAAGTTAGCCTACTTAATCACAAAGACACTCTCTTCAACCAATAAATTCTCGATTTGGGATTTTCATGGACCTATATTTAGTACTATCCCTATTGGGTTCCTTCAAAATTTTCCTACAGTTTGAAAAGTAGCTTGAGTATTTTCTTTGGACTATTTCTAAGCAAGAAAAATACTTTCATTAAGTAGCTTAAGAGATTTGCTGCCTTCCCAAAGATTTTGGTAGTTTAGGTTTAGTTGATGCACATCATCAAGGCATAACACTCTACACCATATGAGTTATTTAATTAAAAGGGATGTGGCTTGGAAGGTCCCTTTGAAAAATTATATCTCTTCAAGTCTCCTTTATATCTATACAACCTAGAGGAATTTAGGCTTGCATTCCCTTTTGAGTATTAGATCTCAAGTAAAAGGACATTAACATCTCCCATTTTTCAACAATATTGAGCTACCAAAATCAACATTTCCAATATTCAACACATTTTGTCAATTATATTGAACAAACTATTAATAATTTAAGAGCAATATAAACTAATAATTTGTGGAACCTTGTAGGTAAATTCAATTTCTAATTTTTTAAATTTGAAAAAATAATTATTTCTATAATATTTGATTAGTTTACAATATAAAATTATATTTCTACTATTTTTTACAATTGAAAATCATTTTATTGTAATGCAAATATTTTCATGATTCTTGGACATAGATCATTAATTCCAATATTTAGTGCACATGTATAGTTTTTGATATTTTTTTTGAATGTTTTATTTATTATTTAATTGGTAAAAATAGAAATTTCATACTATATTTTATCATTACACATTTCCCTTTACATATATATATATAGAAATTGTTTTCTTTCCATTAAAACAAGGATATCAATACCTAATGCACTACACATTTTAAGAATTTTTTGATTAATTCTATTATTTTTTCTAGTATCTCAAATAGAGGTAATTTTTGTTCATAATTGACCTACATTGATTATAAAATTAAAAAAAACATAATACATATAATTTAAAAAATCAAAACACTGAGGATATGTACTTGTAAAATTACATCTTCAAATGTCTTTGTTTGACCCCTAAAATATGAGGAAAATTATATTGTTGTTAGTATTTTGATAGGGTCAAAGGAGACCATGCCAAGGGCTCCACAAAGGGGGTTTCAATCTAACCTTAAGGGGTTTCAATATAAAGGAATTAGATCAAACCCGTTGGATTTCTTAACCCCCACACTTTTTCAATCATGGCATGGTTTTAGGAAAAAAATAGGTTTGGCTCACTAGTTGGACCAATTTTGCTTGGTTTATTCTTCACCAAGGCTTGTCTAAGTGGAACACCCAATCGACTTAGAAGTGTCAAATCCTAAGTTTCATTTATCTAGATAAACACAAACCATTAAAAATTTATTTTGATTTTGTAATAGAGCTTAGTTTGCTTGGCCATGGATTTGTGACTTCTTCAAATACTTTTAACCTAAGCCATTTTGATTTAACCAATTCACAAAATATTATTTAACATTAATGTTGGAAACAAAAAAAAAAACATCTAGAAGCACAAAGAATTTGATTAACTTTTCTCCAATATCCTTCTTTCATTCTGCTCTACAATTGAAAATAAAACCCCTTAATCCAAAAATTACCTTTTTTGATAGATTTTTACAAAATCACGAATTTGCCATTTTTGGTAATTTTGCATGCTTATTCGCACAACTATGACAATTACTAATTATTTAAAGCTAACAAGAGTGACACTATTTTTCAACTAAAAAATCTAATTAAAAGAAGGAATTAAAAATTAACTAAAAAATACAAATTCTAGAAAAATCTTGAAAAACACAAAGTTTAATTTGAGATCTCATATGAAGGAATTTGGCTCTAGAAAAGTGTCCAAATGTGGTTTGATATTGGATTATACTCTTTGAGACGCTTCTCCACGTAAAATTTTAGACCAAACAGACCCCTGAGTCAAAAGTTATGACCTCTGAAAGTCCTATATCACTTTTTTTTTTACATAATGTTCTTTTATGGGATTGGCCATGCTTCCTCCAAGATTCACGTAGACTTGGTATAATTTTTGAGTGGAGATTTATCTCTATTTGAAAATAAAGATTATGTTCTAACACACTAGTTGATAAGTAGTTCTTTCCTTATATCAAAGTTGTGGTTACCTTTAATGATTTTCTACGAAGCCAAATGTAAGACCACAAGGTGGTTTTGGAGGTAGCCTATCTTGAAATTATATTGGATCACTATGACAATGCACCTTGCAAAGTTACTTATGTTCTACCTACATCACCCTGCATGTTTTGACCTTCCTCGCATAGGGGCCAAAGGTGAGGTCACAACATCTCTTATCGGTGCTCTCATAATTATTCAAGATGGTCTCCTTTGTTTGATTGCCATCTTTCTTTATGTCTTATTAGTATGATTGTGCTTTGATGGATGGGTAAGATAAATATAATCGCCTCGCTTTGGCTATTTCACCAAATCAAGAGACAATCAATAACATGTGGAGCAAGAGGGGTGGAATGAAATAAACAATATCAATACATGTTGGGAATCAATCTAAGATGATGAGAATTTGTCAAATGTTGGATAGGACTCCAAATTGAATGACCCTGCTATTAATCCCTTAAATTTTACTACTTAATCTTTTCAAATAATGTAGCATTTTGAACAATTAATCTATCTTACTGCTAATTATATTATCTAAAATATCAATATTTTTATAAATTTATTATATTATACTTTAAAACATAATCTTACACCGTCTATATTTTATTAAAATAATAACTATTTTACTCTTACAAATACATTATACAACTGTTTCATTTTAAAAATAATAATTTAAATTACTTTTGAACATTCATGAATTGAGCATGTTCTTTGTTTTCAAACTCGTTTGAAAATGGAAAAAGATAAAATAAAAAAATTGTAAACGTTATGTACAAGAAATGACTTTGAAGATGGAGGTCTCTATCACTTGATCAAGACAGACAGTAAGTACTCTGCAATCTAGCAGAGTTAAAAGTATGTTAGATGATAATGAACGTCTTTTCGCTATGTGACAAAAGAGGTGGGAAGCCAAATTTCTCGTGAGTGAAAGAATCGTTGTAACCACGCCAAAAGTGCCTTTTCCTTAACAAGAAACCTAACCAAATCAGATACTTCCCCTCATTAATCATTTGAAATAACCTCTGTACATGATCTAGCTTTTATCTGGCCAGAAATGGATTCCCCCCAGGTAAAAAGCCAGAAAAAAAGAGTTCTGTAAGTTAGGAAGGTAGTTACTGCCATTATGACTTACTGCTAGAGAAAATTTAAAATGGTTAAGTAACATTTCTTAATCATTCTGCACAGACAGACAACTGTAGCCCTTAGTGCCATGGAATCTTTAAAAGGCAATGAAAGTGAAAACAAATTTGTGGGTAACAACTGTAGTAATTATCTTCCCATGTTCCCCAAGGTATTTCTTATGTTACTTTGCATTTAAACGATCCTTTTAAATTAATACTTTCTGCAGGCCTCAGAAAATCAATCCAGAGTTGCAGAGTAAACCCACTTGGGTGATGATAATGGGAATTTTCTATTTACCATTGACTTCAAGCAGTTCTTAGAAAATTAATACAGAGTTGCAGAGAAATCTCACTTGGGTGATGATAATGGGAATTTTCTATTTACCATTGACTTCAAGCAGTTCTTAGAAAATTAATACAGTGTTACAGAGTTTGCATTTAAACAGCCCTTTTAAATTAATATTGTCCACATAACATAAAGTTAAGAAGTTCTTAGAAAATTAATACAAAGTTACAGAGAAAACACAGTTGGGTATTGATGATGGAATTGACTTTAAGCAGGTCTTAGAAAATTAATCGACAGTTACAGAGAATACACACCTGGGTGATGATAATGGGTCCTCCTTGGGAAGCAAAAAGACTTTCTGCTTTCATCATGTTTACAATCATTGTTGTGAATCTTTCCATCTCCCTCTGCACTCACCAATACAGTAGCAATTCATGCATCATACAACAAGCTATTTGAAATTCTCATAAATTCAAAGGCCTCTGTAAAAGAGGAAAAAAGGCAGTCGGTACCTTGAATGGCTCATTATCTGTTCTAAAAACTATGTCTGGTATATCATGAAGCCAGTAGGGAAATCCCCTGCAAACACAGGCAAAATGCACCATCAGAGAAACATAGATTCAATGTCGTAGTAAAGTATCTATATTGTTATAGATTGAGAATGTGAGGCATACCCATAATTCCACTCTGACTCAATGTATGGCCCAATTCTCAGACTCACATACAGTCCTTTTGAGTGTATTAACTTCACAAATGAAACCAAATCGAACCTCCCATCAAAATTAAACTGCAATCACAAATACTAACATAGCATTAGATTTATGAACACAATCTTATAATTATGATTCAAGTTAAAATCAATTACCTTTCCTTGCTCTGGCTCATGCATATTCCAGAACACATATGTCTGAATGCAATCCAATCCTCCTTCCTTTGCTGTGTCTATCAGCCCGGGCCACATCTGTAAAAACCATTGAATATCCATCCTCAATTAACAAACACAAAATACACAATGTATATACGTACATATTTTTACCGATGAAAAATTCCTCTGCTTATTTGATACCCACCTCAGGAGTGCTACGAGGGTAGTGAATTGATCCAGAAATGAGTAGTTTTCTTTGTCCATTGATAATGAGAGAAGTACCATCATATGTAACTTCATCTCCATTCAGGCCTTGTACCATAAAAATGAATACCCACAAACAGAATCCTGCAATGGCAGCTGCATTTGACATTGCTCTTGCACTCTGAATTCCAACTGCCTGAGGACTCTGTTCTTTTGGGTGGCCCAGGATCTTAACAACACACGTCTTATTAATCTGAAAACTTCCTTTGTGTACACCTAAATATTTTCTCTGTGTGTTGTCATTGCACCCAAACAGAAGAACTACATGAAAAACTGCCTTTTTTTGGTAAAGCACTGTACCCACCTCTTGAAATTTGAATGTGAATTTAAAAAGTTATACACTGTTACAGTAGGTAGGTACTTTATATCAAAGCCTACTAGTAATGTGGATTAGGCGTAAGACACTTGAGTACTTCATATAGCTTTCAAACATGGTATATAAAGGGTCACATGAAGACAGGCCAAATGCTGTGACCAGAAATTCAATAAAGTGGCATATTTTAAATGATTTCTTTCTTATACGGTACAACTTATGGTAATAATTTTTTCTTTAGCAAAGAATACTATGCATTTTATGATAATTTTTTCTTAAGCAAAGAATACTATGCATTTCTTAGTGGATGGTACAAGTAATGTAAACCAGGAGGAATTCAAGCTCAAGGATATGCTCGGTGGTTGAGTATGGAAGTGTGAGGATGAGCTTAGCTTAGGACACAGAATATGGTGTAACAACTTTAGTTCCCTTCAAGTATAACAATAACATTAGCTTTATTGATACTACTACTTTTCATTCAAACACTAAAAAGTATCATTTCAATAGCAATAACATTTGTTAGACACACCTCCATCAAATATGTCAAGCTGCATTCTTATTATAGAGGAATAGACTCCTGGTTGTATTGAGACCGGTTAAGCCTCTTATGAGGTTCCTTGACTATTATGTATGCAACTTAATTTTAAAGTGTATATATATATATATATATATGAAATTTGATTAGAGATAAAAAAAGTATGCACATAATAATAATATTATTTTAGTTTCAATGTATCATAATATGTTTTTCTTCTGTTCGACTAAATATAATTTACACATATATAGGAGAGTCTACTCCTATATTCAAGGAGAGATTATCTCCACAAATCCCTATTTAGTTGTGATTGTTACTCACGTAACATACACAACTCAAATCATATGAGTTGTTAAAACAACTCCAAACCATAATATATATTATTGTTAATATAACCATAATATATATTATTGTTAATATAACAATAATATTACTAACTACTAACGTTTACATGATAATAATTACGCGACTCTTGTAATTATTATTTACCCACTAACTCATATCACTAACTCATATTTCCACACACACACACACACATATTCAATTTTTTAAAGTATATTAGTTGATTCAAGATTTAATTTATTATTTAATATAAATGTCACATTATTTTGTTTATAATTTATCTAATCTAATTTACATTGGTTTATGTATCTTAAATAATATCGTAATTGTGGTTTTGTCCCCTAGACATAGTCATTAGTATGGTTGCATCCTCCTTTACCGAAATTTGAATTTCTACATTCGAAGGCCAACAATGTTGAGATTTGTCTATTATTTGTTGGTGTGGTCCATAATTTTGAATTATATGTCTAGGGTTATGTATTTAAAGGCATCATCCTAGGACATTTGCATGTCATTGTATCATGTTATAATGGAATAACAAATCATAAAAAAAACATACAAGTGTTTCTCCTTTTTTAGATATTAGTCATATAAAAGTAAGTTTCTAAAATTATACTCATAAAAGAAAGTTTCTAAAATTTAGAAAATTAACTATGAAAGAACTTTCCTAAATTTACTATTGAATACAAAAGTAAGTTACTAAATTAATATAATTAAAATTACAAAATATTGAATTTTTTTTAAAAACAAAAATATTCTTTGATATCATTGTAAAACGTTTTTTAATAATAGAAATAAAATTATAAAAAGAATGAAAAACAATTGTTCTTTTTAAAAATTTAGAATTAATACATTCAAATTAGAAAATTCAAGAAAAAAGAAATATCCTAAATTTACTATTACACATAAAAAATATTAAAAATAGATGTCTGGAGAAGGATATCTCTCGACGTATTTTATATATATTACTAAAATAATATATATATGCTAGTTACTCATCATTTGTAAGCATCAAGCATCAACAATTTATTAATAATCAAATCAACATCCATTTTTAAAGCATCTTTCAAGTACATTCTCTAGCACACTCACTTATTAGCTTGTATTGGGTTTCAATAGCAATCAATAATCAACTTAAGAAATTATAATGTCATAACTTATTGACATCTATTGCCACCCTTACCACTTTTACTTTTACTATTGATTTAGTCTTGGGGCTTGACTAAGGTGCAAGAAAGTCTTGAACTTCAACCAATACATAGAAAGGCTTGTTATACTCTTCAATACCACCAATATTTTCCTTACATCATATATTATCAACTGAATAGGCATTGCAAGTACCATAGGTCAAATTTTGTTAGGGTCAGATTATAGAAATTTGGATGACACCATGCCCTTGATAGGATTTGTCTATTAGATAGTCAACTTCTCTAATTTTAGTCATCTTAGTTTCTAATGTATAATCTAATTCCAAGATTTGGTTTATAGGTTTTGTGACAAATTAATGCTAACCTAAGCTCATCATTCATCAATTTCAATGTATGCAACTCTAACCATCTCATTTCTATTTTTAACCTAGGCTCATCTTTCATCAACTTCAATGTATGTAACTCTAACCATCTCATTTCTATTTTTAGCACATATTCATTTATGGTGTTATTGATTTAATTCAATTGATCTATCATGTTCAAATCCTATATATCTAGAGTGTTAAATTTATGTTTAATTGAATTGTTCACTTATTTAACATTAGATAATTTGAAGGGTCATTTTATTTCCCTTCATTTTTGTGAACCCCTAACTTACATGCTTACCCATTAGGATCAAATCTTTGATTTTTATCAATTTTAGATCTACGAACTTTGATTTTTACTATTCTTCTTTAGATTTATTTTCCGACTGTGCTCTTAGTATTTAACCTAGGGTTTGAACCCTAGTTGATTTTCACCTTTCAGATCCCCTTATTGTGTTGTTTCCATTATTAAACCTTAGTCATGGATTCTCATAGATCCTTATTTTTAGCCTCCACCCATGCATGTATAAAGGATTTTAATGTTTTTTTATAATTAGTTACATACATATGATCCTTTGATCCTTGATGACATCATGTGATTTTTCATCATCATTTATGGAACTTGCCAATATTTTCCTTCCCCTTTACATGTTTTCAGTTCACTTATAGTCCATGAATTTAATATTTATTGTACTTTTTTTATGACTAGCAATAATGATTTTTGTGATTCTAAAGTTGATCATAATCTTTCCATGATTATTAGTGATGCTTTACTTTTGAGTACATTCTCTTCTTCTTGTGATATACCTAATGAGGAGGTACATGATGTTTGGTTATGTTTTGTCTCTTCCTCTTTTCCCCTCACATGATGTTGCTTTGCCTCATGTTGATCACATTTTCAAACGACTCATGATGAATCCACTAATGTTATTGATGCCTCATTGTTTGACGATATTATAGTTCATGTACCTTTAATGCACATATTTTTTGTGAAACACTACATACATTTAGTACCTTAGCCCTAAATTCTAATCTAGGGATCACGATTTATGTGATGATGTTATTACACAATGTTGATGAAGTTTCTTCTTTATTTCTTGAAGGTTTATCTCATGGGGAAATTAGTGAGGCTTGCTTAATTGATGAAAAATCTATATTATAGGTCTCTTAACCATGATTTTATTATATGGTTAAGGATGTTTATTCTTCACCAATAACTAATGATAGCAATATAAATATTGTAAATGATTCAATATATAATGTTAATTTGGACCCTATTCTTTATCTAGTGCATATATCATTAGGGATACAATGATGATGGATTAAATGGAGACCGTATAAATGCATACACACATGCTAAATCTTTACTATTCTTATATATATTCACATGCATGATCATACTTTTCTAACATGTATATGTATTTAGAGAAACTTTAATGAATGACACTTTACTATTGTTTGATGTGTCTCATTCTTCATAAAGTATGCTTATCTAGAATGACAAAATAGGTGTGCCTTCTTGCTACCCACCCTTTTTTTTGTGAATATGTAAATTTATCTTTATTATTAATATAGATAGTACTTGCCTATTCATCAAAAAAAAAAAAAAAATCCACTTCAAGTAGTCATTTACCATGAAGTTTAAGGGTGTCTCTATTCTTTCAAGTGACACACTATATTTAGATTCTCATAATGAATCTCTTAGGAAATATAATGCATCATTTTTTGGGGACCATTCTAAGTGCGGTTATTATTGAAAAACAAGGTGAAACCACTATAATCAAATTTATTACAAGTGTATGAAATATAAAATATAATTTATTTATCCAAGGATTATTGTATGATGATTATGTCATTGCATAAAATTAGTAATAAGAATAAAATCAAGAAACCATATGAACAAATGATTTACTCAAAA
This sequence comes from Sequoia sempervirens, assembly GCA_007258455.2. Classification (NCBI taxonomy): domain Eukaryota; kingdom Viridiplantae; phylum Streptophyta; class Pinopsida; order Cupressales; family Cupressaceae; genus Sequoia; species Sequoia sempervirens. The sequence goes on from VDFB02058242.1 coordinate 404,931,824, forward strand.
AAAACCCCTCTAGGAAAAAATTCCACACAAGAAAGAGGGCAAGTATTTATAAATATTCAACAAAGAGATACATCCAACACAATAACACTCTCTTCACTTTAACAACACTCTAATATCACATATGTACATGCCAAATAAAGTATGAAACTATTATCACATGCTACTAATTTATAGAGAAATGAGATATAAATACCACAAATGATTTCGCAAAATAATGTACCATCAAACAATGGTAAAATGCAACAAGTTCGATGTTCAAAATGAAAAGGCTCTTCTATGAACAGTAAATGTAACTCCCAATGAGCCATGAATAGCAACAATAACCTCCACACATAATAGATTATGTTTCTAACTTGTAACTCCTCTATAATGGTCAATATCCAAAGGTAGGCATCTAAAATCATCACCCAACTCATATGGGATCCACCAACAACATACAAGATTTTCCACTACTCAATTCTCACACCCAAATTTAGAAATGTGTTAAATTAACTTCCTAACTACCACTACCAACTCCACCTCCTTCATGAATACATATAATAGATAATGCTAAGATTTTCAAGAAATATTAATTACAATTTTTTTCCAATTACACGAGCTAGACACCTAAGGACATTTTCTAAGAGTGTTGTAGATAAATAAAATATAGATAGGATTGCAAGGTAAATGACACTTTAATCCTCCATGGCCTTAATAAACAAAAATAACTTATTTGTGGTCACTATCTTTGTAAGTGAATTTGCAACATTATCCAAAGTGTCAACCAACTCTCTAACAATAATTGACCATTCTCATTCATTTTTTGTAAAAAAGTGATACTAAACATCAACATGATTAGTGTGAGCATGATACATGGTGTTCCTACCCAAAAATATAACACTTTTAACAATCCTACAATCAAAATCACTATCTATACAAATTCTCTATAACCAAGCAACCTATTTAAATGCATGCATATTGTGCTTTGGTGGCGGACAATGAAACCATAGGTTGAATTTTATTCATCCAACTCACTACACCTAAAAATAGATAAAAACATAGTCATTAGTGAACCTTTGACTATCCAAGTTACCTACCCAATTTGCATCAACAAATCCCTAAATATGTTCAATGAATAGTCCACATCACCAATACCATGATAAAATAAAGAGTATTCAAAATTTCCACACAAATATCTAAATAATATCAAATTTCCATACAAATATATAATGGGCCTCTTAATGAAAGCCCAATTATCTCTACTAGGGTTATACATAAACCCTATAAAAAATCCTATTACTTGGGAAACATATGGTCTAGTGCAAACCATTGCATATATTAAACTACCAACACCACTAGCACTAGAAACACTAGATTTTCAAGAAATATTAATTATAAATTATTTTCCAATTACATGAGCTAGACACCTAAGGAAATTTTCTAAGAGTTGTAGATAAATAAAATATAGATGGGATTTCAAGGTAAATGACACTTTAATCCTCTATGGCCTTACTAAACCAAAATAACTTATTTATGGTAAAGTTGGGCTCATATCTCTAGCTTCTTCATCTATTTACACACACATAGCCCTATGTATGCCCTATACATTTACACACAAACACTTATCCATTCACCATATTCACCCACTTAACACACTTATCTACACACCTACCTCCATTTTACCATTTACCACCTAGATTTGATAGCTATCCCATTCTAGGACAAATTTATTGTTGTAGGTGATCTTGTGATCATGGATGTGTCCCCTTCCATTTTAAAATTCATAATTCAAATTTGGCCAATTGACCTCATCCTCTCTTCTAATTTGAATTAAATAAACACACTTTTGACATGATTTGACGTTATATGCTATTATTTAAAGATATTCAATGTATTCATTCTAATCATACACTTAAGGATTCAAAATACACCATCCATGAGTATTGGAGTAATTAATAGTGACACATTTTGATTTGGTACATGATAAAAAGAGTAAAGAATTTGTATACTTAGGCGTTGTTGGATAGGTGTATCATACACCTTGTAATTCTAATATTCAATTTATTTATTATCTATGAGCTCTCTCATTGAAAAGGGTGTTCCACTATAATGGAAATTATTCCATGTTTGTATTGTAGTGTATGATGTGTGTAAGAAGTTGTAAGAGTGTCTAATGCCATAGAAAAATGCAAGAGCATCTTATGACATTGTAATATGCTTAAGCGATTGTATGATAATTCTATGACATGTGTAAGAGCATGTAAGAGGGAAGTTACATTGTTGAATTGAATTGTTCACCAACTTGTGATGATTGTTATGGTGTGTCATAGAGCATATTGGGATGAAGATAATGGAGAAAAAATAGAGCATCCAACTTGGGGAGGAGGCTATGATGGAGCTAGATCACAACTTATGATAAGCATAATAGAATATTTCTAAAAATAGTCAATGCACTTCTTTGGAATAAGGACTTGGAATTTGGACACCATTTTTTAGATCATAATTTTGGCCCATGGCTTGTGGTTTACCACTCATGGTTTCATGAACCACTTCTCCTAGTTATTTAGTCTTTATGTGGAGGTTTCATAGTATACTTATAGATATTATTATGCTACTAGAAACTATTTATACGCCCATTGATGTGTAAGAGTGCATGTTCTTGGATTGTATTATAATCACATTGTTACTAACAATACAAAAGACATTGACACCTTTACTGATGGCTTTTTCCTTAAGGGTTTTTTGGCAAAAAAATTTTGTGTTTTGGGATTATAATATCTTTGTGTTATTTTATTATGATTTGTTTAGATCATATTTTTTGTGTGTTCTCCTCTTATAGATTAGTGTAAGAATTGTTTCCACAATATTAACTTCCTTTTAGGTGCTTGCTTACTATTTTTATATTTGTTCAATTTCTAGGGATTGATCTAGGTAAAAGCTCCTTATGAAATATGGAAATAATTTAAATTATTTTTAAATATCACCACTAAGTCCCCAAAGCAAAGAAAAAGGTCACATATTAGACAAATTTATAGAGCACAAAATCATTGATGGCTATGATGAATATGGAGCTCAAGTGAGATCCATGACAACAAATTCATCCTGGACCTATGGACTTGTCCTTACCAAATGGAGATCTAGAACATAATTTTAGGCAACTCATTGATAAAGAGACATCATTTGTAGGTTCGACATTAGATAGATTTTGGAATATAATTTATTTAATATTAATTTATTAGTTATTGAACTAAGTTTCATCCTCTATCTTATTATAATTCCAAAGCACATTACATTTAATTTATTAGTCTCAACTAACATCTCTCTATATATTTTGTTAACTTAGGTTGATTGCTCTTATTCGATTGTATTTATTTAGTTATTCTGGGATAATCTAAAAAGGAAACATTATTTTCCTTTTTAATTTTGGTTAAAACCCATTCAATCATACACATCCCAACCTTGTTATTAGGGTTTTTAGATTTTTATTTTTATGATATTACATTCTATTTTTAAAGATCTACCTTTTTTTTAACATATTATACTTCATTGATATATTATATTTTAGGGTTAGTGTTTTTTATTATGATCTTTTTCACACACCCTACCCCTTGGTTACCACATTGGGGTTTCATTTTTAGATAAATATATATTATTATTCTCTAATTTTTCAATATGAAAGTAATATTTTTAGCTTTATTTTTATAACTTTAGTTGATGTCAGCTAGGAGTGCTTGCCAAAACTATAACATGACCCAAACCAATGAGAATGAGCTCTATTTTTATGCTCATAATGAAATCATCAATGAGTACATGGTCATGATGCTCATGTAAATAACCAATATTTTATAAATGAGGGGTATTTTTGTAAATGAAATTTTTTGTAAACAACTAGTAGATATGTTTCATGAAATATTTGCAAGTGGGGGGTAGGTGAAGGTGGGGAGACATACTTTGTCATTAATGTTCTTATTTTTAGATGTGTAGATAGATATAGGAGTTGTTAGAGACCCATTTATGGAGGAGACATTTATAGAAGGTGAAAACATGATCATATCCAAGGAAAAGTCCATTACTTTATATGGACCACAAAACAATACCTTTTGAGTGACTTAATATTTACTTTACATGCATGTGTCTGAATACTACATACTTGAGATACATGATAATTTTAAGATTCACATGTACCTCAAAGTGGGGGAAAATATAATGGTGAAATTTGCATACCCATGCCCTTTCCCAATTAGCTTTACATCTATTTTGAGGTAAGGTCTTGGTACATGTACATAGTGACAAACACCATGCTATTGTGTAAAGTTGGGGTTATTTATCTAACCTCTTTATCCATTTACAAACACATACCCACACTCTTATACATTCTCCTTGTTCACCCACTTATCACACTTATCTATGCACATACCTCCATTTAGTTACTTGTCATCTAGAATTGATTGCTATCCCATTTTGGGACAAGTTTCTAGTCATGAACTTGTCCCCTCCCATTCAAATTTTAAATTCAAAATATGTTGATTCCCCCCTCCATCATTCTACTTTGAGTTGAATAAACACACATTTGGTGTTATTTAATGCTATGTGCTAGTATTTAAAGACATTCAATGCATTCATGCTAGTCATCCACTTAAGCATTCAAGAGTACATCATTCTAGAGCATTAAAGTAATCACTTGCAACACATTTTGATTTTGCACAATAAAAAGAGGAAATAATTTATAGATGCAAAAATTCTTACATCATCAATAAAGAGATGCAAAAATTCTTACATCATCAATAAAGAGATGCAAAAATTCTTACATCATCAATAAAGAGATGCAAAAATTCTTACACAATTGAATCCAAAAATCATCTAGCCATAATCAGTATGGATTGTGGAAACTTGATATCATTTATTGGTGATGCAAAAATTCTTACACAATCAAATCCAAAAATCATATAGCAATAAGGAAATAATTTGCATACTTCTAAGGTACTTGCCTACTGCTTATGATATATTTTCAATTTTCAAGGATTGATCTAGGTGAAAGCTCTTTGTGACAACACCGATCCTTTGAGGTACTTTAAAATACTACCATGTTTCCAAGCATTTATAAATAGTCAAGCATAAGGTTACATATTAGGTGAATTTGTAGAGGAAAACATCACTAATTACAAAGGGCTTCAGGAAAATTCACCACCAACAATTCACTACTAACAAATTCACCACTAACAATTCATCACCAACAATTCATCTTCATGACAAATTCATCTCGTGGAAAATTCACCACCAGCCATTACAAATATGAAAATAGATCCACAACTATAAATTAATCCTAGATCCACAAACTTGTCCTTACACAAAACCAAAAACCAACATAAACTTTCAAGCAGCTCATTGATGAAGAAACATTGTTTCTTCAATCTAACAACAATACATAGTCCAAAATCTCGTTTATTTTAGTACTCTTAAAAACCTTATTTTTATGTTGAATTAATAATTAAAAAGTTGACATATTCATGGTGACAAACAGTTCAAACAAAAATTTAGCATATTCATGGTGACCAACAGTTCAAACAAAAACAGTCCATGTATTTGACAAGAAGAACAAACAACAGCAATTGAGAACAAGAGTCCATAACAAGACAGAGAATAGAATACCATGATGTTGTTCTTCCCTCCATTACTGAATATCATAATGGTCGAGAACACACCTTTGCTATTTTTGTATCGCCGTGATGAAACCAAGAACAAGGAAAAAGCCTTGTCTCTTAAGATTTGTATTGAAGTTATCCAGGCCAAACGAAGCGTTATTTTTTAGATGCTCTTTTTGGTGGAATCTAGCTTTAAACATCGATAAAAACAAAATGAAAATGGATCTTTCCTTTTATCAGGAAAGTTGCAGAGCATTTTCTAGTAGTATTCAAAGGACAAATTTCCATTGTTTGGAATAATGAAAGTACAAATTCAATTTTTTAATTAGTTCTTAACTACGTTCAAAGTAATGTTTTTGGTTTGTATGTATTCTCTTTTGATAACTTGTAAAAGAAGGTACTGAATTCTTGTACTTACACTTGAAATAAGTTAATTCAATTAACAAATAAGATTATATATATTTTTAAAGAATAATAGATTATATTTTTTTATATCTCAGTATTTCTAGTAAATAAATATGTCGCAATTATAATAGAGATTTGTGTAGTTGGTTTAAGGAAACATTTTAGGTTATCTAAGTGATATATTTTGGAGTGGAATTTGGTGATATAATAGTTTGTTTCATCTAGATTGTTTTGTTCTTAACTTAAGGTTTCCAATAAATATATATGGACTTTGAATATTGAGTAACAAGCTAAGAGTTATGACATGCACAAATTAAGGTAACTTAAGACTAGGTAATTCTAACAAATACCTTTAGTTTTCTAATAAGCTTATCTTTATTTGACTATCCATTTGTCATGACCCTCCCCTTTTGACTTATTATTTGATCAATTTATAGATTTGTTATAGTTGACTTGAACATTTATACATGTGAAGCAATTACTAGAAATTGACATTTCCTTGTAGTATTGTCATACATAGGAGAAATAATAGGATTGATTTGCTAAAGTCTTGGTTAGTATAATTATTAACCATATCATGCTTCAAAATTATTAATGATTACCCTCCATGGATTTTCTTATATAAGTTGTGGCTAGAGTTGCAACATTAGAGTTTAATTACCATTTGTAGATAATCCTAGGAACATTGCATGTATCGGTTCCACTAAAGGTGCTAAGAAAACATTCAAATTAGATGGTTGAAATTTCTTGTTGATGATTATGTGACTATAACTATCTATTTGTACATTTGTACCAAGTTTCATTAGACTTGGTGAATGTGGTGAAGGTGTTGGTGTGAATGGGGTTATTTCCTAACTAGTTATTAATGAGGACCTATTCACATTATTATAAGTTTACTTAGGAGTTAATTTTCCTAGTTGTCATTTCTAGAAGCTAGTTATAATTGAGCCATGTCTCATTACTTACTTTTAGTTATCTAGGCATTTAATAATTCTCTCATGCATTTAATATTTGCATTGAGAATTTAATGTGTGTGTCCTAGGTTGTTATGACTTAGTTGTCTCGTGTGATAGGATTAAGACACTTGTCATGATCTTGTCTAATCCTATCTCTCTCCTTGCCTATATAAACAAGGCTTCATATGTACATTGTATCAATCCAAAAAGTAACTCAGTTGAGTGTTGTGTAAATTCAATATATCATTGCAATCTTGAGTATTGCATATTGGCCACATCTTGCATCCACTGTTGCAATTTCATGTTCTTTCTTTTCCCTCTTATGAAAGGTTGTTGTTGATTTTTGCAGATGATATTGGAGGCTTGATCCCTTGAGTGACTCAAACATGTTCTATGAGCTATATCTCAGCTCCTACAAAATGTTGATCTATAAACTAAATATACTTGTAGAAGGAGAGTATGTTATAAGACAATAAATTGAGAGTCTATAAAGAGACCTATTACATCAAATCTTTGTATTTCAAATAATATAATTGTGATAGTCCTTCTGTGGTGGTTTTTTTTTTTTTTTTTGCTTCTTTTTTTTCTGCAAGGGTTTACCATATAAATATGGTCTCTTTTATTTCTCATGGTTAGTGTTTTCACATGAAATTGTACCCTACTGAACTAGGCTCAACGTTCGAATGACATAATGGGAATAATTTCAAGTGTGAGACTTTTGCTGTTAAGATCAGACCTCTGGTGAAGGTCGTCTTCCTTTCAAACCTAGGTGTAATAGTGCTAGTCTAACCCAACATTAAATTAACTCTAAATTAGTCCTACTACTAGCAACGTGTAGAGGAAAAGAGGTATAAAGAGGAATACAAAAAATAAAGGAGTGGTGATGAACCTAGATTAATGGTGTTTCTTCCCGTTTATTTTAGCACAAAGAAATAATAAAGATGTTAAGAAACTCACACAGTATTCAATTCAGCTAACTCTTATGATCTTATGTGAAGGTTAGGGTTTGATAAATGCTAGAAGGGAAGAACAATTCCACAATCAACTCTATAAACATGTATTAACACAACATAGATGCACAAAAAAATTAGAGAACATAAAATCAAAAATGAAGGAAAATATTTGTATAATAGAAATAGAGCTAAAGAGAGGTAAAAGTAGACAAATTTTCATTGATCAAAGGCTTCAAGGCTTGTTTATAGTTACATAGGTGCAAAAAATTGTATAGGTCTATTAGAGAAACAAAAGAAGAATCCTTATGTAGAAGATAAAATTTGATTTTATATTGAAGAATAGCATAAAAGATATTGTGAATCCCTAACCCTAACCACCTGAAGAGAAAACTTGAGAAATCAAAGCCTAGAAAATCAAAATGGCTATAATTTATGGCATAGTGAAAGAGTGTGAAATCCCCTATTAAATCTGCTATATAAGCTCCCATAAATGTTTGAGATTATAGAAAGTGTTTTCAGGATGTCACAAAAATATGTTGTCATGGATTTTGATCTGCAGGGTATGAGTAGCATTGAAAGGGCCATGTTTCTCCATGGGGAGTTGCAAGAGGGTTGTAACTTGCTTGAGAAAATGTAGGTGGGAAATTCAACCTTATTCGAAGGTTTGATCTTAACAACAAAAGTCCCACACTTGAGATCATCCCCATTGTGTCATTGAAATGTTGCTCGCCTAGTTCAATAGGGTGCAATTTCATGTGACAACAATTTCTAGCATGCACAATGGGAAATGTTTGGATTATTACAGTGCATTAATCACTTCATTTTCTTGTTGATATTGGTATGTGTATATTAGTAATTTCTACTTGTTGAAGAATTTATAATATACCTAGTGACTTTGGAAGTAATTCAACATATTTTTTCTAGACCAGATATCAATATTTATGTCAAGGATTCATACTAGAGCATCTTCCAAAGATAACTTCTAGTATTCAGTTATTTTTTCCACTACAAGAAGAATAATAATTAGGTAATGTTTATCTCCAAGTTATCCTAGAGAAGAGATAAAGGTTTTGTAACCCCTATCCTATGGGAATAATAAACACCTCTTGATATCAATATTTATGCTAAGGATTCATACTAGAGCATCTTCCAGAGATAACTTCCAGTACATTCAGTTATCTTTTTCCACTACAAAAAGAAGAAGAATTAGAAATTTTTTATCTCCACTAGGGAGAAGAGATAAAGGTTTTGTAACCCCATCTCCTAGGGTACAATATACCATAGAATCTTCTCGAGATAACTTCCAGTACATTCAATTATCTTTTTCCACTACAAGAAGAAGAATTAGACAATGTTTATCTCCAATAGGGAGAAGAGATAAAGGTTTTGTAACCCCATCTCCTAGGGCACAATATACACCTCCTCCAAATAGATTATCACAACCTAGGACATCTATTATCCATATAAACAAAACATCATTTTAAATGGTTGAACTTGGGAATCAAGATTTTATCCCATTTAATAGGGGAAGCCCATTGAATCTAGGCCAATATGATGAAATCCCCATAGTTTCCCTCAAGGTTCTCATTCTTCACTAGAGAAGATTAGACCAACCTTGTTGAGCACATCAAAGATGTAGCTACTCTTTGTGCAGTCCATAATATAACAGAAGAAAATGTTGCAATTAGGTTATTGGATTCCTCATTGAAGGGGAAACCTCTACAATGGTTTAGAAGTTTGAGAGTCAACTCAATTACAATCTGGGATTAGCTAGGAGAATAAATGTGCAAATAGTTTGAGGAAAAATCATACCATTTGTCCTTGATAGAGAAGTTGTCCACTATCAAAAGAGCTCCACATGAACACATGGTGGACTTCAATTTCAGGTTCTAAATAACTTGGGAAAAAATTCCTCAAATGGTAAGACCATCTCCATAATCTACTTTTTAATATTTTTTTAAGGCATTAAGGAATGATATCTTTGCAATGATTCATTCTATGGGTGGAGCTACACTCCTAGATGCTTTTGACATAGCTATTAGAGATGAAAACAACCTCATACAAGTTGGTAAGATTGCACCAAGGCCTACTATAGCCACTTTTTCATAAATATAGCCTATTGTGCATCCTCAAACACTTGCATAATTTTCCCCTACGCTAGCTACAATAAGCCAAATTCCTACCCAAGAAAAGGCTATCCTATCACAATATTTTGCACTCCAAGAATTAAAAGGCCTTCTTCAGAATTTTGGGAATGAGTTAATTAATCTTAAGAGGCAAAAAAATCAAAATTACAAGCCTTTCCAACCTTCATATTAGCACAATCAATCCAATAGGCCTCCATACCAAAAAAATATCCAAGAACAAAGATAAGCTTTAAATATAAGACCTTTTCTAACTTACAATCCCAATGCTACAAGTACTTCAAAAGAGCTTGTTCTTATCTAGAACAACCCAACACAAGAATTTGAGTTGTGTTTTCCTTGCAATAAACCACATAATCAATTTGCATGCTCAAATGGTGTGATAAATCAAGCCTTGATGGTGGAAAAAACTCAAATGTTCTTCCAAATACCACTCATGAAGCATAATCATAGCAAAGAGACTTCCAAGAGCATGTGTAGGAGGCAACATTGCTAATTTGGAAAGGATAAGAGTTTTTAGAGTGAATCAAACATATTCCTCAATTGTAGCAAAAATAAGGGCAAAGAAAAGATTGTAGACTTAGGACAACCAACTAATAGGGTACCTTTTCATGCTTCTTAAGAAAATCAAGGCATTGTGGCCAATCTACCACATCAAATGGGAAAATGTTACAAAAGGATCAGGCTGTAGCAAACAAGGAGTAGCCAAAAGGTCAACCTTGACCAATACAAGATCAAGGTGATATGCTTGTCCCTAAGGGACAACAAAGGGTTAGTATAGTCCCATTTAATGTATTTGAACATATCAAGAAAGCTAATGTCAGTATGTCTATGTAGGATTAATTGTCTATTCCTAGGAAAAAGGATCTCATGCAAGTTGCATTATCTAATTTAAGTGTGTCATATGAGCCTTCTAAAGACTAATCCAAAGTTTTAGTTACAAGCACACTCCAAATTGATAATGAACAAAAATCTAGAGAGGTTAAAACACCACCATTTTATGTTTCTTTAATCATTGGTAACCATCTAGTCTATAATTGAATGATAGACTTAGGTAAAAATAGTTTAGTAATGCCAAAGATTTTTTTGATAAGTTGGGTCTTGAATATGAGCCACTCACCAAGGAGGTAGTGCAACTAGATGGGATAACCATCAAAATTGTAGGGGTCATTAAAGGATTGAGTTTAACATTGCATACCTTCCCAAATTTATCAATCCCACAAGATATCTTTGTTATAGACATCCCACCTATCTAGGGATTTCATAGCAAAGATAGGTGGTTACCTGTCATTTGACTAGTCACATATGTTTTTTAGGACAAGATATGGTACCAAATTTATCATAAAATCAGAGCCCATTGCCAAAAATTGTATTGAACCTTATGTCCCTAGTGAATTTAATGAAACTACACTATATTTGACCAAGGAGAGTATCTTTCTATCCAAGAAGCCAACAAACAAATATAAGGCATACTTGATCTACTACTTGATGTGTGGGACACCAAAAATCATGAGATTGATTCATACAAACATGTAGAGGAGGTAGGTTTTGGGGTATATTTGATGCATGAAGAGGATCATGTTGTTCCTAACCTTGTGAAGGGTGATGAAAAATAGTGTGAGAACAATGTAATGAAGTATGGAAGATGCATTTTGATGGGGAAAGGAGTAAGAATGGATCTGGTGGAGGTGCAATGCTAGTATCTCCAAAAGGTCAAAAGTATTATTCAAATTTCAGGTTTAGTTTTAGTTGTACCAATATAATTCAACTGAATATGAAGCTTTTATTCATGGATTACATTGGGAAATAAAGAGGAAAGTTGGATATTTTCAAGTGTTTGGTGATAGTGAGATAATTGTTAATCAGGTAAGAAATTTATAAATGATTCATGGATTTTTGTTTTATAAAAAAAGGAGATATATAATGGAGCATGGAACCAATTTTTGTAGTTCACTATCTAGTATGTGAGCATGTTTCGTGTACATTTCTATGTTGTGTTGTTATTTATATGACTAAGGTACTATAATGTTACAAAATACATATTTTTAGCTTGATAATTGATTCTATCTATTAAAATAAGGATGGGGACTTATTAGAGACTACCAAGTAATAAAATTACTATAAAATAAACTAAATGTATAAATTTACATTGTATTAAATAAAATAAATAAATTGAACGTTGGACACAAAAATACTTTCAAGACTCTATATAATTGAGTATTTTTGAGATACCTAAAAATTCTAAAAAGAGGGAAAATTATTGGGGCTATTTTGTCTTAGTTAAACCACTGCATTGGTATTTCTATCTCCATAAATATTCAAATAGAAAAAATAGCAAAATATTGTGTGTGCTCTTACCCTTCCATGCATCTATGTATTAAGATAAATAAAATAAAATAAGATAAGTGTTAATAGCATCAACCCTGGTCTACGGGGAGGACCACCATTGTGAATAGATTTGACAAGAAAGATGGTAATATACACTAGATAATTTTACTTGAATAATAAAGAAATAAAATTAGAAAGAATAAATATTCCTAAAATAAAATGAGAACAATATTACGATGAATGATAAGCCCTTTAATGTATTTGGAATGTGCAAGCTAAGTATTTATTTTGAGAATTCAATTACCCAAGAGCAAGAAATGCAATAACTATTTAGCCTTTGATGGATATTTGGAGATAGTCTCCCCAAGAACCAAGAGGGAGAGTAAGTGATTTGAAAATATGATAAATATTATATTTTTCAATAGAAAATGAGGATTTTGTTTGGGCTGGTACAAAAATATGGAGCATTACTTTCTCAACCAAAGGTAACAATAGGCGTCATAGAATAGCTTAGTTGAACATCCTTATTTTAAACTCAAAACTTTTAAAGTCATTGACATGATGGGCAGACACTTACACATCATTATCATGTCACAATAAAATTCTTTATAATTTTACATGTGTGTCCATAATAGAGGCTAGTGAGAATATGAGGTATAAAATTTGGGAAAATCTCAGTGCAAGGAAAAGGGAAAGGCTTGGGCTTAAGTGGACCCAAAACATACTATAAAAGTGGACACTGAAGTAGGTTCAAAACGCAACATGAAATATAATGATTACAAAATTTTCTATGTTATAAAGGGTTTCACTAAAACCCCTTCTAGACTCCCCACGTATCCAAGTGACAAGCTAATCCTCTTGGAGATAACTAGATGGTTTTGTAAAACTCACATGGATTTGAGAGAGAAACATAGGGTAAGGGTGAAATTACCCATCATAATAGGAAGATAAGATTTTCTACATTGTAGAATTCTAAGGAATTAATATTTTGAGATCCAAAGTTCTAATATCCACTTTTATACCACCAAAACATATTTTATCTAAAAGGGAAGATGGAGAAGAGTGAGGGTGCACACATGAAATATGCACCTCACTTGGAGAATTTCTAGGAAATGTATCTTGATGACCATGATATCAAAATAATAATTTATTATAGGCTAACAACCTTCTAGAAGAAATATCTTGGGATAGCACATGTGTCTAACCATCTCTCAAATGATGTAAAGGTCTTGCAATAATATTATCATTAAAGTGGCATATTCCAACAATTCTTTTCCGTTGAATTAGGAAAATGAGGAAGTCACTTCCTTTGATGATAATTCAAAAAAAATCTTGTGATGCATCAAGAAATGGCTAAATAAGAATATTTAACTATAATTTGTAGGAGTAGTACTAACATATGGAGAGAAGAATTCTAAGAAGATAGGAAAAAATTAAAAAAAGATGAAGTTTCGCCCATGACAAATGAAGTAGTAGTGGAATCTTAAGGTCCACCACAAGAGGAGGCCACCAAAGACAAGAAGGAAAATAAGAGCCAAGAGCCAAGGAGGCTCTATAAAAGGAATGATTCTAAAGAAGTGTAATAAGAGACCACTTCATTGATAAGGAAGAAGAAGAATCCTTCCTCCTCACAATAGACTTCCTTTCTAGAGAGTACATACTCCTTCACTCTCTAGAAGGAACTTTCCTTGAAGCAAGATCATCCTAAAGTTATTTCTATTTCAACTAAAGTAAGGATTCCTAGAGGAAACCCCCCTACTCCTTCCACTACTACAATCACTCTTCACCAACTAGTTTCTTATTCTTTTGGAACCATTATTTCTCCACCCATTGTTTCACCCACACCAATTCTCTTAATTCCTTCAACACCCTCTCATAATAAAGAGGTTGTTGTAGTTCATGTCACTCCTCTTGTTGGTTCCTTTTCTTCCAACCCTTAACTCTAAGAGAAATGCAATGTCTAAACTCAAAGATCAAAGGATTAAGATAGAGATCTAGTCTATAATATAACTAAGGACAAGAAAAAGCCAATTAACAAGGTTGGACCCAATCTTGTGCACTTTGAGCTCCACATGACTCAGGAGGGTAATCCTATCACTGGTTTGAAATAATGATAAAATCTTCACCAAACAATGCAACAAAATGAAAATAATTTCATGAATTAATCATTATGCTAGTTTTATGTTACACTGCAACTACAAACCCCTTAAAAGTGGATAATGAAAATATTCACAAACATATGAATAAAGGATTTTATGGATTTCAACAAAATCAGGCATGATCCCTTATATTCTTGACAACATTGCATATTGATAATTTATGGAAATTGTCTTCATCTCAAATACATAGAGGAGTGATAAATTAATACATCTTAGGAATATTCCCTACATTCTTTAAGCTCCAAGAAGACTAAGAAACCCTAATAAATTAAACTTAAAATAAATGTTCATTAAGATTTATAAAATTTTCTAAACCATTTTGGGAATAGAAATCACACAATACTGGTTGGTTCTTGAGCATGAGCCATAGAGTCACGTGTCTTGAATCTTATATCACAATGCAAAAAATATCTTGATGATCTTTTATTGTGTTACCACTTGATGACAATAAGATCTCTAAAGCTTGTAATGCAGTCATTCTTAATAATCCATCTTATAACATAACATTTCCACAATTTCCATATGATAGAATTTAATATTTCCCTTGGACATGAGGTAATAATGAAAATGATTCTCTATATCAAGTATGCAAGAAGAAAGAAATAATCCTTAATTATTCTCATTCAAAGAACATTACATTTCAGCTTGGAGAAAACTACAAAATAATATGCTATTCATATAGTCAAAATACAAGATACAACAACATTATGATGTGATGACCTATAGACACTATAGACACGTGAAATTGACATCATGCATTCGAATAGGTCATATTCATCCATTTGGAAAATAATTCAAGTTTATTTATCAATCTCCTAAAGTCATTAGTTTAAATCAAATAAATCAACTTGATCCCATCACCCTCCTTTTAATTAAGTAAATCAAGCCTTTTATTTAATTAAATTCCAAATGCATCTTCCATCCTTCTTGATTTAAATAAATCAAATATTCAAGTCAAATTGGTCAAATCATCCAAATCATCATTAATTTAATCTAACCATGATTAAATGCTAATCCTAACCACTTGGATTCTCTAGATTATGCCACTTGCACAAATAAATCAATTTATTGATTTATTAAAATCATCATTTTCACTCAACATGGAATTTATGGGGAATATTCCCTCAAGTTTGAAAAATATGACAAGTTGATTTGTCCCTCCAACATTGCATTTATTTCTCATTTTCTTGTCCCCCTCTCAGCATTTACTCTCAAATTTGAATTTGAAATTTCCGCCTCTTGGGCACATTTCCCAAATCTTGCACATACTCAAGCCTATCACAACTTGACAAGTGGTCTCTTCCTATTGGCTTATCTTTAGTCCCACATTCATCCATTTGGCCATTCTCTCATCAAAATAATCTATAAATGAAAGCTTCATCTTTGATCAAATCCTCCACAATCACTCATGCAAAGTCACTCTCTTAAACTGAGAACTGATTTTGTCCATTTATCATCTCCATCTTCATAGCAATTTCATCATTCAAGCTTAAGCAAGGGTTGGGAAAGGGCTATTTTCTACAATAGCACCAATCCACTATGAGATATAGTTGGATCATGTTTTTTATATGCTTTGTTTGGTTTCCATTGTTTCATCTTATTGCATGATTAACATGATTTATTATTTCATAGGGATGTTGTTATTTGCTTTGTTTTAAACTAACCATGCTAATGTGTGTTGTTTGTTTTGAGAAAAATGCATATTTCACCATCTACATATGGCGCTAGAAGGAGGGCACTTTATATGATCTTACATCTTGCCATCTTAAGCTGACAAATCTGCTTTATATAACTATTGGATGTTTGAACTTTATGTGGTGTAAATTTTAACTTTCAGATTTATGCTTATCCTTACATTGTCACTGTCTGTTTACAGCGCTCCCGTGATCTCCATTTTAAAATTGATTTCATTAGTTTCTATTATCTATGTAAATAGATACACTTTAGTATGTTTCTCAAGGACGTTGTTTTTAAGAAAAAGCTTGTTTGTTATGCAACATGATTAACAATAAGAATGATTAGCCTTCTTCGTCTGATAGTCATGCATTTTTTTTGAGATTCAATACAACCATCCTTTCCTATTGTAGAAATCTTCAGTCATAGCTTATGCAGATACCCAATCCACAATTAAATAATTTCTGCACTATTTCAGACAAATCTGGCATCAATAAAACACACTTAAGATCGATTTTATGGATGAAAAATGGCACAATCTGAAGTTAATCTATTTGCACATTTAAGTATTCAGAGCCTAGAGGAATTATGGGATGTTGCAGGTAATGCCTCTCCATGTTCTTAAGTGTCTCTAGATATCCACATTTCATGATCTATATTTGTCTGCTTGTTGATTTGTGCTATTAATGGTGGGTGTGACTTTTGAACCTAACATATGGCGTTAGAATTTTAGAGCATATGAAACTCTGACAGCCTTGAGCCTCAAAGAGATTTTATTTATTAGAATGTATTGATTTCAGGATATGCGCAGATAATATTTTCCCAACAAATACACATCTTTGCAAGGGTAGATTCATATCTCTACCTGATCTCTTTGCAAGGGTAGATTCATATCTCTGCTTGATCTTTATGAGGGTGTCGTACACTCAATGGTCTTAAATTTTTCATTCTCTGAGAAAACTATTGCTCAAGCTGTGCAAAATAGGCCTGTAATCACCTTTGTGGCCATTAGTAACCATTTTTGTATAGTCTTATTTGCGTACATAATGTCGAGCAGGATGAGGGTGGCTTTTTACTTCCCTGCACATGCTTGTCTCCCATCTCCAAATGCACTATCTTTTCAGTTCTCTTCATTTGATTACATTTATATGCCTTAAATTGTTAGGACACTCGCCAAAGGTTGTAGAATTTTCTTTTACATCTACTGTTTGCATTCAATGATATTGATGGTGCGGCTAGATACATTTACCTTTTGTGCATACCTTGTAATCGTTGTGTTCCTTGTGACTACGATTTCTAAAATCCTTTTCTAACAAATGCATTTTATGCCTATCCTACAAATATGACACTCCTTTGAGACCAAGTTTCTTTGAGGCAGATTGTCAAACAGTTCGCGTGCCTTGTCTCTGCTTCCACCATTAGACTGTCAAATAGTTCAAGTGCCTTGTATGTGCTTTGCATCTCCTTGAGGCATTCTGTTAATCAAGTCTCGTGCTTGTCTATGCATCCAGAGCAAAGGCAATGAGGGTGCTAGCAAACATTAGTAGGCCACATGAAAGGCTGTGGCACTCGTCCCTCTAGCAACTGCATATTAAATTCTCATTCGAATTTAGTTGAGGGAAAGCTTCCAGGATGATTATTGGCGCGGGCAATGAGGACAGTGCGCAGATCCTGCATTCATTTCTCTCTGTCAGAGAACAGTAGAAGTTCGCTTCCTGCATTCATTTCTTTTGATCATTACACCTACCATTCTGCATTTCTATCCACAGAATGTTGTCGTCTTCCACACGCTTTTGATTCATAGGATCTCCTTTTATGTGTTTGTGAAAGGAGTTTCTCAAATAAGTAGAATGGAGTCGCACTTTGTCTTCACATCATTACCACTTATTCTTAGTCGATATCACTTTGGAGTCGTAGATACACCTCCTACGTTATGAAAAGTGAGGCTCATTCGCAGTATGTGGTGGAACAAGAACACCAACATTGTTAACAGGAACACCCATGTCTCCTTTTGTTGCTTTGACATCGCTACTCGCATACAATTTATTGAAACCATTAGTAAGGTAGCCAGTGCTCTCTGCTACATTACTTCAAAATATTTGGTCATTACACGTCACAAACTGCTTGTGTCTAGCACATTCTTTTGTTTTGATCCTTTTTTTTTTTTTAAAGTTCTGCATAGGACAGCGTTGGTGATAATAAATACTATCATTAGTATTTGACATGTTACGCACATCTGGTTCACACGTACGACCTAACTAAGACTTGAACCTACCCATATAACCATGCAAAGAGGCATGTGTGACCGACGTGCTACTGCAAAAGGTGTTGTCACCTATTGATTCACAAAAGACAATGTTTTACTCTTACACCTTATCAAATAAAATTCCTGGCTATAAATGAGTGGCTGAGAGATGGTGTGTTGCACATAATAAGGAGGGAGGGAGACCTTCATTTAAGAGTCTTATCTAACCATAGGCGTTGGTCAGGAGTTTAAGATAGTTGAGTGGTGAAAAATAAATGCCTCTAGTCCCTGTTTTCAAAGTACCTCAAGGCTCCTGTCAAAGAAAAGATTTCCCTCATAATAAAACAGATTGCGTCCTTTGTCCATTGTTAAAATTATTACTGTGACTAAACCCATTGAGATGACTGGTGTGTTTCAAATACAGGGAACTTTTTCATCAATAGAGTTGTTGAACAAATTCGTGCAAGGTTCAACAGTCGGCCACCAAACTACAGAAGCTGAATTTAAAGTCTAAAGGCGCGCAATTGGTGTCTACTCTAAAAAATATATGGTGCCATGTGACATTTATTGTTTTCTTTTAATTTGATGATTTGAATAGATTTGCTCACAAGGTCAACTCAATATTCCCTCATGATATTAGCTTGATGTTATAAACTATTTTCTTTTTTATTCATCACTATGGTCACAGCTAAAGTTTAAATTGGTGATAATGCCTTTTGAGGGATTTATTCTTTGAAGCTGGCTTATTGATACAATTAGCTCGATGTCATAAATCATTGTTTTTTAGAATTTGTGGTGATGCCTTTAGAAATATTTTATTATTGATAAGATTTATGGACTTGTAAAAGTTTGTTATATCATTTTTTTATTATTTTTGGAAAGGTTTGTTCTTTGAAGTAGATTCATTATTAGCTTTGTATTATAAATCATCTTCATCATTATGACCTTAGCTAAAATTTGAAATTTGTGGTGATGTTTTTTAAAAGGACTCATCCTTTGTGATTAATTGATCTATTCAATTGAAATCGTGTTATTAACCATCAAAATAAGTTTAAAATTTTGATCCTCACATAAGTATCTTTTGTTTAATAGGTACGGAAGCAAACAAAGGCTAACGAAAGCAAAGGTACAAAACGAAGGAGGTACAACGTGAAAACGAAAGAAGGTACAAGGAGAAGCGAAAAACAAAAAAAAGGAAAGCGAAGGTGAAGCAAAGAGAGAAAACGAAAGGAGGAGGAATGAAGATGATGGCTTCAGAAGATTAAAGTGTTCTTTAACACTTTAGTGTTTGTTTAAACATTTTTGTGAAATTGTTACCTTTTTGCTCTTAGGACACTAATTTTCGTTTGGGTTTAAAAAGAACACTTTGATTTTTCATTTGCAAAGGGTTAAAATTCAAACTTAGACACCTACTAGATTTCAATTTGGGCTAAAATCGAAGAAGCAATCTTCATCTTTCCTTTGGTGCTTAAAACGAATCAAATCATTGCTTTGAAGGATAAAATGAATGTGTGTCTTTATTGTTTTGTAATTATTTACACAAAGTAATATCATCAAAAGACGTATGCGCTTCTCTCGCACCTCACGACGATCTTGAGAATCAAAAGGCTTTTGGTGACATTAAGTTGTGTAAATAATTGCCCATACACACTTCGATTTGGGTTTAAAATTGAACAAAACACTTTGCGCGTGTGAGTTAGGTATATCGCATGTGTTCTCCCTTTGTTTCTAAACGAAGGTCGATCGAACTACGGATGTGCTTGCTCGCTATTGTTTACCTTTAGAGGGGCTTGCCTAAGAGACACATCTAAAAGGAGAACTCGAAGGCGACTCCAACCCATTTTTCATTTGGTCTGGTATATAAATGGATAAGACTAAACTGTCAAGTCCTCATGGTATGTAGGCCTTAGTCGTACAGTGTCTTTTAGAATATGGTACTACTGTAAAATGTATAAGAGCCCCTAGTAGGATTGATTAAAGCCTTTAGTGGCTTGCTGGACGCTCACAAGGTACCATGTCCTCGATGTTGTGTCATTAAGAACCTTATTTGTAGTTTCCAACCAGTCCATCCAACAAGTTTATCAAAGTGGTGTATTGGAACTTAGATTCCAAGAAGTTACTTGCCATGTCCGATCTTGGTTGAAATATAGAGGTTAAGACTTCATTCTTAACATACCTTTATATTTTATCCTTGGTTGCATGTAAAATCATCTCTTCTTCTACGAAGGGCATGAGGCAATCCCACTAAGAAAAACATACCAATTGAGCTAGGACATCATATTGCTTGTGAGTCAGTTTGAAAACACGATGCTTTTATCAAAAACATCGAAACCAACATTCAACGAATCATTAAAATTGCAAACCCTTTAGGAGAGGCAAATATCCTTGAACAAATTCACATGTTATTGCTTGCCCTTGGGATTCATATCCTTAGAGGCATCTAAACATTTGGATTCCATCTCAATTTGCTTCTACTAAAGTCAACTTTAGGTAACTCTTGCCTCAAATTTCCTTGGTTTCCGCATAATACACTTTGTGGGATAAGGGGAAAGTTGAGACATTAGACATCTAGATTCTAAATCTAACCAAGAGTGTGTTTGTGGTAAAAATAATCCATTAAGAAAAGATTAAATCAATTGGACCCCACACATGTGCTTAGCATCTTTTGGTCATATGGTTTTCATGCAAACATTGGTCTTTCAATTTTGAATTACTCTTAGAGAAAGGCACGTTCTTCACTATCTTGGTCTCATAAACAAGTCCTTCCTAGGTTCATTTAGGATCAAATCAAACACTTCATCCAAATTCCAAACATTTATCATCCATCCCACCAAACAACTTTAGAGCTTTGGAAACATCATTCTAGACTTGGGTAAATCATCAAAATCAAAAACACCTTGTTTAGTTAGGTGTATGGGAATGCATCCTTTCTCATACATTTAATTGAATTAGTAATCCTTTGAACAAGTTCATCCTAAAATAACATCTAACATCTTAGGATTTACAAGTTCATTATACAATCAAACCAATCAAAATCAACCCCTAAGTCTAGCATTGATCCAAAGTCCCTAAACGTTCAACACTCATATCACTCACCCATCCATCATCTCATCATTAGTCCTAAGAACCTTGGAGGTCACTTTTGCAACAAGGTCAAAACACAAGGAGAACATGGAATACAAACTTGATCCATACATCATGAGTAATCCAAATCAATTGAACTTTCAAAGCCTTACAATGCCGATTGATTATCAAAACTCACATCTATACAATCCATGCATGGGATTATTACCTTCCACAAATGTCAATGTTATAACAAGTATGAGTATGCCCACATCAGCGATTGGAACACATTTCTCGATGGTAGATCTAAATCCAAACCTACAAGTCTGTCAATCGAACAATCAAAGCATGAGCCTTCAAATGAACAACGTCATCCCACCAAATCCCTACAAGCCAAATAAGAATGTACCAAGCACAAGTGTTCAAAACATGAATCCGACAAACTTTGGGATAAATATGTTTGAAAATCATACGAATATTCCAAACATCAACAATGGTCAATTTCAACCTATCATGCCAAATCTAAGTGTCATCCCAAATCAGAACATTTTCCAAAATCAAACACAAGTACACACTCCAAATCTGCTTAAACAAAAGCCAAATCAACTATGTCAAGGGAGTCAAGATCGAAATCAAGAACAAATTTGGCTAGATCAAATTTCTACACTTACCAAAATAGTTGAGTCACTGTGCCAAGAGACATCTCCACCACCATTACCCATATCAACATCATTCCTTGGTTTAGGGCTTCCCCCTTTACCTAGCACCAATCACTCCATCCAAATCAATCCACCTAACACCAATCAAGACATCACATCAAATCCTTTGAATATACCATCGACATCGCACCAACAGATGGTATCTAATCAAATGACAACATCAATCCTGAAAAATCAAAACATGGTCTCCCAAGGACCTATCACCTTGGTCATTCCGACCATTCCTATCACCTCGATCACTCCATCCACCCCTATCACACCCATCATATCTACACCCATCACTACCATGATCGCTCCAAGCGTATCTCAACAACTTGTCACTACATCCAACACGATTCCGAACCCGCCACCACTACCACCGAAACTAAACACAGCAAGACAATATAACATTGCGCTAAAAGCTCACCAAGCCTACCAAAGGGCCATCCAACAATATCTATCCACGCAACAAGCAAGACAAGCTCAAAAAGTGCAACAAGCCTCTCAAGCTGCCCAAAAAATGCAAGCACAAGCACAAAAAATGACAACTGTTGAGAACAAGGATCAAGATCAATCCATCACTGAGCACCTTGAAGTTGTGTCTACTTCATCCAATGATCAAATCAACATATGTCAAGAGTCACTTTTCCATCATGATCAAAATCCACCAACCAACAATGATCCAATCCAAGAAATGTCAACATCATTTGACCCTATGGTTGAGGACATTAGAAATCCCTCCACCACAATTGTTGAAAGCAATGATCAAGATCTCTCCATTGATGAGCACCTTGAAGATGTTCCCACCCCATCTGATGATCAACTCACCATACATCAAGAGCCACTTTTTAGTGATCTCTTTCAAGGAGTGTTAGGATTATTTGATCCTATTGACATAATGCACGATCCATTGACCTATGATCATGTAGAAAATGTCTCCACATCGCCTTATGAGTTAGAGGAAATATCTCAATAATTTATTCCAAAGCATGATCAAAATATTTCTCCAAGGTCTAGCAATGGTCCTTTCCAAGACATGTTGACATCCTTCGACCTCATGGGTGCAAATACTGCAGGAACCCTAAACTTGACACTTAAAGATCAAGAGGATATTGAGCCACTCCCCATGCCTAATGATGACATCCAAGAACCCTTTGTAAGTAGTCCATCCTTTGAAATTGATCCATATCAAGAACTTGATCCAAAGCATGTCGAAAGAAACTCCAAAATCATTCAAGATCAAGAATTTGTATCTTCAAGATACTACAATAATCTAATGGACACTCTCCTATCTTTGCAAGATGATCATATCCATGTAGCTCATACTCCTCCATCTACCCATGAGATGCTTTCTATGGATGGACATGTAGATGATCTTCATCTAGAACAAGATTTTGTTACACAAAAAGAGCAGATTATTAACTCCTACAGTCAAACGGAGTTATCAACATTAGGATCTGATATATCCCAAACTCAGATTGAGGAAATCATGAATAAAGATATCAAAAATTATCCACTCAAGGAAGAAAATCAGAAAGAACAGTATAATCTAGAGTTAGCAGAGCGGAAAATTGAAACAATGTCATCTACAGTGGTCATTTTTCAGAGCATGTTTACTAAACAATACATCTTAGAACAGGTGGAATCAAAGCATGAAGGTACTACTTCTACCATACTGGGGGCAACTTCGTCTCAAGCAAGCATCAACATAGGGAGCACAAAGAATCCTTGTGATGAAATCGATGCCAATACTATAACCAGCCATGTCATGGATCCGCATCCACCCATCACCCCATCCATAAATTGGGACCAACTTCAAAGGAAAGATTTGAATAAAAGCATAAAGAACATTATCAAAGCAAAAGAAGCAAAGCATGATGGACAAATCAAATACAAATGGATACCAAAGAATACAAAGAAAGATCATCCCTATCAAACTCCATCAGTCAAAGAAACTATGGGGAAAAATAAAAAAGGGAAAAGTATCCATCAAGGATGTCCACAAAAGCAAAAGCAGTATTTTCAAGCGACGTATAAAGTGTATCAAGCAGTTGGCCCTAATTCCACGCACACTTTCATATCCACCCATCATTGCTCATCTTCCCAAGTTTGGAGAGTCAAAGATTCCAAGCTGTCAACCAATCCATCTCTTATCGCTAAACACACTCCATCCACGCCTCCACGCATGATATCCAATTCTCAAATTGACCATGTATTGGAAACGACCCTTCATCATAAGGATTCTGAAGGCACTCTATCGCAATGTGTGCACAAAGACAAAGTTAACTCCGGTATCAACGAAGCAGATCAGGAATCTCAAAAATTGCATTCAAGTATACGTATCTTAGCAAAGCAACTTCTTCAGGTAGGATATCGATGGCACATTATGACAAGGGCATCTACAAAAACAACACTTTGTGATTCAGCATGAGCTTATAATCTTTTAGAAAAATCCAAAAAAATCATAATATATGAAAATCCAAAAAATAAAAAAATGGATTGAAAATAGTAAAGAGATAAAAAATCATCCTCTAGTGAGAACCACTATGGTGACACTTTGGGCAAGACCATGACGAAAACCTGGCAAATAGGCATCATGTGTAGAATCGAGCATCTACATACACCACTTCAGGTAAAAGTATCTCATCCCATCCGTAATAAATCAAGCATTCCATCCATCTTAGCCATAATAAATCCATTTCATCCATGAACCATATATCTAATCCATTTTCATCCATCTGCATCCATGGTCCAAGTTATCTTGATCTTAACAAATTTTGGTGTACACTTTATGCTTACTTATGGTAAATATTTTGACATGGGGCGTTTTCATTGATCCTATCCTATCCACCATTATCTGAGCCATGAAGCATTATCCAAATGAGCATTCATTATCCGAACACCTTATCTTATTACAAGATAATCCATATCCATCCATCCATACACCTATCCAGGCATCTATCCATAACATTCCATACATTGCTAGACACTGGGGGCAGATATGTACATCTTGCTTCGAGAATAAATCTTGATCTATATCCTCCAACTTATGTGGTGATCTGAACATTGGAAAATGTGAAATCAAATCGGTCAAACACCTGTGAGCAAAAAATCCAAATCACTAGCCCATGGCATATTTTGACGAGAAGACATTCCTTATCAGTCTTCATCTTTCATCTTTCATCGATCCAAACAATCAATATCAGCCGCATCTAACACACCCTTCAAACGTCACATCAAATCATTCGAACAACTTTTGTTCCAAAATCAAGCTTCATCAAACATGATCAATCAAATCTAATAAAAAAATCATCATCTCAGGATATCATTGTGTTGCTTAACACTATCCTTGCATTGTTGTGCATCCTCAACAATGTTATCTTCATCAATCCCATCAACATCCCAATCCTTGTGTTGCATAACACTATCATTGCATTGTTGTGTATCCTCAACAATGTTATCATCATCATCAATCCATCGATCGATCAATCAACCTTAGCTTGGTTTTCAACAAAATCCTAAATAGAACACTGATATCATCACACATGTCCATATCCAAAATGTCAAAATCATGCGAAAATCCAAAAACATCCAAATCATATCAAAATCCAAAAACATGTCAAAAACATAAAATGTCAAAACATTGGAATCCAAACTATGTCATCTCTGAGCTTAAACATAGGCAAGGCTCATCTTTGATCAGCCCCCGAGACATCAAAATCCAAAAACATTCAAAAAAACACAAAAATCTAAAAACATTCAAAAAACATCAAAATCTAAAAACATTTAAAATCACATCAAAATCCAAAAACATCAAAAAATAGAAAAATCAAAAACATCACAAAATCCAAAAAACCCAAAAACAGCCTCAAAACATTCCAAAAACATCAAAAACATCCAAATATTTGAAAAAATCCATTCGTCTCATCTCGCTTGCACCCGCAATAATCAATCATCCATAATAAATTGATCGTCACCTTCATCCTTTGGCAAAACAAACAGAAACAATCATAGCAGTCAGCAAAAGCAAGCTTCAAATCGTAAAATCAAAAGCAAACAACAAGCCTTTAAAACAAAATCAAACTCTTGATCATTTTCAGACATGTCAGTCAACCTTATATCAACAACTTATCAATCAATTTATCAAACCATCATCATCCTATACAATGCATGTCCTAGGATATATCGTTCCGACAATGGGCATCATTTTGGATATCACTTGGATTCTTATCCTATCAAAACAACATCCCTTTGGCTAGAGATATGAAGAACATTGTCTTGTTTGTGTACTTGATCTTTTCTTTTGATTTTCTTATTGCACTCACTCCAAGGACCTCTTGATGATATCCGAATGAAGGATTTAGAGAGATAGGAATGGGGCAACAATCATTATTCTTTTGTCTGTTGTGCTTGTTGGACGTTCTTGTAAAATAACTTGGCGAATACTTGCTTTGTTAGGTATGTCCTAGCAAGGTTTCCGTATGTCAAGTGTGAACAAGAATACTCCTATCTTCTTGTCGAGTCAAAGTCCATCGCACTAGGTACAACACCATCCTGGTTCTTTATACCTTGATGCATCATACCTACGTGTGTTATCAAACATAAGGTAAGTAGCCCTTTTAAAATCCCAATCCTTGATAAGCGAATCATCATCTATCATCATCATCATCATCTCTAATAAAGTCTCGTCGGATCATGGACTTGTGGGATCCTCTTGTCATCATCTCATTTCCGCACTAACATCATCATCACCAATGCATCCATCATGCATACATCTTGCATCCACAAACCGTCAGCGTACCACATATCATTCATATCATACATAATAGGAAACATCCATCATTTCACATGCATTGCATTTGCATATCATAATCATAATATAGATCTGTTAGTCTAAGCATCTGCATAAATAAAACATCCATTGCATAATCACAACATATCACATCATCAATCTTATCCATCTCATTTGCATCATCATCCATGACCATCCATTTTGAACCTCTTTATCATGAGATCGACCCTCAAATTGAATCTTTTCGCTCGATCTCTCGAGGGGGCAATGTACCAGTGTACTTTCTGCTGGGGCATCCGAAAAATCAGAATTTTTTTTAATTTTGATCGTGGCAAGTTTATTCTTTGAACCAACGCAACAAGTACATTGCTTCAAAGAGGGGCAAAATGTAGACACGTGAAATTGACATCATGCATTCGAATAGGTCATATTCATCCATTTGGCAAATAAATCAAGTTTATTTATCAATCTCCTAAAATCATTAGTTTAAATCAAATAAATCAACTTGATCCCAACACCCTCCTTTTAATTAAGTAAATCAAGCCTTTTATTTAATTAAATTCCAAATGCATCTTCCATCCTTCTTGATTTAAATAAATCAAATATTCAAGTCAAATTGGTCAAATCATCCAAATCATCATTAATTTAATCTAACCATGATTAAATGCTAATCCTAACCGCTTGGATTCTCTAGATTATGCCACTTGCACAAATAAATCAATTTATTGATTTATTAAAATCATCATTTTCACTCAACATGGCATTTATGAGGAATATTCCCTCAAGTTTGAAAAATATGACAAGTTGATTTGTCCCTCCAACATTGCATTTATTTCTCATTTTCTTGTCCCCCTCTCAGCATTTACTCTCAAATTTGAATTTGAAATTTCCCCCTCTTGGGCACATTTCCCAAATCTTGCACATCCTCAAGCCTATCACAACTTGACAAGCGGCCTCTTCCTATTGGCTTATCTTTAGTTCCACATTCATCCATTTGGCCATTCTCTCATCAAAATAATCTATAAATGAAAGCTTCATCTTTGATCAAATCCTCCACAATCACTCATGCAAAGTCACTCTCTTAAACTGAGAACTAATTTTGTCCATTTATCATCTCCATCTTCATAGCAATTTCATCATTCAAGCTTAAGCAAGGGTTGGGAAAGGGCTATTTTCTACAATAGCACCAATCCACTATGAGATATAGTTGGATCATGTTTTTTATATGCTTTGTTTGGTTTCCATTGTTTCATCTTATTGCATGATTAACATGATTTATTATTTTATAGGGATGTTGTTATTTGCTTTGTTTTAAACTAACCAAGCTAATGTGTGTTGTTTGTTTTGAGCAAAATGCAGATTTCACCATCTACAGACACAAATCTTCACCTAACATAAACATCCTTCACCTTCTTGTACAAATCCTTCCTTCTTTTTTATAAATTTTAGAACAAAAGCCCCTCGAATGAAAGAGAAATTGCATTTTAAAGAAGATGAGAAAACTTAGATTAAATCTCATAGTGACACCTGGCACACTAAATTTCCTTTGATTTGCAACTTACTAGCATAAAGGAATATGTCATTTACCTCTTCATAATTTCCTTTCAAGGCCCTTGCCTTTAACCGTAATTTGATTTCCAATTTCACTAGCATTTAATTCCCATGCATAATAATTACTTACAAGCAAAAACATTTTTATTGCTACAATTTCACTTGGAAAGTGAAAAATTTCCCCTCCATGCCATTAGCATTTTGACTAGTAGTAAAAATTGCATTCAACTAGTCAATTTAACCCTAGAGCATTAATTTTTCCATTTGAAATATCTCAGAATTTCATAATATACTTTTGACAAAGCTTAACTACTCTCAAAATTACCCAAATTATCTTCTACATCCATCTTACAGATTTGTTTTTGAATTAAAAAGTAGCAAAACAAGGGTGCTGACCCATCAGTACAGATTTGTTAAGTAGTTAATCTCCAACCATTTTCTTCGTAGTTAGGGAGATCTATAATTCTTGTTATTTTACACTCACTACCCTAGCATTATCTTTGAAAAAATTGATGCTTAGATTTCATTTTAAAACTTTCTTAAAATCCCTCGATACATCATGATGATAATTCTCCTATTATTTTCTCTGACATTTCATCACACATATTCTTGATAACCAATTCCTTGATCATTATGCCCACAACCATTTTTCCCTAAATTAAACTTGTAATTTCTATATCACCATTCTCACATGAAACAAATTTAACATCCTCATTTTTTCAAGAAACTCTAAATGAAGTTAGGTTTGATTAAGAAATGCCTCTAATCTCCAAATTCAAAGCAGGAGTGTGAAAGATGTAGTCATGTTTGATGGATGCTAGGTGTTTTCAACTCAAAAATCCCTTATAAATAGTGCCAAGTCCTGGGAAACCCTTCTAGAAACATTTTGGACAAGGTAACAACATTATCTAACTTGCAAATGGCCTCAAAATCTGCCCCCAAACCTTTGCACGTGAGTAGACACCATTCCATCCCTTATTTCAGTGTATTGTAGGTTGAAATGAAGAATAACCCCAATAATGGCTAGGAGAAGATAAATTTCCAATGCATTTATTGCTGCACGTGAAAAAGACTCCAATTTAGTGCCAAAACATGTCCCAATCAATCATAAGGTGGAGCAATCAAATATCCATTGCTAGCCTTTGGTTGAGAATTTGATTTGATTTTTAGGCATAACACCCATCGCATGAGAATAGATTTATCATGGCCTTACCTTCATTTACCCTCTCAAAATAGCAATGGATCGTGTTATTTCACCACATTGAGTCAATAAAATAAGCCAAAAATTTATTCAACAAGCATTAAAATTACATTGAGGATTAAAACTTGCTATCCCAAGTCATTAAAATGACTTTTAAAGTAATTTTTTGAAATGCAAAAAATTTGCATAGTCTATCCCACGCTTTGGAGGAATAAATAAAAAAAATTGTATGATTTATTAGATAGAAAAAAACAAAAATTATTGTCATTAATCAATGAAAATATAATTTTGTGATACCGTTCACTTTTTAAATAATTGAAAAAGTCGATAGAAGATCATGTGCACTTTTTAAATAATTGAAAAAATCAATAAAAAGTCATTGCACATGACAATAGAAAGTAGATTCGGATTTGGTGACCACCTATATGTCGTGCTGCCATTGTAGAGTTACATAATTATTTTCCTCCCCTTAACATGTTTCAAAATATTAGAACTAGTATATATATCTTAAATATTAATCTATATATTTATCATTTTTTAATTAAATATTTTTAATACGACTTTTGCTTTTTGATTTTTTATAAATAAATATTTCTAATATGTTTGATTTTTTAAAATAGATAAATATTATTAATCAAATTCTCAATTGGAGAGAACTATCTAAAATTGTTTTATTCAATTAAAGTAGAAACTTAACAATTTGGATAATTTGTTTGTTTTTTTAAATAAATATATATTATTCTTTTATTTTTGATAAGGATAAGACTATGGCCGTGGATTTTTTTAAATAAATATTGTGTTGCTTTTTTATTTTTTAAAATAATTAAAATAAATAAATATTGTTAAATATCTATTGCTTTTTGTTTTTCTTTCACGGATTGTGCTAGCCTCCTATAAGCACCATGTTGCCATTGTAGGGTTACGCCTCTCAGCGTAAATATTTAAAATATTTTAAATTTAAAAAATAGTGAAACTATCAATTGAATTTCTCTATAGGCCAATGACATTATTGATGCCATGGGTGCATACAACCTCCAAGAGCCATAAAAACTGCATAGGGTCTTGATTAATTACGTAGATCCTTTTTCTTCATTTTGACACACTCAACAAATCAAATTTTGAGACCTCCTTTGTAAATGAGGCCTTTCAACAATTTGTTTAATAATTTTTTTTGACCCTAAAACTTCTTTGACGACCATAAAAATGAAGCTGAAGACTATTGATGGCAAACAAACAAACAATTGGGTTGTCGCCAAAATTAAGAAAATCTATTTTTTTATGGGACCTTACGAACCTACTTAAAAACATCGACACATTAAAATTACCATAAAAAATCACCTGGGAGCCATGAAATTAGGCATGCACACTCTTGGAAAATTACACAATATTTCTACCATTTGGACTTAGAAGAGGAGCTTTAGATTGTGAAATTTTAATATCACAAATTTGGGCCAATTAACTATCATGTGACTTAAAAATGAGTTTCTACTACCACTTGAAAGGTCATCATGTACTAGAACATAGAAAAAACTATTGGAGATTTGTGTTGTCCTTGATGTCAACATGGAGAGTGGTGCACTATATTGTCCTTAGAGTTGTCATTGATGTCAACCTATGTCAACCTCTAGTGTGGTGTTGAGAAAGTGTTGAAGACGAAGAGACTGCTGGTGTTGTAGATGGGGAGATTGTTGCAATCTCTAGTGTGGTTGTGATGAGTGTTGATGTAGTTGGTTCACTTGGTTTCCAACTGCTTTTGAGAAAATTTGAATAAGAGAGTGTGCAAGGTGACAAAGTTGAGTTATGTGTTGTGCTTCACATTTCTTCATGGTTGAAGATGTGCTTGTGTGGTTTGGATGTGATGATTAGAGGTATTTAGAGATTTTTTATCTAGAGTTTCAGGTTCTGGATCATACGACAGTAGAAGATGTGTTTGATAGTTTGCTAGACTGTGAAGTAGGTTGTTTGGGAGAAATGGAATTACTCCACATTTCTCTGTGTTGTTTCTTTTCTTGCATATTTGGGAACGTGCTAATATTTTCTATACCTACCTTCCCTTGGAGTTTTGTGTGTTCAGGTGTTCCGAAAGGTTGGTTATTGAGTTGTATGTTTGTGGCAATGTATCTGGCTACACAAAATGATGGTATTCTCAGTTGCAGGTGATTGTGATAGTATTATTGAATATTCTGATAGAGTTAGAATATTTTGGGATGTTGTGTGGATGATGTGAAGTGTTTCTTTGTGGTCCACAAGATGTTTCCAGACCTAGTGAAGAGCGAATTGATTATTTGGTAGTGTTAATATAGGTTTGGCCAACCTAGTGTGTTAGTGTTACTTGTAGGTGTGCTTCATGCATTGTGGAAGTGTGGTATTGCATGTCAGTGTGGATTTGGGTCCTAGTTAACCCTTAGCATGGTCTGGCTTCACTTCTTTCCATCGTGGAAGTGTTTGGTGCCAACCTATTTGTTGGTTGCACGTTTGAGGTGCATACATGTCATTGAGGCCAACTAAATAAGATTGTTTGAGGTTGTGGAGGATATATAAGAAAGGCTATTGTTGGAGATGTGGTGAGGCGTGTTGTGGTGTGAAATTTGACCATGTTGTGATTTGAGTGTGAGCTTAAATGCCTAAGGCTACTAGATGTAGTGAGTAGAAGATGTCTACATTTTAAGTGTTCCTGAAGTTGCTAGAGGTGGTGAGTCGAAGGTTGCAGATGGTGTAGAGTTGTTATGGAGGGTCTTCCTGTTGCTTTAATGTAGTGAACGTCCTTGTAATAGTCTTCTTCTATTCTTCTTTCTTATAGATAGCGAGTCATTTGAGTAGTGAGCCCTTGGCAATGATCCTTTCTTCTCTTGTGGGCAGTGAGCCCTTCTAGGAGTAAGCCTTTTGTATTCAGTGTTGCTAGAAATGTGCTACCATGTCATCAACATGATCAATAACATGCCAATTATATTAGGCCTTAATTTTGAAGGCACTCAAATATTCCCTCCCATTATATAGTCTTTAGGAGTTGATAAAAATAATTGGATTTATTTTATATCTTGGTTTCAAAATATAATTCCAATAAATAATATGAAAGATACCAAGTTTAAAAAGTAGTAATGTAATCTTTGGAGAAGATAATTCAAGGAATTTCACCAATATCATTGAGGAGTATAATATTGATCATGAGGTTGTGATGATGAAATTATTTATGTAATATTTGGAGGAAAGTGTCAAAGCATGGTACATAATCCTTCTCAATAATAGTATTAATACACAAGATGAGTTCATGAGAGTTTTCATGTTACACTATGCTAATAGAGTAGATCCAAAATTCTATATACATGAGCTCACAACTATCAAGAAAGGGATAGATGAGATGAAAATTAGCTTCAATAGAAAATTCATCATGACTATGAGAAAAGTACCACCAAATCTTAGATCAAATGATTCAAAGTGCCCAGTCCTCTATTATGGTGCCTTTGATGTAAAGATTGGATATTACCTTCAAGATAAGAATCCTCAAACTTTGAGAGAAACCTATGATACAATTATTGATATTGAGAGCAATACATAGTCATAAAAACATATCAATATGTTAGATGTCAAGTCTCACAACTAGACATAGGGTTTTCAATATGTCAAGATCTCACAACTAAATATAAGGTTATCAATGAAACCTCTCACTAAGTTCATTAGAAGCTAGATAGATTCATGGGTATAATGAAAGGCCCATCCTATGATGTAGCAATAATTGAATAGGGGTTTATAGCTCATAATGATACATCAAATTTTAATGAGGGCCAGTATTTGTATGATAGATCATATAAAATTGATTGGTCCAAGTGACAACAATAGCATGATAGATAAGTGGCTCCCAAGTAAGGTAATTTTGAGCAACAAGCTAAGTAAACCATATAAAATTTTCAAAGAGATGATGTGCACTTGTAAAAAATATCATTATAGTGTGAACACTGTATCTCTTGTAGACACCTATTTCTAACCATCACCTATTGTCTTATCTTAATATGATGACATATCCTAGTCATAATCCATTTCTATTTCCTAGTCCCCTTCAAAATCCCCTTTTCATTACACATATTTAATAAAATTATTATCTCCATAAATTCGCTTTTCTATTAAATAGTTAAAACTTCATTTTATTATCTATGTATCCATGTCCGAATAAATAAAATATCCATTATCCGTAAAATCCATAAATATCCACTCAATATTCCTTTGTAGCCCCCTCATTATGCCATTACTATTTTTAACCTATGGACACATATTTGTCAAAAATAAATTAAAAATAGTCCAAATATTTATCCTCACCCATTTGTAAGCCCCATGATTATTCTTAACCAATAAAGCTTCTCCATTTTCTCTCATTTGATCTCAGTCATCCTTTGAGATTGGATCTCCCCCATTCATATTCCTCTCTCTAGCTCTATAAATCAACACCTCCATCCTTCATTTCCATATACTTGAATGCTCATTTTGCAGGTACATACTATTGATTTGAGCACCCACATTCTATCCAAGGACATATCCAAAATATTTGAGGTTTGTATTTGGTATTAGTTTTCCTATTTTCTTTTTGTATTTGTATTCTTCATTGCTCTACTTGAGGTAATTTTTGATTTGGAATAGGATTCTTAATTTTATATTTTTGTTTCTTATATATATTATAAATATGGGATTACATCTTTGAACATGGCCCACCTATATGTGTAATTTTATTATCAACCAACAAGGAGGAGAAATTACCTAATGAGAAGTTTTTATTGATTATTACAAAGGTGAAATTAATTAGCTTGTTGTATTTGAGTATGAATCCATGGAAGAGGAAATTTAATATTATAACTATGATTTAATTGATCAAATCCTCCAATATGATCAAGGTAACGGTCTAAACCAATATGAATTACCTACTCATGATTTTGAAGACTTGGGATGTAACGCCCCACCAGGGATTTCAAAGAACAACACATAACTTAGTAACAAAACAACCGAACAATTTTTTTTTAAAAGATGTTCGATTACAACATGAGTACAAAAGTAACATAGTATCAAACACAACTAAAGCAACTATCAACTAAACAAAATAAATTGGAACAAAGTGCAGCAACTGAAGGGTCACTACATCCTCCCCCTAGGATAAGGCTTACTTCTGGAAGCCTGCAAGCAAATAAGGATAACACACACACATCTGGGATATGTCCTCCCAAGAGACAGAAGACTCGACACTAGGATCCCATTGGACCTGCACCTAGACAATGACTCGCCCCCTGAGGGTCAACTCCCGACGTTGCAGAACGTGCATGGTTTCCAAAGAATGAGGCCTGTCCTCTACCATAAACCTCTCCAACTACACCCTGGTGCTCGGCCTAGCGATTATCCACTGCAAAAAACACCCCGTGCAATTTTCCTACATCTCCTACTGTCAGTTCTGAAGCCATCGGTCTCTGACTGAATCCATAATTGCCCTTCTGAGGACACTGTCGAGCAATGTGACCTTACTGACCACAAGTGAAACATCATGTACCTCTACTGAATCCTCTATCACTTGGAGGTACACTAGACTGTGGAAAACTACCTCCACTAATCCCAGACTAAGAACTCTATGCTGGCTGATCAAAACAATCACATTAAGCACGCTGGAAACTTTGATCTCTCTCCTTTTGAATCCAACTACCACCATGTTGTGACTGTGAACTGTTACCCTGTTGAGCTAAAGAACTCTTATTCTTTGGTGGGTAACGTTGTTGCTGTTGTCCACCCTTAGTGGGTGCCTGTTGGTTCCGAGAGGAACTCCCTGTCTAAGTCTGACCACCTCGCGAGCCAAAGCCTGCAGAAGGTGTACTACCTATCTGAACACCAGTATGTCCACCCAAGGCCATAGTCAAATTCTCCTCTACAAGACGCGCCTTCTCCACAACTACCTCCATAGTATTCAGCTCAAAGACTCGAACTCCTTCACTGATACAGGTGTTCAAGCCCCTAATGAAGTGTTGTACCAACATAGCCTTGTTGTCCACAATTTTGGCATATTGTTTGAGCTCATAGAACCTACACTCAAACTGCTCAACGGACATAGCCATCTGACACAAATCATGAAACTCATCTGTACGATGTTGTCTCCAATGCTCTGATAGAAAATGCACACTAAATCTCTCCAGAAACATGTCCCATGAAACTGAACCAATCTCCAGATGAAGCTTTTGCTCCTCCAATCACCACCATGTAGAGGCAAAGCCTCTAAGATGCATAATGGTGTATCTAGCTCTAGTGTTGCTACCATATGGATGCATAGAAAAACGCCATCCCAAGTCTATCAACCAAGTTTCCACCTACAAAACACCATCAGTACCGTCGAATGTGGGAGGGTGTTCCCTCAATAAGTCTCTCATATGCCCTGCAACAACGACATCCTGCTCCATAGTCTCAAAAAATCTCCTAGGTGATCTATCTTGTTCTCTAGCCACTTCTTGTTCAACCTCCTATCTAGGACCAAGACGAGCAAGAACCTCCTCCAGTAAGGGACACAACTGTGCTCCCTCTATCTCTGGTTGTATTAGATTTTGATCCCCGCTCGCCTAATCCAATTGAGGACCTTGATGATCTGCATGTTCACTCTCATGAGAGCTCTAAGAGGGAGAGTCCTGGTGGTTAGCAATAGGGCCACCACCTCGGCCTCGACCATGACCCTCAACGTCTAGGCATGGTCCTACACAAAATAAAGAACAAGTCTCAGTTATAAGACAACCAATAATAGACAGGATAACACATACTAGAAAGTCTAACATCTAGGACAACCTAATGGACTCACAAATATCCAAAGTACCTAGTGTTAGAACCTTGTGCTTTGATACCAAATTGTAACGCCCCACCAGGGATTTTAGAGAACAACACATAAAGTAACAAAACAATCAGACAATTTTTTTTTTTAAAAGATGTTCGATTACAACATGAGTACAAAAGTAACATAGTATCAAACAAAACTAAAGAAACTATCAACTGAACAAAACAAACTAGAATAAAGTGCAACAACTGGAGGGTCACTACACGGGGGAACTCATGCAACAAAGATATAAATTGTCCAAACAAATGAAGACATAAAATCCTTTATAGAAGTAACAATAATGCATATGTAGAGTGGATATCAACTGAGAAATAGGAAAGTAGCTACATGAGGTAACATTACTACTGATATCCAAAATAGGAATAAATAAAATATTAAAAATGAGAAGAAAGGGAAAAATTAGACAAGGAACAACAACACAACAACAAAATTGGTTGAGAAAAAAGAAAAATTTAGTACACTAGTCGATAGTCAAAAATAAAATGTAACCAAGGCCTATGAACATACAAGTGTCATGGATTTTCTATAAGGAGAAAACCTAAATGAAAAAAAAAAACAATTTCAGTTACAACCACTGAAGGATGAGGTGAAGAAAAAGAAAAGAAGAAATAACTAAGAGGAATGAATGTTACTACTTGTGGTCAAGTCATGCCTTTCATTCCTAATGAAAATGACTTACCAATTATAACCCTATTGATGTAGTTTAGATCATGACCTAAATAATAATCTTAGCTCCTACTAGAGAACTCCTTAGAATCCCTGAATATAGTGAAAGAGTTTTATCTTACACTATTGTAAAAGAGATGGGCCAACTTGCTACTATTCCTAATTATGTAACAAATGGTAAATGTATCAAAGATAATATTGAGTTGTACCTAGGTAATTCCTTGGTAAATAGCCAAATCATTGTTGACCTTTCTATATTATGTTGTTGATCAATAAATAGTTAGTTCACAAATACATGATGGACTTTGAAGCTTCAAGTAATGTCATGCCTCTTTAGGCTATGAATAATCTAGGTAAAAAATTATCTAAATTATATGGTAAATGATTTTTCATAGATTCCATATTAGAGGTGAATGTTGTAGGAATTGTGACTAATGTAGAAATACAACTAGCTATGTACCCAAGCAAGCCATTCTTAATGGATGTACAATCATAGTAGATTTTTTTCAAAATTGAGGTTTATGTATTCTAATAAAATTACTTAGTGTTAGATTTAATAAATAATTAGTTGGAAGTTATTTTTCGGCTAGGTAGTTTAAGAAGCTTTAGGGTAAGTTTTATGGGAATGCAATGCTTTATAATTATTTTTAAATTATATTACAAAACCCTAACATATTAATAATATATTTATATTTTGGTGTTTACTATACAATAATGACTTTATTTTGTAGTATGTATCCCTATAATCATTTTTTCAACTTGGTCTCAAATATTAAATACAAAGGTCCTATAGAGGATTCAAAATTAGGTTATTATTAAATGGGCCATACCAAATTGAGCAATAGATGACATCATTTTGTGGATGAATTTGGAGTATTGCTACAATACTAAAGTGTCAAGCATTGGGAGGTCCTATTAATGTGTCTTCAAAATCAATAGAATATTATTACTAAATATTTGTGTTGGTGTGGAAATGGAATGTGTTGCATAGCTACAATTTGGAGTGATTTTTTAAGATCTTGATGATCGAGGTTGGCATGCAATATAAATAATTGTACACCTAGCATGTCTAGTAAGTTCTTAATAGGTATATTTTTGTTTAATAAAATTTTAAAGGGTAGAGAAGTTGTAAATCTTTTTGCATGTCTTAGAGGACAATCAATGATATATTTATTTTTATGTTATCATAAAATAAGATGCACAATGAAATATTTGCACAAGTTACATTTTGATTTATTTTTATTGAGCCCTTATGATATTAAAATGTGAGTAGTTAATCTTTTACCATTCTTAGGAGGGCAAGGAAGTTGGTGAAAGACTATTTTTCAACATATATGGTTCTATATTTGAATCTACTCTAAATCTTGTTAGAAAAAGATTTCAACATGTCCAAATGCAAATTCATTTCAAAGAGTTTCTAAAGTGAATTTTGTGTAAATTTTATAGCTATCTATATTTTCCATAGGGAATATTAGGTGTAGTTAATTCTACTTAAATTTGTTTTTTTTGGCTATTGTTAATTTAAAATTAATTTTAATATTTGGAAAAATTTATTATTAGCATGTATAAATTAAAATTGAGTATGTGAGGCAAAGTGTATCTTGGAAGTTTACAAGAAGTTTGTTGATATTTGTTTAAATGGAAAAATCATATGTTCTTGCTAAGATTAAGGGAAATGATTTTCATACATGAAAAATTAAGGTTCAATAAATTTTAATTAAAAAATATATTTGGGATATCGTTGATGGAACCAAAATAATTCATAAGATATAAATGAGGTTGTAAAATGGGTGGAAAAAGATTGCAAATGAATAACATTGATTGGTATCAGGTTGTCTAAT
The DNA here is from genome assembly GCA_007258455.2 of Sequoia sempervirens. NCBI lineage: Eukaryota > Viridiplantae > Streptophyta > Pinopsida > Cupressales > Cupressaceae > Sequoia > Sequoia sempervirens. The sequence goes on from VDFB02058242.1 coordinate 404,970,962, forward strand.
ACATATTTGTACCATATTGATCTTATAAAAACTTCAAAGAAAATATGAGATGGTCTTATTTCTTTATTTGGTTCACAAGATTCAAGTGTCAAGATGTTAGTTAAAAAAAAAAAAATTGGCTTGAAGATGAAAGAGGATGAAAGTATTATTCAACATATTAGTACGTTTTGTTATCTTCTTATTCAACTTGCTAGCATAAATACTACAATTTGTGATGATGACGCAACAATGATTTTATTAATTAGTATGCTTCTAAGATTTGAAAATATTGTATGTACTTTAAACAAAATCAATATAAGCTTAGAAATTATGATTTGTTATTTGATTGACTAAGAGAACAGAGTCACTAAAAATCATTGAATTATTAGAGAAATTTGTTTGTTTGTACTTCTATTATAATCAAAGATTATAATTCTAGTGAATTGTATTCAAAATGCCAAATATCTTATTAATATTCACTTGAAGAAAAATAATGTTTTGACAAGCTATTGAAAAATGAGATAAAAAGGTGTGATTTTGTATTACATGAACATGATTCTCCTCAAAATAATAATAAAATGGAATCTATTTTTAAAAAATTAAGTAGGCCTAATTAGAGGCTGGAGGCACTAAAGGTTGAAGAAATATTATCACCTCGAGCTATCTTCTCACTAAAAAATGGTACTTTAGATGAGAAGCAAAACTTTTTTGTGTGCCTTTATAAAGCAAAGGGAAGCTTTGTAGTTTTCGATAGTTTCATAGTGTGATGGTTAAATCATGGTGTTGTAATTCTTTCCACCAAGGTTTAAACCCATACAAAAGTGTTATTATTGAGAATTCATGGTGGGGATGAGGTCCCCTATATGTGGCTTCACTGGTTCATAGCTCCAATCAAAAGCGATCATCCTAGTTTTTAAAAAAAGGGGAGCTTGTAGTTTATGATTTATAGATAATTGAGCGTGTATCCATCCTCAAAATAGAGGATTATTTCTGTGGATAGTGGAGTAATTTTTATTCATAGTTGGTTGGTGGCTTTTTTGGGATAGTTGAGTGTGTATCAATTCACAAGAAGGTATTGTACTTATAAATAGTTAAGTATGTCTTGATTCATAAGTATCATTGGATAATCAAAATATTTTATCAAAAAAGAGTAGCTTGGCGCATTCTAAGTATATTTAGTGGTTAATTGTGAAATTTTATTGGGAATAAGAAATTTAGAACATTCTAGATGAGCAAGAGATTTGGTGGAGATACTTTCACGTATTTCATGATGCAAGAACCCTGTGTCTTGCTTATTCTCACTGAGTTATCAACAACAGAAACACAACAAATTGGGGTTTTATTTGATTTCAAATTTGTTCAGTACAAATGTTCACATATGTAATGCAAATTTTGTAACAATTACAAAAGAAAATAAATCCCTTCCCTCAAATGGCCTCCTCCTTTTATTTGATTTCAAATTCATTCAATAAAAATGTTCATAATATCACATTCGATGACTCTATTGTTTTTACTTTCACCTGGCCGGTCCCTCTCATCGGCGCACATTACCTTCACTGCCGCACTTTCTCTTTTCTTTTGCTGCACAACAGTAACCGGTTCAATATCTATCAGTCTCACCTGACTTTCCTTCCTTACTCACCCGTGCAGACACTTTCCTCAGCTGCCCCTTCAGCTTCACTAGCTGCGCCTCTATCTTCACTAGCTGCACTTTCTCTTCACATAGGCTCTCTCTGTTCTGCCTCAAAACTGCGCCTCTCCTTCTTCTCTCACAGGATTTCTCATTATTTACTATTTTGGTGCCCCTCTTTGTTTCGTCGTTTCATTTCCTGTGAAGATGAAGAGCAAATCGTTTATTTAATCATTCAGATTAGAATGTTTCCTTATCTTTTCCATGGGTCGTCTTTTCACTAGCTTTTCATCGATCATGTTCGGCCTTTCAATCTTCTATCACCCTTTCAATCTTGCTGTCTTTTGTCCTCCATTGGTCGATGATAAAACAAAGGTAAGCTACGACCCCTGTTTTGAAGTTAAAGAGGGCAGATTATATAAAAGTTTTGAAATTATCTCTAACTGTTGTCAAAGGAAAAATGAACAAATTGGTCTCCACATGAGTTTGCTACACCTTCTTATGAGATTCTAAGTGGCTAAATGCATGGAGCTATGACACAAAAAGATGCCACTTTTTTTGAAATCAACAAAATTTAATTTGCACTAGAAAATCAAGATAGTTACATTCAAAATTTCAAGATGCAACAAGAACCAGAATTGAAGTGCTCGGAGTCTAGTTTTTAAGTTACTAATTTTTTTTTGAAATTAATGAAGATTAAGGGTCTCAAAAGGGGGGGCCCAAAACAGGGTCTGTTTTGATAAAAGAAATAGCATAGCGTCTGAGGGCCCCCCCTTTTTCATTAACTTTTTTTTAGAATTTCAAAAATCTAAATGGTGAGAAATTAGTTAACACCATGTAGTTTAACCTCCTTCTTCTGGCTAATTTTTTTAATGAATATATAATCTTATGAATTTTTGAAATGGACACATCCTGAAAAGATGAAATTTGAGCGTGTTCCCCCCTAAATTTTTTGAAAACTAATCAAAAATTGATGTTTTTTTCATTACGTGTAGAATGGAGCCTAGTTTAAAAAAATGAAATTTGTTTCACGTTTTGATGGAGTAAAAATCTATCCTAAAACTAGCACATGTTGGTTTTTGACAAAAAATGAAGGCATTTACAAGAGAAGTTATGGAACAAAAACTTAACTTAATCAAAACGATTTTTTTTTTTATATATATTTAGATAGCTAAGAGAGAGGTTAATACCATCACAGTTTTTTATAAACTTGCATTGAAAGATGTGCAAACGTGACAGTGAATACAGACAAAAATATGAGGAAATTTGGCAATTCCTACGCATTCACTCATCCAAAGCAGCTCATTTGGCGAGCACAAAATTTGGCACTCGCCAAATGAGCTATTTTGACCAAAAACTAACTTTCCCCTCTCTTTGCTCAACCACTTTGATAACACTGAGAGTTTATAGTTTATGATCGTAGATGGATAGTTGAGGTTTTACCTTTCATACGCTCTCTGCCTCCTTCCCTCTTAACCAATACATACCCATTCTCTGTCAACCCTCTCTAGGTCTCTCCTACACTCTCTACCTTGTCTTCCATCCTTAGGGTTTAAGGTATAGGGTTGAGGGTTGAATGTATAGGATAACTCCCCTTCTTAGGTCTCTTCATCCCTCTATCTCTCCCACTCGCTCTCTCTCAAGTCTCTCCCTTCCTCTATTCCTCCCACCCGCTCTCTGTTAAGTTTCTCCCTTGCTCTATCCCTTCCACCCTTTGTCTTTTGAATCTCTTAGACCCCCTCTCCCTCTCTCAAGTTTCTCCCTCCCACCATAACTACTCTCCCTCTCTCTCAGGTCTCTCCCTCAAAATATCCCTTCCACCCCCTCTCCCTCTCTTAGGTCTCTCCCCCAGCCTAATTAGATAAAACTCTCTCTCTCTCAAGTCTCTCTCTCTCAGGTTTCACTCCCTCCCACCCTACCTGGACTACTGTATCTCACTCCAACCCCCTCTCTCACACTCCCTCTCTCTTAGGTCTCTTCCTCAAAATATCCCTCCCACTCCTCCCTCTCTTAGGTCTCTCCCTCCCATCCTAACTAGATAACTTTCTTTCTTCGATGTAGTAGTCTCTCTCTCTCAAGTCTGCCTCCCTCCCACCCTACCTGGACAAATATATCTCACTCC
>VDFB02058242.1:404975316-405169795 GCA_007258455.2 Sequoia sempervirens
CTTCTCCCTCCATCTTTCCCTCCCTATCTACCCTAATACCTCAACCCTCAACCCTTAAACCATAAACCCTCAACCCCTATGTACCCTCTACCCTATACATTAGACCCTCAACCCTAATCCCTCAATGCTATACCCTCAACCTTAAACTAGGTCAACCCTCAACCCTCAAACCCTAAAACCTCAACCCCTATGTACCCTCTACCCTATACATTGGACCCTCAACCCTCTACCCTCAACCTTAAATGAGGTCAACCCTCAACCCTTAAACCCTCTACCCTCTACCCTCTACCCTTAACCAAATACCCTCTACACTCAACCCTATACCCTCTACAATGAAGGCAATGAAGAGGAAACAAATTATTACCTATGTCATTGTATCGAGGACAAAAAGGAATTGGAGGCCCCAGTTATAGATGGAGAAAACATAAAATATCCTATAGGTTCGGTGGTTGTTACTGGAACATGGCTTAGAAGGTACCCAGTTAAGAATGCTGCAGTTTGGTTATTTGAGGACTTTGACATGCATCAAAATATTCTTTACTACTCAAACCTTATCATCACAACCAACGTTCATTTGATCAAATATAAGGGTAGACCTGTGAACAAGAACTTGTGGAAAGTGCGTGAGTCTGACCACAAGGCAATACTTGACACAATAAAGAGTAGAGCAGACTTGGATAGTTCCTTGGATTGATTTGTAAGTATGTACACTAAATTTGTAAAGTCATGTTATTGATCACTGTTTTCTTTCAAGCATAAGTTTGATTGTAGAAGGGTTGCAATATTGCATTATTGTTAATTTGCAAAATGACATTATATGGTGCTCTCTATTGACTACCTTTAAGTTGGTATTCTCTATTGGTGTTTGATGTCATATGCATTTAGGACTGCCATTGATGCATTTGTGACTATCTTTTCACCCACTTATTAATTAGATGTTTGCTTTAGTGAAGAGATATGCAAGACTAGTGAAGGAGAAAAAAGGGAAAGGCTTCATTAAATATTATCAACTTAAGGAAAAAAAATCGGTTGTTGGTGCAAGTGTTCAGTGGTATGCGAAACATCGGTTGCTAGTGCATTTTTTGGTTTTCAATCTCCTCTTTCTTTTCCATTTCCTAGATTTATTGGATTCTTATATGCTACATGTTTTGTGTTAATTATCTTTATATATTCATGAAAATTATACCTAGGATCATCGAGAGATGAGAAAGTAGTGAAAGATGGGCCCAATCACCATTGTAGGGCCTTCAATCGATATGCTTATAGCATGCATGAAGGTGATAATAGATCTAGTCAGAAGGTGTATGTCTGACATTATTCAGTTATTGGTTTTTTAATGATTTTAATGTGACTTCATGTCTAAAATTGTTAGGCTTTTGTAGGTTTTATGTGGACCAAATTCCAATGAGAGTACACAAGCACACCGAGGCTACTACCCATGTGTTTCCAAGGGAGCATGGGATGTACATGTTTTCAAGCATTTGGAATGCAATTAACTGGGCCACCTGAGGTGGATTGGAGAAAACAAATTGGGCAGCAACTCCTTTTGTTTCTTCTTGTACAAGATATTTCATGATTTGGGCTACAAATGGGAGGATTAATTCCCTGCATGTATTGCTACAAGTACTAAGAAATTAGAGGATTTTCAAGATGTTTTTCCATCACTACTGTAATATTTGTTATTGTATTAATGTATTTTTGAAATACAAAAATTATGAGAATTTTTACATGTAAATGTGTATATTTTTAATATGCCAATTGATTTTTTTCTTCCTTTCCAATGACGTCTATTTATCATAAATGCAAGTCTTGTTCTTGTCCTTTTAAAATATATATAAGCTTGTGCACAATTCAGGTAAACTAAATTTTAGTCATGGTGTTACTTCCTTTTGGTATTATTATCTAAAGCATAATGGTTTATGGTTTACATTTAAAGTTAGTTGTAATGGTTTATGGTTTAAATTTAAAGTTTATGGTTTACATATGAAGGTGTTGGTTTCAACCTTTTTCATGAAGTCAAATAGGTTTCACAAATTTAATCTATTGAAATGGATACACAACTAAGAATCCAAAACTAAAAAAAAGAAAGGCTTATAAATGCCTTTATAAAGAAATTAAACTTCTAAATTCACCCCTTGATTGAAACCTTCCTTGTTGCAATCTGAATTTTGACCCTACCACAAATCACTGCCAAAATCCTTTAGAATAGGTAACTTGCTCAAAATTTCTGATTTGGAAAGGTTGAATTAACAAGGAAAACTGACCCTGACATCAAACTTCAACAAACTACCTTCAAACTAGACAATTACACCCAAAAATCTTCTCAAATTTGCACAAAATTTGTATCCCTGCAATGACTGCAATGACACCATGACCACTACTCACCTGCATCTGATAACTATCCCTACACATAGTGATTGTGAAGAAAGAACTACCTTAAACATGATTGCATTTGAATATCATGAAGGATGCATTACATTTCTAATATGGTTGCATTCTTCACAAGATGCCACTGTCCATAACCATGATTGTGAATTTGTTCAATAATGGATTCAATGGTGACTGTGAAGTTATCTTGAAGGAAAAGCATGTGGATTTATGAAAAAATCTGAAACAATTCCTTCTATTGTAAAAGACATATTTTCTTGCTCTTCTATAAACCCTACAATTCCTTCCATCATTATTATTTGACATTAAAACTTGATCAACCCTTTCTTATTTAATATGCTTCAACTTGAGGCTAAAGTTTGCATTAGGAGACTGTAAACTCACCTTTCCAATTAATATGTCCCCATTAAATATAAGTCTAAGCCAATAAAAGGGAATCCATCATTGCCAAGCTTATCTACTCTTAGGTTTTCTGTGTTTTGCTTTCCAAAAAAAAACTCTAATCTTGGATGAGTTTTAGAGTCACTGTCATCGTGATCTCTCTCTTTACATAATCTCAAACACCCTTCATAGACATCATGATGATTTGTCTTTCCTTCATTATGCATCATGATCACCCTTCAATCATTATCATCATGATGTGGCTTTCCTCATTATGCATCAAACCTGGTTGTCAATGTGTTATGATTTCAATAGGGACTTGACACTAAGTTTTCAACTTGAAACATGTCAATGCTCATTGCCAAGTCTTTAACTTCCATGAAAATGTAGGGTTTTCTATTGACTGCCTCCTCATGAACCACACTTACACATAATGATTGTACCTTGTTGCTCTACATCCATAAAGGCCACTCACATCAATATTTGATGGTGTTGCTCCAAACAATCTATCGCCTCCTACCCTTAGAATGCCATCCTTATCTCATACTCTTACTAGTTATGAATCAAGAACACTTAAAAGCATTCCTCCTATTGTCACTTCATATTTTCTATCCAAGCTTGTAAGTCAAAACATGGCATTGTCTTCTCATATCATTACACAAAGAAAACATTGAGACCAATTACTATACCTATATCAATGGGTTGCCCCTTCAAAAACTGCCACGCCTTCATTGCCCAGGGTTTCAAAACCTTACTAATCAACAAGCTCTTAACAAAAAGGGTTTATCCTTATGAAATATAAGGCTAAACAATCTGCACATAGTGTTTTCTCATGACTTCAAACAACAGGCATTTGTCATTGCAAACATAGAGATGATTTCCCTCCAAACTCAAAAATCAAAGATGAAACTTAATCCCTTTTCACTTGTGCACGTGAATATCATGAAAATAAGCCCAATGAAATAATTAAAACACCTTTTCAATGCTTTTGTCATAAAATAAAAGACCTTTGACTTAAATACTTTATGTTGGTTGTCTAAGTATTTCCTTTTCCTCTGTCTATAATTTGATGATCCTTTGCATACTTTATGGTGGTTGTCTATTTATTGTCATTTACCTCACATTATAGCCTTGACCTCCATGCATAGTGACATTTACTACCTGTTGTCCCTACAAATTTTCTAATGAAATGACTGTCCATTCTTTGCAGAGTGTCCCCTCTTTCTTATTAGCACTATCTTACAACTAACACAACCTTTTATTGCTCTCCACAGAAATGTGTTTGTTAAAGTGAAGCCGAAACAATAAATTTAAGTGATAGAGTCATTAAAAGTGTGTGTTTTGAAATTAGAGTCAAAAGGTCAATGGAAAGGACTTCCAAATGAATGTTTCTAAGACACTTCATTTGAAGCAAGGAGATTTCCAAATTTTCCAAGGATTTACACGTGTGGTAATAAATAATTTTTCAATAATTTTTAGCTTATTTAGATGAGGCACTGGGTTGGTCACACAATTTTAGCATGTACTTAATCTTCATTGGCCAATCTGCATTCACAATGATTTACTCAAAATTAGTCATATGGTATTCCTTTGTGGTAGTTTTCAACTACTGTTAATAAACATTAAAAACTAAAAGTTACAATTTTGATGTCAAGGGTTATGAGATTGAAGTTATGACACTCATTAGTCATGTTATCGTGATGCTTATAAAATTATCATCTGAGCCTATGGGATTGCATTGGTCCCCTCTACAATAACCTCTCTTGGTTTTTGCTATCTCAGAGGCGTTTTCCAGTGGTGGCAAATTTTTGCTTGAGGAAAAAGTTGTCAAATACAAGTAGTGTAAAGTTGCAAAGTGGTGCAACTTTCATTCTGCAACTTGTGTGACAAAATGAAATGTTCCAACGCATTTGAATGGTACATTTATGCTAGGAATGGTCCTCTTTCGAACCCAAACATGCCAAATTGCTTCGATCTATGTTCAATGAAAGATCCCTTACCAATTCTACCCTAAATTTTTTAGTTTTTCCCTCTTGCCATAATGTCAAACAATTGTCTTGCATGGTCTGATTTGGTTTTGTTGATTGTTTGTTTGAGTTTCATTTCATTTTTTTTCATTGCAAAATCATAGCGAAAAGCATAGAATTGAAGATAACTATTCCCTAAGTGAAATACAACAATTGCAAACCAATAAAATCCCTTTTTTCAACTATATCATATCTGATTACAAGTTTTAGAGGTTTGATATACATTATATCAGAATGTAACAATAGTCTAAAACCCTTATATAATACAATATTTGACTACCCAAAATGATAAACACATACTTAGATGTATAGCTCCAATTGTAGCTTGATTATTGAAGTCAAAATCATGAATCACTTCGATGTTACAACTTCAAATGGTATGGCTGAGTATGATGAAGAAATAAGTGTTGTAGAGGATCACCAATAGGTTGGAAATAATGATAAAAATTAGGAACATCAACCTTCTACCAAACCCTAGGTGCCTCCCAAAATACCCAACAAGTAGCCTTGATCAAAACTCCACAAATAAGGTACCAAATTGAAGATAAATGGTTGCCGTGGAAGAATATACAATAAAAATCAAATACCCATGTGCCTTAGCTGCCATAAACTATCAAAATATGTAATTATTTGATGGTAACTCCTTGCTACAATCCATTCTAAGTACATATTAACCTGTAATGAAGTCCAATGATGCCCAAACGGAAACCCATAGTAGAGTTGCTTGTTCTATGAATTGGGTTTTCATCCAATCTACTATCCTCCAAGGGATTTCATCCTCAGAAGAACTGTATGCTACTGAAACCCTCTTCCAAGAGCTCAAACTTGCAATTGCTTTTATAAAAATGAGAATAGAATGCTCAAAACGGAGCCCAACACATTGCTTTATAACCTCTCATGGAATTTTTTATAAAAATTAGTTAAATAATCCTCCTTGAGGGTCTTTGCTCATCAAAAGAAAGGGCCACTTTTTAAAAACAACTTTGAGTTACTAGGATGGGGCACTTTTCACTATTCACCTTATGATTTTCAGTTACTATTCACGTTTTACTATTCCATTAAAGAAAACCTTAATATTTTCACTTTAACCCTGGATTCATCAATTGAACTCCAAACTGAAAAGCTCATAAGGCTCCCAACTAAACTCCACAACCCTCAGTTGGGTTCCCTAACCATCTTGTTGACCTACGAGAACCCTAATAGTAGGCCAACCTCCGCTATAGTATGAGCTATCTAAGGAAGGGACATTATAGTCCTCCCTTCCTGGAATTGCTTGCCCCCAAGCAACTACAAAGTTGGATGCTGACGTATCATCTCTCCTTCCCACGTGGCATCCTCCAATGGAAAGTCTCTCCAAAAAACCAAATACTCCCTGATCACTCTACTCCTCAACCTCCTCTCCCTCGTCCAAAATATCTACAGTAATCAAGACCAATCGACCCTCCTCATCCAATGGAAGCAACTTAGGTGAAGAGGCAACATGCTATCCAATAGCCTTCTTTAGGAAAGATACATGAAATAAATTGTGTATCTTAACTTCAAAAGGTAACTCAAGCTCATAGGATAGCTCTCCAATCCTCCTCAATACTCTGTATGGACCATAAAATCGAGGCTTGAGTTTTTCTGCCCTACTCTTCTTTAGTGTACTATGTCTATAAGGCTGTAGGCACAAGAAAACCATGTCTTCACCCTCAAATGTCCTCTCAATCCGATGTCGATCTACATACATCTTCTGCTAATTTTGGGTGCATTGAATATTATCCTTAAGTGCCTTAAGGATATCCTGTCCATCCTGTAACCAATCCCGAGCTCTAGGCACTCTACTATCACCCAACACTATGTCCACAAAATATAAGGCATCATAACCATACAATGCTGAAAAGGGAGTCATACCAATAGCCATGCGGTAAGTAGTATTATAACAATGCTCAACCATATACAACCTTATTACCCATGCCTTCTGTTGACCCAAAACATAGTTACATAGATAACCCTCAAGAAAAAACCAAACAACCTGTTGCTCCACTCTGATTAAAATACTAAACACCATAAACCGTGAAGCAACATATTGAAATCCATGTGAAATAATGTACCAAAAAAATCAATAGCCAGTTCCTAAATCAAAATATGGAACCTTATGTCCCTCCAATAGACTTCATGCCACACACTCCCAAGTGACTCAAAAGATGATGTAGACCATGCTAAATTTGGAAGTGCAATGGAAACCCAAGTAGGACAACCACTAATCTGTGAAGTACCAAATAAAATGAAGTCACCTACCAATGAATATATTACTGCCATATCAAAAGATACTGGTGAAATAACCAAATAGGGGCTATGGATGCCATCAACACCCATCAAAGACAACCCTTGAGTGGCCGATCCACTATGAGTTTCATCAAAAGAATCTTCATCATAATTGTGAAAATGATCAACAACTAAATTTTTTGAATTGGCCAACCTTTGCTCATCACTATCTATGGAGTGGTGAATGTCATAAATTTGTTGAAGATGAAGTTTAGCTTGTTGATCCAACATCTTAGCTCACTTTTCCTTTTCTAACCATCCTTCATTCAACTTTTGGGACTGCTCTATAACAACTGCTCCAAAGTGTCTGAAACCAGTCTTCTAATAAGATGCATCATATAAATTACCATGACCAATGCATGCATCTTGTGTACCAACACTTATTGACTCTTATTCACAAGTTTTTCCATGTGTAAGGGTAGCAATCTCATAAGAATGAGGATGAAGAATATCACTATCCCTAATCAGACCTTTGGGATCCTCTTCTATGCATGCATTGTAGTCATCAAAGAACATCGATTGTTGATTCATCTCATGCTTTTCCCAAGTGATTAGAGATGGAAGTGGCTCAAAGAAATCTTCATATTGGATGCTATGATATTCAAAATAAGACTTCTTGCATTCTAAACTTGTCATTTCATTCTCAAGTGGGAATAGATAGTGGTTGTCTCCATACTGAAAATTAGAACCTTTGTCTAGCTCTATTGAAGTAATTTCATGATTCTCAACACAAGTTGAATGTTCTTCATCAATTTGTTCAATTTCTACACTTATTGCATTAGCATTTTTCTTTATAGAAGTAGTTGTTATAAGTGACTGATTTTCTGAATTATGCAATGAATTAGACATACACAAAAGAAGACAAAGTTCAACTATCTCTTTGTCCTTATCCTTTACCAATTTGACCGCCATGTCCCTGCCTCTAAACAACTGCAAGTAATCCTCTTTCATCAACTCCAAAGCCTCCTTGAAAGAGTGTGAATGTGAATGAGAGATACGATGTCCCATTCCTTTTTGTCTTTCCTCTCTTTGGGCTGTCCAAATGAATCCTTCTATGTGTTTGTGGGTGCTATCCATTCTTGACAATGCTTGAACAATTTTATCATCCTTCACCACCAATTGATCATGCAAGTCTTCCAAAACCAAAGGATTTTGTTCCAACTATCCTTTCCTGCCATAGACTGATTTTTCATCATGTGTAGGGGAAGTAGAATCAATTATCATTCTAGAAGAAGCATTAAGATCACCCAAAGAATTGATACAATTTTTTTCCATATCACTAGCATGTTTTATGCTTTTGTAATATTCAAGGTTAGAGTGCACTTGCATACACTTTGCAACCCCAATTTGTAGCATTTCATGTCCTAAAGCTTTGTCTTCAACATATTTAGTCAAAGTATCATCATCATAAGCTGATATATTTTCCATTAATAACCAAACCCAATATGTAGTATGCAAAACAAACCAAACATTATCAAAATGCAAGATCTTCTCAGTAGACAACCTTTTAGTCTCCATAATCAGCTCTTTAAGACCAAATGCTTCATATGATCTTAACAATTGTTCTTTCATTGTAGGTGATGCATGACTAGCCAAATTGAAATGAAATATGTTCCATTCCACACAAATGGGTATATCACTTGTGGTTGGTCCATCAAGTAACTATTATCATTATTATTTTGAGCCTTCAAGGAGCCCTCTAAAAGAGGACAATCATAAACTCCAGGATGCAAACTAGACCAAACTGAATATCCTAAATCATTCCTCCTTTCTTCTTCACACAACTCAACATGCTCTTCTTGTGGGCTTACCTCACAAAATCTCTTCCCTTGTATGCTCATCATCTACACATTCTTCCCTTGGAAGAAATGAGGACCTAATGTATGACTCTCTTTGTCCTCTTGCATTATCAAGTTGATTGCATATTTCCTTGACCTCTTATAAGTGTTTTATTGCTTAGGCAGCAAACATCTTGGATTTTTTGGCTCTTAGTGATCACCCATCACACAACCCTTGTGTCCTTTTAACATCTTTCAAGTATGGTGAAAAAAATTAGGACCTTTGTGGCTTGAATCCACAATATATATCTCACGTGTAACACTCTCAACTTGAGTACCATCATAGGGAGAATCAACAACATCATTACCTTCATGTGAAATGGATGCTACCTCATTATTAGAACTGCTGTTGCAAAAAACAGAATAGGTGTCATACCCTAGTGTCATGTTTTCAACATCTCCAATGGGATGATCCATGATTGTAACCTCTTCCACTTTGTGATCAAAATGTTGACTCAATGGTGTGATATGAATCTCCACTTGATCCAAAGTTATTTCTTCTTTAGGACTCCCACTTGATGACTGATTTTCACATTCATTATGATCACTTGTAGGCTACAAACTACAAACAAGTGATTCTTCTATTGTTCCTTGTTCTTGCACATTAAGCTCTTCACCTTTCCCAATGGCTTCACTCCTATCTTTTGATATTTCTTTCCTTTTTCACTGTTGATATGGACTTGAAAACATCAAGTCATCTTCATCCTCATCCAATATACACAAGAATTATGTGAAAGGAAGCATGTCTTGTATCTTTTAAGGAAGAGAGGAATACTTGTCATAGCTGGCCATAATTGCTTTATTTGTTGGTGAAACACGAGGACTCTTGTTCTAATAGATGCAAATGATCCACTAGAGTGCCCAAATTTCTTTGAAATTGTATCATTCAATCACTACAATTGACGGTTGATCTTATGTTGTGACTATTCTAACTCTTGCCACACCTGTGTATCCTTAAGCAACTTCTCCATGATGACTCATCACATTTCCCAACTGAAAAATAAACCAAACGGAATTACACACAACTTTGAATGCACCAACAGGCTGGCAAGATCCAAGCTCTGATACCACTGAAAGATCCCTTACCAATTATACCCTGAATTTTTTAGTTTTTCCCTCTTGCCATAATGTCAAACAGTTGTCTTGCATGGTCTGATTTGGTTTTGCTGATTATTTTTTTGAGTTTCATTGCTTGTTTTTTCATTGAACAATCATAGAGGAAAGCATAGAAATGAAGAGAATTATTGCATAAGTGAAAGAAAACAATTGCAACTCAATAGAACCCTTTTTTTCAACTATATCAGATCTGATAACAAGTTTCAAAGGTCTAATATATATTATATTAGACTATAACAATGGTCTAAAACCCCTATATAATACAATATCTAACTACCCAAAATGATAAACACATACTCGAATGTATAGCTCCAATTGTAGCTTGATTATTGAAGTCAAAATCATGAATCACTTTGCTGTTACAACTTCAAATGGTATTGATGAGTATGATGACGAAATAAGTGTTGTAAAGGATCATCAATAGGTTGGAAATAATGATAAAAATTAGGAACATCAACCTTTTACCAAACCCTAGGTGCCTCCCAAAATACCCAACAAGTAGCCTTGATCAAAACTCCACAAATAAGGTACCAAATAGAAGATAAATGGTTCCCATGGAAGAATATGCAATAAAAATCAAATACCCATGTGCCTTAGCTGACATAAACTATCAAAATCTATAATTATTTTATGATAACTCCCTTTTGCAATCCATTTTAAGTGCAAATCAACCTGTAATGAAGTCCAATGATGCCCAAATGGAAACCGAGAGTAGATTTCCCTATTCTATGAACTGGGTTTTCGTCTGATCCACTATCCTCCAAGGGATTTCATCCTCAAAAGACCTGTATGCTATTGAAACCCTCTTCCAAGAGCTCAAACCTACAATTTCTTTTGTAAAAATGAGAATAGAATGCTCAAAGGAGCCCAACACATTGCTTTATAACCTCTCATGGACTTTTTTTTATAAAAATCAATTAAATAATCCTCCTTGAGGGTCTTTCCTCATCAAAAGAGAGGGCCAATTTTTAGAAACAACTTTGAGTTACTAGGATGGAGAACTTTTCACTATTCACCTTATGATTTTTAGTTACTATTCACCTTTTACTATTCCATTAAAGCAAACCTTAATATTTTCACTTTAAACCTGGATTCATTAATTGAACTCCAAATTGAAAAGCTAAACTCTCAACTAAACTCCATAGCCCTCAGTTGGGTCCCTTAACCATTATGCTGACCTACAAGAACCCTAATAGTAGGCCAACCTCCGCTATAGATTGAGCTGTCTAAGGAAGGGACATTACATTCAACTAGCTGAATCCATTAAGAGTCCAAAGTGAAAAATGACTTCAATCTTTGACAGACTATTGCTCAGATACTATGACACTTATAAACTTCTCATTTGAGCCTATAGGATTGCGTTGGGACCCTCTATAATAACCTATCTCAGTTTTCACTATCTCGTAGGTGTTTTCCCGTGGTGGCAACTTTTCACTTGAGAAAAAAATTGTCAAATGCAAGTAGTGTAAAGTTGCAAAGTGGTGCAACTTTCATTCTCCAACTCGTGTTACCAAATGAACCATTCCAATGTGTCTAAATGGGTACTTTTATGCTAGGAATGGTCCTTTTTCACACCCAAACACACCAAATCACTTTGAACTATGTTTAGCCTACTAAATCCCTTAAGAGTCCAAAGTGCAAAATGACTACAATCTTCGATGGCCTGTTACTCAGATACCATGATGCTTAGAAACTTCTCGTCTTAGTCTATGGGATCGTGTTGGACCCCTCTACAATAACCTCTATTGGTTTTTGCTATCTCAGTGGTGATTTCTCGTGGTGGTGACTTTTCGCTTGAGGAAAAAATTGTCAAATGCAAGTAGTGTAAAGTTGCAAAGTGGTGCAACTTTTATTTTGCAACTTGTGTGACCAAACAAACTATTCCAACACATTCAAATGGGTACGTTTACACTAGGAATGGTCCTATTTTACACCCAAACATGCACATCACTCCAAGTTACGTTCAATTGGATGAATCCCTTTAGAGTCCAAAGTGCAAAATGGATGCAATCTTCGATGGGCTATTACTCGGATACCGTGACACTTATAAACTTGTTTTCTAAGCCTATGGGATTGCGTTGGGACCCTATATAATAACCTTTCTTGATTTTTTCTATCTCGGAGGTGTTTACCCTTGGTGATGACTTTTCATTTGAGGAAAAAGTTGTCAAATGCAAGCAGTGTAAAGTTGCAAAATGGTATAACTTTCATTCTGCAACTTGTGTGACCAAATAGATTGTTCAAATGTGCATAGATAGGTATGTTTATGCTAGGAATGGTTCTCTTTCACACTTAAACACACTGAATCACTTCAAGCTATGCTCAACCGGCTAAATCCCTTACGAGTCTAAAGTGCAAAATGACTGCAATCTTTGATGGTCTATTAATCAAATACCATGACACTTAGAAGCTTCTAATTATAATCTATAGGATTATGTTGGGTCCCTATACAATAACCTCTCTCGGTTTTCATTACCTTGGAGGCATTTTCTCGTGATGACGATTTTTTGCTTGAGGAAAAAGTTGTCAAATGCAAGCAATGTAAAGTTGCAAAGTGGTGCAACTTTCGTTTTGCAACTTGTGTGACTAAATAGACTATTCCAACACATTTGGATGGGTAGGTTTATGCTATAAATGGTCCTCTTTTGCACCCAAACACACCGAATCACTCTGAGCTACATTGAACCGATTCAATCCCTTAAAAGTCCAAAGTGCAAAACAGATGTAATCTTTGACAGACTGTTACTCGGATATCGTGATGCTTAGAAACTTCCCGTTTGAGCCTATGAGATCATGTTGGGCCCCTATAATATAATATCTCTTATTTTTTTCTATCTTGGAGGTGTTTTTCCATGGTGGTGACTTTTCACTTGAAGAAACAATTGTCAAATGCAAGTAGTGTAAAGTTGTAAAGTGGTGCAACTGTCATTCTGCAACTTGTGTGAACAAATGGACTATTCCAACACATCTATATAGGTATTTTTATGCTAGGTATGGTCCTCTTTCACACCCAAACATGTTGAATCGCTCTGTGCTACGTTCAATCAGTTGAATTCCTTAAGAGTCCAAAGTGAAAAATGGCTGCAATCTTTGATGAGTTGTTATTTAGATCCTGTGATGCTTAGAAACTTCTCGTCTGAGCCTATGGGATCAAGTTAGGCCCCTCTATAATAAACTCTCTCAGTTTTTTGTATCTTAGAGGACTTTTCCCGTGGTGGCAACTTTTCACTTGAGAAAAAAGTTGTCAAATACAAGGAGTGTAAAGTTGCAAAGTGGTGCAACTTTCGTTCTACAACTCGTGTGACCAAACAAACTATTCCAACACTTCCATATGGGTACGTTTATGCTAGGAATGGTCCTCTTTCACACCCAAACATGTCGAATCACTTTGAGCTATGTTCAACTGATTGAATCCCTTAAGAGTCCAAAGTACAAAATGACTACAATCTTCAACATGATATTACTTGGATACTGTGATACTTAGAAACTTCTTATCTAAGCTTATGGGATTGTGTTGGTCCCCTATACAATAACCTCTCTTAGGTTTTTTCTATCTCGAAGGTGTTTTCTCATGGTGGCGACTTTTCGTTTGAGGAAAAAGTTGTCAAATGCAAGCAATGTAAAATTGCAAAGTGGTGCAACTTTTATTTTGCAACTTGTGTGACCAAATAGACTATTCCAATGTGTCCATATGGGTACGTTTACACTAGGAATGGTCCTATTTTTCACCCAAGCATGGTGAATCACTCCAAGCTACGTTCAACCAGCTGAATCCCTTAAGAGTCCAAAGTGCAAAATGCTTGCAAGCTTCGATAGACTGTTACTCGGATACCATGATACTTAGAAAATTATTGTTTGATTCTATGAGGTCATGTTGGGCCCCTCTACAATAACCTCTCTTTATTTTTTCTATCTCAGAGGTTTTTTCCCATGGTGGTGACTTTTCATTTGAGGAAAAAGTTGTCAAATGCAAGCAGTGTAAAGTTGCAAAGTGGTGCAACTTTTGTTCTGCAACTCGTGTGACCAAACAAACTATTCCAACGCGTCTTGATGGGTATGTTTATGCTAGGAATGGTCCTTTTTTCACCCAAACACACTAAATCACCTCGAGCTACATTCAATCGACCGAATCCCTTAGCAATCCAAAGTGCAAAATGGTTGCAATCTTCAACGAGCTATTACTCAGATACCGTGATGCTTAGAAACTTATCATATGAGCATATGGGATAGCGTTGGTCCCCTCTACAAAAACCTCTCTTAGTTTTGCTATCTTGGAGGTATTTTCCTGTCATGACGACTTTTTGTTTGAGAAAAAATTTGTGAAATGCAAGTAGTGTAAAGTTGCAAAGTGGTGCAACTTTCATTCTACAATGCGTGTGACCAAATGGACTATTTCAATGCATATGAATGGGTACATTTACAGTTGGCATGGTCCTCTTTCACACCTAAACTTGTTGAATCAATCTGAGCTACGTTCAACCTGCTGAATCTTTTAATAGTCCAAAGTGCAAAATGACTGTAATCTTCGACGGACTGTTACTCAGTTACCGTGATGCTTAGAAATTTCTCGTCTAAGCCTATGGGATCACATTGAGCCCCTCTACAATAATCTCTCCTAATTTTTGCTATCTCAGAGGCGTTTTCCCTTGGTGACAAATTTTTACTTGAGAAAAAAGTTGTCAAATGCAAGGAATGTAAAGTTGCAAAGTGGTACAACTTTTGTTTTGCAACTTGTGTGACCAAATAGACTATTCCAATGTGTCTGAATGGGTATGTTTATGCTAGGAATGGTCCTCTTTTGCACCCAAACACGTTGAATCGGTCTGGGCTATGTTTAATCAACTCAATCCCTTAAGAGTCGAAAGTGTAAAATGGTTGCAATCTTCGATAGGATGTTACTTAGATACCATGATGCTTATAAAATTATTGTTTGAGCCTACGAGATCATGTTGGGCCCCTCTACAATAACTTCTCTCAGTTTTCACTATCTCGGAGGTGTTTTCCCGTGGATTGCTAAGCTTTAGAATCAAAACCATTTGTTGTTGGATGCTAGCCTCAGCCATGAATTAAAAACAATGTATTTTGCTATGATATTTTTTTTATGGGAAGGATCTCTTACAGTTCATTTGAAACCTTTTGGTGTTAAAATCCCTACCACTAGACAACAATATAACTCAAGATGCATGAATGATACACACAAATACATGAAGTATACACATGAATCATGAAGAATGCATGTGAACACATGAATTATACATTGGAAGAATGAAGCATACAAGTGAATAAGTGAAGCATACATGTGAATAAGTGAAACAAAAGTAATGGAAGCATTGCAAAGGATACAAACCACCAAGAATGGAGCTTATTTACACAATCACATTAGATGGAGCTTATTGAGCAATTGACAGTAATTATTTAAGCATTAGATGTAAAAAAAACACATGCCTACAACATTCAAGCATACAATTTACACTATACACATGATAACATCATTCAAGAATGGTAGTAGTAAAATAAGATTTTCTTTAATCAAAAATCCATAAGGCTATACAATGATATAAGTTGATAAAAGTATATACAATATATCCAAAAAATCCATACAAGCTTACTACAAAAGATCCATATGGACATAAAATGTCACATATATATCAATAGTACAAAACAAATGTTCCAAAATGCCACATAGACATACAACAAACAAACCTAATACATAGTCATTTCCCTCTAGGGGAAGGAAAAATATCTCGTGCTACCTTCGACAGTCAGCTGGATGGAGTGCCTATTGGTTCTCTTGTCTTTCAAACATGCTTGCTAGTTCTCCTCTCTTCACTCCTCTGGAGTTACAACTGATACAATAAAAGTATAGATTTTAATACAAAGAAATTGAATTGTGGAATGACATATAACAAAATATAATCACTTACCGCATACAAATAGTCATCATACACATTTACAACATTACCACGTCTATGATCTGGAGTGACAACCACCTATAGCAACCATCAAGATAGAAATTAAACTACACATAAGTATCATGAAAATTTTCAATAATAGACCATAAAAGAGAAAATATAATGTCAAATCAATTAATCTGTTGCATACCTCTCTCAAAGGATTAGAATTGGCTATTGTTGCAACAACTCCATGGTCCATCATGCCACCAACATCACCAGGGTTGTCTGATGTCAACATTTGAAAATGAAACAACATATCTGACAGTCATATAAACATGTTCAGGTAGTCCCTTTATAACTATCATAAACAAGCAACAAATGAAGATGAAAAGAGCATCAATATGACTATCATAAATGATCATAAATTAAAAATGTAAAAGTGTAGCAACTTCAAAGATAAAAATGCAAAAAAATCATGCATCATGAGTGCAGAAAGTTTTGAAGGAAGCTAGTAAAAAATGGTGATATTGATAACAAAAATCAATACAAGGTAAAGGTCAATGACAATTGAAAGGACTTGAAACACAATGTTAAGAAAACTTTGGGAAGTGATGGCAGTCTATGCAATAGTTCAATCCCTATTGGTGGTAGTGACATTGCATGAAAGAGTAAATGGTTGGCATCAGTTGAGACTATAGTATAGTGCTTATAGATCACAAAATGGTGAAATTACTAAGTCCACTGGGATAGTCCAAACTCTTGCAAATGCTAAAGTTCAGTTCTCATTGAGATTCAAATTGCATATGTTGACAAAGTAATGTTAATGAGGGCATGCTATCAACATAGTGATAATGCCACAATGAAGTTCACATGAATGAAGTGAGGATTACTATGTTACTAGAATCTTTCATTTGAAGGGATAATGAAATATACGATGAATTAGGATGTGTCTATGGTTTTACTATAGCACATGAAGTTGGTTGTTGAGGTGTGCAATAGTAATGGAGAAGAGAACTTTGGTCAATAATGAGTGGAAGGAAAGATTTCTTGTAATGGTACTTGTGTATAGGAAAAAATTTGGATGGAGTTGCTATAGCATAGAAGGGATAAAGAGACAAGACCAAGAGGGGATAATGGAACATATGGTGAAATAATAGAGGGTACAATGGGATGGGAGTCAAATGTGATAATGGAACATAGAATGGACTAGTAGAGATTAGTGGGATGGTCCAAGAGGGGATCGTAGAACATAGGGTGAACTATTAGAGGTTAATGGGATGGGCTTAGGAGGGAATAAAGGAACATAGGGTGAGTTAGCCTGGGTAGATAATGGGACAAGACCTAGAGGGGATAATGGAACATACAGTGAAATAAGAGATGGTAGTGGGATGGGAATAGAAGGGGTTAATGGAACATAGGATGGACTAAAATAGATTAATGGGATGGGCTAGGATGGGATAACAAAATATAGCGTGAACTATTAGAGGTTATTGGGATGGGATTAGGAGGGAATACAGGAACATAGGGTGAATTAAGGGAAGATAATGGGACAAGACCAAGAGGAGATAATGGAACATACGATGAAATAAGAGAGGGTACTGGGATGGGAATAGAAGGGGTTAATAGAACATAGGATGGAATAGTATAGATTGATGGGAAGGGGTAGGATGGGATAAAAAAATATAGGGTGAACAATTAGATGTTAATGGGATGAGATTAGTAGGGAATAATGGAACATAGGGTGATTTAGGAGGTGTCTAGGGTTTGACTATAGTACATGAAGTGGGAACTTGACTTGTGTGTAGTAATAATAGAGAAGAGTTATAGGATGAAACATGGATAAATATGGTATAACATAGAATGGATGAAGGAACACAGGGTGGAACATAGGGGATGATGGAACATAGGGTGAAATAATAAAGGGTACAATAAGATGGGAGTAGAAGGGCATAATGAAACATAGGATGGACTAGTAGATATTAGTGGGATGGGCTAGGAGGGGATCATGGAAAATAGGGTGAACTATTAAATGTTAATGGGATGGGATTAGGAAGGAATAAAGGAACACAAAGTGAATTAGGAGAAGATAATGTGACACAATCAAGAGGGAATGATGGAACATAGAATGGACTAGTAGAGATTAATTGGATGAGCTAGGATGGGATAATAAAACATTTTTAAGGTGAACTTTACTAGAGGTTAATGGGAACTAATTAGGAGGGAATATTAGACCATAAAGTGAATTAGGCAGTGTCTAAGGTTCGAATATAGGACATGAAGTGGGAACTTGAGGTGTGTAGTAATAATGTATAAGAGATTTGGTCAATAATGAGCAGAAGGAAAGGTTTCTTGTAACGATGTGTATACGATGAAATATGGAGGAAGGTGATATAATATATAAGATGTTAAAGATTGGGATATGTGATATAAAATGGTTAAAATATGCATGATGATAGGAATGTAAGAATGAGATGGACATTGAATGGTAAATATAATTAGGATCTCACAAGTCCAACCAATGTTTGTGTTTCTCATCAATGTTTTAGATTTGTATACACAAAATTATGAAAACTAACATTGTTTTACAACACCATCAATGAATAAAGGTTACCTGAGTGAAAGTTGTTTGAGGACATGAATAGTGAGGTGTGGAGCTTGAAGCTCCACCCATAAAATATATGACATCCAAAGCATGTTATGAGACAAACATTCAAATAACATTAAACTGTTCAAATGCAATAATAATATCTTTAATACTAGTTGCACACTTATGGACTCAACATCAAAAATGAATAATGGTTTGCAGGAATGGGGCACGTCTCATGAACATTGTGACCTTGAAATTTCATCATATTTATTCTACTAATTTAGTTATTCTTAAATTTCAAAATATAATTTAATAAATAAAATTAAATGAACTTGCTAAATTTTACCTAAGTATCAATGTTAAATGTATTATTCAACAATCCATTTGTCATAGCCATCGCCTCTGCAATTGATGTAGGCTATGTAGTTGCATCTCGATAAATTTGATAATCATACAAGCAAATAGCACCGCAAGTGCCACAATGGTGGGGTGGAGCTCGGGGCATACACGTCTCCTCTACATCAGGTTCTACTAGAGGCCTCACACATTGTATAATGGTCTGGGTGAACGAGTTAATTGACTCCAACATGTCCACCTCAAAATTGTCCTTAACAATGGAAGGAACGATGACATGGTCCACCATGGGTTTGGCCAAGGTTCTCAGTGCCAATTGTGGATTACGTCATGCACCCAATCTATCATGTGTGGATCCCCCACCTATACCCTGAAAGTCTAAGATGTCAAAATAATTTGGCATCTTATTGAGGAAAAACTCACAATAGAGTTTCCTCAAAAGGTACTATGGTACCTCATGGTTATCGCATAGAGGTTGGTCAAATACCATCCACCACCACTCCCAAAATTTATTTTTAATTAATTCATGGTGGCACCAATGGATGGGGAACCTCCTGCATGCATGAGATAAAGGTGTGTTGGTTCTTGGGTTTGTAAATAGGGCACACAAGTTGGCTTTGCTAAATTTTTATTTTTTCACATCTATATATGACATAACACTAGCATAAAATTAACTCATTCCTCTTATTTGACCAGAAATTTATTTTCTTGCTCATTTCTCCTACATGAGATACAATTGACTTCAACAATTCAAAAATCCCTCTCCTATAAGGGTGGGTTTCAACATGCTCAATTAATCTTCCAATTAATTATTCAATGTATCTTTTATTGTTTTCAATTTGATTTTGGATATTTTCTTGTGTTCCTTGAGGATGCCTATGAATTGATGGAGGGGTTTGAGGTTATTCTTATTCAAGAGGCTCTTCGTGAGGGGGTGATTGTGAATTCTCAATGTTTGGAGGTGGAGATTCATTCCTTGGGAATTAGAGAAAAGTTTTATTAAAAAACCTATTTCAATCTACATTCTAAATAAAATTTGAAATAAAAACAATAGAAATACATACCTCTTCACAAAATTTGACCTCTTTGACATGTTGGTGGCATTCTCGTGAAGAATTGTAAGCTAAGAGTGCAAAAAATGGAAGAGATTTGGTGAGCACGAGTTGTAGAGATGAAAAACTCCAAAACAAGCCACAGGTTGAGCAAAAATGACAAAGGAAGGCATGCTTTCTATTTTTATTCAACTTTTTCATTTAGCGCACGCCAAATTTGGCGCTCACAAAATTTGGCATGTGCCAAATGGTCTTTTTTGGCATTTTTTCTCAATTTGGCATCAAATTTGTGTCACAGATCCATGCACTTACCTAAGTCAAGTTGCCATGGACTGAAATCTACCTTCACTCCTGCCACTTTAGACATTTGAAAGTTTCTAAAGTCTTTGGCAATGCATATTTTGAAATAATCTCAGACCACATGGATAATGTGACACCACAATTCTTTGAAGCATTTTATCAAACATTTCACATGCCATCGATGTTTCCTAATTACACACGAGGTACCATATGCTTAAAATATTTTTGAGAGGTATAGATACATAGGAAAACCAAACAAGAATGACAAACCAAAATTTTAAGAAAATCAAACCAACAATTTTTTTGTGTGGTTCTGATCACCCATTCGCTTGCATACTCCTGCACCAGACACACTGGGTAAGCGAAATGTTCTTGAGTTGATAAACTCAAGAACATTGAAAGGTGCATGGGACAATAATCCCATGTTTATTTTTGATCCACATTTTCTCCTTATCTACAAGACCCTTCCCTGTTCTGCACTTCATCTCATCCTCAACATTGGAGCTACCTTCACTGACATTATCTTGTTTTTATGAACAAATTCTTACCATTGGTCCACCTCTATTCCCTCCACATTATTTTGGGCTACTACTCTTTATTCCTTTATTGTGTTTCTGCAATAAATTAGAACTTAATCTGCCCTTTCCATCTAAAATATTCCCTTTGAATGGTTGCAAATCATTGCACTCATTTCATTTCTCCTCTTCTACTCATTGCTTCTTCGCATTACAACAAAAAATAGAGCTAGAATTTTTCATCTGCTTCTCCTTCTCCTTCAAAGAATTCAACATATACTTTTATCCATCTTTTTGGATGGTATAAACATTCTTTCTACCATCATAGATGGCTTCCCTGTCAAACTGCCATGGCCTACCCAACAACACATGGCACATAGTCATAGGCATCACATCACACAACACCTCATCTCTATAAGAGCCAATCTGAAAATTGGCTAAACACTACTCACTCATAGTCATCTCATGCTCCTTTTGAAACCAAGAAAATTTGTATGGACTAGGATGCTTACTCCTTTTCAAACTTATATTTTCTACCATCTGCTCTGAAACTAAGTTATCCATACTACCACTATCTACTATAACTTTGTAGGAATTACTTGCAGCCTTGCACACAGTTTGAAAAAGACTTCTCCTTTGGGATGGTTTCTCCTCAACTGCCTTTGGATTCACCAACACTCTTCTCATCATGAGAGATTCACCTTCTTTTGGATCTTCAACTTTCTGCGATGCATCATGTTCATCATCTTCTTGTGCCAAGTGATTCCTTTCTACACTCTTCTTGTTTCCCTCTTGTATTTGATGACACTCAAAAGCACGATGACCAAATTCTCCACACTAGTAGCATCTAAATGGAAACCCTCTATTGCTACTACCACATCCTCTTGCTGATACCTCCTTTTCTTCAGTGTTTTGGCCCATCTCTTTACTTCATTTGGCTTGAATTATTCTTCAATATGATTTCCTTTACTACTGCTTGCTTGTCCCTTTTCAGTTGCTAATCTTCCTTGACTTTTAGAATTATTTAATTGCTTCCTCATTAACTTCTCCTCAGCCTTTAACACATATTGGTATGCTTCCTCAACTGTGGTAATTTTTAGCACACTCATCTTGTCTTGAATGTTAAACCTCAAGCCATTTACATACCTAGCTACCTTCTCCCTATCAATTTCATGCCTTCCAGATTGAATAGCCAACTTGTAAAACTCCTCCGTGTAATCCTTTACACTCATTTCTTTTTGCTTCAATTTTTGTAATTTATTGAATAACTCCATCTCATAATGTCCAGGTATGAATTTTTTCTTTAATATCATCACCATCTGGTTCTACCTTGTTATTTGGGGATCTCCATCCATTTCCTACTTTCTTTGCAACCCTTTCCACCATAAAGCAGCATACCCTTTCAATTTCATGTGGGGTATGTTCACCCGCCACAGGTCTCTAATTTCCTCCATTTTGAAGTACTCCTCTAGCTCTCCAATCCAATCGATTAGCTCTTTTGTAATGTTCTAGAAAAATTTGGCACATCCATTTTATTGCTCTTTGTGATTCTTTAAAGAGCCCTCAAAAATCTCTCTTTTCTAGCATCCTCTAGCCATTCTTCTTCTTCTTCTTCTCTTCCATGTTCTTCCTCTTCACTTTCTTCCTCATTCTTAGATTCTCTTTTATTCATAGTAGCTAACCTCACCTCATTTCTAATATTGTTTCTGATATCATCCATTATCATGTCTCAGAACCATTCCAACACTGTTTCTAATATGGGTCATCCTCTTTGGGGGGACATCTCTTTCAATCAATGACTTCAGCTCAATTGTTTGAGACTCCACTCATACCTACAACAATTATTTTGAGCTCTCCACAACTGTTACTTACTCCCCCAAATCCTAGTGGATACTCTCCATTCTTAGGATTTATTGCTTTGATACCAATTGATGCAAGAACCTTCTACTTGCCTATTCTCACTGAGTTATCAACAACAAAACGCAATAAATTGGGGTTTTATTTGATTTCAAATTTGTTCAGTACAAATGTTCACATCTGTAATGAAAATTTTGCAACAATTACAAAAGAAATTAAATCCCTCATATGGCCTCATCCTTTTATTTGATTTCAAATTTTTTCAATATTGAACCACAAATTTTTGTAGGGGCTTCTCTCTTACACTTCTAGGGTTTTTCACCTAAAAGGAGAAAGGTATCCCACAAAAACTTGGGGGTTCACTAAAGAATAATGCTAATATGATTAAAATATGTCTAAATAGAATGTATTAGATGCAAATAACTGATAAAGTATATTGATTATTAATTCTAAACTAAGAAAATGCACTTTGTTTGAAAACGCATTGTGATATGCAAACATAAACTAAATGACCTAGAAATGCAAACGAAACAAAACTAAAAACTATAAAATTGAATGTGTGCACCTGGAAATTTGTTGCAGATTGGAATAGAGACTGAAAATGCTGCTGATTCTGAAATTTTAGCCTATTGGGACACTCACACCATTCTGGGCGACCTAGTCCTAGATTTGGAAAACTGCACCGAAGCCTGTTTCAGCCAAATGGGTATCCAAATCTACGTAAACTCTGAAAAACAAGTGCAGTGGGACTAAGTCACCATTGATGGTGACTTAGTCCACTTTGGCTTTTCTGAAAACTCGATAGTGGAAACAGAAGCTCTCGGTCTGCACTTTCTATTCCTCTAGGTGTCTAGTTCTGAAACTCTAATTTTCAACACTATAATTGACCTTTTTTGGATATTTTGACCTAACCAACAAGGAGATGTCTTCAAAAAATTTGAAACTAATTCTTCAATGATTTCTAAGCCTTCAAGATACCTAAATCTGCAAACACACAAGGAAAGAGAGATAAATGTTGGATGTTAGGGCATGGGGGTTTTCCTTCTAGTCAAACCCCTTTTTAGGTAATTAAACCAAATGAAGAAATAATGTAATGAAGCATGGAATAATGCAGTTAGAAACTTTCCATGATGATAGATCTTTGAATTTCTATAGCAATGGATGAAGAATCTGCCCTTGAATGTCTTAGAAAGCTATCTTGATGACTTGAAATGTTAAAACCCTAGCTTGCTTGACTTAAGAACATGATGAATGATGAATGAATTATTAGGTGAATGAATTAGGGTTTTAAAACTTGTATTTATAGGCAATCCACCTAATTTTCCTATTAATTTGGTCCCCAAGGCCGACATGAAGGAAAAATAAACTTAAAATCCATTTTTTCCCACTCGAACCTCAAAAATAGCCCAAATGGGACTAAGTTGCCAAGCTGGGTGACTTAGTACCACCTAGATGGGACTAATTCACCTAGATGGGTGACTTGGTCCCACAGGGGCTCTTTTACCAATTGGATTATCAGGGAGTGAAGAAATCAGGTTTATATGATGATTTTATCAGGTATTTGATCAAATTAAGCCTTGGGATGCACAATATGGGGCCATAGGGTCCTATTAATGATGATGTAATGGGTAATTAGGGCTAGGGACACAAAGTTCAATGTGAAAGTATGATTAAATACACTTTACAACATTAAAATGAGGTCCACATAGCCTAGAAAGGTGCAACATCCAATATGAATGTGTAAGACACATTACAACACTAGATTAGAATTAGGTTTAATTTACGTGCCTTCTATATTAATGTGAGAATTCCATTAAATACATTTTACAATATTGAATTAGGGGAAAAATAGGTCCATTAGTCTAGAAAAAGTGTTCAAAAGTCTTTTACAACACTTTACAACACCTTTACAAGACATTGTTAGATGCATTTTATTCAGTTTGCAAGGGCCCAAGTCCTAATGTAGATGTGTAAAACACCTCACAACACTAAATCAAGGCCCCATTAAGTCCAATTTGTCATCAATTATTCCCATATCAAACAAGAGATACATTTTTTTGTGACACAAATATAAATGTTCATAGTATCACATTTGATGACTCTGTTGTTTTTACTTTCACCTGGCTGATCCCTCTCATTGGCACACATTATCTTCACTACCACACTTTCTCTTTTCTTTTTCTACACAACATAAAACAATTCAATGTCTATCAGTCTCACTTGACCTTCCTTCTTTACTCACTTGTGCACAAACTTTCCTCAGCTGCCCCTTCATTTCTATTGTCACGCCTCTATCTTCACTAGCTACACTTTCTCTTAACACATGCTCTCTCTATTCTACCTCAAAACCATGCCTCTCCTTCTTCTCTCACGGGATTTCTCATTTTTTTACTATTTTGGTGCCCCTTTTTGTTTCATCGTTTCATTTCCCATGAAGATGAAAAGCCAAACGTTTATTTAATCATTCAGATTAGAATGTTTCCTTGTCTTTTCCATGGGTTATCTTTTCACTAGCTTTTCATTGATCATGTTATGCCTTTCAATCTTCTATCACCCCTTCAATCTTGTTGTCTTTTGTCCTCCATTAGTCAATGGTAAAACAAAGGTATGCTGCAACCCCTTTTTTGAAGTTAAAAGGGGTAAAATTATACAAAAGTGTTAAATTATCTCTAATCATTGTCAAAGGTAAAATGAATAGATCGACCTCCACATGAATTTGCTAAACCTTCCAATGAAATGCTAAGTCAAGTTGCCATGGATTGAAATCTTCCTTCACTCCTGCCGCTTTAGACATTTGGAAGTGTCTAAAGTCTTTGACAATGCATATTTTGAAATCATCTTGGGCTGTGTGGATAATGTGATACCACAATTCTTTGAAGCATTTTATCAAATATTTCACATGACATCGATGTTTCCCAATTGCACATGAGACATCATATGCTTAAAATATTTTTGAGAGGTTTACATACAAAGGAAAGCAAAACAAGAACAACAAACCAAAATTTGAAGATCATTTAACCAACAATTTTTTTTTGTGTGGTGTTGATTGCCCATTTGTCGGCATGCTGCTGCACCATTTCAAGATGGGCTATTGTAGTTAGTCCATGTTGTAGTGTTTTTATCTTTCCTTTTTTTCACTTTTTTTAATGTGAACCTTAAGGAGGATATTGGAAAATTAAGGTTTACATATTCTAATTAAAAATCCATTGGTTTTAGGTTTAATAAATAATTTGTTCAAAGTTAGTTTTTTGTAAGGTGATTTTGGGGGAAGTTGTCTGAGAATATAATGCTTTATAAGAATTTGCACAATATATTGTAAAACACTAAATAATTAATAATATATATATATATATATTTTGGCATTTTCAGTGCAACAATGACATGATTTTATAATATTTATCCCTACAATCATTTTTCAATAGGATTGTTTAGCTAAATAGGGTATGTTGATATCCAGAAAGTAGGAAACCTCAATGGGAGGTAGTATATAGATGGATATATCATATGCTACTATCTCATTATATGGGGAAGAATTTAAATTACATAGGAAAAAGAAGACATACATTATTGAGGACCATTACAAAGATACTGTTAGAGTAATAAATTCATCACCTAATTAATTAATTAATTAATCATTAATTAATTGGGTCACTTTATGCTTTATTACACTTAAACTAAACTTAGGAGTGCTTTTATTTCATTATTTTCTTTAATTAATTAGTTGCTTTTTGCATGATTAAAGCCTCTACTATCAGAACATGTTCATTCCTATGAAGAAACTTGTCATGTTCTAATCTAACCCTAATCTAGGGTTAGCTTTCATCCTTTTCATAAGGATTGATTCATTGTAATTGTATTTCATTCTCTATGGCAACATATTCAATGCGACAGTTGTTCACATAGTGCATATTTGATGTTTTATCATAGCTAAGTTGAGCAATAATATCTTTCTTATTTCTTCATAGTGTGATAGGTTTATCATTGTAGGTGATTCTTGGCACTCTGTGGATTAACTTAGTCAATTCCAACATGGTATCAAAGCACCAGATTTGCTGTCGCCTTGCTCGTTTTCTTTGAAGAAACCAACTCATGCATTGGGATATGTGGATCATGGAGTAAATATGACATTATCATTGAGTCTAGAGCTGCCAGAATAGGACAAGGTTTTCCTTCTATTTTGTCAAAAAAGGCATCCGTTTGTCAAATCTGTGAGGGTATGAAGCTATAACAGTTTTTTGCCAAATCAGAGGGATTTTTCATCATTTTTTAATTTTTTTTGACCTTGATATCTCAAATAGTGCATGCTAGTGCAAAACATACCTCATAGGTGTGCTCAGATGGCCCAAAAACCCCTATTTTCCTATAAAATATGATAGGGCTTACTAAAAATTGATTTTTTAGTGTTTTTGGGGATTTTCAAAAAATGCTACCAGGAAAATCCGTACGGCTGTACAGATCCATATGAATGCCTCGATTTTTGTGCCAATGCATTTTTTAGCTGCCTCATTTTTCATGCCATTTGCCTCAATTTTTGTGCCCTCTTGATTTTTGTGTTGCCTTGGTTTTTGTGCCATGAAGGTACAACTAAATATTTTATTAATTTTTTAATCTTTAAATTTATAAAATATTTGGTTTAAAGCCTAAATGAACATTTTTAGTAAAATGGTCATATCTTGAGCATGTGGAGTCCATTTTTTGCAAACAAGATATCGTCAGAAATCTTGTTCCGAGCTTGATGCAGTGGTACAAATATTTTTTTCTCGATTTTGATGTTTAAACCGAATTATTAGTTTTCGCTTCTAGGGGCATATCTTTTGACTCGGGTATCAGTTTTTCATGATTCTTGCAGCATCAAAAATCTAGTTTAGTACTTTACACAGTGATCAAACTTATTTTCCTAGATTATGCCCCAAGTACACTTTATTCAGCTTTTGATGTTTTCACAATTTGCTTAATTACTTGTTTGTTTTGGCACTTGGGAATGCTTCGTTTGCATAATTTGGCTCTATTTCACATGATTTTCATCCAGTAAAGTCAATTTTCTCATATTAGTTCATTTGAAGAGTAATCATGGGTTTTTCTACTCACCCTTTAGTTGTAATCTTGGAATGGGATAATTATGAGTCATGGGCAAAGGGAATACTTACACATTGTAGGTGGCTTAATATTTTGCCTCATTTATATGACCTCATACCTGAACCAAACACACTAGGGAGAAAAATAGCTTGGGATATCATTAGAGATCATTTAGTAGGACTTATATGTTCTAGTGTCGATTTTGACACTATGTGTGCTATATCAGACACCAATTGTCCCCACACACTTTGGAATCATCTTTGGGAGATCCATGGAGACCCCAATCTCTCTCCATACCTAGAGGATCCTGCTTCATATTGTCTCTAACCTATGGATACTACAGATTGTATACCCATTGACGATGCTACATTAGAG
Organism: Sequoia sempervirens; assembly: GCA_007258455.2. NCBI lineage: Eukaryota > Viridiplantae > Streptophyta > Pinopsida > Cupressales > Cupressaceae > Sequoia > Sequoia sempervirens. Next base: position 405,003,384 of record VDFB02058242.1, read on the forward strand.
GACCTAGAGTATCTAGCAGGTTTTGCACTTTCTGATGGATCAGAGGCTTGTCTCCTAGTTCCTACTCTTTAGAATGAGATTACACATGCATCATCCATTGTTCTTGATGAAATCAGTATCACCACATTGACCCCTATGGATTTAGTTTAGCATCATGACCATCTTGGTCATTCATTTTCTGCTACATCATGGGATTCTTATCTTGTAGACACATCATTGTTTGTTGAGTCTCACACTATAAATATTGAGGATTATATTAAGGACATACATCTTTATCTTGATAGTCATATTATCACTGTATACCCACCATTATCAGTACATTTAGAGGTTGTATTTTAGGAGTCTTCACATCAGTTTTGATTTGGCATCATTTGTTTCAGTTCATTCACAAAGATTCTTCAGCATCCTATCATGGCATACATCTTGAGACATATTGGTTCATCACTCTTCACAGGGTTTCTTCAATATCGTCCTTTGGATCTATTTCTTCCCAAGGGGATGAATGTTATTTGCCACTTCAGGATTTCTTTCTGGATTCTACATCAGGCATCCACCATTGCGACATGAGTTTCTTCATTGTGGGGGAGCCTTCTAGTCTCTTTCTATCTCTCCTATGGAGACCATTGTATATGTACTTATGTGATAGAAGTTGTCTTTGAGGGGTATCATGTAATCCACCTTCTATCCTTCTTCTATTAGTGCATTACATTCTTTTATTTTCTCTCTTTTGGAGGGGAGTTTTATTCCCATGTGGTTTTCTCCCTTTCTCTAGTTATGAGAGTTTCATTTATGTACATGGGTACCTCACCAGCCATTAGGGTAGGACCCATTCATGCATCCATTCATGTATTTATTTATCATAGTTTAGTTTCTCCCTAGTTAATCTTAAGGGGGGTTGCTAGAGTAATAAAGTCATGCCTAATTAATTAATTAATTGGGTCACTTTATGCTTTATTACACTTAAGCTAAACTTAGGGGTGCTTTTATTTCATTATCTTCTTTAATTAATTAGTTGCTTTTTGCATGATTAAAGCCTCTAATATTAGAACATGAACTGTCTCATTCATTCCTATGAGGATACTTGTCATGTTCTAATCTAACCCTAATCTAGGGTTAGCTTTCATCCTTTTCATAAGGATTGATTCATTGTAATTACAGTATTTCATTTTCTACGACAACATATTCAATGTAGCAGTTGTTCACATAATGCATATTTGATGTTTTATTAGATTTGAGTTGTTGAACAATAATATCTTGCTTATTTATTCATAGTGTGATAGGTTTATCATTGCAGGCGATTCTTGGAGCTATGGATTGAATCAGTCAATTCCAACAAATACTAATAAAGTTTTATACTTTGATAATGGTCTTGGCCATTTCATTGTATATTGCGATGGACAAGATCATGAAAGTGTTGATTCTTCCCTTTTATTTGCTCCTAGTAATGATGTGAATGATTTATTGATAATTTTTTTATTGTGTATGTTCAAAGGATGATTTAAGTGTTGTTTTAGTTTCACCTACTGGTGAGATTTCTAGGTATGCATTCAAGTTGAGTTTAAAATGCACTAACACAATTATGGAGTATGAAGCTCTCATGTTAGGACTAAATATATCACAATCATGGAATTAAATTCTTAATAATTCTTTGAGGCTCAAAGTTGATTGCCTTACAAGTAAATAATATCTATGAAACAAAGGATAAGATATTAAAAATGTATAAGAATGTTGCTTGGGACACCATAAAATTTCTTGATGTATTTGGTATTAAACTAATCATAGATCAATAAATGTTATTGTTAACGCTTTAGCTATTGAAGCATTCTAATTTTAATTTAGGTTAGTTAATTTTCATTTTCAATCTAGTATTAAATAATTTATGAAACTAAGTATATCAAATAACATTCACAAATGATGATTATTTGATGATACTCAACACACACATATATATGTGTGGGTGTTCTTAAACTATATTGAAAAATTTGATGGCTAACTAATTGATTGGCATCCCATGTCTAAATTAGAAGATGGTAAAGAAATGTTGGATAATGAAATAGTGTAGCTAAAAACCAACAACATTCCACGAGGACTAGTAGCATTAGAAAGAATGTTTGATAGTGTTGATTATTGTTATGTGACTTTTTTACCTAAAGAGAAAGTTATGAAATAACCCTTTCAAATTAAAAGGGAGATAGAAAAATAAAGGATATTATGATCCTTTGGTTAAAAGAGATATTAATAAAGAATATGTATAAGAACTCTCTTAAAAAGGTGGAAGGATAATTAGTTATTTAAGAAGAGAAGAGAAAAAAGAAAGGAATTAGAGGGAGAAACACAAGAATTCAAAAGGCACAAAAGAGTGAAGCTTAAGGTCATGGGTTGGCATTGAGGCATTTGGAGAAGGGGCACATAGTGTGTGTCCAACTTGGGGTACAACAAAAACTTAGGAGTGTCTTGGCTAGGGTTGTGCTTAGACAATAAGCCCTGTGAGGAAGGTTGTTTATATTGTATGACCTGTGAGGTAGGTTGTTTAAACTGTAAGGCTCGTGATGTAGGTTGGGTTCTGTGTAAAAATTGATCCTTCGAGGGTGTTTCCTTGCTGTGAAAGGCATAGACTTGTAGTCATTCCTCTAAGTGTCCGATAGTATCCTCTCAAAATATATTTACAGATAGGTATTGAAAACCATTGATTCAATAATATTAGGAATATTGTCTATATGATTTTGGTGTTAATATGATTAACCTATGCGGAGGTGTTACTCCATATATTATGTTAGTTACCTAATTGTCACATGTATAATTTACATTGATTATTCACATTTACGTTGGTAACATCACATAACTCAAATTATCTTAATTCTAATATTCATTATATTAAATCCACTGCTAATACTTAATAACTATAAGAGTAAAACTAACACCACATTTTGTATCAGAGCCTAATAATCATAACCTAGTTTTGTGACCTATGATTATTAGATTGATTATAATATTTCTTTTAGGTAATTCTAATCATGTTTAGAGGTACACATCTAATGAGATACCATTCAAAATGATCACCTTAATTACTAATAGCTATTTATTCATATTTATCAAAATCTCAAAAGGACACATGGTGTGCTTTAGACACTTTAAAACTCCTTTTTAAGAAGAAAGGACTTTAGACATAAAATTTGGCCTATTAACATCAAATTCTTGAAATAATATCATCTATAATTTTTCAATAATTTCAAATACCTATAATAGGTCTAATTGATCTTCTATATTGGAATGAGATCATTTTTAAGTAAAATAAATCTTATAGAGAGACATACATGATCCTTATTAATAATTCTAGTAGCTAAATAAAATATAAAATTATTAGATGCAAAGGTATTTATTATCTTACATTAAGAAAGAAACAATCATTTCTCTTTTGAAAGTACTTTTTCTATGTATGCATTTTTTTAAATGATTCATCAAAATAATATATTGATTGAAAGGAGATGGATGATGATAATTACATCTATCTACATTCTTTTAATTATAAAATTATAACTTCATATTTATTGAACAATCCTCACAAATAAAAACAAATAAATAAATAAAATCTTAATTATACTTAATAAATTATAAACACCATATTTATTTATTTTATATATAAATCGACACCCTTCATTTCAACCCCCATATAAGAAGATAAAAGATAGTGGAATAGATCATTAGAAGTACATAAACAACTATAATATAGATGCTATGTACACCTTGGTACACAAATTCATTAGATCACGATAAAAAATCATACAACATTTGATATATATATATCATCAGGCAAATTCACTGTGGGAAAATTCACTACCATGACAAATTCACTTCAAGGAAAATTCACCACCAGCAATTCATTGCCACAAAAAAAAATCACAAACTTTTAATGCGATGAATTTTCCATGGTGGTTAATTGTTGATGGTGAATTTTCCTTGAGGTGAATTTGTCATGACTCCGCAGTGAATTGTTGACGGTAAATTTTACTGCTGATAGTGAATTTTCTTAGAACCTTCATTGAGGAAGGTGAAGGGACATTTTTCTCAACAATTACACTCCTTTATCATTTGAAATAGAAGGAAAATGCATGACATTGGGCCTAAAGCATCATCATACCTACAACTGACATGAAAACTACATCCCATCATATGTACATAAATTTTTGAAGCCGCAAACAAAAATCCTACGTAGAAATGGTAGTTTTAGGATAGATGAATTTTGTTAAATGTTGTAGTTTCGGGTGCCATGACAAAGCAAGTGACTTGTTTGGCAAAAATACCATGTTTGGTTTCATAAAATGTAAAAGCTCAGGCAAGGCATGTAAACTGTTTGAAAAAATGCCTCAAGAAATGTGATATCATAGAAGGCTATTGATAACACGATGCAGAATAAAGGCACACAAAGCAAGCCAAAAGGTCGAAATACAAAACAACACAGACTTGCAACCAAACAAAGCTGGGTAAACATGCATTTTACCCACTAATTTCAATTCATTTGCGCCATCAAATTCAATGATCAAAACATGAAAATAGGATTTTCATCTATGGCAGTACATCAACACATTTTTTCATCATATCATTCAACCATAATGAGTTGAGAAAAGAGGACAAATGCCAATGAATTACAAATTCTTATGACAACATATCCATCGGCTCTATGAAAATTCACTGTCATCAATTTATCGAAGGAAAATTCACCGTCAACAATTCACCACGGGAAAGTTCATTGCCACCAGCAATTCACCGTCACAAAAAATTAACCGTGAAAAATTCATGCAATTAATTTTTCGTGCGTGAAATTGTCATGGCGGTGAATTGTTGGCAGTGAATTTTCCATCAATGAATTGCTGGCGTGAATTTTCTGGATGCCATATCCATCATATCATATGCATACTTCCAATTTTTATTTAGTATGTGTTCTTCAATATACCTGTGTTTCCATGGATAGTTATGTTTCGAATATCAATAGGTTTCAAATGCATACTAACCATAAACATATAAGGTTTTCATTGCAAGTTCATGAATCCATACAATTTACCATGCTTTCAAAGTTGGATGAATTTACAAATCAGTGTTACAAGATTGCGTCCACATCCCACAATATATGGATTGTAATTTTATAAAACCATTACATATCAAATTACAAATTGTGAATGCATAAATCAACTGATCAAATAACATCAAATTGAACTATAAAGCTATGTAAATGATCAACTAATTACACAATTCCAATGAAATTGTTCACAAAAGATCAATTAGAATTCAAATAACATGAAAGAGAAAAGAAATTCAAATGGAATCTAACCAAATAATGCAAACCTCAATCCCATTGTGAGATTATGCTTAAATTGGATGTGGAGTGCTCAATTCAAATAAAATCCATGATGTTGCAAATAAATTGATGAATAAATGAAGTAAAATGACTCACAAAATACTCTCAAATTGATCAAATTGGGCAATCAATTCAAGAGAGTAAGTTTGCTCAATGCTTGTGAATCCATTATTATGTGAAATGGCCTACTCTTTATAGAATTTGGAAATCATGATCAATGGTGAGGATCAAAATTTCTAATAAATGGATGGAATTGAATGAGAGGAGTGAACATGGATCAAGGATGAATCAAATGGTTGATAATCGATGAGACATGGATCAGGATCAGATCAATGGTTCAAAATACATGAGAGACTAAACCAATTCCCTAAATTTTAGGAATTATGTTGGGAGATATTTCCATCTGGAGGGAAATATTTCAATTCCAAAAAAGGAATATTCCATAGGAATAGATTCCTTTGTGCAAGTTGAGGAAATTCAAGATTGGAAAGAAATTAGCTAATTAAACAATTGATTAAAATAATTTGATTATTCAAGTGGATGAAATTAGAGACTTTTAATTAAACAATTAGGAATTATTTAATCAAAGAGAAGTATGAAATTTAATTAAAAAATTTGCATTATCTAATTAAATGAGAATGGAATTAGTATAAAGAAAAGTGAATTAATTTGATAAAATTGATTTATTTAATTAATAAAAGAAAAAGTGAATTTAACTAAATAATTGACATTATTTAATTAAATGGATCAATTATGTGAAATAGACTAGAAATGGTATTAGTAAGAAAAATCAAGTATGTGATATTAATTAAGATAGTTTTAAGTGTCTACATTTTGCCCCTATTTGAAGCAATGCACTCGTTGCATTGTTTCAAAGAACTGATACAACTTGGATGTAAATTAAAAATTTAAATGAATTTAAATGCCCCACTGTGCCCTAGTGGAAGGACTACTGGTATATTGCCCCCTCAAGAGTTTGAGTGGAAAAAAATGATTTTTGGTTAGGTTCACAACATGGATACAAGATTGGTTTTGTTGCATAAAGGACAAAAATAAGTCCTAAAAAGGATCAGATACTGACAAGGTTGTAGAAAAAGATAGAAAAATGAGGTACATGGTCAAAACCCTAGGTTTAGGTAGGTATATATGCTTATTTTAGGGAACTTCCAGCTCATTTACACACCTCACTTTTGAAAATTTTGAGTTGTTAGAGGGATCTTGTGAGAGAGATACTTGGAGCATCTATTATTCTAGAGTTCATCTTGCGTGCCTAGCATCGAGTTGATTGGGTTTGTGAGTACCAACAATCTCCTAGGTTAGGTGGCCGAGTATGGGCTTTGAAAATCACCTTGTGATTTTTCTTGATTAGCGAAATGTAGTGTAGGATTTAGGAAAACAAAAGCATGGAACACAGTCACTGACTCTATGCCTTTGTACAAAGGTGTGGCTTCTCTATAAATGTGTGAATGTATTAATTTAGTTTTTGCACATTGTAATAGAACTACAAATTTGTCTTGCACATTTTTGAAATACCTTGAACGTTTATAAATTCGTAATAGTGTGCACCTTTGCAATAGCCTCACACTTATGCAAAAAACCCACACTTTTGTCATTTAAAAATCTAGCTGTTAGAGACCTAAATTTGCACCCCTTTGCCAAGTTGCGAAAGAACTCAACAAATTTGGACTAACATGGAACTACTTTCAGGCTTTGGGTATTCTATTGTGAAAGTAGACCTCCAGATTATGGGTTGGCTCCCCTTTTGATGTCACCTAAACTAATGATTTCTTGAGGAAAAGGGTAAAAAGATGTATGAAAATGAAAATTAATTGAAAACTACTAAGGGTGATACACCAAAAAACTAACTAAGAATTGCAAACAACTTACACACATTCGAAAAAAAGGTAAAACTTGGTTCACACAACTCATTTTCTACATGCATTCTTGCATAAGTAATTTATAAGGAGGTTTTTTTTAGCAGAACTCTTAGAAGGAAAAAGGGTTTCACAACTAACAACATTTGCATTTACTAACACAACTTATAACCTGCAACAATACACTTTTCTATTAAACATGTTCTTAACAATGAGACAAATCTAAAGGAAAAAGAGTTTCACAACTAACAACATTTGAATTTACTAACACAACTTATAACCTGCAACAATACACTTTTCTATTAAACATGTGCTTAACAATGAGACAAAACTACAAGGAAAGCTAAGTTTCATAAGTAATTTGATCAACCATCTACTGCACACAGTAAAAAATCAAATGAGAAGGAGAATATTTAATGTCATTGATTCAAAGTACTCAACTGGTATACAAGTCCATCTTTGAGTTACAATACTGCTCTTGCTGAAAATATAACTCCCAAAATCGAGCTATCACCCTTCTCTAGAAGGAAAGAACTAACTCCAATAACAAACATTGAAGTTACTTAAGAAAAAATTCACACAACTCCCTCACACAAGTTCCTCTAGAAGGCTCTGGTTGGATGCAATAGAAAAGGCCAAAAATAACCTTCTAAAATCACTCCAAACTGTCCTCCACATGAAGCAAAGTCAAGCCAAGACTATAGTCACACTAAAAACGTGACAAAAGTGCCTCCAAATAGCTCATTTCCTCAAAAAAAGTCAAATACAAAACCCCACACCTTTCTCATGTCTGCCAATCATCATTTTCCCTACACATGTATTCAACCCATTTGATCCACACCTTTAGTGCCTTTTGCAAAAGCACAAGACTCCATTTTGTATTAAAAAATAATAATTTGACTAAGTGATTTATAATAACATCACTTAATCAAACCATTTTACATTTCAAAACAATGCAAAAAAAGAGGCCCCACCACCTCCTTGGATTACATCAATATTTGCATTAAATAAATAACATTGAATAAAAGTGATTTACAAATCACTTAAACAATGTCTCACAATTGATAAAAATGCAAAATAAATGATACTCTTCAAATGCTTGTAAAAGAATTCAAGCCAAAACTAAGCTCCTCCAAGGCATCTAACTCACCCCACTTCTGTATTTCAAAGCCATATCACTTGGTCAACATTTCATATTTTCAAATATGAGCAAAATGGGTCAATTGTTTGGCCTATGTTTCATATTTCCTATATAATGCATGTGACTGAAAATATCTCAGATTGTAATTTCTTTGAACAAGTCTCTTGTATGTGGTTCTCATGGCATGATGATTGCCAAAATAGTATGGCTGCCTTCCAATAAATGTATTTTTTTCTTTTCTGTACAACCATACTCACAATATCACTGTTTGTATCTTTGTTCTTAGCATTGATTCTTGTCATGCAAGAGTGTCATTGCTTATTGTTATAGCACTGCCACTTGTCTTGCTACTGTAATAATCAAGCACTGTTCCATTTGTTCACAGTTGTTTGAGATGCATTGTCTTCCAAATCAATGTTGATGAGTTGATATCAAATGGGTAAACCCCTATTGTTGATTCCTTTTTAACATTCTGGCTTAGTCTTTAAATGAAAAAAATTAAGACTCAATGAAAGGTAGTAGCCTACTTGACCATTCAAAAAGCAACAAACATATGAAAAGGAAGATGCCTATCTCAGACACAAAACAAAATGTATGCTTAGTACCTTATCTTTCCCTGCTTGATTCCTTTTATGTGGTCTCCTGATGTATATGGCTGATCATTTGAATGTAAGCTCCATTTTTGCACTATCTTACATCTTGATTGTTAGTAATTCTTTCAAATGTTCAAATGTTGGAACCCTTTGTGAAACACATTCTTTCTAAATAGATTTTGTGATGATCATGCTTGGGTTTGCTCTATTGGAAGACATTTTTGTTTGAAATGAATTTCATTCATTGTGCCAGATAGCTCAAATGTTTTACATTTCATAATGCATGTAGTTGGTTCAACACATTGCACTTCTTTAATCATTTACAAAAGGAAATAAAATGCATCTCTTATGTTTAGGAACTCCTTCATTTGTCAACCATATGACTTGATGGTTGACACATGTGAATGCATCTTTTTTAATGAAATTCCCACCCATTGAAGAGTCATGGTCATGCTCATTGTATTTTGGCAATGTTTGATAGTTCTTCTTGAAACCAAGAAAGCTCCCCTTTCTGCCCTATGGCATGCACTTGTTGTTGCTATCCCTTCATGAGATGTAGTATGATTTGTTGTTGCCCTTATAATGTGTTCATTGTTGCTGGCCTATTATCCACCTAAGACTGTCCTTTGCAAACTCTTAAAATTCATTGTTATAAGGAATCAAGCATTTCATACTCCACCATATCCTCACTGTTATCACTTGCAATCACCCCTTTGATCCCATGTTACTTTTCACCTTTGAAAGGACTGTCATTTGTAACTTGTATTCATGACCTTGGCTTCAAAAATGATATTCATCTTCTAAATCATGACTTCTTAATGAATGCTAGTATTCACTGCTATTTCCTTTTCTTTAATAATGTTGGGAAGACATATGCCACTTATGGTGGTGACCTAAAAGCTCACCATCCTAAGTGATGTGTGGCTATTCAATAGGATTGAGGTGAGATGAAATGGATAGTGTCATTCATGCAACACTGCATGATTATCTTTGTTTCTCCTTGCTGCCCCATATTATTCATGATGGTTTTAGGCATGACTTGATATCTCCTTCATTATTTTAATAGATGCATAATTGAACTTGATGCATCTATAATTGAACTTGATGCATCACATAAATTATTTGTTTCTTCAATAAAAATGGATCTTAGATCCACTTAAGAAGATTGAAAGACATATCCAACAAAATATACACTCCTTTTTACATGATGACAACCTATTGATTGATTCATTGTGAAAAGATGAAGGGTAACTCTCTTGATAGTTCACATTATGTGTTGCATCTTTTGAATCTGATAATGAAAGCTGATCAACTAGTGTGATTCCATATTGATTTAATGCATCAACAATTTAAATTGAATATCAATTTGATCAAGTTGCTCAATTTCATATTCTTCCTGAAACAAAAGCAAGAAGCATGCTGGGCTCAACCCTCATGGGAGCCACATTTTACTCCACATGCTATAATTAGTTGGATCAAAATAGTAACAAGACTTGTCCTAAATCTGCATAAAAAACTATTGGTGTAATTAAATGTTTTGTACCTTGTCCTAGGTCATAATTACACCTTAGTTAAGTTTACTTAGGGACCACATAGGAGGTTATTGGAGATTTTCCACTTTTGGTGGACTTGACATGTCATCACCTCATCACTTCCACCTTTTGTGGACACATCATGTGATTTTCTCTCCACCTTCTGTGGAGTGATAGGTTTTCCTAGTTGTATCATGTCATAAGATTACGACACTTGTCATAATCTTATGCCCTTCTATGCTCTCACCTTGGCTATTTAACCAAGGGGTCTCTCTCATTTGTAATCAATTAGAATCATCATATCAATGATATTGAATACATTCTATTCTTGTCATATTCTTTCTCTCTCTTTTGTGCTTTCCATTTGGTCCATAGATCTTGGTAGCCATAGCCAATTCTAACAGGAACAAACCAGTTAGATAAACAAAGCATATCATAGGTGTGTTTGATCACTCTTTTCTTGTTTTCCTATACACTTATGGTATGCTGTCTATTTTAATGCTTATGGACATCTGATTACATGTTTATAGATGTTTTGCACATATTGTGATTAGTGACTTTTTATTTCTCTCACAACACTCTTTTTTCAGATGTAGGAAACCTAGGAGCAACAAGGAGAGCGTCAAACAAAAGCAAGGTAGCGGGAAGGGATGAGATGATGCAGGACCAAGCCACCATGATTCGTCATTCCACCAAGAAATGATGAGTCCCTTTTCATTTTATGTGCAATTTCCTTTTTGTTTATCTATAGGTGTATAATATTTTCTTTATAAACATTAGAATAGCTCATCCCTTGGCTTGTGAGGGACATTATACACTTATGATCATCAATAAAGATTACATTTGCAATACATGTTGGTTCTCTTTCTTGTTTGTATGTAATTGCAAAAAATGGAATAATGCAATATGTTTTGACAATCTCCTTTATGCACATTAATGAACTTTAGTAGAACATGATGTATCTTTTAATGTTTAAATTAAAACACAAAAGAATAAACAACAAGTTACTTAATTTTAGCTGGAATCCAAAATCAGGTAACACTAGTGCTTTTGTTCAAAAGTGCACTTTTGTAATTTTAATAATTTGACCTATATTTTCTTACTTCAATTTTACAAACTTGACATTGTGTGCATTGTGCGTGTAGGTCACTTTACTTCCTTTGTCTTCTTAAGATCACATATAAGTGTTATTACATCAAAGGGAAAATTTGGTCCTGATGAGACCATTTATTTCCATGCTTTGGGATTGTGGCACCTTATACACATGCTTGAGATTCAAGCTCATTATGCTTTGATGACTGTTGTTGTAGAGAAATGACATTGATAGGATGCCTCATTTCATTTCTCGATCAACGAGGCTATCGTTACTTTGGAGAAAGTGTGGCATATTCTCTACGTTCCTATCCATGGTGATTGTGTGGTATATGACACTGTTTGAGGTGGGAAAGGACTGCTTTGGGTACTAGGAGTACCATAGGATTCTTTGGTAGAGGGCTAGGTGGACTTGAGATGCTTTATTGATACTACTTCTAACATCACACTTGTGCTAGTTGGCCTTATTATGAGCACATCACTTCCTGATCATCGATCCCAACATTTTAGTGTTCGATGGGGTGTTGCACTGGAGGGCATTCTAGAGGATATGACTTGATTTTCTTGGGGTCCATGTATTCTAGTGCACCTATACCATGATATGCATCAGGTCATTTATAGAGGTGGTGTTGCACTTTCTACTAGTTGTACCATGTTACACATTTGGGCATGGGACCATATTAGTGTTCTACATCCTATTTATGCCCTTCCTTGACAAGATGAGGAGCCATTTGTGTATAGATATGAGGGGATCTTCACTTACCATCATATAGGTGAGTTACCATATTGGAGATGAGTGATCAACGACATGGTCAAGTTAATCTAGAGGTTGTGGCTAGGATGTGAGCCATGCGATGATGATGATGAGCATCTCTTCTACTACCACCAGACTAGATGGATGATTGGATGTAATATTACCATTATAGAGAGATATTTACCTGAAATGTGCATGAGACAGTTTAGTGAGGCCCATAAAATTTCCCCTCTTGAGTACATGGCTACATTTTCTTGCACATAGAGAGTAGAGATGGTGGGTATAGATGCCTGATAGGGATGAAGCTTTACCAAATTTTTGTTATCTCACACCCATTCCATGGGATTACATAAGAGGACCTGTTGATGCTGGCACCACAATAAAGTATGATACTTGGTTTGTGTCTAGGAGGTGGTTGAGATTTTGATATCCCACAGCTATGCCCCTAAGGCAAAGGGGTGAGGGTAGCCACTTGAGATGACAAAGGCTTGCATAGGTGCATGATCAATGGGATTAGATGATACAATATGATCAACGCCAAGATCAATAGAGAGATCTAGATGGACTGCCTCTAGTATAAGATTGAGTTCATGACTAGTAGTAGGGCTAGTTGGTAGGGGATTGAGGGTTGGATCAGGATATGCAGTGGTTATAGGAAGATTTGGCTACCGCTTAGAGAGAGATGAGGCTTTCCTAGAGTAAGATCAACTTTGAGGGTATTCAGATGTAGTGGTTACATTATGAAAATAGGCAGAGCTACAATTAGCTTAGGAGACTATTAGGAGACAAAAACTAGAGGCTCATGTAGATACAATTCCCCTTGGCAGATACATACAAGATCTAAGGGAGATACAAGATGAGTTGTCATACTACAAGATCATCTATATGTAGGTAGTCCCAGTTGACAAGAGGAAACCCCCATATTCATAACAAAGTATCATGGGGGCAAAAAATCATTGGGAAAATTTGTGGGAAAATCCCACAAACAGTCTAGAGGGGGAGGACATTCAAGGAGACACTCAAGTGGACAACATGATAGGCCACCAAGCCACCAACCATATATCGACAAAGAGGACCAGGTCAGTAGTGGTTAGCTTGTATATAGCTATTTTATATTTGGATTTTGATATAGATGGAAATTATGTATATTCATTCATTGACTCTTTGTAGCCTCATGCATATATTCTAAGATATATCACATACTTGACTTGTATCATGGCATTGACGATTTTGATATATATGAGGTGATCTTTGTTATGATAGTTATATAATGTCTTATTTCATTCTTATGATTTCATGTAATGTATGCATTATGATTCTATGTGTATGCATTATGGATGATGTATGCTTATGTATGCAAATGTGACATTCTTATTATTCTTATGATGTGATGATGTATATGTTTATGTTTCATCAATGAGATGTACATGTTATGGATGATATGGATTCCTTTCTTTTTTACATTTTTGATATGACATATTATGCATATGTAGGATGTATGTTATGATATGTATGTTGATGGTTTATGGATGTAGGATGGATGCAATTAATTTTTTTATGCCATGATAATTGAATGCTAGTAATAATAAAAACAAAAAATAGAGAGAAGATTGAAGAATGAGATGTTCATTGATTAGCTTTTCTTTATTGATATTGATTCATTATTGAAATTTTACTATATATGGTGATGAGAGAGATGATACTACTTTGCTTTTAGGAATTTTCTTAATTCATCATAGAAATCCTTATTTTTGATATAGTAAATAGATACAATGCACCAAGGTATGAAGAACCAAGGAAACGTTGTATCTAATGTGATGGAATTTGACTCTACAAATAGACAAGAGTATCCTTGTTCATACCTAACATACATAAACCTTTTTTGATCTTGTTAAAGAAATGAGCCATCAAAGTAAGGAGAAGTCCTAATACACAAAAGACCCTAATATGTCCTATCCATTGTATTACTTGAGACTATCTCAACACATGAAAGATAAGTATTCACCAAGGTTGTATTACAAGGATATCCAAAAATCACAAAAAAAAAGTAATGATCAATGCCCCATTCCTTTCTCTCTAAATCATTTTGACATCATTGAGAGATCATTGGAATGGAACAATAAGATAAATCATAGGAAAAGGTTAAAATGAACAAATAGTCAATGTTATTCATATCTATTGCCAAAGAGATTATGATGTTCTTAGATGATATCCAAAATTATGCCCATTGTCAGAATGATATATCCTAGGATGTGCATTGGATAATGGTTTTGTGTTAAACTGATTTTATTAGGCCATTTATATAAACCTAATTAACATGCTCAAATACTAACCTTGACTTCATGATTTTTTTTCCTTAAAAGTGTACTTTCTTAAATATTGCACTTGATTCTACTTACATCACCAAAGGGTGGGAATGATGATCATTTTAATAGGAAAGAAAGATTATTATGGATGAAAGTGAGATGTAAAATATTTGAATGTTTTTAAAATATTTTGAGGCTATTTAGGGTTTATTATTTTTTGAATGTTTAAATTTTTTAGGTTATTTGAGGTTGTTTTGAGTTTTTTGGATATTTTCCAATTTTTTTTGTGTTTTTTGAGATTTTTAACTTTACAAATATTTTGCTATTTTTTGAGATTTTGAATTTTACAAATATATAAATTTTTAGGTATTTTGATGAGTTGTGAATGTTTTTTTTGGTGTTTTTAAATTATTTTATTTTTTTGTATTTTGATGATAAATGATACCTAGATCACGATGTCAATGTCATGTTGTGAGACATAAGACATGGATCAAGATTTATTTGAAAACAAGTTCAATTACCTACGCCTAGTGTCTAGAATGTTTAATATGTCATGAGCAACTCAAGATAATGACTAGATAAGTATGCAAAGATTTTCAATAGATTTGTATCATGCAATAAGAGTATTGGGTTAATGTTAGATATAGGCCATGGGATTGGATGAGATAAAGTAGGGTCAACAACAAATACTAGGTCAAGAATTTTCCATGAACAAGGTTGAAGTATACACCGAACCTTCATCAAGATCAAGATATTGTGGAAGATTTGGGTAAAGATGGAATGAATGGATGAAGGGAATGTTGGACTTATCATGAAAGATATGAGACAATTCCATTTTAATTGGTACATATAGATTCTTGATTCTACTCATGACGTCTATTTACCAAGTTTTCATTATAATACTTTCCCAAAGTTCCACCAAAGTAGTTTTTGTTGGAGGACAATTTTTTTCTCTACTATTTTCTCAATGTAGACACGTAAAATATACTAATTGACATTGTGCATCTAATCTTGACCTACTAACATCGTTTCTTCCATAATCATCCCTCACCGTCTAACCATTTAATCAAATCTCTGTATTTGATTAAATCCATCAATATTCCTCTCTTAATTAAATAAATCATTTTATCTAATCAAGTCATCTCTTTTGTTAATTAAATCAATCCATCTGATCTAATTATCCCTATTTAATTAAATAATCAGTTTATTTGATTAAATATCTAAAGTCTATCCATTAAATTAAATAAATTAAAACCTTATTGATTTAATCTAATACCATCTCTTTTAATTAAATAAATCAAAATCCTTATTTAATTAATCTCTAGTCATATTCTTCTCTTGTTTGATTTAAATATATCCATAAATTTGAGTCAAATAGGTCACATCATCTAACCTCTCTCATTAAATTAATTCACCCTTGATTAATTTAATCTCATCTCATGTCCCATCCTTTGGATAATGCAAGTTGCACATGAAAATAGGTTTAATTTATTTATTAAATCTCTATTTCCCTCACAATGGCATCTTTTGGAATATTCTTTCAATTTGAATTCAAAAATGCCAAGTCAACATATGCATCCAATAAAGAAATAATTTCATCTTATATGTCCTTTTCCTTGAGCCAAGTGATATTTATTACATTTTCCCTTCCCTCTTACAAGTCATTTCAACAAATTTGAAATTCAAATTTAGGCATTTATTGGCACAAACCCCAAATCTTGCACATCCTTCATCAATTCATAACTTGGCAAGTGGCATCATGCCATTGGATGAATGTTAGTCCCACATTGCTCAAATTTGGACATTAATCCATCTTGGAATTCTATAAATCAAATGCTCATATCCTCATTTCATCATACACAATCCATGCAAAGTTTCCATTCTAAAATACTTAGCCATTTCCATTCATCAATCTTGAGTTCTTAGCTAGGTTATTGCAGATTTTAGCTTGGAGTTCTCACCATTCATCATCAAAGTGGATCAAATCAACATTGCATCATAGGAATTGGGAAAGGGCCAATTTTCACATCAAATTAACACCAATTCCCCCATGGGATCATGGGTTTGCACATCTAATTAGGATTCAATCTTTGTTCTGTCATTTTCATTGTGTTCTTCAATATTTTCTTCTTAGTTTGAATGTTGTAAATGGATTTCATGGGGAATCCTTGTTTTGGCTTACATTTCCTTGTTTAACTCATTTACCCATGTTGTTTTGCAGGTACCAAGGTCAGGGTTTGCACATTTAGTGCTAGAAGGAGGGCTACATCTCACTTTCAATCCGTTTTCCTCAAAATTTTTGCATTTTCTTCACACACAGAAAATTCCAACACTAGGAGCTCAGCGTCGTTGTTTTGGCACCGCTAACTCTTCAGTGTCGCTATATGGCACTGCTTGAAATCAAAACTGTGACACTGGACTCATCCTGCCAAAATATTTGAATTTCAAACTCCGCCGCTGGACTCGTTGACCAGCCGAAATTTAAAAAAAATTTTAAACTCTGATGCTGGATGAAAATTACGATGCGGGGTGAAAAGAGTGACATAGTTGACCTCTCTGCCTCGACACAGAGTGACGCTGACTAGTAAGCGGTGCTCTAAGGGCACTGCTGGGAAGCCAAACTGCAACGCAGTCACAAACTCCGATGCTGGAAGATAGTAAAAGGGAAAATTTAATTCTAGCACGTGATTTTGATTGATGATTAATTTATCCTCTGTTTTCTATTTTTTTTCTAATTTCTATGTTTTTCCAGAATTTGACTATTTTTCTTCTTTGTAGGTTAGGAATCAAAAACAAAGGAAGGAGGAACATGAGGACAATGTCTTACGAAATCAAAATGAATTTGTTATCTTTTTCTTCCTTAGGACACTGGTTTTCATTTGGGTTTAAAAAGAACCTTTGATTTCTTTTTGCAAAAGGCTAAAATGAACAATAGAATCAACAACTCACTAGATTTTGTTTATTGGATTAACAATTGAACAAATGTCTTTCACTTTGTCATTTGGTGCTTAAAATGAACTCACATTTTGCTTTGTGGACTTAAAAAGAACAAGTGCAATGTTGTTTTTGTGAAAGCTTACTTAAACTAAAGGCATTGAAAAAGGACCTATGTGCTTCTCTCGCGCTTTATAGGGACCTTGAGAATCAAAATGCCTTTTTCATGACTTTAGGTTGAGACAAAGCAATCATCTCCACACTTCGATTTGGG
Source organism: Sequoia sempervirens (assembly GCA_007258455.2). NCBI lineage: Eukaryota > Viridiplantae > Streptophyta > Pinopsida > Cupressales > Cupressaceae > Sequoia > Sequoia sempervirens. The sequence continues at coordinate 405,021,237 of VDFB02058242.1, forward strand.
TTTAAAATTGAACAAAATCTTGTGCGAGTGTGAGTGGGGGCATTTTCGTGTATGTTCTCTCTCTTTGTTACCATCAAAGATTGATTGAGTTACAGATTTTGTCTTTACTCACTTTTGTTTATCCTAGAGGGACTGCCTTGGGGAAAAAGTACTCACGCAAGGGAACGACTCAACCGGTAACACTCTAAAGCCAAGAGTATTTCCAACTAGGATATAAATGTGGATATTGGAAGAAATGCCAATATCACGCGGTTGACTCTGACAAGATGGATCTGAAAGGGGACTCTTGCCATGTTGGGTCAACTCCTACAAATGGAAAGTCCTTATTAAAACCCATGTGCTAGAATTTTCCAAAATCCTTAATCTATTTGTTGGTGCAAGAACGGTCATTTTGAAGCCACCCCACACTTTTATGGTCTTCTAGTAGAAATGGAAAACATGCCATGGGAGTTTCATGGGTGTTGATGCTTGGCTGCCCCATATAAGTGAGTGTCGTGGAGGGGAGCCAGTGGGGTCAAACATCTAACCATTTGCTTGAGATAAGCGTAGCTGGACTTGTCCAAGTGGGAATCCAACAAATATTGTCTTACACATCCATAGGATTGTACTTGTTCTTAGGTAACAAAATGCATTGCTTGATCAAACATGTCTCAAAAACAAACACTTAACATCATCCAAATTTCAAACCCTTTTGGAGACAAATACAATTGACTCAATCCATATGTCATTTCTTTCCCTTGGGATTCACATCCTTAGAGGTTCCTAAACATTAGATTACATCTTTATTTGTTTCCTTAAGTAAAAAATAGGTAAACCCTTGCCTTAAGTTCATCAAATTTCCACCTAACATACTTTGTGGGGTTTGAAGAAATTAAGACATTGAACATCTTAGTTTGAAACTTAATCATAAGAAATTTTTTTTGGTAAAATAAATTCATTAAGAAAAGCTAAGCAAAATGAACTTTCATGTGTGTTGAAGACTCATCATTTAAAAATCCAAAGAAAAAATTATTGTTTCAAAATCCAAAAATGTGTGTTGAAATCAAATCATTCTTTGGCCACAAAGGTCTATAGGAAGCATTTTCATGCTCTTCAATACCTAGGTCTAGGCAAACAAAGTGTCCTTTTTAGGTTCATCTTAGGATCAAAAGCAAATCAAAATATTTTCATCCATCCTCCAAAACATCAAACATCATCTCACCATCACCTTTTGGAAAATCTTAAAATCATCCTTGATACTAGGCTTTTTTGGAAAAATCAAAATCATCAAAAACATTGAGACTAGGTCCTTGAAATTTTTTATCAAAATCACCTTTGGCTAGGTATGTGTAGATGCATCCTTTTGCATATGCTTAAGTCAAAGTCATCAACACTATCTTGTTTAGCTTAGTATATGTAGATGAATCCTTCTTCATATACTTAGTGAAACTATCATCTTGTTTGGATAGGTGTGGATAGATGCATCCTTCTCCCCACACATATCCAAATCATCATCTCTTGAACAAAGCTATCCTTTAGATCACCATCCAACATATTAGGATATTTTTTCAAATTAAAATAAATTGAGGAAAAATCCCAAATATATCCAAAAGTCCCAAAAACCTAGTATATTCTTCTAGATTTACCAAAAGATCACAAGATCCACATCATTCATCTTTTACATCATCACCATATCACCTCCTGATCCTTGACATATCCTAGATTTTCACTTTGGACATAAAATAAAGATCAAACTAGGGAAACAAGAGATTCATCTCTTTTTGAAAATTGATCCTTGTTTTATGGTTCAAACTAGATCTCAATACGAGAACAGCATGGAAGCCAACAAAGAAACACCCGCTTCAAGTGATCTTAGCCGAACCCCGCAGAATCAAGCAATCCATTGACCATCTCATTGTCCCAAAATCTGCAAGAGGAAAACCAAGGAGAAGATCTTACCTTTGGAATGACTCATGACGAAATGACCAAAATGCTACAAAATCTGAAAAACCATAAAATCATCAACATCATGATGAGGCTCAACCCTTCGTTATACATGCTTGAAATAGCAAAACAAGAGTCCAAACTACCTTCATATTTTGACATGAGTACCATAGTGGAGACATCATTTTCTCCAATCTCATCCACCATTCCTATCTCATCTACACCCCCATCCCAAAGCATCACGCAAAACATTCCGCAAATCATGACATCTATTGCTCCAACCCAACCCAACGTTAATAAGGGAAATACACTTCTCCAAGATCTTCAAGCACACCCCCTTGTTAATAATCAAAACTTGGATGCAAATACCACCTTGGAAAAAAACATACTTGAAAACCCACTATAAAAGAATGTTCCTCTCACTTTCCATCACGATCCATCATCATCCTTTTTTCTCACAACACCTCAAAATCCTCTCCTCACAAATTCACAAGAGGAAGAAGACATGTTCGGACTAGGGGGAATATTTGACACCACAACATTTTCACAAGAATTGGCACCCCTCACATTTCCACCTCTTCCACCATTACCATCATCATCCACATCACTCCTTGGTTTAGGGCTTCCCCCTCTACCAAATACCAATCAAACCACCATCCCAAATATCAACCAAAACATTTTACCAAACACTCAAAATTTGTCTTTAATATCGCAACACCAGATGAAAAATACATAAACAATTGCAACATCATCAAACACCCCCTTAACGTCACAAAGCATGGTCTCTCAAGGATGAACCACATCAATAGCACCATCCATCACACAAAACACCAATTCCACCCTCACGAATACCATTCCAAATCCACCTCCACCCCCAGCACCACCAAATTCCACAACATCAACCCAATACGATGCAACATTGCAAGCTGCTTTCCAAAGAGGATACCAACAAGTCTAGAAACAAAAATTTGAACAACTAGTTGCTCAGCAAGCTGCTCAAGCTGCGCAAGCCTCCTAAATAGCACAAGCTGCATTACAAGTGCAACAAGCCCAAGCATTATTACAACAACAACAACAAAAATCTTCCCAAGCTGCTCAAACATTGCAAGCATTGCAAGCACAAAAGGCTGTGCAAACCCTATTACAAAAACAAGCAACACAAGCACAAGTAGCACAAGTGCAAGCACAAGCGCAAGCTCAATATCAGGCACAACAAGCCCAATATCAAGCACAAATTCTTTCACAAAGACAAGCAACACAATTACAAGCATATCAACAAGCAATTAAGCAATATCAAGAGCAGCAAGAAGCAGTAGAATTGGTAGCCCAACAGAAAGCATTGTTGGAACAACAACAAGCACAAATCTTAGCACAACAACAAGATCAATAACATGCGTTGTTCATACAAAAGCAGGTGGAAGCCTATCTCGTTCGGTAGAACATACAAATACCATCAAACAACACACCGACCAACCCACCCATCCAACCCATGATTGAAACACCCCAAAACACTTTCATCCCACCCCCTGATCCGCAAAACGATGTAACAACACAAATCAAATTACTCTCACAACAAGTGCTTGACCTTCAATCAGGGTGAACAAACAAAACACCAAGCAACTTGTGTCCGTATCCATTCGATAGGAGCCTAGTAATGAAACCATTCCCCAAGGGATTTGAGGTCCCCAAATTTGACAAATATTGAGGGATGGGAAACCCTGAAGATCACATCAGGGAATTCCAGGTTCATTGCATGGAGGTCGCATATGATGATACTTATCTAATGGAGCTATTTCCTAGGAGTCTGGTAGGCCACGCTATGGAATGGTTCTCTCATCTACCATTAGGCATTAGAACATTTTAGGAAATCATAGATGCATTCATAAAAAACTACGCATGCAACATTGCAATGGATGTTAGTCTAGAAGAAATCTCAGCTCTGAAGCAAGGAAAGAACGAATCATTCACTTCCTTCTTACAATGATGGTGATCAAAGGCCAATCGAAGCAAGTGGACCATGTCGAAAGAACAACAAGTTTGCACCATCATTTCCAACCTTGACGGCCTCTTGGCATTCCATCTCAAGGTCCAAGGAATCACCACATATGATCAACTGATCCCTAAAGCACTTAGCATTGAACGAGCCCTCATGACTCAACTTGTGGGATCATCATCATACCGTTAACAACAAAACAACTTCCCACCATCCAATTACAACGATAAACCTCGCACTTGGGAAAGGAACAAAAATGTTACTAATGATGGTGTCGTCGATGCCAAGGTGGTCATTAGTGGTCCTTCCCAAAATACAACCACACCGTAAATCCAATCACAACACCAAAACACCCATCACATAGCATACCAACCAAAGAACAATCCAACCATCAATAATCTCAGTGATCAAAGAGGACCACCCCAACACAAGAGTTATCCAAAATGAAATTACACTACTTTGGGGGAACCACTTGAGGACATCATGAAAAAGCTCATACATGAAAAAGCTCATCAAAGCACCTACATTTGAGAATTACCAAGAAGCCAACGTTAAACCTCCTTGGTATAATGAGAATCAACTTTTTGAATTCCATAAAATAAAAGGCCATACCAAAAAAAGTTGTATGAGACTCAAAAATATCGTCCAAGATTTGATTGATAAGAAAATCATAAATGTGGAACAACCTATAGGAAATCATGATCTTAAGATATACACAAATTTGATGCCAAATAATGGCAACAAAGGGAATCAAAAAGATAAAGGGAAAGGTACCCACTCAAATGTAAATCATGTGTATGAAACAGTCATCGCCTCCCTAGATGAAAACTGCATGGTCATTACTATCAAGGGCGCCTATGCTGAAGATTGTGGAGTTACCACAAGAAGCGGTAAAGTAACTATTGCAGGATCATTCTAGCCAAACAAAACCCCTACATACAAATCTGCTCCTAATAGTTACAATTGCTCAAGGAATGATCAAACTCCCTATTCAAGTAGGGCCAACTCATGGAAACCACTTGTCAGGTCTTGGACCTTGACTTGCTATATAAAATCCTCCTAGGATGTCCATGGATTCATGCGATGAAAGCAGTAGCATCAACCTTCCACCAATGTGTGAAATTTACACATAATGGACAAGAATTTACCATCCATGGAGATCCCGAACCTTTCTCACACTGAAAAAATCTTGAAGAAAAGTATTACAAAATCCCCCAAGTACAAAAAAATGATGAGGGCCCATCCACACAATACATTAATCCCACCACCCTCACATCCACTTCTGAGACAGAGACACCCACCATTCCTACCATCTCTGACATCAAGCTCATCATCCAAGAGGATGGTTGTGGAAACTACATGCTCCCTAACAATGCTTTTGTGATAGGAGAGTTACCACAATCTCCTAGATTATGGGGACTCCCACAACAAAATCAAGCTTCCACATCCCAAACGTCTCCTAAAGACTATCCAAAATTCACAAGTTGGGGAGATCTGGGCCAAGAGGTCATTGAGACAGATCCATCGCATATGATATACCAAGATGAGAGACCAACAACTAATTTACCAATGGATGAAAGAAGCAAGGGTCTCCAAATGATGCTCGCAATGGGTTATGACAGAAATCAAAGACTGGGACAAAATGACAATGGGCTCATAATACCTATCATTCCATAGACGCAACCAATAACAAACCTTGGCCTTGGATGTACCCCTTTGTGTATAACCATACGTGGCCAAAGTCCTCCATTTAGAGCAGTTAATAAACCTTGTCAGCCAATAGCAGCAGAACTATGATTACCAGTATCTACAGGCCATGTCCTAGACAACTATACCTTTGATATAACTGATGTCTATAGCAATAGTGATGACGAGGATACCATGACCGATCTACCTAGGTTATTTGAAGATACCACCCTGTTTATGATTAGTACCTTATCCTTCGAACGAAACCATCAAAATCATGAGATCCGCTTGGTATACCCCCAACTCATTGATTATGACCAACGAGGACCACTAGTTCTTGATACATTCCAAAACGATGAGGCACTCTCAGAATTCATGGGATTGAGGGATAACATTCCAGATGGAGATCATAAAGTAGGGTTTATAATGGAGTTGGACACACAGGCCTATTATGGAGAAACGATTGAATCCTTTAGTCGTAAAAGCGAGAAATTAAGAATAATATCCAAGTCCTTGAGTGAAAACCACATCGTGGCACTCTTTGATAAGAAAAAAGTAAAAAGAAAGGATGCATCCAACGGTGAAAACCTCTCTGAGGCACCCGAGGATGGGGGATTCAATCTTCCTCTAAGAGCTATTCATCAGGAAAATTTAGCAGTTTTGGCTGAAAAATGCAATCCTGTCAACCTAGGAACAAAGGCAACCCCACATATCACATTCTATACAGAATCACTATTATCAAAAGAGCAAGAACTCCTGGTAGAATTCCTAAGGGAAAGACAAATAAACTTCGCATGGAGTTATGTTGACATGCCAGGGCTTGATCCAGAGACTATGGTTCACCACTTAGCAGTGTATCCAGAAGCAAAGCCTGTCAGACAAAAGCTTCAAAAAATGCACCCTCAGATTGCCTTATTAGTCAAAATGGAGCTCAAAAAGCTATTAGATGCAGGATTCATACGACCAATAGATTATCCAGAGTGGGTATCAAACTTGGTACCTATTTCAAAGCCTGACGAAGCCATTAGAATTTGTATAGACTTCATAGATTTGAACAAAGCATGTCCAAAGGATGACTTCCTGCTTCCTAACATCAACATGATAGTGGACATGACAGTGGGACATGAGATGTTATCACTAATGGATAGATTTTCAGGATACAATCAAATCATGATAGAAAAAGAGGATCAACATAAGACAACCTTCGCTTGTCCATGGGGGACTTACTACTGGAACATGATGCCATTCAGCCTAAAGAATGTAGGAGCAATATATCAAAGGGATATGACATTGATATTCCATGATATGATCCATAAAATAGTTGAGGACTATGTTGACGACATCCTAGCTAAGTCCATAAAGAGACAAGATCACATAGCGACCCTGAGTGCCATCTTTGACAGACTGGAGGAATACAAAGTTAGACTAAATCCCAAGAAGTGTGTCTTCAGCATACAATCAGGTAAACTACTAGGATATATAGTATCAATGAGGGGTATCGAAGTGGATCCAACAAAAGTGAAAGCAATCCTCGAAATGGAAGCACCAAAAACATTAAAACAACTCAGAGGCCTCCAAGTCAGACTCCAATCCATTAGAAGATTCATAGCACAACTGGTAGACAAACAAAACCCATACTCTCACCTACTCCACAAGGGAGTAGTGTATAAATGGGATACCAAGTGTGAAGAAGCATTCAACAAGATCAAGGAATACTTACTAACACTGCCAGTCTTAATGCCACCTATCCCAAAGAAGCAATTGATCTTATTTGTGTCAGCAATAGCAGTAGCCCTTGGAGCTCTCCTAGCTCAGCATGACAAAAATGGAACAGAGAAGGCTATCTACTATATCAGTAGAACAATGGTTGGGCATGAGCTAAACTATTCATTCATCGAGAAAGCATGCCTCACAGTAGTGTTTGCATCTCAAAAATTCAAACATTACATGTTGCCACACAAGATAAAGCTCATCGCCAAAATAGATCCTCTCAAGTATCTACTATCAAAGGCAATGCTCATAGGTAGAATGACAAAATGGGTAATGATATTATCAGAATATGAAATTGAGTATGTGGAGAGAAAATAAATCAAGGGTCAGTTCATCGCGGATCAATTGGTAGAAGAACCTATTTATTTTGAGAACCCTCTTGTGTCAGAGTCTCCAGATGAATCCATTTTTAACCTCAACATAGCTGACCACTGGAAACTATACTTCGATGGCTCATACACACAACAAAAATTAGGAGTTGGTGTCTTCTCATCACCCCACAAGGGGATTGCATACCAAGGTCATACAAACTGACATTTCCTTGCACTAATAACATTGCAGAATACGAGGCCTTAACCATAGGTCTCAAAATAGCAGTGTAGTGGAACATCATGGCTCTCAAAGTGTACAGAGACTCCCAATTGATCATAAATCAAGTAAACAATGAGTACCAGACTAAAGATGACAATCTTACTCCATACAAGAAATTGGTGGAAACCCTTAAGGAGTCCTTCATTGAAATAACATTTGAGCAAATTACTAGAACCAATAACAGAGCAGCATACGCTATGGTGACAATTGGGTCTTTATTGGATATCCCTCACAACACTCCAAAATATGAGTTCCTGATTGCACAGCTTCTCATACTTGCATTCAAAATACCAGAATCAGAATTTGTGTGTGAAATCATTGGTCTTGGTGATCCTTGGTATCATGACATCTACATGTATCTTTGCATAGGAATCATACTAGCTGAACTACCGTCAAACTTAAAATGAACCTTTGTAAAAAAGGCATCTAGATTCATCATTTTAGGGGATACTTTATACTGTAGAAGCATAGAAGGAACCCTTCTACACTACCTAAATGCTGACGAGGCATTAACTGCTCTAACCGAAGTACATAACGACATTTGTGGTTTGCACTCGAGCAGAATAACCATAGCTAAGAAACTGTTGAGGATGGGGTATTATTGGCCCACAATGGAATGAGAAGCACATGATCATGCTAGAAAGTATCTACAATGTCAACAGCATGGGGACCTCATCCATGCTCCATCTCAAGAGCTTCACCCTATCGTCACACCATGGCCCTTTTCGCAGTGGGGACTCAATCTCATTGGGAAAATCACTCTGACCTCATCTAATGGCCAAAAATTTATCATAACTACAACAAAGTACTTTACTAAATGGGTGGAGGCCATACCCATGACATATATAACTGGGAAGCAGATTTCTAAGTTCATCGTGAACAATCTCATTTTCTGATATGGTGTACCACAAGCCATTAGCTCAGATGATGGGACACCATTCAAGAATTAGGAAATTTATGACTTATGCAAGAAATTCAAAATCCAAAATCGCTTCTCCACTCTGTATTATCCCCAAGGAAATGTCCAAGCAAAAGCTACAAACAAAACCATTTTGAAAATCCTTAAGAAAAAAATCAATGATGCAGGTCGTGATTGGCATTTGCAGCTTAATCCTACCCTTTGGGCTTATTGAACCAACATCTGCACACCCACCAGAGCCACCTCCTTCTCCTTGGTCTACGGATCAAAAGCCATACTCCCCATTGAGATTGAGCTCCCATCCCTTAGGATATCACTGCAAAATGAGTATCAAGACTAAATGAGTTGGAGCTACTTGATGAGAAATAGATAGATGCTTTGAATCATTTGCAAGTCTATCAGAATAGACTCAAAAGGAGTTGCAATAAGAAAATCAGAAGTAGGACGTTCCAAGTTGGGGAACTTGTATTGAAAGAAAATTAGAAGAATGTCCCAAACCCAAGCAACAAAGGAAAGTTCAAACCTAATTGGTTGGAACCCTTAATCATCATAGCAAGTTACAACTCAGGGGCATATCAGTTATCAACACCCAAAGGGGAACCTCTGCAAGAACCCATGAAGAACTCCCATCTCAAAAAGTTTTATGCCTAAATCTTTCAAGGTATAGAACCAAAAATCTAAAAAACTAAGAAAAAGTCTTGAAAAAATGGTTACTTCAGAAAAAACTTGGCAAACAGGCGTCTTGGTAACAACAAAAAAATAAAAGAAGCAAAAAAAATCCAAAAAAATCCGAAAAAGGATTGAAAATAGTAAAGAAAAAAATCCTCCTCTAGTGAAAACCACTTCGGTGGCACTTTGGACAAGTACCTTGGTGAAAACCTGACAAACAGGCACCTTGCATAAATAAGCACTTTCCATCAACCAGGATCTTTACGACTTGTTCAAGCATCATCCATTCATTTCACTTCCATCATCCACCATATCCAGATCTCCATCCATCACTCATCCACTCACATCCGCACCATAGCTTGGTCCTGTTTTTGTATCATGATCCCTCCTAGTACTACTCGACCCATGCTCAAGGTCAATTTGTCCTGCCTTTATCGAAGTAGTCTATTGCACCACGTTGGGGGAATGATTTTATTGAATCGGATTCGTGTATGATCTTAAAGACCTAACTATCACAAAATCCAAAAACATTAGAAAATTAGAAAATCCAAAAAGATCAAAACATATCAAAATCCAAAAATAGGTCAAAAAGTCATAAAATCTTAAAAACAGAGTCATCTTGTTGAACTATGTCATCTCTGAGTTTGAACATAGGCACGGTTGATCTTTGATCATCCCCCAAGACATTTAGGTCAGTCCTATAGGAGTCTATCATAATAAACTGACATCTCATCATGTATATCATCATTTGTAAATTTGTCAAGTCGTTAGTCAAACTACGTGGTCTCTATGTGTATAACGTAGGCAAGGCTAATCTGTCGATTAGCCCTTGAGACCCCTAGGATAGGTCTTTAGGTTAGTATCTTGGTCAAAATCCTAGAAAGCCCCAAAACATTTGAAAAATAAAAAATCAAAACATTTGAAAAACTTAAAAAATACCAAAAACAACCTCAAAACATTGCAAAACATCAAAAACATCCAAATATTTGAAAAATCCATCCGTCTCATCTCACTTGCACCCGCAATAATCAACACTCATAATAAACTAATCGTCACCCTCAACCTTTGGTAAAACAATTAGAAACAAGCCTGGCAGGTTGAAAGCAAAAACTTAAAAACCTCAAGTCTCAGGTTTAAGTCAGTACATAGGCAAGTTGGTCATCTCTTCGCATTGGTAACTCATCATCTAATCACTCCCATATCAATCATCATTTCGAAAGCTTTGGATAATGAAATGACATGCCACCATCCACTAACATGTCCTAGGATGAATCCTTCCTATGATGGGAATTATCTTTTGGCAATAAGTTTTGGTTCTTATCCTTAGAAAACACATCCTCATTCCATTAGCAGTATTGAAGAACATCAACTTGTTTATTTCCTTTGACTTTATCTTTTGACTTATTTTATTGCACTCATTCCATGGACTTCTCGATTATGTCCCAAACAGGGGATTTAGAGAAATAGGAATGGGGCAACGATCATTGTCTTTTTGTTTGCTATGCTTATTGGACGTTCTTGTAATATAACTTGGCGAATACTTGCTTTGTTAGGTACACCCTAGCAAGGTTTCCATATGTTAGGTATGAACAAGGATACTCCCATCTACTTGTCAAGTCAAAGTCCATCTCACTAGGTACAACGCCATCCTAGTTGTCCATACCTTGATGCATCGTACTATGTGTGTTATCAAAAAATAAGAAAATTTGGCCCTTTGAAAATCCCAATTCGTCGGCAAGTAATCATCATCATCATCATTTGCATTTGCAGCATCTTGTGTCTTGTTGAAATGACTCTTTCTTTTCTTACTAATTGCATTAACAAGGTACTACGACAATTGATCATCATCACCATCATCGTCATTGATCCTGCATCTAAATCATTAACATATTACATAGACATATCACATAGGAAACATAAGCATTGCATTTTAATCATCATAAAAATAGGTTATCATAAACATAGATAGGTACATCCATGTCATTGCATTTCACCTATTACATTGCATATCATGGCATTATATCAATCATTGCATAAGCATTTAATTGCATTTTATAACCATTTCACATTACCATTTATCACATAAATCATCGCATAGCATTTACGGAAGCATTTCATAATCATTTTTTGCATAATCATAAACAATAGGTATTTAAGCATTGAATTCATTTGCATACTTGCATAACATTATGACATCATCACATTTATATTACATTGCACATCATTGCATCACTTTGTATTAACATAACATCTCATTCTCATATCACTTTGCATCGCATACATTACATCATCATTTATTACGTATAGGATAATAACATTTTCTATTCTAAGCATCACATAGAACCATCTCATTTTCATCATATTACAACTATTACATCATCCATATCATCTAATAAATAGCATCATTGCATAAATCATTCCACATAGGCATAAAAGTGCAAAATGCATCATATACAAAACATATACACATCCATTCATAAACATTTCATAAGCACAATTTACATATCATTTGGCATGTGCACCATAGATCATATTAACATCACATATCGATCATCTCATTTGCATTATCACAATTAGATCATCATATAGATAACATCATTAGGTTAGTATAATATAGATTTGTTAGTCATAATCATAATGCACACATCATCAGAAATAAATGCATCCATAAGGACATCATTGCAAAGCATATAGAAATAGACCATTCATGCATAAAAGAGAACACGGTACATCGCATCAAAATCATCATCGGCTCATATATATCATCAATAATGTTACTGTCATAGTACAAAGAATAAATTGGATCACTGTACATGTTTCAATCAGTACAAAAAGCCCATCGGGCTATCAAAAATGAACCCATAAGGCACAAAATATATATAGCATCTCAATCAAGCTCGATCTCTGTGAATTCTACCCTCAACCCTGTCACCATGATCCTCTAGTGGTCTATGGCATGCCCACTCTAAGTACTCTGGTACCCACTCTGCTCTGGGTACGACCTCCTAATAGGATCGCCAATAATACTCGGCCTCTCAGATAGCATCCCTGTAGGATCGAACTGACACTATACCCTAGGAGGAGGAGGCTATCATGCTCTCTATTTGCTATCTACAGCCTAGCTTAGTGGCTGCCTGTAGCTCTGCAACCTGTCTCTACTACACAAACTAATCTCTCTTTGCTCTGAGCTACTCTTTCTTGGCCCTCACTTGATCCCTCTTAGTTGTCAAGGTTTGGACCTGGGCCTGTAGCTGTGTAATCAAAACATCTCGAGCATCTGCCTGTCTTTCCAGCTATACCTGCGGCTGCACTCAAGGGGGACCTTTGACTCCTGTTGGTGGGACTAGGGGTACACCTAGTGGGTCCTGTCGAATCTCAACCCTAGGTCCTCATCCTCGTCCCCTCCCTCTGCCTCTAACTCTGTGCACATCTAGGTCCTCACCTGGAATGGTCAACCAAAGTGGAGGATGGAACCAGTCCCTGTAGGCCTAAGTGGTACCTGGATCTACCAAACCCTGATCATAAGCCCACGGTCAGGCTACCAATTGCCTGAAACTGTTGACTGCCACTGAGGGTGGAATGTATTGTCCCCATGACACCTGTGTCATGCTGCGAGCAAAGATGGCCACATAGTTGTCATTAGGCCGATCCTGTGGCTCTTTGAACTAATGCTGCACGTGCCTAGGCAGGTACCTCTCGATCATAGTATGCTCTCGCCCTTGCATATATTGGCCCTAGCGATAATAGAACAGCTGATCGACATCGTCGGCCCATCTAGGCTGACCAAGGTATGGTCGCCAAGTAAAAACTAGCATCTCATCTAAGATCCGCCTCCAATAGGGGATCCCGTGCTCACCAGTGTGTGTAAAGGACACACCGCCTCTGTATTGTGCCACGAGGGCATCATCCACCCCCATCAGAACTGAAATGACATATGGACATAGCCAAAAAATGTGCTCCCATGCCCAGATGTGAAGTAAAGTCACCCCAGCCCCCAGCGCTCTGCCGTCCATGTAGACGTACTTGTGTAGGTCCCTGTAGAGCAAGGCTAGAAGAACAGGCCCCCATGCAAAATGAACCAGCCTGTCTCGGACCATCCGCTCCTAGCAATACCCCCAGTTGGAACTGAAATATCAGCCTCATTTGTCTGGGGCAACAAGACCAGAAATAATAGCTGCAATTGCCCAGCGGTAAGGAGGTGCTATGACCTTGTATCACTCTAGCTCTATTTGCCCCTCGTAGAAGATGATGTCTCATGTAGCAAGGAATCTGCAGCAAGACTCATGCCCCTCATCCATGTCAAAGATTTCCCATCGCCCATGAATTGACAATCATAAAATGTGCCAAACGTCCTCTAGAGTGATGGTGGCCTTGCCAGTAGGGAGATGAAATGAAAACGTCTTGCTGTGCCACCTCTCGGCCAATGCTGATAACATCCCTAGGTGGGTGTGCATGGGCACCGCGTACACAATGTGCCATAATCCTACAACCCCGAGTCGATCCTAGTCCTTGTTGCTTAGGTCTCGTAGGATGCTAGCTAGATCTCACGACCGGTGCTCCCGAGAGTAAAGCTCCCTTGTCGCATCCTACATTAAGGAAATTCACTGTATTAATTTTTTTGAAAAATTTCTAGTCATGTGCTCTAGAAACCTCCCCAGCGGCACAGTTTGTGATGGTGTTGTAGTTTTATTTTAGTCAAACTCTGACGCTAGAGCCCAAAAAGTGCAAAAATGCACTGCTGCAGTGCACTTTCCCATCCAGCATCGCAATTTGTGTGAAATAGGCGATGTCGCGTCGTGATTTGTCAAATTAGCCTGCCAAACCTGAGCCCAGCGTCAGAGTTTTTAAAATCTAAACTGCACCGCTATGACGCAAAACAACACCGATCGATGTAGTTTGAATTTTGAGCGGTGCCATATAGCACCGTTGAAGATGAGCCACCCCTTTAAAGCATTAATTGAGGCATTAAATGAAAGGACAGAGTTTGGGTAAGGACCACATACAGGTGCCTCGATGCCAGGTGGTTATTGGTACGTCCAAACTTGATCATTGATGTGCAGGGGAAGCTGTCATTGCGCCATATTGCCAGGGAGTTAGAGCTCAAATCTCAAGGTTGCTAGTGGAGGTGTGTGAAAATGACTTGAAAGTGACCCCTTGGGCCCCATATAAGCATGAAAATTAGGGTTTTTTAACCCTGAATGACTGTCCTCTAGGGTTTTGAACCCCCGAACCTATTTTTGTCCAATTAAGGCTTGATCTTCTTTGTCTTATTGCGTAACTTAGACACATTTTTTAGCCTCTTGGAGCCTTTTCGGACCTTTCAGGCAATTTGTCCTCTTTTTTCGTGAGATCACCCAAAAAATTGGAATTTTCCTCCAATCTCTCGAGGGGGCATTATAATGGCATATTCTCTCTTGCCAGGTAGTAGAGGGGTAGGTTTTTAAAATATCAATTTTTTTGTCTTTGATCGAGATCATTATTCTTTGAACCAACGCAATGAGTGCATTGCTTCAAAGAGGGGCAAAATGTAGACACGTTAAATATATTGATTGACATTGTGCATCTGATCCTGACCTACTAACATCGTTTCTTCTGGAATCATCCCTCGGTCTAACCATTTAATCAAATCTCTATATTTGATTAAATTCATCAATATTCCTCTTAATTAAATAAATCATTTTATCTAATCAAGTCATCTCTTTTGTTAATTAAATCAATCCATCTGATCTAATTATCCCTATTTAATTAAATAAACAGTTTATTTGATTAAATCTCTAAAGTCTATCCATTAGATTAAATAAATTAAAACCTTATTTGATTTAATCTAATACCATCTCTTTTAATTAAATAAATTAAAATCCTTATTTAGTTAATCTCTGGTCATATTCTTCTCTTATTTGATTTAAATATATCCATAAATTTGAGTCAAATAGGTCACATCATCTAACCTTTCTCATTAAATTAATTCACCCTTGATTAATTTAATCTCATCTCATGTCCCATCCTCTGGATAATGCAAGTTGCACATGAAAATAGGTTTAATTTATTTATTAAATCTCTATTTCCCTCACAATGGCATCTTTTGGAATATTCTTTCAATTTGAATTCAAAAATACCAAGTCAACATATGCATCCAATAAAGAAATAATTTCATCTTATATGTCCTTTGCCTTGAGCCAAGTGATATTTATTACATTTTCCCTTCCCTCTTACAAGTCATTTCAACAAATTTGTAATTCAAATTTAGACATTTATTGGCACAAACCCCAAATCTTGCACATCCTTCATCAATTCATAACTTGGCAAGTGGCATCATGCCATTGGATGAATGTTAGTCCCACATTGCTCAAATGTGGACATTCATCCATCTTGGAATTCTATAAATCAAATTCTCATATCCTCATTTCGTCATACACAATCCATGCAAAGTTACCATGCTAAAATACTTAGCCATTTCCATTCATCAATCTTGAGTTCTTAGCTAGGTTATTGCAGATTTTGGCTTGGAGTTCTCACCATTCATCATCAAAGTGGATCAAATCTCTTCATCAAATCAACATTGCATCATAGGAATTGGGAAAGGGCCAATTTTCACATCAAATTGGCACCAATTCCCCCATGGGATCATGAGTTTGCACATCTAATTAGGATTCAATCTTTGTTTTGTCATTTTCATTGTGTTCTTCAATATTTTCTTCCTAGTTTGAATGTTGTAAATGGATTTCATGGGGAATCCTTGTTTTGGCTTGCATTTCCTTGTTTAACTTGTTTACCCATGTTGTTTTGCAGGTACCAAGGTCGAGGTTCGCACACTTAATCTCTTACTTTTTTATTTTTGAAAAAATTTATGCTCATGGTGAGCCACTTAGTGGTGCTATTGTAGTTGCAACTATCAAAATATACCAAAAATTTCTAGCATTGAGAAGTTGATTTTCCAGGATACGAGCACTTGAATGTAACCCATGAGAGTTATTATATACCTTGTTGATATTTGTATTAACCTCATGTAGGTGTGCACATCATGAGTGCCCTTAGAGTCCTTGTGATAAATATTTTCTACCTAGACATTTTTAATGCAAGAGTTAGATATCATGGGTGTCAAAGTGGATGTTGAAGTGTGTTGAGGGATATGAGATGGATTGGTCGATATTTTAGAATCTTTGACTCTCCAAACTTGGGTTGATGAGAAATGGTGGGTGAATATGGAGATTTGATTAGGACCAACTTCTTGATATAATTTGTAAGTCACTCTTGAACCCTTCTTTTACATCATTGCACTTTTTTGATTGATGAATTTCCATTTTTGATTTTTCCCCATAGTTTCTTTGACTAATGGAGTTTGATGGGGATGTTTTTCTTAATTTTATTTGGTATCCATTTGAATTTTATTTTTCCCTTTTGATTTACTGATTCTATTTCTTCAATGACTTGATCTCTTCCTTGATATAGCTTTTTCTCTTGTTGTTGGTCCTAATTTGTGAATGGAATGATGTGTGGATGACAATTCATGATATGGTTAGTTATAGCATTGGTAGTGGTTTCATCATAAGGACCCTTCATGCTCCCCATGTTGGTGTTTTCATTATTAAAAATTTCCCCTAGTATTATGGAGGTATTACTATCTTGATTTGATTCCACTGCTACTGAATAACCAATTCCTTGTTACTCAAGATTTTTTACCATCTTTGTGTTGAAAGTTTCAAGATGATGGAGTTGTTTGTGAGTTGCTTGGGTCTGGTCATTGATGTCAAACCTTTGTATGAAGACAATATTGGAATGTTGTTGGTGTTTATAATTTCAAAACCTAGCATCGAATTTGTGGAAGTTTGAAGTTGTTGGTATTAATGTCAACACATTGTTTATATTTTCATTGATGTCCTCCTTCACTACAATTAGTGCAGAGGTTGCTACCATGACTAGTGTTTATAGAAATTATCATAGTCAAAAAGTGTTGTATATGTTATAAATGTGTTTCATAGGTGTTTGTAATGTTGCTAATGAATTTGGTTCACTTGGGTTCCAAGTGCTTTTGAGAAAATTTTAATAAAAGAAAGTTTAGTGTGACAAAGTGGTGTTTAGTTTTTTCATATTTCTTCATGATTGAAGATATGCTTATGCAGTTTGGAAATAATGATAAAAGGTGTTCAAAGGTGTTATATCCAAAGCTTTAGGTTTTGGATCATTCTATAGTGGAAGATTTGTTTTCTAGTATGTCTTTCTAGTAAAATAGGGTGTTTGGGAGGAATGAGATTGATCCACATTTCCCCACTATGAAGTTTTTGGTGTTACAAATCTAGGAATGTGCTTATAATGTTTGTATGTACCTTTTCTTGAAGTTTTAGATGCTGAGTTATTTTGCAAGGTTGTTTGGTATTTTGGATGTTTGTGTCAGTATGTCTCGTTGCACAAAATGAAGGTGTTCTTGTGTTTTAGGTGGTTGTAGTAGTTGTGTAGTATTTTATGATGGTATTAGAGTATTCTGATATGTTTTATGAATAGTGTGGAGTGTTGCTGTGTGGTTTGCAATATTTTTTCAAACCTTGAGAAGTGTGTTTGGTGTCACTTGTTAGTGTTAGTGTAGGTTTGGTCAACTTGGCATGCTAGCACTAATTACAAAGGGTAATTATTGTTTGAGGAAGTGTTGAGAAGCATTTTGATATAGATTTGGGTCCTATTCAAGTAGTGGCCTGGTTTTCCTTCCCTTATTTATATTATGGAAGTGTTTAGTATTGACCTATTTGGTGTTACATGATTTAGGTGTATATGTTTCATTAAGGCTGACCTAATTCAGATTATTTTAGGTTGCATAAGCTATAAATGCAAGAAAAATTATTATATGGATTGTGTGTAAAGTTTGTGTAATGTGAAAGATGCAAAAGTGATCAAGTGTGTTGATTTGAGTGTGAGCCTTAATGCCTATGACTTCCTAATTTAGTGAGAAGAAGGTGTTTGGATTTTAGTTTGTTTGAAGAGGTTTTTGTGCTTCAGTGGAACTATACCTTTGGCATATGAGAGATGTATTTCTATTAGTTCAAATTAGTAGTTAGCTGTACCTTCTTATTTCTTCTTTCTTCTGGACAGTGAGTCCTTTGGCAATGATCCACTAATGCCGAGTGCATCTTTATCTTATTAGGCAATGAGACCTTAGAAATGAGCCTTATTATATTCATTGTTGCAATTCATATATTAATGAGCTAATCTTCACCATGATTTTTTCCTTCTTGAGTTTTCCACATAAATTTTGTGTTCTTATGTGTGTTTGCATTTTGTTAATGTACATTAAGGGTTTTAAGGTGGATAAGGGTTTAAGAACTAATGCATATATGAATGTTAACATTAAGGGTTTCTAATGTTTTAAAAGTATTCAATCGATTCAACCCCCCTCTCAGTTTTCCTATGCATCTAACAATTGGTATCATAGTTGTGGTTCCTAGGAAGAAGCTAAATTCCTTGAGGTAGATCCAGATGGTCCATAGGAAAGGTGTCAAAGTTCCCTTGTTTGATGGAAAAAAATTACCTACTGGAAAGTTAGGATGGAATCTTTCTTAGTCTCCCTTGGCTTTGGTGTTTGGTATTTTGTTGAAAGTGGTTATACTATGCCTTCAAATTGACCATCAATTGATGATGAGATCAAGGAATATGAGAAAAATGGAAAAGAAAGGAATGCAATCCTAAGTGGTCTTACCGATTCAAAACTTGTGAATGTTATAAGCTAAAAGTATGCTAAAGATGTTTGGACAAAGTTGGAAGGAATCAATGAAGGAGATGATAAGGTCAAAGAAGTTGAGATGCAAATCTATACAGCCAAATTTGAAACCCTAAGATTTTTGAAGATGAAGATATTACTACCTACATGGTTAAAGTTGATGAAGTTGTCAATGCCATCAATGGTCTTGGTGGAAAGATGGATGAAAGTGAAGTGGTGAAAAAGGTATTAAGAACTTTTCCTAAAGCTTATAGTCATAAATTTTATTCTATTGAGGAAGCGAAAAAATTGGATAATTACTCTAAAGATCAAATGTTTGGTGCTTTAACTTGTTTTGAAATTAGAGAGTTTGGTCAAGATACTACAAACAAAGATACTTCTTTTAAAGTTTACAAAGTGGAAAAATATGATGGATCAGATCTAGATGATCTTAATGAGGTGGAAGAAAAATTTGTGAGGAGATTGAAAAAGGGTAATAGAAAATACAAAGGTAAGCTACCTTTCAAATGTTTCAATTATGTAAAGATGGGTTATTATGCAACTAAATTTCCAATCAAAGTTACTAATGACAAACAAAAGGATCATAAGGGTAAATTTTTTAAGAAGATTTATTATGTTGAAAAGGATATTGGTGTATTTGATGATAAAAAAATAGATTATTTGGATGAAGGAAGTGATGAATTCTTGTTCATGGCTTTAAATGTTGGAACTAATTCTAGTAATCTTGAAAGATGTGTGAAGGAAAATGCTTTGGAAATATGTCATAACATTGAAGGAAATATGTTTACTACTTTTCATGATAGATAGGAGAATAATTACTCATCATTGATAGTGGATGCTCAAATAATATGATAGGTGATAAATTTTTGTTAAGCTTGAACAATGTGATGGTGTTCTTGTTAAGTTTGGTGATGATACATCTTCTAAGATCCATGGAAAGGTTAAATTAGTTTTGATGGAAAGAATAATATAGATGATGTTCTTTATGTCAAGGTTCTTTGACACAATCTTATAAGTGTAGGACAAATGTGTAGCAAAGGATATAATCTTGTATTTAAGAATGGTGATTGTGAAATTAGAAAAGGAAGCTTCGATATTTTGGTTGTTGTTGGATCAAGGAAATGATGTAATGTCTATCAACTCAAAAATAATGGTGCAAAGTGATTTATGTATCAAACTAATAAAAATTGGCTATGGAATAGAAGAATGGGTCACATCAATTTTGATATCCTAGTAATGATAAGTTCTATTAATGCTATGAGATATTTTCCAAAGATTACAAAGCCTATCAATAGAATTTGTAAAGAACATCAAGTTGAAAAGTAAACAAAGGAAATATTCAAGACAAAAGAATATTCTACCATAGGTCCCTTGGAGTTAGTGCATATAGATCTGTGTGGACCTACCTGAATTAGAAGCTCATGTGGTGATAGGTATTTCATATTATTAATCGATGATTATTCTAGAATGGCTTGGTTTACATTTCTCAAAGAGAATTATAATGTATAGAGAAGTTTAAAGAATTTAAGGCTATGGTTGAGAATTAAATGAATCAAAAAAATCAAATGTTTGAGGTTTGATAGTTGGAGAGAAGCAATTCATACTATAGTCTACATTCTTAACAGAGGTCAAGCAAGAGAAAAAAATTCAAAGACTCCCCATGAGTAATGGTATGGTAAACCCCATATTTTAAAATATTTCAGTGTTTTTGGAAGCAAATTTATATTAGAAGAGATGAAGAAAACTTAGGTAAGTTTGATGCAAGAACTACTGAAGGAATCTTCCTTGGATATGCTACAAGAAGCAAGGCCTATCGGTGCTACAATAAAAGGTTGAAGAATATTGTTGAGAGTGCAGATGTCAAAGTAGATGAGGAACCACATCAATGTTCAGTAATGATAGAAGGATATGAATGCGATGAATCCCATTCTAGTGAAGAAGAAAAGGCTAAGGACAAAGGAAAAGAGTTGATATTTGACAAGGAAGAAGCTTTAGAAAATAATCCTAAGAATCCTAAGTATGTGCAGAAGAATCATTTAGAAGATCAAATCATTGTAGATAAGAGAAAAGGTGCACTAAGAAGGAGAAAAGCTACTATGATAGAGGAAAAACTAAATTTATATTTAATTTATGAGGTGGAACCAAAAATAGTGATTGAGGCATGCACATATCTAAATTGGGTCAAAGAAATGAAGAGTTAGAATGGATAGAGAAGAACCTAACTTGGGAATTGGTCCCAAGAATAGAAAAAAAGAATGTGATTGGTACTAAGTGGGTATTTTGGAACAAGTTGAATAAAGATGGAAAATTTATTAGGAATAAGGATAGACTTGTGTGTAAGGGTTACTCATAGGCTAAAGGTATATACTTTGAAGAAGATTTTTCTTTGGTTGCAAGAATGGAAGCTATTAACATGTTTTTAGATTTTGCAACACATAAAGATTTCAAAGTATATCAAATTGATGTGAAGTCTATATTCTTGAATGGTGAGTTGGAATAATATGTATACATTGAACAACCAAAAGGTTTTTAGTTGTCAAAAGATGAAAACATGGTCTGCAAGTTGAAGAAAGCATTGTATGGACTTGTGTTACCAAAATGTGTATGTTTTTCTTGATATGGGAATAATTAATGACAAATTGGACTTAATAAGGCCTTGATTTGGTGTTGTGAGGTGTTTACACATCCACACTAGGCCTTGAACCCTTGCAAATTGAATAAAATGCATTTATTGATGTCTTGCAAGAGTGTTGTAAGGTATTGTAACACATCTTCACAATTTTCTAGGACCATAATGTTATAATTCACCTAAATAACCTTACAAAGACCTATTTCAATGTGTTGTAAAGTATTGTAAAAAAATTTCACACTTTCCTAGGCTTTTCATCAATACTTACACCTTTCTTATGCTTTAAATGGCCCCTTTATGCACTTATAGGCCTTAATTATATGTCTTGTTGAAGAAGGACCCAATAAAAAACATTTACTACATATTACTTTATGACATCCACTCAAAATTTCCTATGTGGACTAAGTCACCACCTTGGGTGACTTAGTCCCATGTTTCACAAAAATCAAAATTAATTCAAATTTCTTTCGGGTTTTTATTCTTTAAGACTTAAGGTTAGCCTGTGATGAGGTATTCTTGGGAATTAAGGAATAATTGTGTATAAATATAGGGTTTTCCATCTCATTTGACCTAACTCATCCTAATTCACATATCTCATCTTCATTCATCCTCCAATCTTCCATCTCAAGTGAAGCAACTTAGGGTTTTAACATTACAAGTCATTCAAGAGCAATTTTCAGACATTTAAGGGCGGATTATTCATGTTTTGTTGTAGAAATTCAAGATAAATCATCATGGAAAGGTAATAAAATCCATTATTGCATGTTTAATTCCATTCTTTCATCATTTTGGTTTCATTACGTAAAAGGAGTTTGACCAAGGCAAACCTTGATGCCCTAACAATAAACATTTTCTCCTTCTCTCTTTGTTTGTTTATAGATTTAGGACTCTTGGAGGCTTGGAATCATTGGAGATCAAGTTGAAAGGTGGCTAAAGTATTCTCTTCATTCAAAAAGTCAAAATATCAATAAAAAATCATTTTTAGGTTCAAAAATTAGAATTTTAGAAGTGGACACCTATGTGAAACTAGAGTGCAGACCTAAGGCATTCATTTCCACTTCCGAATTTTTAGAGATTCAGAAGTGGACTAAGTCACCACCTTGGGTGACTTAGTCCCACTAAACCTAATTTTTAGTGATTTCTGTAGATCCAGATACCCATTTGGCAGATTCCCATTCCAACAAAGTTTCCCAAAACTGGGACTAAGTCGCCCAGACTGGCCTAAGTGTCCCAGTTGACTTCTACATTAGTTTTATTAGGATTTCAAACCTTCATGCCATTCATTTTTTGTCTGTAGGTGTACACATTCTATTTCATAACTTTATATTTGGTTTTATTTGCATTTCTAGGTCATTTAGTTCATGATTTCATATCACAATGTGTTTTGTAGCACCTCACATTTTCATAGTTTTGCATCATTAAATCATTTCAATTTCAAATTAGAGTAGTAGGACATCTTAATTAGGAATAATACATTTGATTCACATTATTCTTGAGTGTAATCCTTTGTATTTTGGCACCATATCTCTCTCCTTTTAGGTGAAAAACCCTATGAGAGTTATAGAGCATTGGTTAACCAAAATCATTGTTTATAGGACTGAAGCAAGATTCAAGAGATTTGTATGCAAGGTTAGATAAATGCTTTCTACAACAAGGATTTAGAAAAGGTATTGTAGATAAAAATCTATATTTCAAATTTAAAGGAGAAAAAATATTAATTATGGTGGTGTATTTTGATGACATAATCTTTGAAGGAAATGAAGATATGTGCAAGAAGTTTGAAGATGAAATATAAAAATAATTTGAGGTGTTAATGTGTGGGTAGATTAATTTCTTGGTTTATAGATCAATCAATCTAAGAAAGGTATATTCATATCACAATCTAAGTATGTTAGGGAATTTTTGAATAATTTTGGAATGGATGACTTTAAACTGGTATGTACTCCTATGGTTATTGGTTGTAAGTTGTGCAAGAATGATGAATCTCCTATGATAGATCATAGCAAGTATAGATCAATGATTAGTGGAATATTATATCTTATTTTCACTAGACTAGATATTATGCATTCAGTTTGATTCGTGGCTAGATTTCAAGAAGATCCCAAAGAATCTCATGTTGTAGTAGTGAAGAGGATATTCAAACATTTGAAGGGCACTCTATATTATGGTTTGTGTTATCCTAAGGATATTGACTTCTTCTTGAGTGCATATATAGATGCAAATTGGGCTTGATGTAAAAATTACGAGAAAAGTAGAATTGGTGGTGCTTTCTTTCTTGGAAGCAGGTTGGTTTCATGGCTAAGGAAGAAGAAATATTTAGTGTCATTATCTACTGTAGAAGCAAAATATATTGTAGTAGCATCATGCTATACACAAATGTTGTGGATGAAGGAAAAATTTAAAGATATCATATTTTCATATGATGAACCTATTCCAATAATGTGTGACAATACAAGTGTAATTAATATTTCAAAGAATTTGATAATTCATTCAAGAACAAAACATATCTCAATCCTGTATCACTTATTGAGAGAGAAAGTTGTAGAGAATGAGGTGAAGTTGGAGTATGCACATAATAAGGATCAAGTTGTTGATATTTTCACAAAGGCTCTTCCAAAAGATAGTTTTGAGTATCTCTGAGAGAAGTTAGGGGTTATTACCCTTTCTTTCAACTAGATGTATAAGTGTGTGCATCTATCTGGGAAGAATTTCAAGATATATCTCTTGGTATTGGACTAACACTGAAGGCTACCTCTCAGGGGGAGTAGGTAGTAGTGATTTTTGGAGTATATAGAAAAGAGAGTGTACAAGAATAAGTGTAGTTGTAGGTGTTTCCCTTTGTATGTCGTCAAAGGGGGAGATAAAGTTAAAGTGATAGAAAAACCATAGTGAAGAGTAAGGGGGAGAGAGAATTTGAAAAACATGGAGAGAGTATGGAAAAGTGTTGTCTAAGGAGAAAAGGAGGAGAGTGATCTAGAAGATCAAGTAGACCTAATATTTCAAGAAAAGAAAGAGTTGTCCCTGTTAGGGGAGTATTGCTTATTGTAGTATTGTTATTGGTTGCTTTTGTTATTGATGGTTTTTTAGAAAGTAGGTGTTGCCATCAATGACAAAGGGGGAGATTGTTGGAAGTTTGGAGATGATGGAGCTATTTGTGAGTTGCTTGGGTGTTGTCATTGATGTCAACCCATTATATAAAGAGAGTATTAGAATGTTGTTGGTGTTGATAATATCAACCCCTAGCATTGGAGTTTTGGAAGTTTTGAGTTTTTGGTATTAATGTGAACACATTGTTGGGATTGTCTTTGATGTCCTACTTTAGTATATTTGTAGAGGTTGCTACCCTAACTTGTGTTTGGGTAAATTATTGTAGTTGGAAAGTGTTGAAAATGTTGTAGATGTGTTTCAGAGGTGTTTGTAATGTTGTTGATGAAGCTGGTTCACTTGGGTTCCAAGTGCTTTTGAGAAGATTTGATAAAAAAAAGTTTAGTGTGATAGAGTGGTGTTCAGTGTTTTTCTCCACATTTATTCATGGTTGAAGATATGCTCATGTGGTTTGGATGTAATGATTAGATGCTTTCAAAGGTGTTATATCCATAGTTTTATATTCTAGACCAGTCTATAGTGGAAGATGTGTTTGACAATATGTCTATCTAGTAAAACAAGGTGTCTGGGAGAAATGAGATTGCTCCACATTTCTCTGAAATGAAGCTTCTAGTGTTGTGGATCTAGGAACATGGTTATAATGTTTGTATCTACCTTCCCTTGAAGTTTTAGGTTTTGAATTGCTTTTCAATGTTTTTTGGTGTGTTGGATGTTTGTGCCAATATGTCTGGTTAAATAAAATGAAGATGTTCTTGTGTTTTAGGTGGTTGTGGTAGTTGTACATTATATTCTAATGGGGTTGGAGTATTCATATGTTGTATCAATAGCATGGAGTGTTTCTATGTGGTCTGTAAAATGTTTCTAGACCTTAATAAGTGTGTTTGGTGTCGCTTGTTAGTGTTAGTGCAGGTTTGGCCAACATGACGTGCTAGCACTAGTTTTGAAGGATAATTATTGTTTGAGGAAGTTTTGAGAAGCATGTTGATGTATATTTGGGTCCTATTTAATTAGTGGCATGGTTTGGCTTCACTTATTTATATTATGTAAGTGTTTGGTGTCGACCTATTTGGAGAAGTGTTGGACTTCATTAAGTCCAACCTAATTGATATTGTTTTAGGTTGTAGAAGGTATAAATGCAAGGATAATTTTTGTATGGATTGTGTGTGAA
Organism: Sequoia sempervirens; assembly: GCA_007258455.2. Taxonomy (NCBI): domain Eukaryota; kingdom Viridiplantae; phylum Streptophyta; class Pinopsida; order Cupressales; family Cupressaceae; genus Sequoia; species Sequoia sempervirens. Next base: position 405,047,396 of record VDFB02058242.1, read on the forward strand.
GTGTGTGATGTGAAAGGTGAAAAAGTGATCAAGTGTGTTGATTTGAGTGTGAGCCTTAATGCCTATGACTTCCTAATGCAATGAGAAGAAGGTGTCTATGTTTCAGTCTATTTGATGGGTTGTTTGTGCTTCAGTGGAGATGTACCTTTGAAATATGAGAGATGTATTGTTAGCAGTTCAAATTGCTAGTGAGCCACCCCTTCTTTTTTCTTTCTTCTAGACATTGAGTCCTTTGGTAGTGAGCCACTGACAGTGAGCCCTTCTTTATATCTTTCTGGGCAGTGAGCCATTAGTAGTGAGCCTTATTGTATTTGGTTTTATAATTCATATATTAGTGATCTAGTCCTTATTGTGGTTTTCCTCTTCTTGGGTTTTCCACGTAAATTTTGTCTTCTTATGTGTTTAATGTGTTTGCATTACTACTTTATATGTTTACATTCTGTTAATGCATGTTAAGGGTTTAATGGTGGATAAGGGTTTAAGAACTAATGCATATCTAAATGTTAATAAGGGTTTCTAATAGTTTAAAAGTATACAATTGATTTAACCCCCCTTCTTAGTTGTCCTATGCATCAATACTTTGCTGATTTCAAGATGCCATTTTTAACCAGGCCTAATCCTTTTCCCTGATAATGCATCCATTGACAAAGGACTATTGAATATGAATCATCCCGAATATGTGATTTTACTTCTTCTACACTTCGCAAAGGAATGCTAATTGTTTGTATTGATCTTAAGATACCATGTTTATGCACACATAATCCTTTGGTTGGATAATGCTAGATATCTTCATACTCAATGTCTTCAATTAGAATGTAGGTTGTGTCAAATTTTGATGCTAATTTAAGAGACGTCAATAATTCATAGTCACTATAAGAATCAATGATTTCTATCATTTAGTTCTCTTGTGTGATAATGTCAAGAGTGGAGACCATTTTTTTGGATGAATATCGTTTATATGTCCATTAGAAGGAAACATCTCCCGCCCGTAGTATCTAAGACATCTTTGAAGTTTTGAATGGATTAGAAGATGTTCATCAAATCATGATAGTATTTTGGGGAAGTAAGCTCTTCTTCATGACTTATGGTAGAGAAACTATCACTTATGGTTGGAAGATATTATGTAGATCATGATACTTCTTTGAGGGTATGAGCTCTTAACCTTGACTTGATTTGCAACAACTTTTGTTATACTCAAGAGTATCTTCTTGATGTGACTTTGGGGTAGATGACATAGTCTGGATAAAAGAATCTTTGCTACTCTTAAGGGGTTTGGATGGAATGATGGGGTATTTTTGTTGTATTGGAACTTATTCAATATGTACAATAATGAATTCATATGTGGATGGATATTGCGATCTGAGACATATTTGATGCCATTTCAAAATGAAACATTGCTAGACACTATTGATTGATCTTGATTTTCTATTAAGAAAGTGTCTTGATGCATGTTTGGTTCCTCATCCTATGATGATTGAGTAACACAAATGTGTCCTACTATGTTATCATTGGTATGGTTTACACTATTTGAGCTTGATGCCTTTCTAGAATCTTTCAACTTCCCATGATCACTTGGAATAGGATTTTTATATATTTATAATCTTCATTCATTAATTTTTTATTAACACTAATTTCTTCTTGATCAATAAGGCCTTGGATGAGATGTTTGAGTCTGAAACAATTTTGTGTTTTATGTCCCTTATATTGGTAAAATTCACAATGGTCTTCACCTCTGTACCACAAAGGTTTTACTTGAGGTTCTTGATAGTTTTTAAAAATTGGGAGAATGATGAGATTTGACTAAATCAACTTCTTCAAATTGTTTCAATAGGTTCCCCTAAGGGAGTGAATTATTGTTAAGGAACATTATTTGTCTTGGAAGGAGATAATTGTTTTGTCTTGGTGACGGTCCTCATGAAGTGTTGGCATTGTTAACATTTTTTTAATTTTTCTGTTACGTGTTTTGTTGGATGTTTTGTTACATGATTTGTGTGTTTGTTGGTGCCTTAATAACAAACTTTATCTCCACCACACTGTCATTAGTAATGTTCTTATTTTTGGCCCAAAATTAGGGTTTGTCACTTGAACAAGATGGTTGGTTGTGAGTTTTTGTGGATCCATATCACATACTTGATTTTTCTACCTAACACCATTTCTAGTCTATTTCACATGATTCATCCATTTAATTAATGTCACTTATTTAGTTAAATTCACCTTTTTGTCCCATTAATTAAATAAATCATTTTTATCTAATTAATTCACTTTTCTTTATGCTAATTCTACTCTCATTTAATTAGATAATGCAAATTGTTTAATTAAATGTCATAATTCTCTTTGATTAAATAATTCCTAATTGTTTAATTAAAAGTCTCTAATTTCATCCACTTGCATACTTAAATTATTTTAATTAATTGTTCAATTAGCTAATTTCTTTCCAATCCTCCAATTTTCTCAACTTGCACAAAGGATATTCCCATGGAATATCCCTTTTTGGAATTCAAATATTTCCCTCTAAATGGAAATATCTCCCAACATAATTCCTAAAATTTAAGGATTTGGTTGAGTCTCTCATTGATTTTGAACTATTGATCTAATCCTTGATGCATGTCTCATGGATTATCAACCATTTGATTCATCCTTGATCCATGTTCACTCCCAATTCAAATTGAATCTAACTAAACAATGCACAAAGATATAGATAATGATACTAGTATGCACACAAAGATACTATTTTTATAAAAACATATATACTTAGATGCATACAAAGGTACAATGTCTTTCAAGTGCATAATAATGTGTTCAAATGGTTTAAAATCTTTTCATAAGCATGTTTAATCTTTGTTTGAGTGTTTTAATGATTTTGCATGAAATGTGTTCAATTGACTTAATTGGTAATGATAGATATTTTATGATCTTTCATCCACAAAGCTCACTAGCAATAGATCAATAGAACAAGACAAGAAAAACCCTATTTAGTCAAGTAGTTTTATCTTCTTAAGTCAGCCCCACATGATAAAATGTTTCCCATAGAATGAGTAACTAGAGTATACATGCGTACATGATGCACTCCTTACCTTGGAAGGAAAGTTCCTTGCAAGGTGTTTGTCACCTCAACTATACTTAGTACATGACGAGTAACATCATGGAATAATGCTATTACATTGCACCTCCTTAAGAAGATGTTTGATGGTCTTAGGCCTATAAAAAAAATAGGGTTTTAGTGGGTAAAACTTGGTGAACATCGCTGACCTCTCAAACATGGCATCGGGAAACCCATGTGAGTCTGAAGCGCTACATGCATAGATTGACCTACAAGTTTCAATCACAACCAATTTATATATCGTACCCAAAAATGCCACTTGAGGTTGACTCCTTGAGTTATCTATGTGTGGATGTGTCGTAAGGTAGGTCTCCTACTTAAAATAAAAAGATGAGTTACTATTTCTCTTCATCCAAGTTCACACTAGGTGTGAAGGAAGATGATACATAGCAACAACCTTATAGGGTTACAAATGGATTGTCAATTGAAGATATTTCTCTTCACCCAAGATTGCACTAGGCGCGAGGGGAGAGGATACACATCAATAATTTATAAATTGGAAATATTAATAATAGTTTCTAAGTGCAATACATATAGCGGTAATCATAAGTAATGTGATGGAATGAATAAAGCACATAAGAAATGTACAAAGTGTGGCCTATGGAGGCATAACGACCGACACATAAAGTAATTGAAAGACCAATTCAATAAATGTAAAAGGAACGTATGAGTTTTATTGCTGTTGTCTATGTACATTTTAATGAGAAGTTAATATAATTTTGAAGCCATATGAATAAGTCAAACCTATGCTATTATATGGGGTTCCAAATTTGGACGGTGGAACCTATTTGGTAGTGTATGAAATGCATAAGAAGTCTGCTAAATTCGCATAAGTTTGATAATAGATTTTGAGACTTAGTCAAGAGGAAACTTGGTAGCAATATGTGAAGGAATTCAAATTAGGAAACTTGTTTTCCACATGTTCATTTGACTCAATAAATGAGTCTTGATGTATTTTATAAAAAGTCAAATTAGCCATTAAAATGGAGAGGATTGTTATGTGTTGTAAACCTATGAGTTAGTTTTATGAGTCATTTCATGAGGATAGAAAGGTGGCAAAAATATTAACTTGTTTGTATCCTTTAGTTTCTCACAATTTAGTATAAATAGAGGTGCCCATTCTACCAATTGCTACACTTATCATTGTGATTATCTTGATTTTATTTTACTATGATTTTTGAGTTAGTGGGTTGAGAGCTTGTGAGTTGAGAGTTGTTTTGCTATTTTTTATTTGTGATTATTGTGATAGTTAGTGAGAAGTTCGAAGAGGGAAATCAAGTGGATCTTGAAGGAGGTATCAAGCGAGCTTGAGGATTAGAACTAGGAAGGAGTTTAATCAATTGGAGCATTATACAAGCATGATATTTTCTAGACCTTTATTGTTTATGTTCAAAAGGTTAATTAGTTTTATTACTGTAGACACTTAAATAGTCTTGATCAGTATTACTTATCTAAATCTAATTACTAACACCGTCCCTTCCTAAATCACTTCAATTCTAACCATTTAATTAAATAATCTATATTATTTAGTTAAATTTCATCAAATTCTACTATTAATCAAAAAATTAAATTTATCAAATTAATTCACTTTCTTCTAATGCCTATCCCATCTAATTAAATAAATCAAATTATTTAATTAAAATTCCAATTTCCTTTCATTTGATTAAATAAATCTAATTATTTAATAAATGTCATAAATCCCCTAACCCACTTAAGTTGATTAATTATGAATTGATTAAACTTAATCACCTCGTTGTCTCCATTACCCATTTCTCTAGCTTTTAACCCCACTAAGGTTCAATAAACATATGATCAACTAACCAAGTTGCACATGAAATTCATTTCTTTTAATTAACTAATTAGCCTATTTTCCCTCAAAAAAACATATTCTTTGGAATATTCCCCTCAACTACCCATTCATTAAATTTCTCTCCAAAGGCTTTAAAATCCTCTTACAAAGGTTTTAAATGCCTCAACCATATGCCTTCAATTTTCTTACATACCTTTACAATCTCACCTACATGCCTTAACTCTTCACATTTTTCAAAATATGCTCCACAAATATCCCCATGGCTTTCATTAGCCTTGTGACAAGTGTCACATTGCTATTGGTCCCCATTTTAGTCCCACATTCACCAATTTCATCCATTCTTCAACCCTTCTCTCCTATAAGTAGAGGCCTTCTCTTTTGAATATGCATCCACAACTTTATGCATTGTTACTCTACTCATTTCATTCATCAATTACATGCTTTTTCATGTCATATTAAGATGGATTCTACTATCTTTTTTCATCAATTTCATTATCTTCACATCAAAGGATTTTGGAGCTTAATCACAAGGGATTGGGAAAGGGCCACTTTCCACATCAAAGTGACATCAATCCCCCTATGGGATGAAGGTTTGATCTACTTAATTTGTTTACATGCTTTCATTTGCTTTGTATTTATGGTTTTGTTTCATGTTTTCACTTCTTTGTTTGATCAAGAATTTTATAGGGAATGGTTATTTGTGCTTACTAATATGACTGATATTGTTCGTTTTGTCTTTGTTTAGTTTGGTGCAGATTATCATTCACAATTACTATGTTGGAAAAGAATGCTTTTGAATTTTTTTTCATCTTTTTTTATGATTGTGTGTTTCTTGGTTGTGCATTATGTTGTAGAACCTATCTTACTAGTTATATTTGTATGTACCTTATATATGCGAGTTTGTATAAATGCAGCGTATTTATACTATACGTAGTTTTCATCGCTATATGTAGGATGCCTACACTAGACATATGTAGCGCAAAGTAAGAATTTTCTAGAATCACTTTGGTAGTAAATTAATTTTGATTATGAGATGTTAAAGTGGGTTATTCTTGGAATTTTTTGATCCATGAGAAAGGGGGTAACCTAGGAATAGAGTATGAATGGTCATTAAAAAAAAAAAGAGCTAGGAAGGTGGGTAAATGTGTGACATCCACTCTAAGTTCTAGGTGATGAATAATTTGGCCAAAGTAGTGTAAGTAACCACTGTTTACACTATCGGTTTCACTGTGATCCGAGATTAGATATTAGGAAAGGGATATTCATATGTGCAAGTTGTAACCACTATATGCTAGTTCTAGAAATGTACAGGAAACAACACCAAGCTCAAAAAATGCTATTATTATGAGGTTACCAAACCAATCTCTTCATTGAAGGGTAGGGCCATCTTACTTGATAGGTAGATGTGCAAGGGACTGCAATAAGTCTGTGGTTGGAAGAAAATCACTTGAGTGATGCTTCTCCTCATTATTTGGTGACCAAGATTTGAGGAGTACTACCTGACGATTTTTACTTTATATATTCTATAAGCATATTTAAGTTATGTATGTAACTTTTATCCATCTCTATGGGAATTGTAAATATGAAATTTAATATGGAAATTATGTACCATCATTATTTGAATTAGTGAAATGAATTATTTTGTATGCAATAGGAAAGTTTAAAATATGTTTCAAATATCCATTTATTATTAAAAGGAAAATAAATTTTTTATTGCTCTTAAAGGTTAGATGCATAAACTATTCACTTGTGGGTAAAACATAGAAAATTTTATTGTGTAGAACAATGGGCATGTTACATGTGGTATTTGAGCTACCAAGTTCAACTCTAGAACCTATGTGTTCATTATGTTTCCAATCCAACATTATATGATTTTAATGTCTAGAAATTATTGTGCTAGGATGGTGAATCTCAAGATGATTACAAAAAAGTCAATGATCAGAGATGAGTGCTACATATGGAACAAGAAGGAAAAAGAAGCCCTTGTTCAGACCATTGAGGGAACCAATCATGGAAATGCCATTTGGTTGAGAAATATTGAGACTTTTAGTCATGCACTTTCGTGAATCAGTCAAGAGAAAAGAAGGATGAGAGAGGCTATCAATTTCAACCATCTACCTTCCATTTCCCTGGCTAAGTCAAACTCTTTATCTCTTTCTAGGGATATACCCTTAGAATGTAGTGTTAGTCCAACAATGATATTGAAGAACCCTCATGTTATACCTATGGATGGTATTATTGTAATAGGTTCAAGTGGTGAATCAAAAGAATATTTTCCCCAAAATTATGTATCAGAAGATATGTCTGAGGGATATTTTCCTTTTGATGAAAGATATGAGCAAAAATATGAGGGGTATACCCCACGTAGCCATGTATCGAAAAGAAAATATAAAGAATATTCTCCCTTATACTATTTGAATAGTCATTTTATGTAAACTCAAGGATATTGAAATCCTTATTAATCTTAAATAAAAACATGCTTTTGGAAAAACTTGTGTATAAGTTCTTTATGGAATTCTTTATATAAATGGTTTTTATTTTAAATTATTGTAGAACATTAAGTGAACTTTCTTAGATCTAATTAAATGAAACCTCTAGTTGTATAACTGTTCTTGGGAAAAATGGTTAGGACATGAACTAACATTGGGGGAAGTCAAGTAGTAGGACAAGGTAATAAGAATGTTGAAGATAAGTTGGACTACATCTTTTCTATAAGGTATGAAGCAAGAAAAAGGATAGGAAACCTCGAATAGGAAGTAAGGGGTAAATAAAAAGTGGAACAAGAAGTCCCAAATAATGATGAGGAAGTTCCTAACAATGAAGAGGTTTAGGGGAGAATTCTCATGATCACACCCATTCTAGTGAACAAGAGGATGAGGAGTCAAAGTTAGATGGAACTAAAAGTAAATTCCTAGCTAATGAGCTATCCCATGACATGAAGAAGATCACACCCACAAATTTTGAGGGTAGTGCTACTAGGGATGTAGCTAAAGCATGGCTTATAGATATGGAAATGTACTTTGAGATTAGAAATTACTCTAAAGTCACTAAATTCGTATGGGGAGCTTTCCAATTGGCAAGTGAAGCATCCAACTAGTGAATGAATAAGAAAATGGAGCTAGAGCTTAGTTCCTTGAGGCTAACATGGAGTCAATATGAAGATATTTTCTAGAAATGGTGGTTACCACAACTCTTCTAACATCAAAAGCTCATTGATTTTTAGAATCTAAAATAATGAGATTCTTTAGTGAATTAATATTGGGAAAATTCCACTTTCCTCCTAAGGTATGTTCCCATGTACCAAAAGGATGAGCGATTCTGAATAAGGAATTTTATTATGGGTCTTAATGCCCAAATAGGTGGTGAAGTAGACATGCATGGTCTTGAAACCATGGACTTGGTGTATGAAAAGATATTAAGTAGTAACAAAAATTCAAGTCTATTTCAAACTATCGAGAAAGGAATTTAAAGAAGTTTAACTTGGTGCAAGCTAATCAATCTCTAAGGAGGCCTAATGAAGGGAAAAAAAATTAGAAGCAAGGGGACAAGGGACCCCAAAAAAATTGGAATGAACCAAGAAGAGACCGGAGATGAAGCAAAAACAACTATATCAACAACTTCAACAACAATGCTGGTGGAAATTTTAGTAACTTTGGAAGACCTACGAAAAAGAGGGGACTAGTGAAAGAATGTTATATGTATGTGGGGGAGATCACTTTTCTAATTGGTTTCCTAATAGGCCGATAGAATCTCAACCTCATGGGAATCCTCTTCCTCCACAACAAGCCACATTCTAGCAAAGGATATATGCTACAATAGACCACCAACAAGTTGAGTACCAAATTACTTTGATAGAAGTCTCAGGTACTTTGGTTGGCATTCCTATCTCAATTTAAATAGATATTGGTGCAACAATTTTTTTTATTTCTCTTAGAATATCAAGTCAAATGTCTAGAAAGGCTAGTTTTATTGAAAAATCTTGGGTTGTTGAGTATTCAAGTTGTGGTGAGTCAATGTCTATTTGAAGCAAGGGTTAAATTTCCAATTTTCTCTACGGAGGTGAATTTGTACATATCGCCCTTATGTTCTTATGACGTCATCTTAGGAATAAATTGGCTATGGAAGCAAAGAGCTAAAGTGGATTTCCATGCTAAAATCATAGAATTCATAAATGATCTTGATGCAGGAGCATCCAACGGTGTAGGGCAATATTGCATCACCCAAAAAAATGTTTTCTTTATTTTCTTTAGTTGTTTTGAGTCCCATTATGGTACTTAAAGGGTGTAAGACTATTAGGCATAAAAAAATAGAAAAAAATAGGCACTTACTATTTTTAGTAAGTAGGCTTAAATGAGCTTGTATGGATGTAAAAAATTTAGCCCAAGGAGTAGAACTAAAAAACATTTTCGGTCTCGAAAGAATCACCTCAATACCCCGCACGGTTTAGGAGAAGTTAAAGTTTCTATCCTAAGAAATTTCTCCAATGCAACTTAAAATTCATATATAAAACTTTAGAGGCCCCAAAACAGCTCAAAAAGTGGTTGAACTGACCTATGGTGGGTAAATGTGTAGTAGAGTTTGTCAAGAGCTTTCCAACGATATGTAATAATAACAAATTTGACACTCGGATCAAAAGTTATGGCCCCACGAAGTTGGTCCTCGAAAAAGTGAATTTCATAAAAAAATTCTTCCTAGGCCAAAAATCAAATGGTGGGACATTTGGCACCAGAAAAAAAGGGGAAATTTGAACTTTCTAGAACATTCTAGGGTGGTTATTGTGGAAAATAAAAAAGGTTAAGTGGGGGTTGTAGAAGGGGGCACTGATAGTGCAAATTGTGATTGTGAATAGTATATTTTCTTTTTAGAGTTGATTTTGTTGTAATGAATCAATCCCATGAGGTTGTAGCATGTAAGCTTTGAATTTGTAATTTCATTTTATGAAAATAATTGAAAGCAAGTCATTTTTCTGTCTTGCATATTCTATGTTGGTATCTATTGTTGTGATTTTTCTACGGGTTTTGGGTGGTGTGGCCGTCATCAAATCTAGGTAACCAAGTTTCTTTTCAAGGAACACCTAGAGAAGTGAAATTGTGATAGATTTTAGCTGTGCAAATACATAGGGTGAAAAAGAAAGGTTTGCAACTCTTCATAGTAAAAATGGAGAAACTTAAGGAATCCAAGGAAGTCATCCTTCAAGATGATGTTATGTATTATGAACCTAAATATTCTCAAGAAGTCGAAGAAGTAGAAGTGTTAGAAATAGGGAAATAAGATATGGAGAAATATCTTGTCCTATGGAAATTTGTGGATGCATTTCTAGATGAACTACCTGGATTGCCTCCCAGGAGAGTGTTTTATTTCTCCATTGACATAGTTCTTGGGTCAGAACCTATATCAAAAGTACCCTATAGGATGGACATAATAGAATTGATGGAATTGAAAGCATAATTAGAAGAATTGTTGTCTAAAGGACTAATAAGACCTAGTGTTTAACCCTGGGGAGTGCTAGTGATCTATGTAAAGAAGAAAGATGACCTACATTGCGCTTGTGTATTGAATATCATTTGGTTAAAAAATAAATAGTAAAGAATAAGTATCCATTGCCTCATATTAATGATCTCTTTGATTAGATGTGGGGAGCGACAATGTTTTTGAAGATTGATCTACGTTCTAGATATCATCAACTAAGAATCAAGGATGAAGATATTTCAAGTCAACTTTTAGGACTAGATATAGTCATTATGAGTTCACAATCCTACCTTTTGGACTCATGAATGGAACAACAACATTCATGAACCTAATGGACAATGTATTTAGGGACTGATTGGATAGGTTTGTGTTGGTTTTCTTGGATGACATCTTAATCTACTCCAAGAATGAAGAGGAACATCACAATCATTTGGAGATTGTGCTTCAATGATTAAGAGAACAAAAGTTGTATGAGAAACTCTCGAAGTGTACCTTATTCCAAAAATAGGTGCAATATCTAGGTCATGTAATTTTGGCTGATGGGATTATAGTTGATCCTATGAAGATAAAAGCAATGATTGAGGGGCTAATGCCCAAGAATGTGACAAAAGTTAAAATTTTTATGGGTTTGGATAGGTATTATCATAAGTTTTTTGTGAACATTTTAATAATAGATTTTCCAATCACTTCTTTTCAAAGAAAAGGTAAGAATATTGAGTAGATAGAGAAATGTCAAGTGGAATTTGATCTATTCAAAGAAAATTTGACCATGGTTTTGATACTAAAGGTATTGAATCTATATGGTAACTTTATTGTTATTACTGATGCATCAGGAGAAGGTTTGGGTGGAGTGTTAATGTAGAAGGGGTGAGTCATAGCTTATAATTCAAGGAAGCTAAAGCCCTATGAACAAAATTATGCTTCACAAGAATTAGAGTTAGCAACATTTTTTCATTTATTACAGATGTAGAGACACTATCTGTTGGGGAAACCCTTTGAACTCAAGAACAATCACCATGGTCTCAAGTATTTGTTTACCCAACCTAATCTTAATGCAAGGCCAAGAAGGTGGTTGGAATTGATATTTTACTATGATTTCAATGGTAGTTATATAAAACAAAAGGAGAATCAGGTTGCTGATGCTCTAAGTTGTAGGAGGCATATCTTATTGAGCACCTAGAATACTAAGAGGGGAGTGAATCAGTATTCCTCTAAAACAATTAATCACAACCCATCCAATTAAATGAATATAAATAACTGTAATGAAGAATGAAAGCATGAATACAACCAAAAAATCACATGACACATGAACACTATATTTTTTATGTGGAAAACCCAAAAAGGTAAAAACCATGGTGAGGGTTAGCTCAAAATATATTATATCCGGATATAAGATATTACAAAAGGCTCATTGCCAAGACACACTGTCTAAAAAAGAGCTCACAACCCATTGAGTAAGAATAAATAAGTGTTGGTAACACTTCCTATTTGAATTGATATAGTAGCATCTATCATATGCTAGATTACAGTTCCATTGAGGTGAAAAAATGATCTTCACACAATATGCTTATCACTGCATCACACACATGTAGATAAATCACCATACATGTCATAAAGCTGCTCTAGTCTACCACATTTGCATGTCATATATTCCTTTAACACTCTTCTACACCATCCTTCTCACTCCTCTGGTAAACCTCGGTAGCAATCTCATATATATACCCAAATCAAGTGAAACTTCAATTAGGTCAACCTAATTAGAAGAAACACACAAAAATTAAACATGTCATCCTTAAAGAATTTCATCCACACTTTGGACCTAGGATCAAAATACAATTTGCATCAAGATGGGTCTACATGGACCTAAATATAAATCCCAAGATAGAGTTGCTCAATTATTCTCCACAAAACATCAACCATGTTAGGTTGGCCCAAAATAGACCTAAACACAAAGTCTTCAAGAGCTCATGTAATCTCATCAACCATGTGATCTAAAAACTTAATTTCTCATTGAATTTGTATTCAACTGACATTCATTAGCTTATCTGCATCATCCGAAGAAAAAATAGTTATTCGTGAAGAAGTGTGAAATCTCCCACATTGGTACATTGTTCAAAAGATAACTATGATATACAAAGCCACACACTATTATTCATATCTTTCTAGAAACTATACAAAATGTCACAAAAAATTGAATGCTGCTCCATTTGATGGAATCAAAATTTTAGTTATGATTGTAGAAGATTATACCAATGTGCGGTGAAGTGCGGACCCAAAAATTGACACAGTGACAAAGGAAACACTTAGCCAAATTCCTGATAAACCTTGCTTTCTAGACCAACTGGCACATTACAAAGGTCACCAAAAATACTTTCCCACTATGCTAGGATGATCATAACATTGTTGACATCAATGACAACATTGGATCAACCAATGTATCTAAACTTTATGCTCATGTTGCAAATCTACATCATCAATGACAGACTTCCAAACTTCCAACAATCTCCCCCTTTGTCATTGATGACAACATGCATATAAAAAAAAAATCAATGACTTGATTCAAAACTTGTCTCCCCCTTACACATATAAACTTGACTCTCCAAAAGGTTTTCCAACCATCTTTCCCAAAATTTAACTATCACTACTAAATGCTTTGACAAAAATGTTTTCCACTATCTCTCCCCCATTGACATCAATGGAAAAGGTCATGCAAAGGCTCAATATGCTTCCTTTATACATACATACATACATACATACATACATACATACATACATACATACATACATACATACATACATACATATATGTGTGTGTGTGTGTGTTGAATCTCCCAAAAAAAGGAATGTTTTATGCAAAAAATTAGTAATGTGCATAAAGGTAAGACTTATCAACTTGAAGATGTAGATCCTTTGAGCTTCTTTCAAGTATCCTGCCAAGTAAAATTTCCTTCTTCCCAAAGTCCTTTTTCTTCTGCAAGAGTCCTGCACTATAATTCAAGTTCCATTAGAGACTCTTCTCCTTCCATACTGTTGGGGTTAAGGTTTATTTTTGAGAGTTTATCCGCACTGGAAAGGGCACTAGATATAGGAGTATGCTTTATCTTCACTAGATCCCTTAATGTCACATATTGTTTGATTGTTTCTTCCCTCTGATTCTACATAGAAAATAAATTGTCATGCAATTGTATAATGCTAGTCCATTTTTTATTATTCCTATCTCTTGCTAAATCATAAATATATGCTTCACAACCTATTTGAGTTTCAATTGAGTTCATTTCATCTTGTATACTTCATGTGATGTTCGGCCACTTCAAGCAATATGACAGTAATTTCTGCACTTCTTCATAGCTTTGTGATGTGCATCCACACATTTCCTTTTGACATCCTCTAGATTGTTCTCTACATTCCTTGCTTCTAGTCCACTTCTAGCTTGTTCTTTTAATATAGTGACATATGCTTTTTGTAGACACTTAAAATTGTCCTGAATGACATTGTACACTTGAATTTGATCACTAACACTATTTCATCCTAATTTCATCTTCTTTATTTGACTATTTAGTTAAATAATCCTAGTTATTTAATTATATCCATCATTTTCTCATCTATTAATCTGATTGATTTCATTAGGTTAATTCAACCCCTTTCACACTAACTTTCATCCTGTGTGATTGAATAATGAAAATTATTTAATTTTAACACCTTATGTCCTCTCATTTAATTGAATAATCCTAAATTATTTAATTAAATGTCATTTGCATCCTCTTTTCATTAAATGAATAAATTATTTAATGAGCACCCTAATTTTACTCAACTTGCACAATTAAAACTTTGTTTTAATTAACTAATTCCTATTTTCCCTCACCCATCCACTTGCATGAGAATATTCCCTTGGAAAATTCTCCCATTTGAGCTCCAAGAAGGGAATATTCTTTCCTAACAAACTTTGTAACAAAATTTCTAACAACTTTGAAAGTATGTTTGTTTGGATTGTGAGCCATTGATTGATTCTTTGATCCATGTGATCTTGCATTCTCATCCATTGATGAGAATCCTTGATCCATGCCTTCAACCCCTAGTTGCATCTTGACCATTGATTGAACCATTTGATTGTGACACTTGATTCACCATTTTCTCCTATAAATACCTCACATTTTGGACAGAAATGGATCTGCTTCCATCAAAGAAAATTTGTGTTGCACATTTGAATACTATATTTATTCATCCTTGCATCCATTATTGAGTGTTTCATCCATCCTTAGCATAGTTTTGTTCATTTTAGCTTAAGATTTCATCAATGGAGTTTGATTAGATGCTCATTTTATCCAATAGATTGGGAAAGGGTCATCATTCCATATCAATACAACACCAATCCCCCAATGGGATGAGGTTTGGAGTTTTAGATTAGGTTTATTTTATGCTTTCATGGTTTATTTCATGCTTGGTTTAATGGTTTCTTGTTTTTGAAGCTTTCAAAATTTTTATTGGGATTGTAGCTTAGTTAGTTAAATATACTGTAAATTCATTTGGATCACACTTTGAATGAATCAACTAAGTTTCTAAAATTATCTATAGTAGATAATGATGAATTAATGCTTGTTTTGGGGCTTACCTTTTGCAAAGCTTTCATGGCTTCATCCGTTTCTTATGTACTTATGGTTCTGATTCTGATTTCATGCTCATGTTGAGCATCATCTAAGTGCATCATTCCTTCTTCTATGTTAGTATCTTCCTTTATTGCAACTTCTTACTTAATTTCAACCAGAGGAATGGTAGTGCTCTTCCTTTTCTCACCTATTCACCTAGATCTGCCGAAGGCTTCAGTTCTAGTCCCATCCTCTGATCTTGATCTATTAAGATCTTTAGGGCTTCTTGAAAGCACTTCTACATAATGAATAACTTCTTCCTCAGTTACTTCATAGTCCAACTCAAAAATCCAAACAATTTTAGGTTCAATTGCTTCCATGAAGAAAAATTCAGTAGAGATAAACAAATTAATGTCTCCAAATTACCTTTTCAACACATTCATAGATATTCTTACTCTTTCATTCATCCCCACCTGAAACATTCCAAAGAATGCTGCAAGAGCATTGTCTTGAGCATCCGAGCCACCAAGATTTCTCATATAATTTGCTATCTGATGTGCAATTGATTTTGTACTTGTCCACTCCACTTTCCTAATTATCGGTACATCCTTCATGAAGTAGAAAATCAAACATATTATCAAAGTACCATACCTGAGTGTGTGCTTTTTGTTCTTTTTTATTTTCTTTAGGTTCTTCATCAAATGCTATCGAAGTGACTCACATAGGTCATAAACAATGCCATTTTCAATCATGTTATGTGCAATGTGAATGGTAGCAACAAAGACTTTATAGTCATTATTTGGCTAATAAATTTTGTGTCCAATAAGCCTTGCAACATACCAGATGGTTGAATTCCTAATTATGTTCAAGGTGAATTCCTTTTCTTCAAGAGTAGCACCTGTCTTCTCCATTAAGTCCTTGACCTTGATAGTTTTTCATTTGGAACTGGTCTGGAGGACTACAAAATAGTTACATGACTAATAAATTCCTTGGTTATTGAGTACTTTCCATAAATTCAAATGGATTTGCTATACTTTTTAATTTCAAACAATGGGAACTTCTGCCACATACCCAATTTCCTTTCATTTAGGGTTTTGTATTATGGTTTTAAGGTATCATCATTTCCTTTCAATTCTATTGTCCATAGAACACAAAATTTTTTATTGGAAACTTCTTCTATTTTCCCATGAATGTATTCATTGATATCCTCATTGGGTAAAACTCCAAGGGGAGTGCAAGAAAATTCACCCGCCGAATCTTCCAATAGAACTTTCCAAGAATTCCTCTTCAATTTAGGTTGTAGTCTCTCTGAGACATTTACAAACTTTGGCCCTTCCATTACATCTAGAATTATTTTAAATAAAAAGTTTTAGAAAACTTCGAGTACATAGAATACCTCTTAAACTTGCTTGACAAAAAATAGGGTTTTGATTATTTTCTATCGAGAGATGCATCAAATCCTTCCACTTATTCTTCTCCTTCTTCACTTTACTTCTCCTTTGAATGTGTAAAATGAAATGAATTTTTCTTCTCAAGCATGATTTTAACTCCTTGACTTGATCCATTTCAACATTAAATGCTTCAGATAAAAAGCTAATAAACTTTGAAACCTTGTATGCACAGTCAACTTTCAGAAGCTCCATAAACTTCCACATTTAAATATTTTTTTGTGTATTTTTCACCAACAAATCCATAATATTCTTCTCCATCTTGTCTCTTCATGTCAAGTGATGACATATCATATTGGAAAGGGGGCTATATTATTTTCAATAAAGCTCCCCCTAATCCATAGCTCTAGGCTTAGTTACCAAAGGAAGCATCTGCACTGAAAATAGGTACAAATTCTCCCCTGTCCTTAGTTTCTTCTTTCTTTCTCCATACTTTTTAAATTTTCTTCTTCACTTCATTTAGATCGACTTTCTTGACTGGTTCATCCCTTTTTGTAGTCTCATTCTTTCTTATGTTCTTGTTTCTATAAGATTTTGCAACATGTCCAAGTTTGTTGCAATTATAGCATACAACCATTTTCTAACCAATTTGACCTCCATTCAATCTTATTCTGCACTGGTTAGCCTTACATCCGAATACATTGAATGTGTAATAGCAGCCATTGAATGATTTAGTAGTATTAAATCTATCCATCATTTGGCTTCTGCACTAAGCAGTTCTATGTCCAAATTTATTGCATACAAAACATTGTCCAAAAAAGGGTCTAGCATTTTGATTCATTCTACCTCTACATTCTATAGCCTTATGTCCAAATTTATTGCATGAACAGAAAACACCATTAAAAGATGGGTACCTTTGAGTATTCAGTTGTCTAATAAGGAGTCTTCTAGCATTGATTCTTTGATTCCAAAACTTGCCATAGTTCCTCTTGAGTTCAGTTTTTTTAGATTCACTAGTCTTCTTTGTATTAGATGCCTAATAAATGATTTAGAGATTTCTCCTCTTTCAAGTCACAAACCACCTTTATCTTTAGATGAGTTTTGTTTAACAATTAACTCATCAAGCATTGTAGAACTTGTATTAAGTTTTTCCTAATGAATTCTTGCTTTCTCCAAATCTGCTCTCATAGTTACCACTTTCTATTCAAGTATAGTGCATTCATTAGTTTTGATTTGTATCTCTACATTGAAACATTCCTCAATTTTCTTCTTTCTTCCACTCATATTTTTAGTTTGGTGATGTCTTCATTTGCTTTCTTCAGTTGTTCATTAACTTCTCTATGTCTTCTCTAAATTTTTTGATTTGCTCTCTTAGCTTCTTGATGCATTTGTTTGCCTCTTTTAGATTTTCCTTTAGATTTCCATTCTCATTTTCAAAATTTTAAAGATCTTCAAGTGTAGCTTTTGTTGTGCCTCTAGCACACATGCCCCATTTAGAATGAGGACCTTCTCCTCTTCGCCGTTGTTGGGTCACTTTTTTCCTTTACCTTGTTTTGTGTGTCCCTAATTTTTAATTCCAACTAGTCAAGGAGTTCACCACCCAAGAAATTTCCAAGTCCTTGGCCTTTGCGGGGTTCCCTCAACGGGTTTCCCTTAAGCTATAAAACTAGTGTCCTTCAGTTCTTGTGGGTCTACCCTTACGGGTTTCCCCTTGCATGTCATTTCCTTCCCTTTGCCACTTTGATGATGGCTAACTCGGTATGTTCGACTACATGGTGGGTCCCACATCCTCCATGGCTACTCTCTTTCACCACCTGCCAAATGACAGTGGCTGGGGTTCCATCTACCTTGTGGGTCCCGCCTTTCCTGTCATCGACCCTTTTGAAACCCACACCTAGCTACCCCGCCGACCATTGTACGAGCAATTAATGTGAGCCATTAATGCATATTTTCCTATAAATAGGAGGCTAACCTATCATTTTCACTAACAGAACTCATAATTTTTCAGAGCCCAGATAGCTACCACCTCCACATTCGCACAACCTCCTGAATGATTTTGAGCTTGGCCTTCATCGATTCCTTTGGGATCCCTAGGTGTGTTCACCGCCGTCATCTTGAAACGTCTTTTAAAAGTTAAGTTTTCCAAAGATCATTAAAATTTTAAGAAAAACTTCCAAAATCCCTTGGGCGGCCGATTCACCTTGAAATTCTGTGCAAACCCATTAGAAAAAGTCCTTGAAAATTAATCAAACTCGGCCTCTAAAGGCCACATAGAACTTTACCTCCCTGTCGTTGTTCTTCACCAGAGCCATGGAACCCTCGCAGCTCACAAGCCCTTTTTCATTATCACCTAATAAGAAACTTCAAATGAAAAACTTGAGCCTTTTAACCTTGTGGGTCCACCCTTGCGGACTTCTGCATGCAGGCAGACACCACCCCATCGCTGTCCTGGAAAAATTAAACAAATAAAACCTAAGTGAAAAGATCAAATCCTGAGACCCTTTCAGGTCCAATTTTGCAAGCCGCCACATGCAAGTGACATGTCCCTTACCATTGTTCTTGAATTGTTGTCCTATATCGGCTTCCTACCTCACAGGTTCTGCTTAGCATAATGCTGAATGCCAAATTTAAGTCTCCTCCAATGGACTATTAAATGTGGGAAAATGTCCACTCTTTGTTGTCATTTGGACACCTTTTACTAATGGTGAACCTTTTTCCCCTTTCCACCTTGCAAAGCTCACACTTCTTGGTGCTACCTTGAGCTCTTGAAATAAAATGTTAAGTCTTAACCCTTTGTGGGCTAAACCTTGCAAGGGTCTGTCTACTAACCACCCCACTCTCACCGTCATTCAAAATAGCTAAGGGATCTTGTTAGTCCACCCTACAGACTTCGACCTCGCCATCTGCCTTTGAGACCCTTGGCATGAAAATGATTATGTTTAAATGAATTGTGGGCATTCCTTTATGGACCACTGCATGGGTCCCATTGTCATCTGATTGTCACTTGCTAGCAGCCACACCCTACCTTCCTTCTGCATTGCGGATCCTGAATCTTCCTTTATTGCCCAAGTCCCTCTAAGCACAAAGATTAATGAAAGGGTCTCTTGTGGACCCATTGGTGTAGGCCGCCTCCTGTGGGCTGCTATGTCTTCACCGCTATCCCTGAATGATTGTCTCCTATCAACCTTCCACCAGCCCTTGGCTACAAAATTCCAAGTGAGTGAACCTTTCCCAGGCCATCTAATCCACCCATAGACCTCACATTATGGAATTCTCCTTACAAACCTCCATGCTGTGACCGTTGTTTCTTAATGACAAAGCTCCAAACATTCATGGTGCCTTTGGCTTCCAGATTCCTCACACCTGCATGAGCTTTGTCATTGAGGAGATCATTCATGGAAAAGAAAAGTTCCATTGGGTGAATGATGCAGTTATTGGGAATATCATCTGACTCCTTGGAGGAGATTTTAAGAGAAGAGTCTCGCACAGTGGTTTGGAATTCATTCAAAGGTTCAGGTTCCTATTCATCTAGTTCCTGAAGCTCACATATATCATAATGAAGGGATTCTCTAAAAGACCCTACAAGCTTCCTTGATACCCTAATGACTGGATGATTATACTGGAAGTCTCCCAGCAATTGCAAAATGCTCACACTCTACTAAGTGATAAACATTGGGCAGGGATTCCCTATCCCCTCAACTTTGGGCAAAGAATGTATGCCATCTCCACTGCCCAATGTGCAAAATATTCAAAGAAGGAGATAGTGGAGTATCATTTGAACCTCCACATGGCCCGACCAAGGATGGAACCCTATGACAAACTAAAGAAGTTGGTCATAAAGCAGTATGTTCACATGCCCCACATAGAATATTTTTGGGCCAACTGCAAATATGAAAAGGATGTGAGAATTAAACATTACATGCGAATGATGACCCAATTTGTGTGGTCAATAACTTGTTTCTGGTGCCTAACCAGATTTTAAAAGAGGAAGACACCACCCTTGATGAGAGATTCGATGTTGTGGCCAATTTGTCATTGCCACTGATAGATTGAGATGAAGAAGAGGTCAACGACTTCGACATTGTAACAAGGACAATTGAGAACAAAGCAAAGTAATGGGTAGATGCCCAAGCTGCACAACTCAAATTGCAAGGAGCTGTATTGACATACGGCAAGCTCATAGATGAGCTTGAAAGAGGAATAGATGGCAGAGCAACTACTACCTCAATAGAAGAAACTCCTAAATCCCCTCCAACAACCAGATGAAGAAAGAGAAAGGATATGTTTGAACATCAGCCCAAACACAACGTCTATACATGGAAGATCTCAAAGGAGAATCCTTGAAAAAGGCTAAGAAATCAGGAGGATTTAGTGAAATGCTAACCATTGAGGAGGATCCACAACATTAGGGAGAAGAAGTGGCTAAGGAACCACAATCACGACCTGCTACCTCTGCTCCCATGATTACTGCTATCATTTCCACTCCACCTCTTTCATCTCATGCATGGCCTATTTCTTCTCTGCATGTTGTGGACATTTCTATTCACCTTGCTTCCACTTCACCAATGACTTTGATTATGGTATTAAATTCCTCTTCAGCCATGACATACCCGATGTCATCTGTCTCATTGCCCCTTCCATTACCTACTCTTTCTATCACAATAACTTTAGTCACCATAGCTACTATTCCCCCTCTCACCTTTCTAGAAGCTTTCACTAAATACATGCAAGGAATACTCGCCAAGCTCTTTGGGGTAATGTTGAATCCCACCATCCAAGCTATGATGGCTCAAATTGTTGCTGGTTTTCCTATTACTCCTCCACCCACTAATCCACCGAAAATGGAGGCTACCATACAAATACCAAAGGAAATGGAGAAAAAACAAAGGGAGGCTGCCAATGGAATAATGGAAGGAACCGAAGATCCTTTTAAGGATGATTACTTCAAACATCCAAAGGGAAGAATGAATCCGAGTGTGGATAAGGTGGTAACTGGTAAGGATAAGTTACAATCTTTAGAGGAGGAAACTAAAGCCCTCAATGCCAGGTACATAATAGAAACCTCAAACCAAGAGCTTGAAGAGGAGTTGTCCCAAAACCTTAAGGATGTAGGAGAAGAAGTCAAATTTTGGAAGCAACCGGGTATGTGCAGGATCATCATGCAAAAAACAGGCCCTTAAGTGGCAAAAAATTCAGAAAAATCAGTGTTAGGAAACTTGACGTAAATATTTGAATAAGTTATCTATATTATTTCAAAAATATGTAAGAATAGAATTTGTAGAAAATTGAATGTAGTTTCTAAAATACTAGGTTTATTTAAAATAAATAAAATCTATTTGGTGAAAATTTGAAATTTCAATGTAGTAGTACTTAAATTTCAAGGAAAAATAAGTGGGTGTCCTGACCACCCTAACCATAATAAAATGATAATATTTTTTGTAAGATTTTATATATAAGTAGAGGACTCATGTTCGATGTGATGCATATTTTTTGTAATTTTTTCCAAGTAAATAATTAATTATAAATTTTTATTACAACTTTTAGAAAATATAAAACTTCGTCAACCACCTTAACTTGGTCAAAACTTCATGAAATTTAATTTTTCTTTTTTAATCCTATATTATGTGAAGCATAGAATGTGACGCATGTTTTGGATTCAAAAATATGATACCATTTGAAAGTTATAGATGTTTTTCAATCACCTATTGATCAGGACTTTAGTCATAATTCTAATAGAAAATGAATAATAATTATTTATTAAATTCAAATTAAATCATAATTTATATTTTTGGAAAGCTGAGAATCTTCTCTAAAAACCCTTTTCATTTCATTAATTTTGGGTGAAAAAAAAGTCGTCAGCCACATACCCTACAAATATTGCCACTTTTTGGCGCACCATGATCCTGCACATACCCAACCTCCTAAAGAGAAAGAGGACACTAAAGCCAATGTGGAGATAATTGAAGAGCCTCCACTAGTCGGGCAGGACAAAGGCCCTGTTCAAGAAGAAGAGGGACCACCTGAGAAGGAAGAAGATGTTCGAAAGAGGAGCCCCAAGCTGAAACACCATGAAAGGATTAGACACAAAGTAGAAAGAGAACCTCAGATGGAAAGTATCATTGAGGAGAACATAGCCCTCACTAAGTCAGATAGGGAAAAGACTATACATATTCAAGACTCATATGAGGAAGAAGAAAGAACTGAATGAGAAGCCCTATGCCATAAAGAGAAACGACCCCAACATGAGCAAAAAGAGGGAGTTGATCATGAATCACCAAGAGGGGAAGCTCAGATGCCTGATTAGTTGGAGAAGCTATTGCAAAAGAAGACCCTTTCCCTCATTGACCCCAAGACTAGACTCAAGGCTAAACTGGCTTGAGCAAAAAAAAAACAAAGAAAGAAAATAAGTTGAGAGCCTATTTCTATATCACAGTTGATGCATATAGATTGAGAATAGTGCAGGTAGCCACCCTAGTGATAGACAAAGGAGAAGGGGTCAACTATAACATTTATACCATCAACTTGGGCCTTGCTATGAGAGAGTAGAAAATTGATGAATTCTAGGGATTAATGGCTACCATTGTGCAACAAATGAATAAGGATTAGTCCTCAAAGGAGGAATTGAAGGAACAAGTGGTAGATTTTAGTGACTATATTCAACAATGGGCATCTCTAGAGGAAGAAGTTCCAATGACATTTTCTGCACCCCCGCTCCTCTCCTAGGAAGAACTCACCAAGATGGAAAAAATGAAGAATTAGACCAAGGCTTCTACAAATTGGTTCCAAAGGGTACTTTATAATGGTGACATGGGCATTGGCCACACTGTTTGAATGGCCAACAAATTATGAGATGTGTAGAAGTAGCTAGGGGGCATAGAAAAGATCTATCACAGATTCATCGAGCTATACAAGATCACCTATCCTAAGCTCGAGGCGATTCTCAAAATGCCTAAGAAGACATGGGAGAAGGAGCTGGCCCCTGTGAAGGATGATCACTAGCTGGTAGAAACATGGAAAATGGGCCTAGATCATAGGAGGGACATCCCGAAGAGAGTGTTGCATGAAGTTGAGCTCAACCTCGAATGAATCAAAGAGAACATGATGGACAATGAGGATTACTTGAAGCTAATGATGAACTATGATATTCCTGACATGGAGTTGGATGCAAAAAGAATCAAGCCATTCTTCCATAACAAGATGGAGCAAGGGGTAGTAGACTCACTAACGTCAGACTTCATGGATTTTGCTGCTAGAGCATTTGTCCAGTTTGAAAAGGTAATCAAGGCCACACCAAGGTGCAAAAAGAACTGGGAACAAATCACTGGTAGATCTAAGAAACTGACCTTCCAAGTTCTTCAATCTGATATCATGGAGTGAGACAAGCTTCAAACACTGATTGGAAAATTTGTGGAATATGCCACTCTTTAGAAGAATGAAGGAAATATAGTAATTGATGACAAGTTCTTGATGATATAAGCTGGGGAAAGAAGACAATCACTAGAGGACAAAATTGCTATAGTGACAAGGCCACTACAAGAAAAAATAAGGAAGAAGACAAAATTGTATTTTATATTAATATATTTTGGGGGTAGGTGAAACCCTAATGTAAAATGAATCTTCACTACACAATGAAAGTAAATCCTGGCCATTCATCTCACTTTTGGGAAACTAGAAATAGGGAGTCTCCTCTCATTTTTAAAGAGGGAGTTGAGTGGTTTTAAAGATATGTTGCAGAAATTTTAATAGAATTTCATTGCTTTTGGTGGATTCTTGTGTTTCTCACATGTTGCATGATTCATCTTCTCTAAATTGATAGATTTAGATATATTTAGTTTGTTGTCCTAAGTGCTTTCAAGTAGCTTTAGTAGTTTAGTTAATGTTGTCCATTGATATTAAATAATGCTATGGTGTTGATGCTTTCCATGTTCATGCTTTTTGTTGTTTATTGATGGTGAAAAATAGTGTAAGGCTAGTTTGAACACCAATTCATTACTGCACTTTAAATTCATCTTTTATTCATGCTTTATGGTGAATGAACAACTGAAAATCTATAGACCTTAAAAGATAGCACTAGTTTCATGAGATTGCATGCTGTTTGGTTAAGTGGAACTAAGTTATAGGAAGGTTATCCACTATAGCATCCTCCATTACCACTATTCATTAGCAGTTGCAAGTCTAGGAATACTTACCTCCCTTTTCCCCTTTGACCTTTCTTTCAAATAGTAGTTTAGGAAAAGTTCCAACATCATTGTAAAGCCAAATATGATGTTGAACATGGATTTTTAGACCGATGTTTTGAACTTGCATCAATTACACATCACTCTTGAAATCTCACAATCTCCTGTTGAAGACCCAATCTCCTCCAAATTTAGTAGCTATCCATGTCCTTTGTGATTACCAACAAATCACATCAATCCACTAAGTTGTTTTTGCAAGTCATGACCTGACACTCGAGAGACCTTGGGGTAATTTTCTGCAATTTTTTTGTAGGAAGTCGCTTTTCAAGAGAGGGAGTGCACTTGTGTGTTGCCTATGTTGAGAAATACAAAAACACCCATCAAAATAATTGGTTTTAGAAGGAGGGAATCCCTTTTGCTAAGTTGGATTGAATTGGTTCCTTCTCATTAGAGAGGTTCCAAAGAGTGTTAAGATCTACACCAAACAAAGTGGAATTTCAAGAGCTACCACCCCCTACCAAGGATAAGAGAGCTTAAAAAGGGAAAGAATCCTCCTCAGCCTCAACCACTCAGCCCACTTCACCTCCATCTTCACCTCTTCCTTCCATCCATCTACTCCACTCTTCCCCTTCCTTTCTAGCAGCTCCTCCCTCTTCTTAGCCACTCCAAGCTGCCTTCTAGCCCATCGCCTATCACAGCCAGTGCACTACCCCCATGCCAACACTCTAAAGTAAAGGCGTTGCCTTAGGCACTGCTGCTCCTTCACAACCTCAAGTCATTATTGCATAGTAAGCACAACCTCCACCTCCTATCATGGCTTGGTTGGGTAAAAATCCTTCTCCTTTTTCCTTCAATGACTATCATGACATGCCAAATAATCCAGAAGGATTTTACATGAAGTTCCATCCTCATGATTTGTAGAGGATAGTAGAAGAGCACATCAAGATCTTTCAAATAGCTCTAAAAAACATGCAAATAGATCCTAAAGACGTGGCTTGCAGGTTCTTTGCTTACTCCTTGGGGGAAGAGGCCTTTTATTGGTACATCAAATTTTTGACTGGATCCATCACCTCTTGGAATCTACTAAAGAACTCCTTGTAGAAATATAAGATTCCAATTTTCCCTTCTGAATTATATTAGTAGTTCATGTCCATTCGAAGGGAGGTCAATTAGCCAATCAGCTCCTTCAATGATCAATTTCATCGTGCCCTTACATGAGATTGCAAGCTCCATATGTGATTGATGATCCTTTTTCTTGATTGGTTTATTATGCTTCCTTAGATAAGCTCACATCCGCACTAGTGAAAAGAATGTGCCCACCACCTGCTAGGTTGGTAGACACCTATGCAGAGGCAGTCATAGCAAGCACCGATTTAGGTTAGAAAATTGTTGGTCTACTACCATCCTTGGGGCCAACTACTCATCCAATGCAGATCTAAGGACTTACCCAAGATCTGGCACATCAAACGTTGATCATGAATCTAGTTCCATAGCTGCCGATGGTACCTCACTTGGGAACACCATTGAATTAGACACCTCTTGTGCCTCACTACTTGCAAGCACAATAGCAATAGGTTTATCCTTAGTAGCCTCAACTTCATGCATAATTTTAGGGACTTGAATTTCCACTTGCTTAGCATAATCAATCAAGAGTACAACCAGTCTTGCTCTAGAGTCAAGCACCACAACCAAACAACATAGAAAAGAACTAGATAAATGAATTGAAAAAAATGTTGAAGATTTCAACAAAAATGACACACTTAAGGAATCAAAACAACCAACTACAAGCCGCTCAAAGAAGCATCCAGGCCAACCTCAATCAGGACAATAGAGACAATAGTGATGTGGGTGTTTCCTCTAGATAAAATTATGAGAGGTAAAATTTCTAATCAAGGCTTTGAGAGGAGGCCTTCATAAAGACATAACTAGGCATGGAATACAAGGAAAAACCTTGGAGGTGTTCCCACCCCTCTTTATTAGCTAGCTAATGCAAACAAAGCTACAAACAAAGTATACTTAGCTAAGGCAACCTTATCTAGATGGTGCCACATTCACAAAATGAATAGGTATTTTGAATTGGATTGCCTTGAGTTCCAAATAGCTGCAAAGATCTTTAAAGTGGAGGTTCAAAATTTTGTAGATGGTGCAGGTTATAGAGACATAGTCCCATCCAAGCCATATGATTCTTCAGTGCTCATTGTCAACCAAGCTCCCTTCCCGCGAAGTGAAAGCAATGCACCCGAAAAGGAGACTATTGCCCCAAAGGACAAAGAAGTAAAAGAGGTAAGCAACGAATATTCTATATCCCAAATTTTCACTTCAATAGATAATGGGCCAATAGACGAAGGGGATTCACATGAAGAGGAAGTCCAAATGTTCCATCAGAGGGCAACTCATTATAAGTTAAGGAATAGACAAGTAGGATGTCCTTTTACAACTTCCACTCCACCCAAAAACTTTAGCACTCTGCTTGAACCAAATGCAAGCAACAACCTAGGCTACCCCCATGTACCAACTCATTATTTCAAGAAGAATAGGTTGTCAAATAGATCCAAATCTAGCCTGCTAGCTCCTCTCAAGGTAAATCCTTTAAAGCTAAAATTGAGAAAATGAATGAATATGTAGTTGAAGAATTTAAGAATGTCAAGGTAAGCCTATCCACCTTTGAGTTGCCCAGGGTCCCAATAGATAGAAATGATTTCTTTAGAATGCTTAATGGGACTACCTCCTCCAAAATAACACAAGAAGTGCCTGCCAAAAGGGTGTCCTTTGATGAGTCATAGAATGAGCCAACAATCAAGGAAATTCTAGGGAAGAAAATGGATCAACCCACAAATCAGCAAACAAGTAAACAACCTACCAAGGAGAAAAACCAAGCACAAACCAAGGATAAGACCAATGATACAGATAAAGCTCAAGTAGCTTAGGTAGACACACCCATGGGCCAGTTCTAGGGGAAGTTGGAGACCCCTCCCTTCTTGACCACCTTTAGGATATTTGGAAAGAACTTACATAATTGCCTGCTTGATTCAAGAGAATTGAACAATGTTATGCCTCTTTCTATATGAAAAGCCTTAGGAATAATCCAGGCTCCCTCTCAAAAAAAGGTGACCTAGCTAGATAAAATGGATGTGAATATAGTTGGTGAAATCAACAAGATACCTATGTAGATTGCTACTGATCCAAGGGTGCAACCGGTCATCGACATTCAAGTTGCTAATATCCTAGACACCTATGGCATAATACTGGGAAGAGACTTCAGTCAGGCATTAAATGGATATGCTACAACCAAATTTTCTCACTTATGGCTACCATGGAAAGGCCTTCCCAACTAGATCCATACTGACTAGGAGCCATGTATGAAGTTTATGATCATGGAATACAACAACACAAATGAGGTGTTGTTCATTGAAACAAATCTAGGAAACTACTGTCCTGTGGCCTATCAAGAAGAATTAGAATTTCAAGGAGAGGAAGTGATTGAAGAAGTCCTTCTTGTGTTGTGTAGTTCTCCTAATAAATTATCCTATGCATCACAAAGCATAGAGATGTTGATTGAGTTGGACAACGAAGAATCCTTTGAGGATGGCAATCTGGGATTGTTAGATGGATTCCAAGATTTCATGGAGAAATGTGTGCAAGATTAGCTAAACTTAGGGGCAAGAATGAAATTTCAAGAGCTCCTATTAGCCAATTGGTGTCAGGTACATAATTCTTTCCACTAAAAAATTGAATGTTTCCTGTGCTAGCCAACAATTGAGCACATTAGAGGACAAGTCACCCCTAAGGGGGAACTTCAAATAGAGTAGCACAACCAAAGCTATGCTGAATCTGCCCCTCCATCTAAAGATGCTAAAACCAACGTCCAACCAAGAGAGGAAATGTGCTCTATTGACTCTAAGGCCCAAGGTACCTCTAAGTTTTGGATGTTGTGCTTTGAAATATCTAAGACAAATCAAGGGGCAAGAGTTGGATTCGAGCTTATCAGACCCACAATTAAGACATACTTCACTGCTCATAGACTCTAGTTTTATTGCACAAACAATGTAACATAGTATGAAGTGCTAGTCCATGGTCTCTTGATGGCTCTGAGGAAGAAAGTTAAAATTCTGCAAGTCTTTGGTGACTCAGAACTCGTAGTCAAACAAGTCAGAAAATTGTATTCTTGCCATGATAGGAGATTAGCAAATTATAGGCATAGGGTCTGGGATCTCATAGAAGGCTTAGATTTATTTAGCATTCAGTTGATCGCTCACTCTAAGAATCATACTACTGATGCCTTAGCATAGGAAACTAGTACCCTCCAGCTCCTTCCTTATTTGGGTTGAAGAAATTTATAGTTGAGCTTACTTCCACTCCATCAGTGCTAGATAATATCACCAACTTCCAAGTATTCAATGATGAAAAACATATCTTTGATTTGATAACCAACTCCGGTGTGTTTGTGACTCAAATAATTGATGAGGCAGAGTCTGAAGAGGCTGAATTAGATATAGAAGGAGTCATCAACCTAAAAAAAAATACAATACCATGAGGTATTGTTCAACTTGAGTGAATATTTGACTTAGATTAGATCAAGGATCAAGATTAGTAAAAAAAGAAAGATTCCATTGACAACCAGTGCGATGCTCACAACTTAGAGACTGAAGAAGTTAAGAATAGGTTCATTGGTAAAGTATGCACACTAGAAGAAAATAAAGGGATCATTGATTCCTCGTGGAAGTATCATGATGTGGTTGCTTGGAGCTATGAAGACTTGAAGACATATGACACTTCCGTCATCATGCACACCATCCCTCTCAAGTTGGATGTGGGACCCTTTGGGTAGCATCAGTTCCCTATTAATGCCTTGTTGGAACCCATCATCTACAAGGAAGCCAAAAGTTGTTTGTCAAAATCAAATTTTGAGTTAGGTACTCCATGTGGGTGGAAAACTTGCTCTCGGTCAGGAAGAAGAATAGAGAAATTAGATTATGCATAGACTTCTGCAACTCTAACAAAGCCTCTGAGAAGGACAACTATCCAGTTCCCTCATTGGATGAAGTGCTACAAATAGTGAATGGATCTTAGATGATGTCCTTTTTGGATAGGTACTCAGGATATAATCAGGTGATGGTATAGTATGAAGAGAGACATAAAATAACTTTCACCATAAAATTGGGTACCTTTGCATATAGAAGAATGTCATTTGGGCTAATCAACGCTGGCGCAATGTTCTAGCATGCCATGGATATTGCTTTCAAGGATTTGATTGGAAAATGTATCATCATGTAGATGGAAGATCTTACTGTGTTTTCCAAGGAAAGAGGGGATCATGTCTCTGATTTATGCAAAGTTTTCTAGAAGTGTAGGGAGTTCAAAATATCCTTAAATACAAAGAAGTATATCGTTGGAGTTATAGAATGAACACTACTTGGGAATGTGATATCAGAGAAGGGAATCTCAATGGATCCTAAATGCATCCAATCCATTCTAAAAGTTCAGCTTCCAAGCAGTAAGGAGTTGAAATCCTTCTTTGGAAAGATCAATTTCGTGAGAAAATTCATCACTGAATTTTCTGAAATCATCTAGCCACTGAATGCTATGCTAAAGTAGGATGCAAAAGTTGAGTGGATATCAGAAGCCAAGCAATTTTTGAAGAAATCAAGAAATAAATTGCCAACCCACCTGTACTAGTTAGCTCAGATTACCTAAAGTCATTCTACATCTATTCATTTGCTTCAGATCACTCCTATGTCAACATATTGACTTAGAAAGATGATGAAGGGAGTGAACACCCGATTGCCTTCATGAGTGTTTCATTGAAGGATGCTGAGTTGAGGTACTACAATGTTGAAAAGCAAGCATATGCCCTAGTCTAACAAGTTAAGAAATTTTAGAACTACATCTTGTAGAATAAGGTGTTTGCAATTATACCCGACCCAACAGTTAAGACTTTGTTGATGCAGAATGAACTAGGAGAAAAAAGAGACAAATGGATCACTTTGTTATAGGAATATGACACGGAGATCCAGCCCATGAAGTTGGTCTAAGGGCATACCCTTACTTGAACCATAGCTGAAACAACAATTGAAACTAGATCCGAGCTCACTGTGAAACAATATCAATTGGAAGATGTTTCCCTAGGAGAGTGGTATGACGACATCATCTACTATCTATTGAATAAAAAGTGCCCATCCTCATTGCAAGGAGTACAAAAATGAGCTATGAGGTTGAAAAGTAGTAGTTCTATGTTGCAAGGATCTATATTTTACAAGCACAACCATGAAGGGATCTACCTTAGATGCCTCAAAAAAGAGGAGGCAACCAAAGTTCTACAGGAATTTCATGATAAATTTGGCACTGGTCATAGACCTATCCCTTCAACCACCTGCCAAATTTTGTGGGTTGGGTACTATTGGATGATGGTGTTTAAGGATGCACACAACCATGTTAGAACTTGTCACGTTTTCATAGTTTCCACTACCAAAGAGAGAAATGTTGCTGTCCCATTTTAACTTGTCTTGGAGGTAAGACTGTTTGCTCAAAAGGGCCTCAACTTCATCAATATAGTAAGCCCACAATCCTCTGCAAGAAATAGGTACATTCTAACCATGTCTGATTATTGTACTAGATGGAAAAAAGCAATAGCATGTAGGCAATGTACTACTGAGGTGGTTGTGAATTTTTTGGAAAGTTTTGTTTTGGTTATCCCTATGCCCTCGTGTGTGATAATGGCCCCCCCTTTTCCTTGCTTAAGTTTACTAGTTGGGAATTCGATTACAAGATTGCACTAAAAATCTCATCCAACTATTATTCTCAGGGAAATGACCTAGCTGAGTCAACTAACACAAACTTGATAATTGTAATAAAAAAGCTGCTTGATAGAAACCCCAAAGATTGGCCCACTAAGCTATGTTTTTCCCACTGGGAAGATCGTACATGCCACAAGGATTCCTTGGGTGATTCTCCATTCCATCTTATTTATGGCTTGGAACATGTCTTCCCCGTCCACCTGAAGATTCCCACCCTCTAATTTCTTAACACATACTATGAGGAGGGAGACTGTTAAGAAGCCTACCTAGCTAAGTTGTTGCACTTGGAAGAAGTTTGTGACTAGGAAATTAAATTTTTTTCCAAGCATTAGGGCATAGTTACAAGATGGTTTGATAGATGAAACAAAGTCAAGGCCTTTAGGATTGTTGATTTGGTCCTTTGTTGGGACAAGGCCCACGAAAAGAAAGGGGGACATGACAAATTCGACAAGCTTTAGCTTGGCCCCTTTCAAAATTTGGAAATTTTAGGAGATAATTCCTTTTGCCTCAAGATACTCACTGGAGAGGATGTCTTGTTTCCTGTCAACAGAAAATACCTCAAACATTATTTCCTTACCTAAGCTTTTCAAGCTCGTCCTTGTACATAGTTGTATATAGGTTAGCTTAGGTTTCCTTTTGCTTTGCTACTGTGTCTTCATTTTGTTTTTGCTTGCTTTCTTGGCCGCTTTTGTTATTGCTGAGGTGTGTTCCTTTGTTCTTGATGTGGTGGCCATGTTTGGCTTATTAGACGACCTACTTTTTTCCCACTCCTACCTGTTCTATGGATAAATCTTCATTTTTAACCATTGATTTTTGATTGTTTCCGTGAAGTGGCTTCCTTATTTGAACTCTGACTTGACTTAGGACAAAACCCTTGTTTGAATATTTTCATAATTATCTCAAATCATGCACAAAAGACCACTTTAATGTTTTTGAAGAGCTGTACGATGGTTGTTAGGAGGTATCAACAAGTGAAAAATCTTGAGTTTGCTCCACTAACCACTATGGTCCCAAACTCATAGTAAGCTTCAATGCTTACATAGTTGAGCAAAAGAAAGGGTACTAAAGGAAAATCTCATGAAATAAGAAAAAGGAAAAGAAAAGAAAGTATTAAACAATAAAATATGTGGGTGTGTGAGCAACTCTATCGGGGCTATGGATTCCCAATCAAAAATAGAGCAATGTTTGTCAGGTCACAATGACAATTCCATTGGGGCTATGGACGCCTGACTAGCAGTGAAGCAATGTCCAAGTTACTTTTGCAGTTAGATGGATTATGTATCTTTCCTTGACCAATTAATGGTTCTTCGTTATGGTTTCTAAAGAAAGGGAAATGAATTCACTATGCACACACTTTTGAGATATTCTCGTGACTTGATTCAACTAAGGATCTCGTCCTCCTTCAAGTTGCTTAGTTCACTCATGGAAGCTAAATTTTGGTCTATGAAACTAGAGATTCTAGGTTCTAAATGAATCTTTACCCTTAGAATGCTCAGGAGTGTACTCTTAGCAGAGTGACCATTTGTTGTACCTCAAGCACACACACCTTGTTTGGAACAGGGACCCTCTCCTCTTCTCCTTCGTCGGGTCACTTTTTCCTTCACCTTATTTTGTGTGCCCCTAATTTTGAGTTACAAGTGGTCAAGGAGTCCCAAAGTCATCATCTTTAGTTGAACAAAGTTCACCACCCAAGAAATTTCCAAGTCCTTGGCCTTTGTGGGGTTCCCTCAGTGGGTTTCCGTTAAGTTTTAAAATTGGCATCCTTCAATTCCTATGGGTCCACCCTTGCGGGTTTCCCCTTGTACATCACTGCCTTCCCTTTGCGACTTTGACAATGATTGACTCGAGACATCTTCCCACATGGTAGGTCCTGCATCCTCCATGGCCACTCTTTTCGCTGCTCACCAAATGATAGTGGCTGGGGTTTTTTCTACCTTGTGGGTCCCGCCTTTCCCACCGCCAACCCTTTCAAAACTCGTACCCAGCTACCTTGTTGACCATTGTACGAGCAATTAATGTGGACCACTAATGTATATTTTCCTATAAATAGGAGGTCCAACTTCTCATTTTCACCAACACAAGTAAAAATTTGATAGAGCCTAAATAGTCGTTGCGTCCTCCACACCCACACAAACTCTTAGATGATTTCAAGCTTGGCCTTCATTGATTCCTTTGGGATCGCTAGGTGTGCTCACCACCCTCAACTTGAAACTTCTTTTAAAATTTATTTTTTCTAAAAATCATTAAAATTTTAAGACAAACTTCTGAAATCCCTTGGGCAGTCAATTCATCTTGAAATTCTGTGCAAACCCATCTAAAAAAGTCTTGTAAAATCAATCAAACTCAGCCTCTAAAGGCCATGCAGAACTTTACCTCCCCACTACTATTCTTTGCTAGAGCTTGTTGATGGGGCTTTTGGCACAACATGCAAATAGAATATTACTAGTCTATTTCTCCTGAAAGAGAAAGACAACACATGGATGTCTTAGCTCCCAAGGTCTTTGTAGTTGGTTCTCAACTGTGCTGATGTTACTTAGTGGTCAATGCAACAGTAATGTTCAAGGGGCCTGCTGGTGTTGAGCTTTTGGATTGTTCTGGGATCAAACATGAATTAAAACCTAATCTAACTGGGGGTTTTAAAGAAATAGAAAAAAAGATAGATCAGGGCTTTGAAACAGAAAAGAATGATACTTCATCCAAATTAACCAGAATTGTTAGCTTCAAGAAATTATAAACTAAAACTGAAGAAAAAGGTTAACTTGTGATTAACACATAGTTGCATTCATTTTCAATGCTGATTTCTACAACATAGTACTACTCACCATTTAAAATAAAACACAAAATAATATTTCACTCCTTGAAAGCTTCAAAAATCAAATGATCAAATTTAGACAACTATTATTCAGGAACATAATATGAAGTAGATTAAACTCTGATTGCTTCTATGGTCAGTAAGACAGATAAGCAACATTTACAAATTTGGCACAATCACTAGTGTACCAAAAATCCATGGCTCCAAATTGCTTCCATTTACACTAAGGAAATTGAAAGATACATTGGTCTATTCTGATTCTAACTCCTAACCGAGAAGGCACAAGCAACTCTCATTACTAAGAATCAAGATTAGCTTCTATCCCCTCCAACTAACTCTACTGGTTCTACTCTGTTTCTAACTTAGAAGTTTTAACTACCTAATCCTAGAAGTTCTAATCCTCACTGTCTCTAATAATTTTTTAACCTTTTTACAAAGAGGAAAAATGACTTATATACAGAGTGCTCGAAAGGGATGTGTTGTCCCTCGCATTAGGGTTTTACAAAAATATCTACATCCAGAAGAGTCGGCCTTCAGACCTTTTTGAAATGAGTTAATGTTGCATTCAACGTGAAGCCTTGCTGTCCATCTTCTGGAAGGTCATTTTGGGGATGATCTTGGATCTTTTGCATCTGCAACATTTACTCCTTTTCTTCGTGTCTATCTTTAAATTCCATCTCAGGGCTGCCGTGAATGCTCAAAATATCACCATTAATACTGATCTACCTCCTTGCCAGTAGTCATTATAGCTATCTCTGTGACTCATAGTTTCTTTGCCCTTCTTCTGGCCTTCTTCTTGTTTTGGACCCCTCAGCATGCTGACCTTCCTTTGGAAACATCATCGGGCCTCCCTGTAGATCTAAATATTTCACTCGAGCTGACTCATTGCCACCTGATCTCAGAATGAGTCTATCTGGTTTGCATTTGGTTGGCCTTCTCCATAGAGGTGGTCAATCAGTCAATGGCCCATCCCAGCTCCTTCTGATTGGATGATCATATGCCATGCCAGACTCTTGAGTAGTCAAGAGTGGTCCACCTTAAATCTCATGTTGGCGAGACACTTATCGTGTCTCCCCGATGAGATTTTGTCTCATAACAGTTATCGGCATAGCACAAACTAGTCGATGAGACCCTTCGTCGAGCTTTAGAAGTCACATCGAGCTCATTTTTATGTCGGGAAGACAATCTTGTTTCGGGGAGACCTTGCCCCAAACTCCTTTTCTCTTACTGAGCCTACTTTGTATCGGGAATACCCTATCGAGTCGGTAGGACTTTTAGCGAACTCCTTTTCATTCTCGCCGAGCTCACTTTGTATCAGGAAGATCCTATCAAGTCACCAGGATGTCATGCTGAGCTCAAGATCTATCATCGAGATTGTTCTGTATCGGTAAGACTCCTTCAATCTCGAGGAGACCTTTCATCGAACCCCTCTATGCTTCTAGAGTCACCCCGATTTCCTTTGTTTCGGTGTGACCTTCATGAGTTGGTGAGACATCATCGGGTCAACAAGAAATCTTACTGAACCTGTTCCATTCATTTAGAGTCTCCTCGAGTCCCTTCTATTTCCCTGAGCTTTGGCCTTTTGCTTCGGTGTGACCATCATGAGTTGGTGAGACATTACACTGAGTCACATATCCTTTAGCGATTTTGTTTCATTTCAGCTAGACCCTGTTGAATCACCAAGAGGTTATGCCGATAGTATGTCATGTCGCCGAGAGCTTATTGTTTGACTTAGACCTCTCACCGAAGTCTCCCTGCTTCACTGAGACTTTATCCTTTCGGCAAGATGTTATGCCAAACTTAGAACTCTTTTGGTGAGGGCTCCTTCACATCGGCGAGACATATTGATTCTCTCACCGAAGACTTAACTGATAGGATCCCCTCATGCCATGTCGGTGTGACCAGAGCCGCTTGGTGAGATGTTACCCCGATGCACATGAGCCTTTGATATCTATTCCATTGGAAGTTGGTAAGACCATGCAGACTCGCTGAGACCTCATACCGATGAATAGATCTCTCCACGATGGGAAATTTTCACCATCAGTCAGCAAGACCAAAAGACTTCGCCAAGACCACATGCCGAATGCTGATTGTTTGGTCGAGGTGTTCACTTGATTCCATCGCCAAGACATTCCTAGGTCGTTGAGACTCCTTAGTGAGCTCAAGTTGCTATGTCGATGTCATTTTACTTCGCTAAGGGGATACCTGTTATGCCTTGCATAACCACCCCATTTTATTCCAGAACAAAACGGGTCCCCCTTTCTCTTTTCCCTTTGGCCTTTGGTTTTCTGCCTTAGGCATTTTTCCTTTAAGTTTTGTCAGAAGCGGAACTGGGACCAATACCGGACTTGGAAATTCCTTCATAAGTTCTGGTTCTTTCCATCCCCGTTTTGGTCCCGATGGTTCTTTGTCTTCGTCTTTTGTTCTTTCTCGAAGGCGGGTCCTGGTCTGAATCAGAAGGTTAAACTTTCTTCAAAGTTCTCATTCGGGTTCTATCCTGGCCTCGACTCTGCCCATCCGCTTTTCTCTCTTTCCTTTGTTGGTCTTTTGTTGGATTTTGTGTCCTATGCCTTGGATGTTTTCGGCCCTAGCCATCTTTTTCTTTTTGTTTTGGTGGGTCCAAAACTGGATTGGATTATGAACTTGGAATTTCTTCCAAGTCATCTTTTCCTTTCCTTCCCCGAGCTTGGTTCTGCCACTTTGTTTCTAAGTTTTATGTTCTTGTTCCTCCCAGTCCCGATTCCGCGTTTTATTTTTCTTTGGCTTTTATTTATTTTGCTATGTTGTGGGGTTTTCCTTCCCCTTCCTTTTTCTCTTTCTTTTCCTTTCTTCCCCTTTTTGGGTGACATCGGAGGCAGGTTTGGAATGGAACCTAAACCTAAAACTTGGAGAAGTTTCTGGTTTAGATTTTGGTTCCAACCCCAGTTCTGCTAGTTCCCGTTTTGGTCCTGCTTCCGCCTCCGTCAGAGTTGGGTTCCTTTTCTCTAAAAATGAGGGCATGGAGAAATCGAATGAGATCATAAGCAGTAGTCTTTTATTCTGATATATTTTATTTTGGAACTAATGGAGACCTTGTTTTGTAGGATCAGGTTGTGTGCATGCAGATGTCTCTCAAAGAAATCTTGTCGAATGGTGAAACGGTATCGACGTAGCAGTTTTCAGTTTGGGAGAAGTCTTGGCAACTGAGTAAAGTCTCGCCAAAGGAAATAAGTTCAACATGTGGTCTTGGCGAAGCCTTTTGGTCTTGCCGACTAATAGTGAAAGTTTCCCATCATGGAAAGATCTGTTTGTCGGCATGAGGCCTCAGCAAGCCCGCAAGGTCTTACCGATCGCCAACGGAGTGGATGTCAAAGGCTCATGTGCATCGAGGAAATGTCTCACTGAGCGGCTTTGGTCATACCAACATGGCGCGAGGGGATTCTATTAGTTAGGTCTTTGGTGAGAGAATTAGTATGTCTTGCCGACGTGAAGGAGCCCTCGCCAATAGGGTTCTAAGGTCGGCATAACATCTTGTCGAAAGGTGTAAGTCTCGGCAAAGCGGGGAGACTTCAGTGGGAGGTCTCAACAAAATAATGAGCTCTCGGCGACATGACATACTATCGGCACAATCTCTGGCCGATTCAACAGGGTCTCACTGACATGAAATTTGGCTTCAGCGAGATGGGTTTGTTTTGGGGGAGATATCTCCCCGCCAGTTGAAAGTTTCGCCGAAGGGTTCCCCTATCGGTATAA
Organism: Sequoia sempervirens; assembly: GCA_007258455.2. Lineage (NCBI taxonomy): Eukaryota > Viridiplantae > Streptophyta > Pinopsida > Cupressales > Cupressaceae > Sequoia > Sequoia sempervirens. The sequence continues at coordinate 405,085,261 of VDFB02058242.1, forward strand.
TGTCTCACCGAAGAGAAAAGGTCACGCTGAAGCAAAAAGGAGCTCGATGAGAACAAAAGGAAATCGGGGAGACTCCAGAGGCATAAAGGGGTTTGATGAAAGGTCTCCCTGAGATTGAGGGAGTCTTGCCGATGCAGGACGAGCTCAATGAAAGATCCTGAGCTCAACATGATGTATTGCCGACCCGATAGGGTCTTCTCAATACAAAGTGGGCTCGGCGACAATGAAAAGGAGTTTGCTGAAGGTCTTGCTGACAACAATGGATTTTCCCAGTGAAGGAGGCATTGGGATAACCAAGGATAACTTGCCATAGCCTCTGGCCGACAGTAAGGGGTCTTGCTGACAACAAAGTGGGCTTGGTAAGAGAAGAGGAGTTTGGGGTAAGGTCTCCCCGAAGTAGGATTGTCTTCCCGACATAAAAATGAGCTCGATGTAACTTCTGAAGCTCACCGAAATGTATTTCTGACTATCTAATGTCATGCCGATAGTTGTAAAAAGTGATATAATTGCATCAGGGAGACACCAAAGGCGTCTCACCGACATGCGATGCATTCACATGACCTTTGACCTCCTGGAAGTCTTGTGTGGCTTCTATTCCACCAATCATAAGGAATTCAGGAATGAATCCATTGGATCTTTGACCGATAGACTGCCCCTTGTGTAAGAAGTCTGCTGGGTGCAAACAAAATGAATTCCTTCTGAGATCCAAAGGCAATGAGTCGGCTCAGGTGACGGTGTTCAGATCTATAAGAAAGCCCGATGGTGCTTCCAGAAGACGATCAATGTACATAAAAGTATAGAATAGAAAGGAAGCCGCGAGAAAGAAGAAACTGTGACTCACAGGGATAGTTGTAGTGACTGTTGGAAAGGAGGCAGATTAGTTTTAATGGTGATATTCTGAATCATTCAAGGAAACTTTGTGAGGGATTTCAAGGATGGACACGGAGACAAACAAGTTAATGTTGCAGCTGAAAAGGATCTATAGATCTTTCCTGGAGCTATCTTTCATCAGCATGGACAACAGGGCTTCACATTTAATGCAACATTAACTTGTTTCAGAAAGGTCTGAAGGATGACTCTTCTGGATCCAAATATTTTGTAAAACCCTAACACAAGGGACAACACATCCCTTTTGAGCACTCTATATATAAGGCATTTTTGCGTCTTTGTAAAAAGGGTTAGAAATTATTAGAGACATTAAGAATTAGGACTTCTGGGATTAGATAGTTAAAACTTCTAAGTTAGAAACAAGGTAGAACCAGTAGAGTTAGTGAGAGGGAATAGAAGCTAATCTTGATTCTTAGTAATGAGAGCTGCTTGTTCCTTTTTGAGTTAGGAGTTATAATTAGAATAGACCAATATATCTTTCAGTTTTCTTAGTATAAATGGAAATGATTTGAAGCCACATATTCTCTGTACACTGGTGATTGGGCCAGAATTGTAAATGTTGCTTATCTGTTTAACTAACAGTAGAAGTAATCAGAGTTTAATCTACTTCATGTTGTGTTCCAAAATGATATTTGTCTTAAATTGATCATTTGATTTGTGAAGTCTTCAAGGAATGAAATGTTATCTTATGTTTTATTTAAAATGGCAACTAGTACTATGTTGTAGGAATTTGCACTAAGAATGAATGCAACTGTGTGTTAATCACAAGTTAGCCTTGTTCTTCAATTTTAGTTTATAATTTCTTGAAGCTAACAAGTCTGGTTAAATTTGGATGAATTATTATTCTTTCCTGTTCCAAGGCTCTGATCTATGTTTTTGTTATTTCTTTAAAAACCCTAGTTAAATTAGGTTTTAATTCATGTTTGATCTTAGAACAATCCAGAAGCTCGACACTAGTAGGTCCCTTGAACATTACTATTGCATTGACCACTGAGTAACATCAACATAGTTGAGAACCAACTACCAAGACCTTGGGAGTTGAGACATCCATGTGTTATCTTTCTCTTTCAGGAGAAACAGAGTAGCAATATTTTGTTTGCATGTTGTGCCAAAATCACAATCAATAGGAACTGGTGCTAGAAGGAGGGCCTAGAAGGGAAAACTGGATAAAGCTGGGTTTTCATCTGTAGAAATGTCCCACAGAGTTGTTTGTTCAGTTGAAAATACACCACCCTTGATAGAACTCAATACCCCAATAAGACATAAGAGTCACAGAACTAGGGTAACCATCATACCACCCTTATCAACTCCGCTTACCCCACCAGGATTTTCACCAATACCCCTATGGATACCCATCAATCCACCATCCAATCCATCTTAATTGTCATCACAGCTGATTGAACCCATACAACAGCTAGCTCAACCACCACCACCCCCACCAATGGCATTCTTTCAGAATAATCCCTCTCCATTAGGGACTATTCCAGGAGGTTTCCATGATATGTCCAAGAACCCTGAGAAATTCTACCCCAAGTACATCCATGGTGAATCACGAAGTGCTAAAGAGCACATACAAGCTTTCAAGGATGCTTGCACCAGAGCTCAGATAGCTCACCATGATGTAGTTTGTAGGTTATTCCCTTACTCCTTAGTGGATATGACATACAATTGGTACCTTAATCTCCCTCAAGGTTCCATTCTGACCTGGACACACTTGGAAAATGCTTTCATCAATTAGTTCAAAATTTATGTGGATCCTGCTCTATTATACCACCAGTTTGCTACCATCAGGAAAGAGCCATGTGAATCCCTGCCCTTATTCAACACTAGGTTTCAACGGATGTATAGGAGACTACAGGACCCCTACCTAGTTACAGAAAATAGTGCCATTCAAGCATACTTTAGGGTTATAGACCCTGTGCTAGGTTTGTTCCTGTAGAGGACTTACCAACTAGTTGATATAGAATCCCTATCTAAAGTTTATCATTTGGCTATCAAGCTACAACAACAAATCAACTCTCAACAAGGAAGTCTGGGGGGAGGGTTTCCTTCAATAGGATATCAGATGCATAGTCCAATTTCGTTGTTCAATACTGTTCCAGGGATGTCTCCTTCTCATTATGGATCCATATCTGAGCTGCAAACTCAACCTCCTATTCCGTTCTTTGCTAATGAAACCCCTAACTCTCTTCAACAATCACAAGTTCCTCAAGGTTCCCACGATCATCATAACCAAATTGGAACACCAAATCATGGTGGTCAACCACCTATTGCTAAGAGTGTGGAAAGTGAGAAGATAGTTCAACTCACAAATGAGGTAGAAACCTTAAAGAAAATGCTGTCCCAAGTCACAAATGACATGGCCTAGCTTCATTTGAACCCCTCTCAAAATCAAGGCAACTACCCTAATCCAAACAACAACAACCAGGGTACTTATCAGAATAACAACTACAACCAAAGAGGTTATCAAAGCCAAAATAGAGGATACAACCAGAGAAAAAATAACAATTGACCATGGAACATAGGACCTAAAAATGGCAGAGTTCCTCATAATTATCAAGTTAATGAGGAGAGGTCACATACTGCAAATGTGGCTGACCTAAATTTCATGACTAACTAGTGTAGGCTGCATGATACTATGACCCATTTTGAGGTAAACTACCCTCAGATGGAGAAAGTTGTCAAGATGACACATGAAGGTGCCCACACATTCTAGGAGAATTCAAACAAAGGAGGTGACTCAGTAGAATTAGCGATGACTTATGACCTCTTTGAGGAGGAACCTTCATTCCCAAGGAAAGAATAGAATGAACTAGAGGAAGATTCATATGATGCCCAAGCCTTTCAAATGAAAGGGGGACAATTCTTGAGGAATTAGAGTGAGGGTCAATTCACTACATCAGCACCACCTAATCACATGGTGCCTCCAAATCAAAGTGCTGATAATAACCCTCCACCAAAAGGTCTGCTTGACCTCCACAACAAAGGTAATTCCTCTGCTATTTTCAAAAGCAATATAAGCTATAACTAAAAATTTGATATTGTTTCTGAGATGCAGAAAAAAAAACATATTTTTCATATTTTGACATTCTAAAATGGTTCCTTGCTCAAAGGGAGATAGTGCTGAAAGCTTTGGAGCAAGCTGACAAATCAAAAGGAAAGAACAGGGTGGCACCAGCTGGGGACGTGAATGCAGCCTTATACAGAAACAAGGTAGGTACTCCACCATTCCTTTTGAGTTTAAGAATTTGTTGAAAGAATCTACACAATTTTTGCTAGAATCAGGAGCTTCAGGGAATGTCATGCCATTTTATATATGTAAGAAGTTAGGATTGAACCCTGTTTAGACAAACAAGAAGGTTATCCAGCTTGACAAGATAGAGGTTAATATAGTGGGAGAATTGAAAAACATACATGTGCAAGTAGGATCAGACACTAGGGTTCAAACCAACATAGATGTCCAAGCGACAGACATTCCTGAGACCTATGGTATGCTGTTGAGCAGAGATTTGATGAAAGGAATAGGGGGATACCTCTCCCTTGACTTTTCACACATGTGGCTACCATGGAGAGGAATTCCTAAATAGATTAGGATTGAAAGTGAGCCACACCTCAAGCATGTCATCACTGAGTATGATTTCCCTAATGAGCTAGCCTATTTCGAAACTGAGATAGGGGTTTATAAAAGAGAGGAAATCTTAACCTTTTCTGTCCTTGATTTTAAAGAGTGGCTCATACCAAAATTTCCTGAATCTGTGATTAATGAAAAACAACAAGTATTGATCAAGAAATTACAACATGATCAGCTGGTCCTAGGGGAAGGTATCAATTTGCAAACTCTTCTACTCCCTAATTGGTGTAGGGTACATTATCAAAATCATTCTGAATTGACTTGTTAGCCTTGCATTGACATTTTAAATCATGTTTCCCAAGGGGAGGAAGCTAGTACAAGCCACCTTGAGACCATTGCAGACCGCTTCTCATTTGAAGCCAAGGAAGCAATATTGTTAACAAGGGATAAGATGCCTTCAAATGAAGTTCTTTCTCAAATTGGGCCTACCCTAGATACATTTCTAAATCAACATCTTGATGAGGAGCAACCCCTAGGTCTGTATGACACCCCTGCACTCACAAATAAAATAAAACCCAAGGAATCAACCATAGGGATAGGTGACTACCAAGAAGATAACCACAGGTTATACTATACAACTAGGCAAGAATTGCAAAGTATACCTAAAGAAATCATAGAGAATCCTTTCCTTGTGTATGATGCGAAAGATCAAAGAGTCCCACCTCTGGTTAATCCTATCCAAATATCTATAAAAAATTCAAAAGGATTAATCCCTACTTATGAATAGTTGTGGACCCTTACCTTTGATGGAACCAAGTCCAAAACTGGTTGTGGTGTTGGAATTGTATTAACTAGCCCAAGAGGGAAAGTCTTCTTTGCTTCGTGCAGGTTGCAATTTAGATGCACTAACAATGTAGCTGAATATGAGGCCCTAGCTCGGGGAATGATGTTTGCACACAAGAAGAAAGTCACTGCCTTGGTGGTCAAAGGAGATCCAGAGATAGTTATCAAGCAAGTGCGCAATTAATACACATGTCACAACAGAAGATTGGTAGCATATAGAATTCGGGTATGGAACCTGATTGAGGACTTCGATGCTTTTGGAATTAGCTTAATCCCAAGAGAAAAAAATCAAATAACTGATTCACTAGCTATTGCTGCGATCACCCTGGAACGTATGCAAGGCTCCAAGTTTAAAATATTTTCAGTGGAATTGATATCTACCCTAGCTATTCCTGACAATATCAAGAATTTCCAAGTCTTCAATGATGATCGACATATCCTTTCTTTCCTAGCAAGTTCATATGTTTTTTGAAGGAAAAATATTGATGAGTCCAACAGGGATCAAGGAGATTGTAATCCAGAGGATTGTGATACAGAAGGGGTCCTCAATTTAAGGAGTAACAACATTCCCAAAGGAATTGTGGCTCTAGAAAGAATCTTTGACTCAGACCCCAGGGCTCGAGAGAAGATGTCAATTGAAGACAAGGGAGGTGAGTACGAAGTTGTTAACCTGGTAGATTCTGGTCATGAAAGGAATGTCTATATAGGGAAAGCTTGCCCTGAAGCAATTAGAAAAGACATATTAATGGAACTTAAGAAGGATATTGTTGCAATTACTTGGGGATATGAAGATTTAAAGACATTTGATGCATCTATAATGACTCATACCATCACTTTGATTCCTGAAGCTAAACCCTTCTAACAGAAGCAACACCCTGTCAATGCCCTAATTGAACCATTGATCTATAAAGAAGTTTAGAAGTTACTCTCTGCAAGGATAGTCTTCCTTGTATGCCATTCAACATGGGTAGCCAACTTAGTTCCAGTCTGAAAGAAGAATGGGGAGATTAGACTATGCGTGGACTTTAGAAATCTCCATCGAGCTTCAGAGAAGGATAACTACCCATTTCCTTCTCTAGATGAAGTGTTGCAGACTGTAAATGGATCTCTGATGATATCATTCTTGGATGGTTACTCTAGATAGAATCAGGTAATGGTCAACTTTGAAGATAGGATGAAGACAATGTTCACTACCAAATGGGGAACGTTTGCATATAGGAGGATTCCATTCGGCTTGATAAATGTTGGGGCAACCTTTCAGCGTGCTATGGATATAGCGTTCAAGGATCTAATCGGTAAGTGCATCATTGTTTACATGGAAAACCTGACAGTGTTCTCTAAGGATCGACTAAATCATGCTGCCGACTTGGCCAAGGTTCTCCAGAGGTGCATTTAGTATGGCGTTTCCCTGAATCCCAACAAGTGCGTATTCAGAGTCTGTGAAGGAAAACTCTTGGGACATATAATTTCAGAAAGGGGAATATCAATCGACCCAAGTCGAGTCGAGTCTATTCTTAAGATTGCCAGGCCAGGAAGCAAGAAAGAAATGAGGTCTTTCTTTGGGAAGATCAATTTCATAAGGAGGTTCATTATAGGCTTTGCTGAAATCATGAAACCCCTGAACAAAATGATGAAGAAGGACACCAAAACAGAGTGGACTGAGGAGGAAAAGGACGTGTTTCTGCAAATCAAGCGATCCATTTCAGCGACACCCATCCTCACTAGCCCTGACTACTTGCGACCATTTTATATCTATTCTTTTTCCTCTGAACACTCATGTGCAACCATATTAAATCAATGAGGAGAAGAGTCAGGGGAGAGGCCAATCGATTTCATGAGTTCTCCCTTCAAGAACGTAGAAATTAGATACCCACTCCTGGAGAAGCAAGCTTTCGTGCTAGTCTGAGCCATCATGAAGTTCAGGCACTACATTCTTCAAAGCCAAATCATTGCTGTAGTTCCTAACACAGTTGTAAAGTCTCTACTTATGCAGAGCGAGCTGGGAGAAAGAAGAGGAAAGTGGATGGATATCTTGCAAGAGTTTGATTTGGAGATATGCCCTATGAGACTTGTCAGGGGTATAGGTCTATCTGAATCCATGGCGAATGCTGGTGATAACATTGTTTGTTAGCAATACACAACCCAGTCCTTCTCCAATGATCCTTGGTACACTGACATTGTCTATCTAATGCTCAATAATAGATGTCCAGAGGGACTGAATTCAACTCAAAGGAGAGCCCTAAGACTGAAGATCTCTCATTATATGTTCAAAGGAGGTTTGTTATATAGGAATAATTTCGAAGGAGTGTACCTAAGATGCCTGGATCAGCAAGGGACTAAACTGGTGATCTCCGAGTTTCATGGTAAACATGGCACAAGTCACAGGTCTGTAGATTCTTTGGCACACCAGATCCTTAGATTTGGTTATTATTGGCCCTGTGTATTCAAAGATGCCCATCAACATGTGAGGATGTGTCACATTTTCCAGATTTTTGCACCAAGGGAACACCATTCAGCCATGCCATTGCAACCTGTCTATAATGTAAGGCCATTTTCCCAATGGGCACTGGATTTTATTGGGGTGATTAACCCAAACTCTTCTATAGGACAAAAATTCATCTTGACTGCCATTGACTACTGTGCAAGATGGATAGAGGCTATATCCTGCAAGAACAACACAAGATTGGTAGTGATTAAATTCCTCACCGAATGCATCACAACTAGGTTTGGGGTACCCTTCGCATTGGTATGTGACAAAGGTTCTTCCTATTCTTCTGCTAAATTCATTTCATGGGCATATGATCACAAGATTGTTTTAAAATATTCTTCAAATTACTACCCACAAGGCAATGGAGTTGCAAAATCAACAAATACGAATCTCTTAGGGGTAATTAAGAAACTATTAGAGCATAATCCTAGAGACTGGCATACCCAGCTGAGATTCACATTATGGTCAGATAGGACTAGGATCAAGGTTGATTTAAAAACCTCACCCTTCAAGCTAGTATATGGTCAAGAGCCTATCTTTCTTATCCATCTGCAGATACCTATCCTTGAGTTCATGCATAAATTCTACTCTAGTGACGATAGGATAGAGGTAAGACTAACTGCTTTGTTGAAATTAGAAGAACAAAGGGATGCCGCCTTGCAGCAATTCTTTAGGCACAGGCTGTTGTCAAATGCTGGTTTGAAAAAAGAGCCAAAATCAAGGCGTTCAAGATATCAGACCTAGTGCTGCTATGGGATAAAGCTAGTGAAAAGAAGGGCAGTCACCAAAATTTGGTAAGCTCTGGCTAGGTCCCTATTAGATTGCTGAGATCCTAGGAGAAAATGCTTTTAGATTGAGTAGTTTAACTGGAGAACCTGTTCCCTTGCCTATCAATGGGTAGTTTCTTAAGCATTATTTTGAGTCGTAAAGCATGCTAATTTTCTGTTATGCATGTAAGTAATCTGCTTTTCTATTTGTAAATAGTTTTGGGTTTTTGTTTGTTTATTCCCTTTTCTGTCCCCTTGTTTCCTTTGTTCTTGGTTTTTGTTTTGTTTTGTTCTTGGGGGGTTGGTTTGTTTCTTTCCATCTTGAAATGGTGGGTTGCTATTTGAAGCATACTTTGGTTGCTAGGAGAGAAATGGTTTAGGTATTTTTAGGCTTTCTGATTGGGTGCTCTTGTCCTAAATTCTTTATTTTATGCCCATGGTCAACATGAGTTGTGGAAAGTGCTGAGAACAAGGTGCAAAGTAAATAGCCTTCATTGGCTCCCTCTGAATTTGTCACAAATCAGCAAGATCATCTCCTCTTATAATGGTATATTTGTCCTAGGGTGACAATGTTGTAAGATTTGAGTGAAAAATCCAATCTCCCAAGTGTTGTCATGAGGTCCATGGTAGTTCTCAACTCAGATCAGATGTTAAACATCTGACATATTGAAAAAGAACTAAATGAAATATCTGAAATTCGAAGAGAAAACAAAAAAAGAGAGGAAAAGAGAAGAGAATTATCTAAAGAGAAAAAGGATTCAATATGAATGGGTCATTCCAGTATCTCTACCAGGGCTATGGACGCCTGAATAGCAATAGATAAATGTTGTGAGAGAACTAGAGGTATCTCCGTCAGGGCTATGGACACCTGACTGGTAGTAGAGCAATGCCTAGGATATCATTGCATGACAGCTAAAAGGAATCAACTCATGTAGCTCAAATCTTGCAAATTGTTGTCTGAAAGATGAAGAAAACTTTATGAAAGGATAATGCACAATCAAGCACACACATAGATTCAGAGGTGGCTACTGATTGATTTACATTTGAGATTCTAGCTCAGCCTTGGTTGCTAAAATTAACCCAATTGGAGTTGTGATGCTCATAAACTAGAGATTATGGGTAGTTGAATCCTTCAGTTTCTTGAAAATGGTTAAACCATTTCCCCACCCGAGTCGCCATTTGTTATGCCTTGCATAGCCACCCCATTTTATTTCAGAACAAAATGGGTCCGCCTTTCTCTTTTCCCTTTGGCCTTTGGTTTTCTGCCTTAGGCATTTTTCCTTTAAGTTCTATCAGAAGCGGAACTAGGACCAATACCAGACTTGGAAATTCCTTCATAAGTTCTAGTTCTTTCTGTCCCCATTCCAGTCCCGACGGTTATTTGTCTTCATCTTTTGTTCTTTCTTGGAGGCGGGTCCGAGTCCAAATTGGAAGGTTAAAATTTCTTCAAAGTTTCTCATTCGGGTTCTATCTCAGGCCCGACTCCACCCATCTACTTTTCTCTCTTTCCTTTGTTGGTCTTTTGTTGGATTTTGTGTCCTGTGCCTTGGATGTTTTCGGCCCTAGGCATCTTTTTCTTTTTGTTTTGGCAGGTTCGAAACTGGATCAGATTCTGAACTTGGAATTTCTTCCAAGTCATCTTTTTCTTTCCTTCCCGATCCCGGTTCTGCACTTTGTTTCTAAGTTTTATGTTTTTGTTCCTCCCGGTCCCGATTTTGCATTTTGTTTTTCTTTGGATTTTATTTCTTTTGTTGTGTCATGGGGTTTTCCTTCCCCTTCCTCTTTCTCTTTCTTGTCCTTTCTTCTTTTTGGGTGACGTCGAAGGTGGCTTCAGAACGGAACCTGAAACTGAAACTTGGAGAAGTTTCTGGTGCAAAATTTGGTTCCAACCCCAGTTCCGCCTTGTTCCCATTTTGGTCCTGCTTCGGCCTTCACCAGAGTTGGGTTCCTTTTGTCTAAAAATGGGGCATGGAGAAATCAAATGAGATCATAAGCAGTAGTCTTTTATTCTGATATATTTTATTTTGGAACTAATGGAGACCTTGTTTTGTAGGATCAGGTCATGTGCATGCAAATGTCTCTCAAAGAAATCTTTTTGAATGATGAAACAGTATTGGCGTAGTAGTTTTCAGTTCGGGAGAAGTCTTGGTGATCAAGTAAAGTCTCGACAAAGGAAATAAGTTTGACATGTGGTCTTGGCGAAGCCTTTTGGTCTTGTCGACTAACGGTGAAAGTTTCCCATCGTGGAAAGATCTGTTCGTCAGTATGAGGCTTCATCAAGCTCGCAAGGTCTTACCAACCGCCAACGGAGTGGGCGTCAAACACTCATGTACATCAAGGTAACATCTCACCGAGCAGCTCCGGTCACATCGACATGGCATGACAGGATTCTATCAGTTAAGTCTTCGATGAGAGAATCAATATGTCTCACCGACGTCAAGGAGCCCTCGCCAACAAGGTTCTAAGGTCGGCATAACATCTTGCCAAAAGGAGTAAGTCTCGACGAAGTGGGGAGACTTCAGTGGGAGGTCTTAGCGAAACAATGACCTCTTGGTGACATGACATACTATCGGCATAACCTCTCGTCGATTCAATAGGGTCTCATCGACATGAAATTTGGGTTTGGTGAGACAGGTTTGTTTTGGGGAGATATCTCCCCGACAGTTGAAAGTTTCACCGAAGGGTTCCCCTTTCAGTATAATGTCTTGCCGAAGAGCAAAGGTCATGCCGAAGCAAAAAGGAGCTTGATGAGAACAAAAGGAAATTTGGGAGACTCCAGAGGCATAAAGGGGTTCAATGAAAGATCTCCCCGAGATTGAGGGAGTCTTGCTGATGCAGGACGAGCTCGATGAAAGATCCTGAGCTCGGCATGACGTCCTGCCGACCTGATATGGTCTTCCCGATACAAAGTGGGCTCGGCGACAATGAAAAGGAGTTCGCTGAAGGTCTTTCCGATAGTGATGGATTTTCCCAGTGAAGGAGGCATCGGTATAACCAAGGATAACTCACCATAGCCTCTGGCCAACAGTAAGGGGCCTTGTCGACAACAAAGTGGGCTCAGTAAGAGAAGAGGAGTTCGGGGTAAGGTCTCCCTGAAGCAGGATTGTCTTCCCAACATAAAAATGAGCTCGATGTAACTTCTGAAGCTCATCGAAACATCTTTCCGACTATCTAATGTCATGCCGATAGTTGTCAAAAGCAATATAATCACATCGGGGAGACACCAAAGGTGTCTCACTAACATGTGATGTATTCACATGACCTTTGACCTCCCAGAAGTCTTGCGTGGCTTCTATTCCACCAATCATAGGGAGCTCAAGAATGAATCCATTGGATCTTTGACCTATTGACCGCCCCTTGTGTAAGAAGTTTGCTAGGTGCAAATGAAATGAATTCCTTATGAGATCCAAAGGTAATGAGTTAGCTCGGGTGACAGTGTTCAGATCTACAAGAAGGCCCGATGGTGCTTCCAGAAGACGATCAATGTACATAGAAGTCCATAACAGAAAGGAAGCCGAGCGAAAGAAGAAACTATGATTCATAGGGATAGCTATAGTGACTGCTGGAAAGGAGGCAAATTAGTATTAATGGTGATATTATGAAGAATTCAAGGCAACTTTGTGAGGGATTTCAAGGATGGACACAGAGACAAATGAGTTAATGTTGCAGCTGAAAAAGATCTACAGATCTTTCCTGGAACTATCTTTCATTAGCATGGACAACAGGGCTTCATATTTAATGCAACATTAACTCATTTCAGAAAGGTTTGAAGGCCGACTCTTCTGGATCAAGATATTTTGTAAAACCCTAACACAAGGGATAACACATCCCTTTTGAGCACTATATATATAAGGCATTTCTGCCTCTTTGTAAAAAGGGTTAGAAATTATTAGAGACAGTAAGAATTACGACTTCTGGGATTAGATAGTTAAAACTTCTAAGTTAGAAACAAGGTAGAACCAGTAGAGTTAGTGAGAGGGGATAGAAGCTAATCTTGATTCTTAGTAATGAGAGCTACTTGTGCCTTTCTGAGTTAGGAGTTAGAATTAGAATAGACCAATATATCTTTCAGTTTTCTTAGTATAAATGGAAATGATTTGAAGCCACAGATTCTCTGTACACTGGTGATTGGGCCAGAATTGTAAATGTTGCTTATTTGTTTAAATAACAGTAGAAGTAATTAGAGTTTAATCTACTTCATGTTGTGTTCTAGAATGATATTTGTCTTAAATTGATCATTTGATTTGTGAAGTCTTCAAGGAATGAAATGTTATCTTATGTTTTATTTAAAATGGCAACTAGTACTATGTTGTAGGAATCTGCACTGAGAATGAATGCAACTGTGTGTTAGTCACAAGTTAGCCTTGTTCTTCAGTTTTAGTTTATAATTTCTTGAAGATAACAAGTCTGGTTAAAGTTGTATGAATTATTGTTCTTTCCTATTCCAAGGTTCTGATCTATCTTTTTGTTATTTCTTTAAAAACCCTAGTTAAATTAGGTTTTAATTCATGTTTGATCTTAGAAAAATCCAGAAGCTCGACACCAGCAGGCCCCTTGAACATTACTATTGCATTGACCATAGAGTAACATTAGCATAGTTGAGAACCAACTACCAAGACCTTGGGAGCTGAGACATCCATGTGTTATCTTTCTCTTTCAGGAGAAACAGAGTAGCAATATTCTATTTGCATGTTGTTGTGCCAAAATCACAGTCAACAATACAATTTTGGTATGACATTACTTAGTCACCATGACCTTATGGCGAAGGCATGATATTTCGTTTGGAGTCTCCCCGACTTCCTCTTGTTCTCTTTAGCGAGCTCCTCCATGTCGGTGAGACTTCCTTTCCTCGCCAATAATTTTCACCTAACTCTCCCCGCTCTGTCGATGTCATTTTATTTTGGCAAGAGTTAACCCTTTGGTGAGACATCTTGCCAAAGACACTATTCTCTTGGTGAGCCTCCCCTGTGTCGCTGAGACTTCCTTCGGTCGGCAAGACTTTGCAACAACCGAGGTTTCCTTTCGCCGAACCGAGAGCACTTCAAGGAGACCTTTCTGTAGTTATACTGACATGTATTCTTTTTGTTCCAAATGTGTCGCTATGACACGCTCTTGTCGAAGAGACATCCCATAAACACCTTATGTCTCACCGAGAAGCTTCAACCTGTTCACCTTTTAGTTGCTATGACATTAGAGAAGTCTTGTTGATATGAACTATTCTTGTGCTAGGTCGGTGAGACAAAAGGTACTCACTAAGACATCTCTCCAATTTGAAAAGTCTCTCACCGAGACACATATATAAGGATTGGCGGTCGGCAAGACACTGGGCTTTCAAGGAGACCTTTCACCGAAGACAAACTCCTACTGAAGTGTTAGACTCTTCTTGCTAGTCAGTGAGACATTATGAACTCACTGAGACTTCTTAGCGAAGAGAAAAACTTTCGCTGATGTATGGATCCTTTTGCCACCGGTCGGCGAGACATGGAGATTTCACCAAGACCCTTCCTCGAAGATAAACCTTCATGTCGATAGGAAATTCCTAGTCACCGGGATGATGAATGGTGTCTTGCTGATGGATGCCTGCATATGATTTTTGATTGCTATGACTTCTGTGGGGTCTTTCTGATAGGCATTATAGATGCATATCGACAGAATGCACTAGTAGTCGGCAAGATATCCGTAAGGTCTTGCCGACTTTCTTCTTCAAGGGAAATTATGACCAACTGGACTGAGGAAAGTCTTCCAAGTGAACTCCTTTGAGAAATATCATCATGTGTGTGTCTTGTTCCTGCAAAACAAAAGGTATGCATTAGTCTCAAAGCATATGAAACCTATTAAAATAAATTATTCTACTGCTTATGATTTTTATTCAATTTTCAACAAGAAGAAAACCAACTTAGGTTGAGACAGAACCAAGATTAAATCAGATAGATCAAAAGTCAAAATTAGGAGGAAAACAAAAGAATTCCAAAGATGAAAGCAAGTAACCAAATGCAAAAGAAAATAGAAAGAGAAAGGGGACCCATTTTGTTCCAAATCAAAATGGGGGTGGTTATGCAAGGCATAACAGAGCCATGGAACCCTTGTTTCTTGCAATCCCTTCATTGCAGTTTCCCAATAAGAAACTTCAAATGCAAAACTTGAGCCCCAAAACCTTACGGATCCACCCTTGCAAAATTCTACATGCAGGTGGACACCACCCCATCGCTGTCTTGGAAAACTCAAATAGAGAAAACCTAAGTGAAAAGCTCAAAGCTTGAGACCCTTGTGGGTCTACTTTTACTGGCTACCGCATATGGGTGGCATCTCCCTTATCGTTGTTCTTGAATGGATTTCCTGTACCGACTTCTTATCTCATGGGTTTTGCCGAGCATAATGCCGTTGAATGCCAAATTCAAGTATGCTCTGATGGACTATTAAATGTTGGTTGATGTTTTCTCTCCACCATAATTTTTAATGCCTTATACCAATGATGAACCTCTTGCCTCTTTTTGCCTTGTGGAGCCCACACTTCCTAGTGCCACCTCAAGCTCTTGAAATAAAATGTTAAGTTTTAACCCTTTATGGGCCAAACCTTGCGGGGGCCCATCTATGGACCACCCCTCCCTCACCATCATCCAAAATAGCTAATGGATCCCATCAATCCACCCTGTAGACTCCAACCTCACCGTATCCCTTCAAGCCCATTGACATGAAAATGATTAATTTTAAATGAATTACAAGCATTCCTTTATGGGCCACCACCTGTAGCCCATCGTCATTTGATCACCACTCGCTAGTGGCCACACCCTACCTCCCTTCCACATTGCAAAGCCCAAATTTTCCTCTAATGAGCACAAAGATCAATGCTAGGGTCTCTTGTTGACTTGTTGGTGTGAGATGCCTCTTGTGGGCTGCCATGTTGTCACTGTCATTCTTGAACAACCATCTCCTCCCAGCCTTTCATCAGCCCCTACTTGCAAAATTACAAGTGAGCGAACCTTTTCCAGGCCATCCAAGCCACCTATGGACCCCGAATTGCAGGATTCTCCTTGTGGACCTCCATGTTGTGACCATCGTTTCTCAATGACAAAGCTCCAAACATTCGCAATGCCTCTAGCTTTCACATTCCTTTTACCCGCATTAGCAAGATGACTAATTGAATGCCTCCAGAGACATAATGGATGATTTCCCAATGTGCCAAATGCCTTGGACCCTTGACTAACTCCCAAGTTTCCAATGTAGAACATGGGGTGCAGGTGGCCTTTTGCGGGCCACCATGCCCTCAATGCCATTTTCCTTTTTCTAGGGAAACCCACATCCTTGGGCAGGCATTCCTTGAAACTAATCGAAATGAATTCCAAACAATAAAAATTAATGAATTTTATGATGTTTAGAAGAGGAATTACTAAATCTAACCTCCATTTTATGGGATTTCACTAACGCTTCCTTGATTTTTATGAGAATATACTTACTCCACTCTTGTTTTCAGGATTTATGGAATCCACTGTGGGCACATCAAGGTAGTCTGCAGAGAAGGAGAAAAGAAAGAAAACTACCAAAGTACCAAGGGGAAAAGAGGAGAAATATCAGATGAAGTATCAATTCCACTAAGTGGAAATCACCTCCAAGGTTACCTCTATGTGGGATTTAGTATCAAACACCAACCAGGGGCATGCATATATAGATAAATTCTAATGAAGAATCACAAGCAACCCCATCATTGAGAA
Organism: Sequoia sempervirens; assembly: GCA_007258455.2. Lineage (NCBI taxonomy): Eukaryota > Viridiplantae > Streptophyta > Pinopsida > Cupressales > Cupressaceae > Sequoia > Sequoia sempervirens. Next base: position 405,101,527 of record VDFB02058242.1, read on the forward strand.
CACACAAAAAATACAAAAGAGTGGCCTAGCCAAAGCAGTCGACTTCCCACCTATGCTTGTAGCCCTAGAACTTGTAAAGGCATGTAGATAGTGCTATCATAGTGGCAAAAAAACAATTATAGATCATGAGGGTAGGGTATTGGTAGACTTGTCTGCCCGGTCCATACGTGAAACTTTCCATATCCCCACATTCAACCCCATGGAGGAAACAAAGAAGGGATACCCTTAGAATATGTGGAAGGAAGACCCCTTGGAATGGAAGAAGCTAATCAACCAACATTGGTTGAAGGAGAAGAGGGGTAGTGCCGCCAAGGTGCCATAGGAAATTTTTAGAAGTGACTTCCATGAAGAGTACCATGATTTGGTCATTATATTAAGTAGAGTAATGGGCCTCCCTAGCACTTCCTTCTTTCAAGAATGGATGTTTTATTTCATCAAGGAGATCATTCATGGAAAAGAAAAGTTCCTATCAGAAAAGATCATTAGAAAAAACCTACATGCACAATTTATGGCTGTAAAGAAGACATCCCAATTTTACATGACTTCTTACTTGGTATACATAGCGGATGCATTCCCATACAAGGGCCTCTTCATTGCACAAAACTAGAATCTAGGAAGTAGAGAGCTCAAAGTGTATGACTGCTACCCTTAATTACAGTACATGAACTTTAAAAGAGAATATTAAAGGGTGAATGATGCCTTTATTGGGCATATCATCAGGTTCCTTAGAGGATATTTTCAGAGAAGAGTCTCACACACATTGCTTTGGCATTCATTTAGAGGTTTGGGTTCTTGTTCATCCAGTTCCTAAAGTTCACATTTATCAAAATGAGTGGATTCTTTGAAAGACCCTACAAGCTACCTCGGTACCCTAATGACTAAATGATTATATTGGAAGTCTCCCAGTAGCTACAAAATGCTCACACTCTACTAAGTGATAAACACTGGGCATGGATTCCTTATCCCCTCAACTTCGGGAAAGGAATGTGTTAGGTCTCAAAAATTCTAGTTGAGAAACCACAAGAGGTTACTAAGCTCTTGGGACATTTTTGGCTAAGGTACAAGGCCAAATGATGGATTTGAACCACCTTCTCTTCAGGCTCTGCCTGACCTAGGTGGGTGTACCTATACAAATGGAGTAGACTTAAATTGTGTTTTCCTAGTTAAGCAATATTATCCACAATGGCAATTGGAAGTGGAGAGATGCATACCTATTTGGTATGAATTGTATAAGTAATATCAAGATGGAGTTATGAATATGTTTAGTTAACAGATGTAAAATTTTGAAAATGAATTGGCTAAAACTAAATGATGATATGGATAAGACCAATGCCTTGTTGGGTAGATGGATTCTAATGAAGATTCAAAATATGTGACTTGTATTGGAAATAAGTCAAACTATTTGGCACACTAAGATTGGCTTATAACTTGTATAAACATACAAGAATGTAATTACCAATTTCTTCTTATTGATCCAAATGACCTTTTCCAGATTACTGTGATTAATTAAAAGAATTTAATCCTTGCTTGAAGGAATCAATTAACTGAACCACACAAGAACAACAAATGTGATTTGATAAATTGAAAATATCCTTGATACATCAATCTAAATAATAAGGAAATGTCAGCCTTGGAGAGAACCAGATAATATGATCAATAAATTTCAGCAAACAATTGATACTAGTATGAGGCCACAAAATTAGATACCTTCCATTAACTTCTTCAAAATTTATACACGCACCTTGGTCTTTTTAAATGCAAGCATTATATCTATCCCTATTCACCCGTTACTTTCTCCTATCAAATATAATATATTTTCCTTTGGTCTTGGTATCTCTTATTTATATGAGAGGAAACAAGCTTCAAACTAAAGGACATGTCTTTTGATAACAAAACATAATTATAAAATTAAGCATAACTAAAAGAAACAAGCATGTGTGTTAATCCATTAATATTCGAGTAAAAGCCCATAGTCATCTAAGACCTATGAAAATCTTTTGCTATATGATAATTTCTCTGTGTGATGTAGATGATCAATATTCATTAGAGCCCAAATACTTCTCCTACCACTTACTAATTGTCAGATCAATTGGCCATTTGAATTCTCATGTAGTTGTGAGATTTGTAAGGTGGATTTTCCATATATTATCAAGGAGGTTCCTGACATCCAACATGATAATCCCATCAAGTAAAGTATGGAGTTTGTCAAGATTTATCTCCCCATCATCATGTACATGTGTCAAGCCTTTTGGAACTACCTGATCAAATTCTTCTTTCCACTCATCCATTCCATTTATCTGATTGTCAACTTTGAATATTATGGACTGAAGAGGAATTTAATGGAGTCAAATGCAATCCTCCTATTCTCTACTTTCTTCCTCATATCTACCAAATAATTGTACTCCTAAATTATTCCCTTTACCATTTCTTGTGTTGGTTTCAGTCTTGGTGGGGAATTTGGATCCCTTTGTGTGGCTTTGCACAAAGTAGTCAGTATGTGATAGGTTGGTTGCCACCTCTTTTGGACCTCTTCAAGGATAGGGGAATTAGAATTTATCTATTCTAGAGCTTTGATAAAATATATAAAGCTTTCAAATAATCCACCTATCTTCTCCTTCAATATCCTGATTCTATGCTCCAATATCTTCTGTAGAATCTCCACGATATGTTTCCTGACATCCTCCATGTTATGTTTCTTTAGTTTTGAAATTTCATCTTTCAATTGTTGAATCTGTGGATCTTCAGCCTAACAATTGGGTGATAAACAACTATTTCATCCCCTCTTATTGTGACAACCTACTGTAACTACTGCTTCAGCTTGACATTCTCAATAAACAATTTGTTTACTTCATCATTTGTCAATTTTAATCTCTTCTCATATTCAACGATACTCTTTTCCATATTTTCTACCACACCTTTAGTGAACATGGCATAATTCATGGTTATAGTTGCAACTTCTATGGGTGTTGTGTCACTCATCATTCTTACCATAGTCGATTCCCTCATTTCTTGCACTACATCCAATAATCGAGGCTTCCTTGTGTTATTTTGTTTTGTCCACAAAGCAAGAATTTGGGTAGTAGGGTTGTACCTTGTTCCTGAAACACCTTCCTCTGAATCAAACAATGCTACTAAGATTGGATCATCCTATTCTCTAATTTTATCTAAAAGAAACACGTTGGATAACTCCATCCTCGGTGTAATAAACATATCACTTTTCAATACTAGTTCTCTTGCCTCCTAGGAGGTGAGATATATATGATCAACATTTAATTGTGCAAGTTTTTGAGCTTGGATTTCAACCTGCTTTGATGTATCAACTCCTATAAGATTAATTTTCATTCTCTCATCAAATTGTTTCATCTTCATCTTAATCTAGAAGTCCTTAAATTCACTTGTATGGATGAAGTTATCTTCTATAAACCTTAGAGAAGCAACTACCCTCTCATCATCTTGAATCTCATCAAATCCATCCTTTGATAGCATGACCTTAGGATCATGAGGATCTTGAATTTTCTGCTACTCTATTACTTCATTTTTATTAGGGCTATGACTGCTTCCTCTTCTTCATCATCACTTGAGCCATAATCAACCAATGACTCACTCTTCTGTTTCTTGGCCTGGGGTTCATGTGTAGGAGATGGAGGGGATGGATGTGTAGGTGATGGGGGTAGTGTATGTGATGTAGATACTTCATGTGATGGCTATTGGGGTGTGGGAAGTGGAATTAACCCCTTATCTTGGGCTATTTTATAGAATTCATCAAAATTTTCATGGATCATTTGCATCCTTTTGAGAAGATTGGGTTCATTTGCAAAAAACCCTTTAAATTTTTTATTCTTCTCCTTCTTTTGATTTCCCCACATCATCATCCTTATTACATCCTCCTTAGGGTCAAATACATGAGATATGGCCCTTTTTGTTAGCAAGGTCCTTTTGATCAGATTAATATGACCCTTTGGGTCACATACTCTTTCCTTTCTAGGCTCGAGGAGATAATTAACCCTCATGAACCTCTATAATTCCTTCAACCTATCATATCCAATAGAAAATTCCTTAAATATTGTTAAATCAAGCAAAAATGTTCCTTTGCTCTGATTCCTCATTAAGTCATGTACCATCCAAAGCATCTACCACATGAATTCTAGAAAAAATACCCTTGCAGGTACAAATTTGGGCAAGATGTGTGGTGCTTGGTTACAAACATATACTCTAATAATGGTGTGTTGTGGCATGAGGAACCAATCAACATAATTATGAGTACATCCAATTTCTAGCTTATACTATATAGGCCTCATTACACTCATCAAAGATTCAGGTAACCTTGGTGTTGGGTAACCAAGGGCAGCTATCAATCTAACAACAAAGTCATCTCTAAATACAACAAAATCACATTCTATACACTTGCTATCCCAGATGTAACACCAATTCTGTATTGGGAGTCTTACTCCATTCTCCTAATCTATTTCATTTCATTTTAGTACAAGATTAAATGACACAACAAAGAATATTTTCTAAAGGCAATGGGAGCCTTAGCCTCTCTGACCTACAACAAACCCTTTTGTATTTGTTCTTCAATTATAGATGAAAAATAAAATTCTACATTTGACTCAGGGTGTTGAATAATCATAGCCATCCTCATCAATCCCAATGACATATTTTCTTTTGTATCTATCCCCAGTACTTAAAACAATGGATGATAGGTGTTTTTGAAGTAAAGTTGAAAATCTAAAATTGGAAAAGGCTCCATTTTTTAAGAAGGGATGGGGAGTATTCTATTATTATCACCCCTCTTCATATGCAGGGGTAGCTGATCACTTCTATATGTTCTTCTCAGCCTCTTTTACTCTTGTTATAGCTTCCCAAAATTTACCTCTATTACAACTTGCTTATTTAGGTTAAAACACTTAATAATGGCCTCTCTTGAGACATCAACCAAGCACCCACCATTTGGAAGCTTGAAAATTTTGGTTGGTGAATGGTAGCTATGGGCTAGGGCTTTAATCAACTCAATATTAATGAAAATATTTGGGACAATCAGTTTAACTAAATCAAGGGTTCATGGGTTTAATGCTGGAACCTTATCATTTATGTTTCGATAGAAATACCAATATAAGTTCCAAACTGACTGAGGCATAATAGGGTCTATACATCCCTAAGCTATATCTTTAAAAATATTTTTGGGCCCTTTATCTACTTAACTAGGTAATAAAGAAAGTAATGGGGGCTATAAAGAGGGTTTACTAGCTTTGACTTCATCCTTGTTAGCTCTTACTTTTGCTTTCTTTGGTGCCATTGTTATAAAATTTATAGAGTGATGAGCAGAGCTTATTGGGTGAGATAATTTATCTCAGAGAATTCCCTTTACTCCTGCACCTTGAGCTCGTCTACACTTGGCCTCTGCTATTATGAATGAGAAATCTCAATCTACTTTGTGTATCTTCACACCAAGATGCATTAACTCTCAACTCATAAATTCACACCATTTAGATCTTTGTATTGAGCTCAATTTCATATTTTGATGTTTACTAATGTGATTGGCATGCTTTAAATGATCCAATGACTACTTTACCATGATACCTCATGTCACTTTTCACTCCCCTATAGTATTGCGGTATGTTTTGCTATAGTATAGTAGTGTCTCCTTTTATCATTACTCTTTAGTATATCGCTCTACTATGGGTTGCGTCTTGACTCGGACCCAAGGTACAATGGTAAAGGGGTATAGATGATAGTGTATAATAGTGGCACCTTTTACCATCATACTACAAGCTACTTTGTAATGAGCTATGAAAGAGAGGTATAATGCAAGAGCTATATGGGGTGACTAATGCAACAATGGTATAGTAGTAAAAGAAATTTTTGACCTTATGGATGGAAATGATGAGGTTTTTTATGAAAATGATAATATGAATTTCAAATTTTTATTGATAAAACCCAAAAATTTTTTATGAAAATTCTGGTTCCAACAAAAAGTATGCCATTCTTGTTGCCTAATGTCCAGAATATTTAGAGGAGATAGTGGAGTATCATTTGGAGCTCCACATGACCCAAGCAAGGATGGACCCCTACGAAAAACTAAAGAAGTTGGTCGGAAAGTAGTATGCTCACCTGCCCCACATAGAATATTTTTGGGCCAACTACAATGATGACAAGGAGGTGAGAATAAGGAATTACATATGAATGATGGCCCAATTTGTGTGGTCAATCAACCTGTTCTTGGTGCCTAACCAGGTTGTCAAAGAGGAAGACACCATACATCATGAGAGATTGTATGTTGTGTCCAATTTGTTGTTTCCATTGATAGATTAGGATGAAGAAGAGGTCAATGACCTCGACATTGTAATATGGCCTGTTGAGAACAAAACATGGAAATGGGTAGATGCCCAAATTGCACAACTTAAATTGCAAGGAGATGTATTGACATATAGTGAGCTCATAGATGACATTGAAAGTGAAAAAAATAGCAGAGTGACTATTTCCTCAATAGAAGAAACTCCTAAATCCCCTCCAACAACTAGATCAAGAAAGAGGAAGGATGTGTTTGAGCATCAACCCCAACACAAAGTCTATACACAGAAGACCTTAAAGGGATAATCCTCAAAAAAGGACAATAAATTAGGAGGATTTAGTGAAATCCCAACCATCGAGGAGGATCCACAACATGAGGGAGAAGAAGAGGTCAGGTAACCATAGTGACCACCTACTACCTTTTCTCCTGCCATTATTTTTTTTGTTTCCACTCCTCCACCTCCTGCATCTTAGGCACTACCTATTTCTTCTTTGCTTGCTATGGAAATTTCTGTTCACCTTGCTTTGACTTCACCAATGGCTCTGACTATGGTATTAGATTCCTCTTTGGCCATGACATTCATGTTGTTGTCTACCTTGTTTCCCCCTCCATTGCCTACTCTTTCTACCACAATACCTTTAGTCACCATAGCTACTATGCCCCCTCTCACCTTTCCAAAAGCTTTAGCTAAATATATGCAAGGAATACCCGCCGAGCTCTCTAGGGTAATAATACATTCCACTATCCAAGCTGTGATGGCTCAGATTTCTATTGGTCTGCATATTCCTCCTCCACCCATTGAACCACTAAAAATGGAGGCTACCATGCAAATATTAGAGGAAATGGAGAAATGATAGAGGGAGGCTTCCAAAGGAATAATGGAAGAACCTGAAGATCCTTTTAAGGGTGATTACTTTGAACATACAAAGGGTAGATTGAATCTGAGTGTGGATAAGGTGGAAACTAATGAGGAGAAGTCACAATCTTCAGAGGAGGACACTAAATCCCTCAACAACGAGTACATAATAGAAACCTTAGACCAAGAGCTTGAAGAGGAGTTGTCCCAACACCTTAAGGATGTAGGAGAAGAAGTAAAATCTGAGAAGTAGCCTCTTGAAGAGAAAGAAGACATTGAAGTCAACATGGAGATACTCAAAGAGCCTCCACTAGTTGGGCAAGATAAATGCCCTATTCAAGAAGAAGAGATACCTCTTGAGAAGGAAGAAGATGTTCCAAAGAGGTGCATTGAGCCAAAACACCAAGAAGGGCTCAGACATAAAGTATAAAGAGCATCTTAGACGAAAAGTATCACTAAGGAGAATGTAGCCCTCACTGAGTCAGTTAGGGAAAAGACTATACATATTGAAGAATTGGATGAGGAAGAATAAATAACTAAACAAGAAGCCCTAGGACATGAAGAGAAACAACCCCAACATGAGCAGAAAGAGGGAGGTTATCATTAATCACCAAGAGGGGAAACTTAGATGCCTGATTGGCTAGAGAAGTAGTTGCAAAAGAAAACCCCTACCCTCATCGACCCCAAGACTAGACTTGAGGCTATACTTGCTAGAGCACAAACAAAAAAAAAGAAATAAAAGAAGCCGAGAGTATGTTCCCATATCACAATTGATGCATTTGGATCGAGAATAGTGTAGATAGCCACCCTAGTGACAAACAAAGGAGACGGGTCAGCTATAACATTTTCACCATCAATTTGGACCCTGCTATGTGAGAGTATCAAATTGATGAATTCTAGGGATCAATGGCTACCATCATGAAATAGATGAATAAGGACTAGTCCTCTAAGGAGGAACTCAAGGAACAAGTGGTAGATCTTAGCGCCTATATTCAACAATGGGAATCTTTGGAGGAAGAAGCTCCAACAACATCTTATGCACCTCCGCTCCTCTTCCAAGAAGAACTCACCAAGATGGAAAAAATGAAGAATTTGACCAAGCCTACTATAGATTGGTTCTAAAGGGTACTTTATAATGGTGACATGGGCATTGGCCACACTGTCTGAATGGCCAACAAATTCTTTGATGTGTAGAAGCAGCTAGGGGCACAAAGAAGAGCTATCATCAATTCACCGAGCTATACAAAATCACCTATCAAAGCTCGGAGACATTCTCAAAATTCCAAAGAGGACATGGGAGAAGGAGTTGGACCTTGTGAGGGATGATCACTAGCTAGTAGAAACATGGAAAATGGGCCTAGATCATAGGAGAGACATCTTGGAGAGAGTGCTGCATGAAGTTGAGCTCGACCTTGAATGGGTCAAAGAGCATAAGATAGACAACGAGGATTACCTGAAGCTGATGACAAACTATGATATGCTTGTTGTGGAGCTCGATCCAAAAAAGATCAAGCCATTCTTCCATAAGAAGATGGAGCAAGAGGAATCAGACTCACTAACGTCAAACTTCAAGGATTTTGCTACTAGAGAATTCATCTAGTCCGAATAGGTAATCAAGGCCACACCAAGGTGCACAAAGAACTGGGAACAAATCATTGATAAATCTAAGAAGTTGACCTTCCAATTTCTTCAATTTGATATCATGGAGTGGGGCAAGCTTTAGGAACTGATTGGAAAATTTGTGGAATATGCCACTCTTCAGAAGAATGAAGGAAAGCCAATAATTGATGATGAGTTCTTGACGATATAAGCTAAGGAAAGAAGGCAATCACTAGAGGCCAAAACTACTATAGTGACAAGGCCACTACATGACAAAATAAGGAAGAAGACAAAATTGTATTTTATATTAGTAGATTTCGGGGGTAGGTGGAACCCTAATGTAAAATGAATCTTTTCCACACAATGAAAGTAAATCTTGGCCATTCATTTCACTTTTGGAAAATTATAAATAGGGGGTTTCCCTTCATTTTCAAAGAGAGAGTTGAGTTGTTGTAAAGACATGTTGCAAAATTTTTACTAGAATTTCATTGCTTTTGGTGGATTCTTGTGTTTCTCATATGTTGCATGATTCATCTTCTCTAAATTGATAGATTTAGATAGATTTAGTTTTTTTTTCTAAGTGCTTTCAAGTAGCTTTAGTAGTTTAGTTAATGTCATCCATTGATATTGAAGAATGCTATGGCGTTGATGCTTTCCATGTTCATGTTTTTTGTTGTTTATTGATGGTCAACAACAATGTAAAGCTAGTCTGAACAACAATTCATTGCTACACTTAAAATTCATCTTTTATTCATGCTTTATCGTGAATGAACAACTAAAAATTTGTAGACCTTAGAAGATGGCACTAGTTTCATGAGGTTGTATGTTGTTTGGTTAAGTGGAACTCAATTATAGGAAGGCTATCCACTGTAGCATCCTCCATTACCACTGTTCATCAGTAGTTGTAGGTCTAGGAACTCTTACCTTCCTTTTCCCTTTTGACCTTTCTTTCAAATATTAGTTTAGGGGAAGTTCCAACATCATTGTAAATCCAAATCTGATGTTGAACATGGAGTTTTAGAATGCTCTTTTGAATTTGATTTAATTACACATCACTCTTGAAATATCATAAACTCCACTTGAAGACCCAATCTCCTAACAACTTAGTAACTATCAATGTACCTTGTGATTACCAAAAAATCACATCAATCCACTAAGTTTGTTTTGCAAGTCATGACCTGACACCTAAGAGACCTTGGGGTAATTTTTTGCAACTTTCTAGTAGGAAGTTTCCTTTCAAGAGATGTAGTGTACTTGTGTGCTGCCTGTGTTGAGAAGTGGAAAAACACCCATCAACAACTTTGAGTTCTTCACCATTGTCTAGCATACAATCTTCTTCTATATATTCAATTGTAGAAATTTATTTGAGAGGAGTAGGGTACTTCCTATCACCCATATATTAAAACTCCAAGATCTTCCCAAAGTGATCAAGCTCCTTCTAGGGAACTAAGCTTTGATACCAATTGTTGAACACCTAAAATATTGAGAGGGGGGGTGAATCTATATTCCTCTAGACCAATTAAACACAGTCCATCCAATTAGCTGAATAGAAATAACTGCAATGAAGAATGGAAGCATGAATACAACCACAAAGTAACATGATAGATGAACACTAGTATTTTTATGCGGAAAACCTAAAAAGGGAAAAACCACAGTGAGGGTTAGCTCACAGCCTGTCCGCCCGTCCGGCAACAAACGGTCCATCCACCCAACAAGGCTGTTTCATTCCATACCCATTCATCGTCCACCACCGGTCCAAATGCAGATAAATCCATCCACGAATGATCCGCCTGTCCCAGCAAACCAACCACCAACACGTCCCAGCCCATTATCCCACCATCCATAAATATTGAGTATGGACCTAAATATAAATCCCACATAAGATAGAGTTTCTCATTTATTCTCTATAAATGTATCAACTATGTTAGGTTGGCCCAAAATAGACCTAAACACAAAGTCTTCAAGAGCTCATGTAGTCTCATCAATAATGCAATCTAAAAACTAAATCTCTCATCAAATTCTCATTCAACCAAACTTCATTACCTTATCTTCATCATCACAAGACAAAATAGTTATTCATAAAGAAGTGCAAAATCTCCCACATTAGTACACTGTTCAAAAGGTAATTGCAATATACAAAGCCACACACTGTTATTCATATCTTTCTAGAAACTATACAAAATGTCACAAAAACTTGAATGCTGCTCCATCTGATGGAATCAAAATTATAGTTATGATTGTAGAAGATTACACCAATGTATGGTGAAGTGTAGGCCCAAAAATTGATGCACTGGACCACAACATTGACAAAGGAAAGACTTATCCAAATTCATGATAAACCATGCTTTTTGAACAACCTGGCACTGTATAAAGGCCACCAAAAATACTTCCCTACTATGGTAGGATAATCATAACAATGTTGACATCAATTTAAAAACTGGATCAACCAATGTGTACACTTCATGCTCATGTTACCAAACTACATCATCAATGGAAAAATTCCAAACTTCCAACATATCTCCTCAATGGTATCAATACAAACTAACTTTAAAGGTCAATTGTTGCAAGAATCCAAGGGTAATGAGTTTTGTAAACAAGTCAAGCAAGTGCTCTTGGATAATCCACAAGATCAAAGGTACGAAGGATATCACCTTGAACCTAATAGATTATTAAGGTTTAAAGGGAGAATTTATGTACCTAATTCTAGAGAATTGAGGAACATGGTATGGAAAGAAGTTCACAATTCAAACCATATTTAGGGCATTCTAGTGTAACAAAAATATTGGCTGATGTAAAGCCATTATATTTATAGAAGGGTATGAAAGGGGATGTTGCAAGGTTTGTAGCAAGTTGCTTAGAGTGTAAAAGACTAAAGATGGAGCATCATTATCTAGTAGGTCTTTTATATCCACATGAAATTCTGGATAGTAAGTGGAAATTCATTAGAATGGACTAAGTGCAAGGACTAATTATGTCGAGGAATAAGCACAATGCCATTCTAGTAGTGGACAATATCACTAAGGTAGCTCACTTTATACCAATAAATCTAACCAATGGAGCTCCTATAATAGTTCAAATTTTTGTTCAAGAGATATTTAGATTGCATTCGATTCCTGAAAAGATTAAATCTGATAGGGATGCTCATGTGACATCTATATTTTGGAAAACCCTATTTTATACACTTGGAATGAAATTGAATATAAGTTTTGTGTATCATCTGGAAACAGATGGACAAACTGAAAGGGTAAACCAAGTATTAGAGGACCTACTAAGGATGTATTACATGAATCAACAATACAAATGGGAAGATTACCTACCATTGGTTGGGTTTGTATATAATAACTCTTATCATTCTACAATCAATATTGATCCATTCAAAGCATTATATGGCAAGAAGTGTCGAACTCCTATAAGATGGGATAAGCTAGAAGATAGAATAAGACTTGGGCCAAAGATATTATCCAAAATGGAGGAGCAAGTTGGAATTATTAAGAAAATGTTAGTAGAAGCTAATGATAGGTAGAAAAGTTATGACGATGCCAAGTGAGATCCCAAAAATTTCCCAATAGGAGAAAAGGTTTTGTTAAGGGTCAAGCCTCATAAGAGTTCTATCAAGTTTGGAAAGTCATCAAAACTAGCTCCATGCTATGTAGGTACTTTTGAGGTTCTTGAAGAGATCAACCCTGTTGCATATAGGATTGCTTTTCCATTATCTCTTGCTAGGATGCATGATGTTTTTCATGTCTCGTATCTTAAGAAGTATATACCAGGTGATAACCATGTTATTGATTGGAATGCTTTACCATTACATGACCCAAGAGTGGTAATAATCGAGCCTCTCAAGGTGCTTAGAACACTTAAGCTCCACTTATATAATAGGGAGGTTCTGCAATGCAAGGTCCAATGGGATCAATATGTAAAAGATTCTACCACTTGGGAAGACTATGCTGAGATGAAGCAAAAGTTTCCACAAGTCTTGCTAGATTTTGAAAACTCTTGAAAATAATGATATTTTGTAATGTGATTCTTTAAGGATGATTTATGTTTTATGTTTCTTATGCTATTTCCATGTCAATACTCATTAATCATCAAGTATTATGATTCACAAGGGGGGGAATATGTTACACCTCGAGTAATATTACCTATTTAGTATTACCTTGTTTGGTTAAATTTCTTGAATAAATGGATGTTATGCCCTTACTTCCATAGTGCATATAGTTATGAATAGTTGGCTTGTGGCTATCTTAACTATTAATTAAGTCATATTATCATTAGTATATTGTTATTTAGTTGGTTGGGTTGGCCTAGGTCATATATAGGTGTGTTTAAGTTAGCCTAGGTGATATCCTAGGCATAAATAGGTATATATAGGAGGTTGTGAGTCTTATTTCATCATCAAGTTGTGAAGTGTGTTCTCATTAGAGATATTTGGAGGTTTTAACCCTTGAAGTGGCTTGCTATTCTTAGTTATTATCAAGTATTTGTAGCATATTTCATATCATATTCTCCTATTGTGCAAGTTATTTCATAATGAGTGGTATCAAAGCATGATCTTAGCACTGTAGAGGCAAGGTTTTTTCTCAATATTGGAGGTGATTTTGGGAAGAGCATATCTTTCATATTTTGGAAAAAAAATTATGGTTTTTAAAGGGTTTTTGAAGAACATATTAAAGAAGATACAATCCATATTTCAAAAGAATTGGAGCAAAATTGAGCAAATTATTGCAAAATTAGGATTTTTTTCACAATTTATTTAGGATCTGCATATCTCTCACACCTTGCTGAATTAAAGCCTAATTTTTATTGGGATTTTGAAGACATAATAAAGGGGCTTATAGTAAAAAATTTGGAGGAATTGAAGCAGAAATAAGCAAGTTATTGAAAAATAAAGGTTTTCACAAATATCACTCTCAAGGTTGCAAATATGCTTATTTAATTAAATTTAAGTTTCATTTGTGTGATTTATTATTGGCTCTCCCATCATGACAAGGCCTGAAATAAGGGGCAAAAAGAATGTTGTCACATCAGGGAAGACTCCTAATAAGGATTGGGTAACAATAGAGGATATTAATCCTTATGAGGAAATCAGTAAGGTCAAGGAATACATTTTCTCAATGAAGATGGATATGTGTGACCTAAGAGGAGATATATCTGACATATGAAGCATGTTAAGTGCCTTTATGAATGAACCAAGAAAGGAGCCCTCAAGTAGCAAAGAACCGGAAGAAGAAGAATAAGTAGAAGAAGACAAAGTAGAAGACGAAGAAGAAGAAGAAGAAGAAGAAGAAGCAGGAGACAAACCAAAAGAAGAAGAAGAAGCAAATGAAGAAGAAGCAGAAAAATAAGAAGAAGAAGAAGTGAAAGAATAAGAAGAAGTTCCTAATAAATCTATTCAACCAATGCAAGGGTACCATGTAATATTCCTCACCTCTTCCTCTATGCCACATCAAAAGGTTCAAGTGAAGGAAGAACATATTCATCACCATCAAGGGCTTGATGCAAAGGGAAGACACATCTTGGAGCTGAACTTAATTTTTGAGACACACATGAAGAAGATGGGGGCATCAATAGTTCCAAGTTACCTTATTATAAGGAAATATTTTCTAGTTGAAGTCACCACATGGGATGATGAAGATTATATGAAGAAAATACCACAAGTGTTTAGCATTGAGGACAATGATTTTGTAAAGGTGGAGGGCATGTTATGCTCTTACTTCCATAGTGCATATAGTTATGAATAGTCAGATTGTGGCTATCTTAACTCTTAATTAAGTCATATTATCCTTAGTATATTGTTATTTAGTTGGTTGGGTCAGCATAGGTCATATATAGGTGTGTCTAAGTCGGCCTAGGTGATATCCTAGGCATAAATAGGTATATATAGGAGGTTGTGAGTCTTATTTCATCATCAAGTTGTGAAGTGTGTTCTCATTAGAGATATTTGGAGGTTTTCCCCATCGAAGTGGCTTGTTATTCTTAGTTATTATCAAGTATTTGTAGCATATTTCACATCATATTCTCCTATTGTGCAAGTTATTTCATAACAATGAATGTGTTTAATGAATCTTTACATGAATGTGTTTTATGAATCTTTATATGAATATGTTTTATGAGTCTTGAATGGAAATATGATGAATGAATGATTGATGCAATTTGATATTTTATAGTGATTGTAACGATGAAATGTATGATGCATATGATTATGTTGTGATTAGCTAACTACTGTTATTATGTTCTAAGTTGATTGTAGGAACAGGTTTGAACCTATGGAAGAAAGGGGGAGTATCACTCAAGCGAAGAACTTGGTCTGGTAACCCTTAATGAGCCTAATTGAGCATTCAAACACTCACGTCCTAGTTGATCTTAGTGAGTCAAGTGATTTTTGGGAAAAGGTAAGCAAGCTTTGGTTTAGATTTGAATTTTGTGACCGAGGAATATGATTAAGTCTTGATGTTATGTGGAAATCTTTCCTTGTCTTCTTATTGTGGTATCAATGAGATATATACATAAAAAGTATATATATGTACATATGTACAAGTCTATGGTAGACTCATATGTACATATGAGTGAATACATACATGAGTATACGTAGGTAGACATACTTATGTATACTCATAGATTGATTACCCATATGCATGGGAATATCGATTGAACTAAAGGTGACACACATATATATGTATATATATATATTATGTATATGCCGATCAATGGTTATGAGCATGAGTATCTTTTATAAAACATATTGAAACGGTGCATTATGCATATTTGTATATACATTATACATACTTGGAAACATATGTATAGATCAATATAGCCACATACATAATAATACATAATCCAGATAACATATATGCACATAATATAACTATCATAATCCCACATACATACTATTCCATAATCAAACGTATCTGATAAACCCCATGAAAATAAGGCATTAACATACATACATATACAGACACACAGAGAGAGACACGAGAGAGACAAGAGGCACAGTGAGCAGAGGAGAGAGAGACACAGACAGGACACAGACAGAACAAGGACCCACAGCCACACACAGAATGAGACCAACCCCAGGAATGTATAACACACACACAAGGACCAAGAGGAAAATATGGAATGGAACGGAGAAGCCAACGAACGAAATGGAGAGGACACAGGCACAGGAGAATGACAGAAGGAAAATATTAAATGGAGAAGAGGTGGACTACGGACACCGGAGACGGACATGGATGGATGGATGAGTGGATGAGGAAGGAAAGAGAATGGAGAGAGGAGGAAAGAAGAGGAATGGGTGGAGTACTGGGTGGAGGAAATAGAAGGAAGGACCACGGAGGAGGAAATATGGACACAGGAAAGGAAAGGAAAGGTGGTTAATGGAGGAGCAGGAAGGACAGATATGGAGTAGGACAGGAAGGAACGGAGAGGAAGAGAGGAAATATGGAAATGGAATAAAATAGACACAGGACATGGATGTTTGAAGATGGTAGGACATGGACACAGGAAGGAGCCCATGGTGAAGGATATATGGAATCATTAGAACCAAGTCGAGCTAGGAAGGTGGGTGAATGTGTGATGTGCAATCTAAGTTCTAGGTGATGAATAATTTGGCCAAAGTAGTGGAAGTAGCCACTATTTACATTATTGTTTTCACTGTGATCTAGGATTACATACTAGGAATGGTATATACATACATGTAAGTTGTAGCCACTATATGTCAGTTATAGAAATGTATAGCACACAACACCAAGATAAAAAAGGGATATTATTATGAGGTTACCAAACAAATCTCTTCGTCGAATGGTAGGGCCATCTTACACATTAGATAGATGTGCATGGGGTGTTGAGAAGTTGTTGAAGATGATTTACAATTATTTTCATTGATGTCAAAACCTTGGATTCAGAAGGATGTGCTTCTGATGATGAATAGACTTAATCTATCCTATCATATGCTATGGTGTTACACAATTTGGGTATTATCCCTGATCCAACTATGACAATACTTCTTTTTGGGACATCTGTTGAATTCAATTTATGTAGTATAATGAAGTCTAATTTTTTGATGTTGGATGCTATGCTCAAATATTACTCTAGGTAACCTTTCTATCTAGAAATTCATGTAGCATGTTGCAAGTTTTTGTATGTCATATTGTGATTCTTTGGTTGATACTGAAATTGATGATAATCAAGATTTGGTCTTGGTTGTGGCGTTCTCATCAGCTTCAAAATATATTTTATTCCATTGGTAATGTAGTAAGAAGATCTTTATGTGTGACCTATCTTTTGGTTCTGGTGCTAGCGTACAAGGCATTATTGGATATATCAAGGTTGTTCCTCATGCCGACATGTTTTTATGGTGACCTATTTCAAATTGTGCTTGGAAAACTTAGGAATTATGAAATTATGTTTGGTTGACTTGAGAGATTATGAAAACTTGGAATGATATAAGTATAAGATGCTTTGTTCGATGCAAGCAAGTATGATGAATGTGAATCTGAATATCTAGACATTGGGAAGTGTGCAAAAGTGTTTGAACAGAGGCAATAGACAATGATATTCTATTCGATGTTGTTGGTGGCAGTTCTTTTAGTGGTGGATTCCCTTTCATCATTCTTATGTTGGCAGTGAGTTGTTTTATGTAGGCAATGAGCCCAACCAGAAGTGAGCCACCCTACAGTGAGCAACTTGGCAATGAGCCTTTGCAAAAATAATCTTAACTAGTGCTTTATAATTGAGAAGTAGAATTCTTCGTGGTTTTTCCCTTCTTGGGTTTCCACATAAATTCTAGTGTTCATTGTGCTTAGTGTTGTTGTGTGCATTTATGTTGATATTTGTTTGATTAATTTATGATTGGTATATGTCTGCGTTAGATTAATTAAAGAAAATAAAATTATTGGTTAATTGATTCATCCCCTTCTTAGTTATCCAAAATGTTCAATAATTGGTATTATAGCTTGGTACCCTAGAGGTAGGGCTTAACGCTTGAGGGAGATCTTGGTAGTTTGAATAGATGGTAGGAGCTTATCACTTTGAGGAAGAACTGGAAATAATGTTAGATGATATAGAAATGGTGCAGGGGCACTTGGGTCTTTTTGTAAATGGGGACCGTCTAATGTGATTTTTTCATGATGTTGAGCCATTTTTGATGTAATAAGGTCTATTTAGACCATGTGTGATGTTTTAAGTCATGCGGGGTTAGTTTGGAGTCAAGTTGTCATGTTTTACAAAAAGTTGCAAACTTGCTCAAGCAACATTTGCATTTTTTTCCTTTTGTGGAAGTTGAATAGTCAAGTTATTTGAAAATTAGTTGGAACTATTGGTTTTTGGTTGGAATTTTTTTAGATATTTCCTTGTGTAGTCAAGGAAACTCTCGAGAGAAATTTTGGTGATCAAGCAATAAAGAATAACTCCGTTTTCTATGCTTTCTATTGTGTTTTTGCTGCTACAACAGGTTGTATGGCTCTGTATTGTCTACAAATGATATAATTTGCATTGGAATTGTTGAATGAATTTTTTAGCTACCTTTTTGGTTTTGGTTTCATCATTTTTCATTGAGATTGGAGTGATTTTGAAGTAAATCACTAAGAGTAGCTAGAAAACCCTAGTTTTGAGGGTTTGAGAGTAAAAACATGAAGTAGGGAACCATTCCACTAGTAGAAAATTCTAAGAATTTGTGGAATGTAAGTAGTTAGGATGCTTTAATGTTATTAGAGTTTTTAGGAGAATGGGATGGAGTTGGGTCTAAAATTGATCAAGCCCTAGCATAATATCTCTTTGTATTAGGCTTAGGAGGATAGGCAATCATAGGGTTTTGTGAATAGAAGAGTTGGTGATGATTCCAGTTGATAAAATATGCATATTCAGACCCCATGCGACATGATTGAAGCCTTGGATTGAAGGTTTGTGATTGAGAGAGTATAACTTGAAGTTACTTTGGAAAACAAGCCTAATTTGGCCTAGTTCCAATGTAGTAGTCAATTTTGGAGGGTGTTGTTACAAAACAACCATATTCAAAAATTTGATATGTCTTTAAGTGGAATAAAGGGTATTATAAATGGTGTTCTATTTTTGGGTATTGAGCTTTCTTTGAAAGATATGATGGAAAAACCTTGTTCCAAGTGTTACTAGTAGAATCGAAGGTTTTGGGAGAAAAGGGCCAAGTTAGGGTTTCTAAGTTACAAAGTTTGATCAATTTGTGATTGTCTTGATACATCCAGTGTCATGTTATGCATCAGTAATGCACTAAATTTTAAAATGAAGAATTGAAGGAAAATATCAAGGAGGCAAATGCTTGTATTGCAAAGCTAAGGGAGCAAATCTAGAAGTTCAAAGCAAGACACAAAGAGGTTAGCCATGAATTAAAGAAGTGAAAATAAAGTATTATGAATTTAAATCAGCAATTGGATGATTGCAAGAAGAATGAAGAAAATATCAAAGATACTATCAAACATAAAAAAGAAGAATGAAGAAAATCTCAAGGATACCATTAAAAAAAAATCAGAAGAAAATGAGAAGTTAGATCAAGAATTAAGAAGGTTGAAAATTGAAGCAAGAGTATGTGGAAGTAGCATGATTTTGGATAAACTTTTGTCCCTACAAAAATGTCACAAGGATAAGGGAGGACTTGGCTTCTCTGGTGAAAACTCAAATTAGGTAAACAAATGCTCAAATGTACTTATCATTCAATGGTCACTATTTTCTATGAAATTTTTTTGGACATAAGGTTGTAGGATGTAGAAGCAAGATGGTACTCAATGCTTTAACTATCACAAGTTTGGTCACAAAGCAAGACATTACATAAGTAAGTTATCCAATCCGGCTAGAAGGAATGGAATGAACAATCTCTTTCATGGTTATTGGTATTTATGCTATGGTTATGGTCACAATGTTAATAAATGTAGACCTAGGGTTGACTAAGCTAAGTTAGGAAAAAGTTTTTACAAGTGCAATCAACTTAGACATAATGCTAACACATGCAGATATTTTTCTCTGAAAAAGCCTAAGAACAAAAGAATGTTGCAAAATCAAATGAATCTAAGAAGAAGATGGTCACAGTTTGCAGGAAGAAGGAAACAAGTGTGGAGAACACTTCCATGGTACCAGATCCCAGTACATTCCCTACTAGTATCTGAGCCAATCCTTGGCTCAAGAGGAGTTTTACATTGCATATTCTATTAGTCCCCCCTCTTTGAAGTAATATTAAAGTGATTTTCAACATGATTAAGTTTGATCTTGTTGATGATAAATGATGAAGCTTAATCCAAATGATTGATAAGTGAAGTACAATTGATGGCATCATCAATGTGCATTTTTGATGATGAAATCATTATGAGTAATTAAGAATAAAAGGTGGGAGTTCTCAAAATCATTTCTCACAATTTGCAAAGAAGAATTAGTTTTGTTGAGCAATAAAGAGTTTGAAGAAGATAAGTGTGACGATGGAATTGTTGACATAGGATCATGTGGTGGTATGCTACTAAGGCTGAAGGGAGTTGAGTTGGATGAGTTTGATCATCGAAAGATGAAGGAAATGGAACTAGGGTTGAAGACAAATGAATTATAGAGCATAAACTCTCTAGGTATGTATCTATGGGGAGAATCTCCCTGGTTTGCAAACAAAGAATCTATCTTGTTCTTGTTGAGTTGGTTCAAGGATGGAAAAATTATTTTAGACAAACCCTATATTTGATCATGAAGAAAGCCATTGAAGCTATTACTGGTTTGTGTAGTTTTGGTGACCCCCCTAAGAAGAAAATGGTGAAATACAAAGACATGGAGGAGCTTATTGGTATTGACAAAGACCCCCAGTCTCTAATAATAAATACCATTTTTGATCCTGCAATAAGGTATGTTGCTTATGACATCTCTTATAAAACATACTTTAGAAATCATGAAGGTTCTACTTTGGCTATTTCTATATATCTTGCACACATGATGGTGAAGGAGAATAAGTAGTTCGATTTGTGTAGCCTAATAATGGAAAACCTAATTGAGAATATCTGAATGTCCTTGGTTGAGAGTTATCCAAGGCTCTATTTTGGATCTCTGCTCATATGTTTGGTATTTTACTTTCTGAGTTTGCTACTGGAAAAGGAGAATGTTAAGTAGAAGTCCAACATCCCTGTCAGAAAGCATGTCTATAGATATTTTGAATGTATGGAAGATAAAGCAAGTGAATGTAAAGTCTATTTCTCATCCTTACAGATGAATCTATGCTCTGGTGTGATAGTATCTAGTTAGTTTGAGGAGGGTTCCTCCTTTGATAAGAAGGATTTGGAAGTTGTTATTGGTGGATCCCCTCTAGAACCTAAAAGGAAAGATAACACAAAAGATGTTGTCACTATCTCAGAAGAAAAGGAGAACAAAGAAGAGTCTATGTTTGGATCTGATTCTATCAATCCAAAAGATATTCAATCGATGTTAGATGAAGGGGATATGAAGAAGGCTGGTGAAATGTGGTGTGTCAACTCTCTGATCAGAAGGCTTAAAATTGATGATGCTTTGGTTGATTATCTTCTCAAAAAGGGTATTATTGTTTCAGATGTCTCAGACTTGTTACCAGATAAACTAGTAGAAGTTGTTAAAGAAAGAATGTTGCTGGAAGGACTTGAAAGACATAAGTTCGAAGCCATGATTGAGAGAAGGTGTGTCAAAGGTAAATTTTTTTTATCCAAACACATTGGCGAGACAAAAGAGTGCATTAAGGAGATGTTTTACATCTATAGGTATTGTCTCGAGTGGCCTGCTACTGTTGATAACTTTAGAAGCAGAATTGAAGCTATTCTGAATCTGAGATGAATAATATTGGAAAGAGTTTTGATTTATTCAAAGAAAAAGATGGAAAACAGAGAATAAAAGTTGGTAAGTTGCAAGTGAAGTTATTGGTTGTTCAGAGATAGAGGGAAGACTTGATCAAAACTTTTTGGTTGGTCAAGGAAATTGTTGAGGTCTGGTTGGATCATCTCTCTAGGATACTTTTTGATGCAAAAGATTGTGAAGGATAGTGCCTATCTTAGGATTGGTCATCCTAATTTATGTTGTTGACTATGTTGGATATTATGAGTTCCAAATTGGATTTTGTAGTGCTAGCTTGGAAGAGGATTCTTCCAATTGTGAGAGAAAGGTATAAGAAAATCAGGGATAACTTTAAGAAAGCCCCCCCCCTTGGAGAAGGTGTAAAATCCTAGCAAATATTTATTTTTATTTGAAAAAAATTATTAATTTTCTTGGCGAATCTATGCACATTATTAAAAAAAATTGTAAAATATTGGTGAATCTTAATGAATAATTAGTAATAATAATAATCATAGTGGTGAATCCTAGTGAATAATCACTAAAAAGATTAATTACAATGGAAAATATCTCCTTTAAAAATTTTCATAGTTGGTCGACGCAATTCCCCCATATTATTTTATTTTTTAGCAATATTGAAGTAGGGGTCTAGGGACAACAACCACCAGTGGGGTTAAGGGGCAATGCCCTTTGTGGGGATCAAGGGGGCAGAGCTCCCTTGTGGGGGTTGAGGGGGCAATTCCCCCTCACCACCAAGCATAAATTCACTATAAAAAATGCATTGGAGTACACACAGATTAATTATTTTTAAAATGTGTCACTTTAAAAGTAAGACTAAATGAAAATTTAAATTGTTACAATTGATTAGCTTTTTAATTGAATGGTTGTAGGTTGATTCCACAAGCTAATATACACGTGCCTTTTAAAAGGCTTGTTGAGGCCTAGAATTTGTTTTGGTCCACACGATTAGATTTAATTGTGTGGCCCAAAATAAATTCTAGGCCTCAACAAGCCTTTTAAAAGGCATGTGCATATTAGACCTCATGAATCAACCTGCAACCATCTAATTAAAATGATAATCAAAGATTTGATGGAAATAAATAAAATCCCTATTCAAGGCCAAAATATCCCTAAAATTAAATGGTAATTTATTATTGTGGCAATATTGCCCCAAAATTAATGGTAGTAATATAATATTACTAGAAAATATAATTATTTTTTGTAATTATAATATAAACTACTGGCGAATCAGTTCCAATGATGCATCGTTTAAAAAATAATGCATAGGTGAATTAATCAAGACGAAATTAATTTTCGTAAAAACCTGGCGATTCAACATCCTTTTTAGCTTGTACTATTCGACATTTCTGGAGGTCTCAATTTCAATTATTCACCAATTGGTGAAGGTTCACCACTAAAGTTTTCCCTAAACAAAATATTTCATGTGAAAAGTGTTATTTTTACTTGAGTTCTTGAATGTTTGAATTTTGGGCCCTTTTCCCTCAATGGAAAAAAGGGGGAGAAAAATGAAGAGAAAAGAAAAAAAAGAGGTATTTAATTGCTAGACAAAGGGGGAGTTCTTGGAGGTTTTGGAGTTTTCAAATTTGGAGTTGAAGTTGTGGAGTTTTGTGTTTTAGAGTTTTTGTTGTTTTTCCATCAATGCTAAAGGGGGAGATTGTTGAGAAGTTGTTAAAGATGATTTAGCATTGTTGTCATTGATGTCAAAACCTTAGATCTAGAAGGATGTGCTCTGGATGATGAATAGACTTAATCTATCCTATCGTATGCTATGGTGTTATGCAGTATGAATATTATCCCTGATCTGGATATGGTAGTACTTATTTTTGGGACATCTGTTGAATTTAGTTTATGCAATATAATTAAGTCTAATCTTTTCATGTTGGCTGCTGTGCTCAAAGCTTACTTTGGGTAACCTTGCTATCTAGAACTTCATGTAGCATGTTGCAAGTTTTTGTATGTCATATTGTGATTCTCCATGTTTAAAACTAAAATTGATGATAATTAAGATTTTTTCTTGGTTGTGGCGTTCCCATTGGCTCTGGAATATATTGCATGTAATTCAATGTTTTCTATCTCTTGGAAATTATGCTATCTCATGTATGACCTATTTTTGGTCCCTTGGTAACATAGTAAGAAGATATTTATGTGCGACCTATCTTTTGGGTCTGGTGCTAGCATGCAAGGAATTATTGGATATCTCAAGGTTGTTCCTCATGTCGACATGTTTTTGTGGTGACCTATTTCAAATTGTGCTTGGCCAACTTAGGAATTATGAAATTGTGTTGGGTCAACTTGAGAGATTATGAAGACTTGGAATGATATAAGTATAAGATGTTTTTTTTTTTATGCAAGCAAGTGTGATGAATGCGAATATGAATATCCAAACATTGGGAAGTGTGCGAAAGTGTTTGACTAGAGGCAACAGATAGTGATATTCTATCTGATGAACATGCTAGTGACAGTTCTTTCAGTGGTGGACTCCATTTCATCATTCTTCTGTTGGCAATGAGTCATTTTTTGTAGGTAGTGAGCCTTTCTCTTTTGGCAGTGACCCTTTTTGTATCTTTGGCTGTAATAGCTGGGTAGTGAGCCCAATCAGTAGTGAGCCTTTGTAAAAATCACCTTAACCGATGCTTTATAATTGAGAATTAGCATTTCCTGTGGTTTTATCTTTTTTGGGTTTCCACATAAATTTTGGTGTTCATTGTGCTTAGTGTTGTTGTGTGCATTCATACTCATATTTGTTTGATTAATTTCTGATTGGTATATGTCTGCTTTAGATTAATTAAAGAAAATAAAATTATTGTTGGAAAACTAATTCACCCCCCTCTCAGTTATTTGGACTATTCAACATGGGACTATAGTAAGTCCATGATTGGAAAAGAAGCGATTGATTAATGCTTCTCCTCATCAGTTGGAAACCAAGATTTGAGGGGGACTGCCTATACCATTTGTACTTTATATATTTTGTAAGCTATGTATGTAACTTGTATCCATCTCTATGGGAATTGTAAATATGAAATGTCATATGGAAATTATGTACCATCATTATTTTAATTAATGAAAGGAATTATTTTGTATGCAATAGGAAAGTTTGAAATATGTTCAAATGTGCATTTATTATTCAAAGGAATTTTTTTTTAAATTTCTCTTAAAGCTTCGATGCATAAACTATTCACTTGTGTGTAAAACATAGAAAATTTTACTGGGTAGAAAAATGGGCATGTTATATTAGGACCCCCCTTTTATGAGGAATCAATGCTTTATATCAAACATATAATACTATTATCAACTTGTTTGTTTGGTAATAAATTAAAATCTTAGTTTTTTTCATGATAATAGTGCACAAACTTCAATTTGGTAAAAAATTTAATTCAAAATATTACTTATTCAACACAAAGTCCCTTCATCACTAACTGAGATTTACCTTCAACTTTTAATTCACTATATCACTCATAAAAAAACCCAAGGTTAACCTTTTTATGAGAGCTTCTTAGTTGGATTAGCTATTAGTTTTGGTAGAAATATTATAAGATCCTCTATAGATAAAAACTCCCTTCTAATCATAAAGCCAATATCCAACACTTGTTGCTTAGGGATTGCCCCTAGAGGTACCACTAAAGTTTAATTTAATAATTGTCCCTACACTTATCTAACAATGCCTATATATATTTTCTACCTCTAAAACTATTGATGGTTGAATGGTGTAATTTGTAGAAATGTTTTCTCTTGATTTAATGATAGTGGAGTTAATGACATTATATTTTTCTCTTAATCAAATGAAGATATGATATGAGAACATTACATAGCTATAAGATTATATTTAAGAATTTTTTTTAATATAATATTTCCCACTATATACCTTAAAAATATAGGTGAGAAGAGTATTTGGATGCAAGTTCAATTGAAGATAATGTAAGAATGGATTTTTTTTTTCTCCTAGAAAAAATTAAAAAAAAACTTAAAGGAATAAATAATGGTTGGTCTGATATCATTGATACCTTTGGAAAATTTTATTAAAAAGGCTAAAATATGTACTCAAAACTAATCCCAATGTATAAAATTCCCTTGACATATTTCTACTTTTTCTTTTTCACATTTCAATGAGAATTCTTTGATGATGCAAAATAATTAGAGAAAATTCACAACTCATAGTAGGGTTAGATTTACTTAAGTATACATAATACTTTCATTGCTTGATAGACACAAATATTTAAGACCCTTTTAGCTAAAAGTTGCATATAATGGTTCTAAATAATAAGTTTATCATCAAGGTATTTGAGCACCACAGTTATCGTTGTGTGTGATTGTAGAATTTGATAATTATGTGGGTGTGCTATGGGAAATTAATAATCTAATTTTTGTCACTTTTACACTTATTACAAGAGATTCTTGTACATAAATCTTCATTATTTAAAGGCATGGCATTTAATTATACAAAAGTTATAAGAGTAAATTTTGAAAAGGGACACAATATATAATAGTGATGTAGAGAGGGTTGGTTTAACATTCACCACTATATCTAGAGTTAAATATTTCAAAATATAATATCACCATCATTCTCATTTGAATAGTACTATATAATAGAAAATGTAAATAATGTTAACAATAGAAAAAATTGAAGGCATCAACTAGATCCTTGTTCCTATGTTGATCCTTAAGGGAAACATCCAATGCATGTTTATTTATCTTATTGTTGGTTGTGGTAAATTAACATGTTAAGATAATGTTATGGTCTTAGTACTTGTAACAATTATGTCTCTTTCAATTGTGTCCATGTAATGATAATTATGTTATTAATATGATTTTATATTCACATGCCAAGCTTTTTAATATGCTATCTTAATATGAACTCCTAGAAGATATATCCATCATATTCATGTATTTTCATATTGGTGTAGTACATGCGTTTATTAATTCGCTCGACCTTTATATCTATTATTTTTGTTATAAATAACACATTATAGTTGTTTAAAAGTAGATTGTGATAAGGATAATATTAGAAATTCAAATACATTCAAGAAGTGATGGTGCTACTTCCAATGTGCATAACAAAATAAATCAAAAAGTCATTATCTCCATTTAATTTCCAAGAAAAATATATATTTTAGACATTATTGTATAATGTATCATGAAATAGTTATATTCTTACAAAAATATGACTTAAAATATAATATTAAATTTATCTATAATTTTATGGTTGATACTTACATGATAGTCTTGGCTAGCTTTAGACATAATAATCGATGTTCATAAACAAAAAAAAAAACCTTCAAATTCACTTCTTTTTATAAACAACACCTAAAAATGTTATAAAATGATTGATATAGCAAATAATTTAAGAACCTTTCAACTAAACAATGCACATGCTAACTTAGAAATATGAAGATATAACACTTCAAAAAATCAAAATAATTTATTATTAACCTTTAAATCCTTTTACTAATTAAAAACGATCCGACCTTTCTACAAGTAGAGCTACAACATGTTTTGATGTGTGTCTACTAACATGGAAAATTTGTATAAATGTATTTAATAAATATTTTTGATAGCTTCGAAGAAGTATGATTTTCTACGAGTTGCTACTCAAAAGTGGATGTGATCATAGAGTGGAATGGGTATTCTAGTAGATATTATGTATTGAGGATGGTATTATAAATATTTTTTTAATATATTACATCTGAATAGACAATTTTGTTTACACATTGAATAAAGCTAATAAATATGAAATTACCAAAAACTATTTTAAGACAAGTTTTCATGAATCAAAGAATGCTCCTACACATAAATAGATATGCATATAAATTGAAAATCATTAAAACTTAGAGGTCCGAGTTTTCAATATTTTTAAACAATTATCTTAAATCACAATTAAAAGATGGTTGCAATAACAAAATTACATTTAAATTTAACAGCCTCTAAATAATTATTTTTATAAAATTATTTAATTTTACTATAGCGATACTAAAGTTATATGTATGTTGACTATTAAACACCCACTTTTCCTAAGAAGATCTTATATAGTCAATGAGTTTTACTCAACACAATCATTTCTCAACATTGCAACTATTATGTAGGCTTGTAGGTCAAAACAAATTAATTTTAGATAGGTAATAACTCGTTACCACCATATTAAGAATGTACAAGATGGACATATGACCAATCTTCCCGTAGAAGATAGGTGTAGCCCTACCACCTACTATCTATAGGGCTTGGTAGAGAAGGGGCGAGGGGCCCACCCCTTTATATTTATAGTAGGGCCTCTAACTTGCTTCACAAAATTTAAGGGCTTGGTTTTTCAAAAAAGGGAGAATGCTACTTATTAGAAGTTTGAACAACACTAGATATATCTAGTGGAAAATGTCTCGAAAATATTGGAAGGTGTCTTCTCACTTTCTTAGTACATCTCAATTACCTTTTTCCATACAAAGAGATTAAGTAATGTATTGATCATTCATGATATGATTCTACCTTGTGTCTAAGAACTTTTTGATGTCAATCAAGTAGTAAAATGATAATAATTATGAAAGTTTTGGGATTGAATTGTATATGTTTTTTTAAATCGATATTGTGAATAAAATGTTGATAATAACTATTCTTAAACATCATCTAATTCAACAATCAAATGAAAAAAATTGTCTAATGAAAATAAGACAACTATTTACAATCTTTTAGTGTAAATAAAACGTGAAATCATTATTTCTCTATTTGACTATCGAATTAAGTAATATTTAAATAATTTATGAAATAAACACCATCATAAAAAACACTCTTAAAGTAGAATATTTATTTACCAATGTGAAAAAGGTAGTAAAGCTGCTAGATGTTTGACCGTTGAATTGTGTGATATTTAAATTTTAAATAATAGAAAGAGATTTGAATTGAGATGAAAAGTGGGCTGAAAGAGAATAGAATTCGCAAAACAAAGTTAGACACGCTATAAATTTGGTTCAGTGCTGCAAAAAGATCGTGAAATTCGAGGCTCCAGGTTACGAGATACGAGGTTTGAAGTTATGGTCAAGAAGATGAGGTGGAGCGAGTGTAGGGCAGCCATGTTTGCTATCTTTTTGCTTCCAAATCTATGCTTTTCAATGCAAGCTGTTAACAACGTTAATGTAGGGGCTATCTTGGATTTAGATTCCTTGGAGGGGAGGGTGGCCAAAACTGCTATTGATCTAGCCGTGGAGGACGTAAAGCTTCCGAGTGGCATGCGCGTCGTCCTGCATATGCGCGACGGGCAGGGAGATTCACTCCGTGGTGCGAGTGCCGGTAAGTTCGTTATCCTCAACTTTCTTACAAATTATCAGCAGAGTTTAAATTAACATAGGTAATGGATTTGTAAATCTGCAGCTGTGGACCTGCTGAAAGAGGAATCGGTAGCAATAATCGGACCGCAAACTTCTGAAGTTGCAGAGTTCGTATCGAATGTGGGAGATGCAGGCAATGTGCCCATTGTCTCCTCTGCTACGAGTCCCTTTCTTTCCAACACCAGATTTCCTTATTTTGTTCGCATGGCACGGAGCGATGCGTTGCAGATGAAGGCCATTGCAGCCCTCGTAAGGTACTATGGCTGGAGAAGAATCGTGGTTGTTTATCCCGACGATGATTTTGGCTTGGGCGCCGTGAACTCATTGACCGATGCGCTGAGGGACGTCGGCTCTGAAATAGAATACAGATCGTCAATTTCCCCAAGTGCGAGCACGGAGAACATAAGGGAGGAGCTCTACAAATTGAAGAGTATGCAGTCCAGAGTCTTCGTTGCTCACATGAATGCCTCTCTCGGATTGAAGCTGTTCGCGGAGGCATACGGGATAGAAATGATGGGGCCGGGCTATGTATGGATAACAACAGACGGGTTTACTAGTCTTTTGGATACTCTGCTCAATGCTTCTACCATGGCGTCCATGGAAGGCATTATCGGAGTGAAGACCTATGTTCCCAATTCAGGAAAGCTCAGGGATTTCGCTAAACGGTGGAAACAAAAATTTAGGGATGAAAATCCGGATGAGGATTATTCCCAGGTGGAGCTCAATCAATACGGTTTATTGGCATACGACAGTGTTCAAATGGTCGTTGGGGCAGTCGCTAAATTGGTATCCAGTAATACCCACTTTAGCTTCTCGAAGCCTCCGCGCCCTCCACGAGCACTTGGAAATGCAACGGACTTGACAAGAATTAGGGTTTTTCGGGAAGGCCAGCAACTTTTGCAACACATTGTGGAAACTGACTTCACTGGGCTAAGTGGGCCTGTTGGACTTTGCAATGGAGAGTTATCAGGCTCTACTTATCAGATAGTAAATGTAGTAGGGAAGAGTTACCGTGTGCTTAGTAAATGGACTGATGAAACTAAAAATCTGTCCATTAAAGGGGTGATTTGGCCGGGTGGAGACACGCAGATTCCACGAGGTTGGGTGATACCCACAAGCGGCAAAAGGCTTCAAATCGGAGTGCCCATATTGAATGGCTTCAAGGAGCTCCTTACGGTCACCTATGATAAAAGCCATAACCAAAGCATTGTCACGGGCTTCTGTAAGGATGTATTTGACGCGGTTCTCAGGCGGCTTGACTATGCACTGCCATACGATCTCATTCCTTATGACATTCATACAATGGACGATCTTGTCTATCAAGTCTACCTCAAGGTCAACTTCTTATTCTCACGCTACAGTTTTAATTTGTAACTTTCTTTTATATTAGGTGTTTCACAGTCTAAAAAGGGACTTTTGGTTTGCAGAAATTCGACGCGGTTGTCGGCGATGTTACAATTTTAGCAAATCGAAGCAAGTTTGTGGATTTCACATATCCGTTTACAGAAACTGGCTTTGTAATGGTGGTGCCCATTACCACTGATGAATGCAACAATCCATGGGTGTTTCTCCGCCCATTTACTCCCAAATTGTGGTGTGCAACGGGGGCGTTCTTCATCTTTACAGGAGTGGTGGTGTGGTTCCTTGAGCATAGTAGAAATAAGGCCTTTGCTGGAAATGTCATTACCCAAGTGATCACTACTCTATGGTATATAAAGATTTTCTCTGCTTCTATATTCCCAACATTTTCTTCTAATATACATATATATATGCCATACTTATCTAAATCTTTTTCACTTGGCTTTTGTTTCAGGTTTTCATTCTCGACCCTCTGTTTCTCTCACATTAAGTATTGGAAACACAGAATTGAGATTTCCATACAGTTAAACATAGTGACAAACATATAACATTATAATAGTTTTGCATTGTCGATAAGATCATAGTGCAGTGGTCAAATTATAGCATTGTTATGGTGATCACCAATGTTCAAATTTCTGCTGGATCACTGAGCTCACAGATCGTGTGCCTCAGCTGGACATATGTGCTCCCAGGATGTGGGCCTTCATTGGACCGCTGAACTCGCAGGTTTCAACAAAGATGATAATGCCTTGAGGGACTTAGGACCCCATAGTGATTTTGGTGATAAAGTCATTGGGAAGAGATCCCCAGTTAGTGGTCTCTCCGTGTTCTAACCAGATTATAAGCCTAAGTAACCTCAACAAAAAAAATAAGTTTTTCATTCAATTGTTTACAGTTAGCTTTTGATTTTCAGCTCTCAAGTTTGAACAAAGGTGATAAATCTTGGAGACTGAAATCCCCTCAGTAATCTCGATGATAAAACCATTGGAAAGAGATCCCCTTAAATGATCTCTCTGAACCCGAACCTGACTCAAAACCCAAATAACCTCAACCAAAAAAAAGTTTTGCATTCAATTGTTTACAGTCTATGGCCTTTGATTTTGACTATGTTTGCAGGGGAGAGGGTCGTGAGCAATTTGAGTCGAATTGTCATTACAATCTGGCTTTTTGTAGTTCTGATATTGACGTCGAGCTACACAGCCAATCTCACTTCAATCCTCACAGTTAAACGAATGAAGCCAGCGATTGCAAGCGTGGAGTCGATCAGAAACGAAAGGGTTCCAGTAGGCTACCAATATGGATCTTTTGTGGATGATTATTTGCATGATCACTTGGGCATATCACAAAACAATATGAAATCTTATTCAACCC
The DNA here is from genome assembly GCA_007258455.2 of Sequoia sempervirens. Lineage (NCBI taxonomy): Eukaryota > Viridiplantae > Streptophyta > Pinopsida > Cupressales > Cupressaceae > Sequoia > Sequoia sempervirens. The sequence goes on from VDFB02058242.1 coordinate 405,133,121, forward strand.
CGGAAGAATATGCAGAGGCTCTGACAAAGGGTCCAAACAGAGGTGGTGTTGCTGCTATTTTTGATGAGATCCCTTACATTCGCCTCTTCTTGTCTCAGCAATGCGGATATACAATCGTGGGGCCTACCTACAGAACCGGCGGCCTAGGCTTCGTGAGTTCCCCTCAATTCTATTCATCAATATTTATTAAAGCATTTGTATGAAACAGTTCTGAGCTAGGCTTTTGGTGCAGGTGTTTCCCAAAGGTTCTCCTCTGCTCTTAGACATTTCCAGGGCTGTTTTATCCCTCTCAGAGGACGAAGAAATGCAGAAAATTGAAGCAATGTATTTTAATGGCGCTCGGTGCACTGATCCTGGAACAACAGTAGATACCAATAGGTTGAGCATTTATAGCTTTTGGGGGCTGTTTCTAATAACTGGGACCGTATCACTATTAGCCCTAATGCTATTCTTCTGCCGTCTTCTGTACGAAAATATGTCAAGGAGTCTTTTGTATTGCTTTTGGAGCCTCGTAGCTTAATTATTTTGAGTACTTGAGCATCCTAATAGGAATAGGATAGTAGTAGTTTTATGTATCTTTCACTTTTAAATTGTTTGTGTAGATTTTATATTGGTATTTTTAAATAAAAGAAAATATAATTTTAAAATTATATTTTGTATTGGACGTTTTTTAAAGAGATTGTTTTTTCAAAGAGATTTGTGATATTTTTATCAATATAATTTGTAAGTGAATTTTTATTATTTTTAAATACTTTTAATCTTTAATTTGTAATTAAAATTGAAACTTATCTATTGATATGGTTGTTTTACTATCTCTATTACTCTTGCTTGTACTTTTCAAAAATAGATTTTCATTGTTTCAATTATAATAGTATAAAAATAAATATGGTAATAAAAGATATTGAGATGGGGTTTTTAGATTTGACAAATATCAATATTTGTTAATTAAAATGCTATATTTGGAAAGAAATAAATGTGTTTCATTAAAATCTAAATATGTAATTTAAGTTACTTAAATCAAACATAACAATTAAGCATAAATAATATAGTTGAATAAGAGTTGGGTTAATAAATTTAACAAGATTTTTAGAAATTAAATGCAAAAGATGAGGATACATAGTTTTGGAAATGAAAATAAAAAACTAATGTTGATGTCATGCTACATTCAATTTCTAACCTATAAAAAATCAATGTTCATGATTTGATGATTTTTTTTAGGTTATGTATAGTTCTAAATGTATTTTTTGGTCAAATATGGGTCCCTCAAGATTGAACTTGAGTACTACAAGAATGAATTCGTGTGTAGTTGAATATTTTTCTACCCATGAGAATGATCTCTCAATATTTTATAGCAATAATAAATCACCCTTCACCTTCTTTATGTTTTATTTTATTAGGTTAGGAGAGTTTGCCAAATTCATATGGTCAAGTTCTCTTAGGCCAACCCCCTATTTTGATCAGCTTCATATTTTTGAGTGAATGACCAAAGATAGCATTCTCAAGCATGTAAAGGCCTATATGGTTCTAATAGAGACTCTAATTCCTTTTGTCTGGTTAGAAACTAAAATATACTCTAGATATTCATTTTAGACTTGAAAATTGTGCATGATAATAAGTGCACATTAACTTTCATTAAATACCAAAATATTATAAAAATTAATGCAAAGATGTACCAAGAAAGTTCATAATGTTTAGTAGGAAAAGGTTGGAGTCTAAAAAAATTAATTAGAAATTTTATATATTGTGCTCTATCCCAAGCACTCAAGGTTGAATTAAGATATAAAAGAGCAACTCCACATAGTTTGACCATGGAAAAATCAAACATATTCTTGCAAAAAATATCATTTGAGAGTAGTGTAAATGTGCCAAGAGCCTTATTTTTTGTGCTACAACTCATAAAGCTAAAATAAATGTGTCAACATGTTAGGGTGGGAGGGTGAATGATAGAGGAGAGTCAATTTATTTTCCTACGTGTGTCAATCCCTCTAGGTTACATGATTATGGGTAGGTCTCTTAAGATCCATAAGAGTAAAAATGCCCCAAACTATGACAAAGTAGTTCTTGGAGTTCATGAGGCTTATGAATGTTCCATCTAGACCTACAATTGGATGTGGGTACCCTCTAAAATAACCTTTTAGATTTTTTCATCTCCACAACACTTGATAACATCAAGATCAAACAAATTATTGCAAACAATATCATTTGAGAGTAGTGTTGATGAAAATAGTACAATATATTGTTGGAGTTAATGATTGAACCCTAAAACTCCTAGAAATCACCTAAAGGAAAATATCCTATGGCAAAAGAGAGATCTAAGCAAGATGGTGTGCTCAACAACTTGAGAAATTGTATTGATGCAATAACCTAAATAAATGATTACAATGAAGGTGATTACTTATAAAAGCATAAAAGAAAACCCTAGATAAGAATTTTATTAGATTGTGACAAGTGTCTTAATCTCATGCAATGGGAAAATTTGAGCTATATTTATCTCAATCTAATATAAAAATAACTCTTAAGTTTAGCTTAAGTAATTAAAGTAAAAAGGTGTCTAATAATTAATTATTGAGTGATGACCTATTTACTCTAACACCCCCCTTAAGATCAACTTAGGTAGAAACTAAGAAACTAATAAAGTAATCTAAGATAAATACATAATGGGTCCCAACTACAAATCCTCATAATTGAAGAAAAGGAGAAAACCTCATGGGAAAAAATCCTCTCCAAAGAGAGAGATAAAAGAAATGAAATCATGCATGTGACAAAGGAAAGTAGGACTCAAAATATCTCCCCAAGTGCTTCTTTAGTCACATAAGTTCAATCAAGATACCCCCATAGGAGAGAAAGGATGAGATAATGAATCATCACTAGAAGGAAGAAGCTCCTATGCTAAAAGTGAATGCTCGAAGAAGAATACTGAAGATGATCCAAAAATAGAAAAAAACTTATTCCTCCCCTTAGGAAGAAATGCATCTAATGGTGCATGTAGAAGAAACTCTCTCAGGAGAAATGGTCTTATGATTGATGCCAGGATAAATTCTCAAGGGTCCACATGTCTAAATAAAATGAAGCCAAATCAAATGAATGAAATCCAAACAACTGTGAAGATACCTATAGAACAACCTCCAAAGGTAATGCTTATGTGATGACTGGTGGGGTGTAGTAATCACCAAAGAGGAAGTGAATATCCTCAAGTGTGTCCCCAATATTTGTAATATGAGACTCAACAAATAAATCTACAATGTTAGGCAAGTATTCATACCACAAAATTGAATGTGAAGGACTAGATGTACATGTTGCTAAAGTGAGCTAATCTCTAAAGGTGCAAGAGGTGTGGGTCGAGGAGGAAGCTCAACACAAATCTCATGGACTAAGGTGGATGATGGAAGAAAATATAGGTTCAAGTGACCAAACATCTTAGATATGTGATCCACTCTAGATGCATGAGAGCAAAGACTAGTTAATGGAAGTGCAATCTCATCTAGAGAAAAAGAGATAATGAATACAATCAAGAAGTATGATATACTATGCTAACTACAATAATCTCTCTATTTTTTTGGTTTTTGATAAGAACTAAATTAGTGTGAACTCTATTGTCTTACCTACTCCACTTTGTGTAATCTAATTGATGGAAAGGAGATTGAAAGATAATGGACACACAATACATCATAAAATGTTTCATCATCAACATCTATGGATCCTTTCATAATAACACTCATATAAGTGTTAGTCCCCATCAAAATATGTGGTAATGTGCAAGGTTCATATGAAAAGAACATACCCACAGATGAAGCAATTTGTTGGACTATAGATTGGTGGATGCAAAGTGAGCATGGCCTTTCATCTTGTCTACTCCACATTCCATGGTGACCAACCTTGGTTGTGAAGTGAAAGAAGAGAATGAAGGAAATTGAATATTGTTCTTTTGTAGAAGATGTTTTAGTTCATCAATCTACTTTGCATAACACTGATCCTCATCTTTTCCTATCTTTGCAAAATATGCATGTTTGGGTCAATTCTTTTTAGATGAGTCCCTCACAGAAGATGAAGAATAATCAGATGTAACCTATGAAAGGGATTACTTGGCTTGCTCATTGAACTTGGAACATTTTTGCTTCTCTTTCTTGTGTTTTCTATTTGAAGACTTTAGATCTCTAGTGCTTGGTGATGCAATAAGATCCTACGATTTGGTAGACTTTGATGAGCCATCTTTACCAACTTTTTCTACTTTTGAGTGAGTGAAGTAGAAAAATCATCAAGTCAAGGCATAGTGAATTTGGAACCAAGTGCATCTCTCGTGGTATAAATGGTACAAACAAAAACTAAATAATTAGGACCAAGCTTGGAAATGATGGAATGAATCAACTAAGGGGTAAGTGCAAGAAGTTGAGTCCATGAAACGTGGAAGTTTTTTCCTTAGCAAAAAAAATGAAATTAGCATTGCAAAAATGGGATCCCGCTTTAAAAACGGGATCCTATTTTTTTAAAAAATAGGATCCGCTTTTTTAAAAATTGGGATCTTGTTTTCAAAATGGGATCCATTTTTGGAAATTTGTTTTTGAAAATTATAAAATGAGATCTCATTTTGAAAATTTTCCAAAAACAAAATTTTCAAAATGGAAAGTTCAAATCAGAGATCTTGATTCTTTCAATTCTAATTCAAACTTTCCATTTTTGGAAAATTTTCAAAACAGGATCCGTTTTAAAATTTCCAAAAAAGGAAATTTCCATTTATGCAATTTTGAAAATGGATCCCATTTTAAATAACGAGATCCCATTTTGTAGAACCAAAATAGGATCCGCTTTACAAAACGGGATCCTATTTCCAAAAAATTGAAATTGGGTTTTCTTTGTGGGCAGGTTTTTCCTTGTATTTTAGTTCAGGAAAAGCATTGGGAATCCAAACCTAGGCCTTCAACCTGGTTTGACCTACAAGTTGAAGGTCCTAACAATGTCAGAGAAAAATACTAAGTTTGGATATATGGTTGATGACTTTTTTTGCAAAATTAAAATCCATTTTAGATGTGACAATGCAAATTCCAAATATGTAATTTTTTTACAATTGGATTATTTTTTCTATTTTTCAATTAATTTATGTTGAAACTGGTCCATAAAATATAAATTTCAAGGTTTTTAATATTTTAATAACTTTTGATCAACATAATATTTTGACAAATGGATTGCATGAGAAAAAACTTCAAACAATTCTTTTCAATTTTAAAAAAATCAAAAAATGATAAGTTAAGGTCATCTTATGTGTGTTGTACATAATGATTTTTCAAAAAAACAAATATGCCTAATAAAAAATTAACAAATAAAATATATTCAATACAAAATTACAAAAAATATCAAGAACAAGCTTCAGTGAGTCACAAATATTTTCCCAAAAGGATTTAGAAAAATATGATAATTTAGGTCAAAATATGGATGTTGTACATGTACATGATATGGTAAAAAAAATTGACTTTTAAATAGTGGTTTTTAGAAATGCCTATTGAAACTCAATTTGTACAATCTAAGTATTGAAATAAATTACATATTTGGAAACTAGACTCTGAATACTAAATTTTATGATTAGTGACTTTTTTGAAGATTCCATCTCTAAGTGCTTCAAATTTTAAGGTCAAATGTGTCAAATGTTGAAAATCAAGGAAAACACTTCACTTTTTGGCCAAAAAGTGGACTCAACTTCTTGCCAACACCCTAAGTGTCCTTGTTTTGAATACCACACTATGTCAACTATAATTTGAGAGACTTGAGTTGGTGAATAATTCCTAAATGCTATCAAAATATCAAGGATTCAAGATGATAAGCTCATTCTCCAAATGAAATTCTCATAGTATCCTACTTCCCAAACAAGGAATCTAATTGAGTCAAAATTTGATTGGGTGTGGTGTGAGATTCAACATGAAAGAGAAGATCATGAGACATAGACATCCATAATGTACCAAAATCTTGATGTAAAATTTCACTTGGGCATTACAATTTTTTTTTCGTTCACAACAACTACAAACTTAAATGATCGAGCACCTTACATGAAGCTTAATAGTGTTAACTTTAATACGTCTCCATTCTCCACGGTGGCATCAACTCATCATTGCCAATTATAGGCTTTCAGAAAAGAGTGGTAAGGTACCAAGGCTATAGTCTTTCTTAGACCTACAACCTAAGCCTCGAAAGTTCATGATGACCTTGTGTACATATCCCCTCCTAGGAAATTAGAGGCTTTGTAGTTTTCCCCACAATGTTAAAGGGAGTTCATTCTCTCCTCTTGCATGAGATCTTTAATCTCTTTTTTAACCCATGACTATTAATTAAGTATAAGTCATCACTTAGTTAATTATAATATAATAATAACTTTTTATAATAACTTGCCATCAAATGTTGGGTCCATACCAAACATTAGTGTAAAAACATTCACATTATTCACAAGGGGTCACACATACCATAAAACCAAAGATCATACACAATGATTTTCATGAGCATTCCTCCATATACACAAGCTAATTAGCTCATACACATCACATGTAAACCAATGTTTGGATCATACACAGATCACAAGAATAATGGTGATTAGCTCATATGTACATCAAAAGATACAATAATTATTATCTCATAGACATATCATAATTACATTAGGGACTGGTTCCAACATATGTTGCAAATACATAGTATCAAACTCCAACATACATCACATATACATAGTGACGAGCTCCAATATACATCATAAATACACAATAATGACCTCTAGCATACATCACAAATACATAGTGATGAGCTCCAACATACATCACATACACATAGTGGCAAGATCCAACATAGATCACACACATGGTGATGAGCTCCAACATACATCACATCCACAATGGTTGACTAGCACATCACTAAGACATGCCCATAATGCATCATAGATAGAAATAATATCAGTACATTATGCACTACACCATAGGTCCTATCCTCTTCTCTGGTCTTTTCCACCTTTAGACAAATGGGAAGAGGATTTGGTGCATCCCATACTACATGGTGGCACGGGTCTGTCCTCAACCCAACAAGGCCAAGTCTATAGTCTGACAATTGGGAAGGGGATTCAATGCATTCCATACTACACCATGGGTCTATCCACCATCCCAAGGCTTTCCCCAACTAGTGAACCTACCATAACCCGGTGGATTCCAACTTCAATCACCTGTAGGTCACTGGTGACAAGTATGTCCACCTAGGAAGAAGTAGCTCCTAACATATACCATGTTGTGACCTTAGTGATATTGTTAGTTTTCTTCTTCAAAATCTTGAGTAACACTTAGCATCAATCACTTTTGTGCTTATCAGTGACAACTAGTGAACCCTATCAATACAACGATTAGCCTTGGATTATCGTTACCTACACAAATGGGTCCCTACACATGCAACTACTACAGTTGTATCATAACTAGGGTAGCCTACTTCCTTCACCTTCATGAACTAGGTGGATGTTGACTAATCCCTAGTAGTAGCCCAGACATTAGTCATTGGCACATTCCAATTACTATGTGTCAGTGCTCAAATATCCCAAAGGTTCAAACTTGAGCAGGTCATACATAACATGAATCACAATCACAATCAATAGATACACATACCTATACATAGAGACCTCTAGATATGGAGCTAGTTTTCACAACACATAAATTTACATGGAACCAACATGAGATGGCCTTTACCCAACATATACATATAATCAAATCTGAAGAGTCATCCCACAATAATAGGTTACACTTTTTGGCCAAACTTGACATTGAAATCAACATTTTAGAGAAAATTCACTTTCTTGACACTTATAGTAGGTAAACTATTAGGAATTTGAAAATGATGTAAACTAGTGATTTGTGAGATTTTGTCTGTAAATTTTAAATGTATTTAAAATAAAAAAATTAAATTAAATTGTAATTTTTTTGCATCTCCTTTGATAACTAGTTTTTAATAGTAAACAACATTTTAAAAAAGTGGTGTGCTTGACTCCACACTCATTTTTCCTACTCATTTTGTTTCATAGCATTTTGTTGAATATTTTTCTTTTTTAATTAAGTTTTGAGTAGAAAACATTTATAATTTAGACATAGGTGCACTTGACACATAACTTTTTTTGGTATGTATTGGGGGAGATTCAATTTTCTTTTTTGTTGGAGCAGGGACATCAATACCTAGTTCATATATATTTTCAAATTTTTTTCCTCAAATTTACTATTTTTCCACAATGATTTTTCACCGAACTTGATGTTCGGTGAAAAACCTATGTACAGTAAAACTAAAAAATAAAATATAAAATAAAAACAAAATATATTAAATTTATAGTTGTTGGAAAGCACGTTTCTATCACTACAATCATCAACTTGGTTTATCAAGTTTGACTCATTTGCACCTCCTTCCCAAGCTTCGATAGTAAAAAATGCATAAATTTTGAAATGGTGGAGGGGAAGGTGAAAAAAGGGGAGTTCATTAGAACCCCTTCCTAGTCCCCTTCATTAGAAGGGGGTTCATTCAAACCCCCCCTATATGGTGCAAGAGGGGTTCATTAGAAGGGAGGGTTCATTCGAAGGGGGGTTCATTAGAAGGGGGGTGGTTCATTCGAAACCCCCTTCATTAGAAGGGATAAACCATTTTAAATTTTTTGATGGGAATTTCTAATTTTTCTTCATTCAAAAAATTGTAACCCACTATTGTGTTTTACCTAGACTATAAATTAGTCAAATCCATTATCTCATTTAAATTAGTATTTAGAAGCACATTATGCATTAATTATAAGTTATTAGGTTTCCTTAACTCCTTTATAACCATCTAATACCCATTTTAGCCTCAATTGACACCTACTAGAGAGGGAAGGTCAAATAAGTTAAGAATAACCCCAAACCCTAGAGTTATCCCCCTAAACCCTCTCCCTACTGACTTGAGGTCATAGAAGCATCCTTCACCTAAGGACCACCTACGTATCCACTTCTAAATGGATCAAGGTCACACATAGTTCTCCTCACATGGTATCTCAAGGGGTGCATATGCACAATTTCCCCATAATCAAGGTTTTTTTAATGTTTTCCTTTCATTATTAATGCTTATCAACAATTAGGAACATATACATACATATATAAATTAACAACCCATATTATAACACCCCCCTTTAAGGATATCAAGGTCTTGATTTAAAATTGACCCATTATTATTCACAAACCAACTTGAATGTCCCCGGGTTCATCTTATCAACATAGATGTTAGGCTTATTACACAACACTAAACTACCTTGGTTCACAGAAACCCATAGGAATTCACTTCCATTTGAAATTTCATATAATAGGTTTAATATTGAGTGTTTTCTATTCAAGGGGTGGGCTCAATAAATAACTTTAGTCATATGAAATCCCTTACAAGCCCAATACCCAAATACCATTTTTAGGTTTATTCACATACTTCATTTGGTAATTAGCATTCCAACTCTTCCCTCTTACTAGTAATAGGCATGATATTAACATGTGTTAGGTACACTATTTTGACTAGGAATAAGGTTTGTAACTTAAATGTTTTGAGAACTTTTAATTCCGCAAGAATGAACTATCAACAAGGTACTATCAAATCTTTGACCCATTTAGAACAATTATCATGGGAATGTTTCATAGGTAAATACTAATCACATAAATAGATTTAATGGTTCTAAGCATTCGAGTGACAATTAATAACAAGCTTGACTACACATCCCATATATGGGAGTCACAATTGAAGAAATCAACTAATACTCTACACTACCATTTGTAAGATTATTTATAACTATTCAAACCATGTATCCTAATTTAATAAACCTATATCATGAAACTTCCATCCAATTGCATCGAGATTGAACCTCACTGTCAATATTATTCCTAATCCAACTAGAACATTCCAAGTTTTTGTTTATACTGATTATAGAAACACAAACATGTTTCTATTGCACTCCTAATGTTTATTTTCCATGTGATTAGCAAACTTTGGTCTCTGATGGATAGAGTTGCAATGTCTTGCACCATTCTTTAGGTCCTTTCCAATTCAATGCACCAATCTCCTATTGACTTCTCCTCACATCTTACTTTTCCTTCTTCTCAAAAAACAAAGCCCAAAAATATTGATTTATGAAGGGTTGTGGGTCCATTTTCCTGCCCTGCATGTCATATCTCATCCTTGCCCAATACATTTTCAAATGGCCAAAGAGGTGAAACACAATTCTTAACACATGTCCAACGATTCTTATTTATTTCAGGTTGTCTCCTCACTGTATGGAGGAGATCAACTCATATATACGTTTGATTTTCTTGAACCCCAAGAATAGAGTCATCACCTCTCTTAGTCTATTATTTATTTATTTATTTTTAATTTTTTTTTTACTCTTCAACATTCACCGTGGAGGTAATTAATGGGGATGTGACACTTGATCACCCCTGTTAAACCACTTTCTCTTCTTAGCAACATCTTGAGGTTCAAGTTTTGTACCCATGGTCACTCTGTATAACCCTAGAATTTATTAAAATGTATTTTCATTTGTGATTTCCAATTATACTAGTTATATGAAGTGAGCAAAGAAATATGTGTTGGATCTATTATGAAAAATTATAAATGAAATAATACAATATTATAGACCCCCTCGATGTAGAAAATATCTCCTTGATCCCAAAAAAATTGACTCGTGTGCACATTTCCAAAAAAATAACCAAAAAAGAAAAATCTAAGATTTGATTAAAATAATAAATATTTGGTTAAAATTCTGGAAAAATAGATACATTTTTTCCCAATCTAAATATTTCTACTTACATCAACACATATACGTTCATCTCTTTTAAACATTACTTTATTGTAGCTTTTAAAATAGATTGCACTATGAATTTTTTTTTATAATAAAACTATAAAGTTTGTATGGTCTAAGGCTTCTCTTTTACCATTAACCACAACTGCAATAATACAAATTTAAAAATAAATCTAATTTTACATAAAAATATATTATCATTATAAATGAATTCAACATAAGAATCCACTTCAATATATAATCATATTAGAAAGTATTCCATCAAAATAAAAATATGGTGTTTCAAAGCTGATTTTGATTCACAGGGGTTGGTTTGGAAGATATTGCACTGCAAGCTACCTGTGGGAGATAGATTGAAGTACATTATGGTCCAACTAGCAAACTACCCTTTTTGTAAGGCTATGGAAAGTTTGAGGCACATTTTTGGGATTGTGTATATGTCAAAAGGCAATGGTTTACTGTTTTTAGAGACTTCTCAGCTATTTTTAATCGTGACTTAACTTGGAAAGAGGTTGTTTTTGGGCTTGGTATGTAAAAGGATGTGATTGTTGATTCTATTCGTCATGTTAGTTTGAAAAACATATGAAGAAATTGGTGTGCTGCAATGTTTTCTAATAATTTTTATCAGGCTGTTACTTTTTTCACAGATTCAGATAATACGTAAAAAGAATGAGAGAGCTAAACATCAGTTGCAGCAAATTAAAGATCAGATAGTGAAGTTTCAGATAGACAATAAACTTGATCATAATGTTATACAGTTTTTGTCTATGTAATTGTATTTTATGGTTGATATCTTGTACTGCTTCAGTGAACGTCAATGGCTCTTGTAGATATTGTATAGTTGATTTGCCATGTTGACTTGTCATGTTCTACAGCTACTGCGGATAGCTTTTTTCTTATAAATTCTTTTGCTTTGTTTAATAATAAAAAAAAAATTTAATAATCCCGTAACTAATGGAATTGGCATGGGTATGAAAACTTCATTACAATGCGAAAAGAATGCGGTTCTTCAAAAATCTCCAAAAGAAAAAATTGCGGGTAAATAAATTCCACTTTGATCGCTACAAAAAGGAAGACTGACTGAACCTCCACTACACTGCAATCTCAGGCCGCAGCTACAGTCCAACTGTCATCATAGTGATTGAAATATGCTTTCATTCCTTACGTGCCTAAACATTGTCATGGCAGCTCTTCCGAAAACATATCCCAAAATCTTGACTCCATAATATCCTCTCTGTAACGCGTCGTCTCTGACGACATGTCTGTATAAAAGAAACTGTCGTCCGGTCAATGTTACCGGCTACTGGGTGACCTGGTGCAGCAAAATTTGACCAAATAGCCATTATGATGCGATGTTTTGTGGATGAAAATTACAGATAATACATAAGAAACTGGGGGCAACGCTTATTTCGCATTGCCTTATTCCATGCGATTCGCCATTCAGAATGTCGGTTTGAATTCACCAGGGAATGAAGATTTTTAATTGACAGTGCCCGGCTACAGTAAATTTCCTTGCTAGGGGCTGAAAATTTCCCTGATTATTTAGAACAATCTCGGTCTCACAGTTTTATGACTTACAGACAGCAAGCGTTCAACTGCGCAAATATGTTCGTTCAATTCAAACCTTCTATCAAGTCAATTTTTTATCACGTTTATTCATTTACAGTTCTCTTTTCAATATGAAAATATATTTTAAAAATATATATTATACACTAAATTAGGTAGCTGCAAGGTCCAAATTTGATGGTTGATTCTATCTATCATGTTTAGTCTTGATGGTTGATTCTATCTATCATGTTTAGTCTCTCTTTTTAATATGAAAATGTATTTTAGAAGTGTATATTATATTAAATTGGGTTACGTCAAGGTCTAATTTTGACGGTTGATTCTATTTGTCAAGTCATTTTTCTATGATGTTTTTAGTTCTGCCCATGGCAGAATATTTATGCATTCATTGCATTCAATTTTTTTGAGTGATAGTGACAATCCAACCAATAAACATCTAAAATTAAAAACTTTACCAACAATTTTATATAGTCTATTTTTAATTGTCTATTTCTAAAATTGTTAAAATATTTTTTATCTTTCTTTTTATTGGTTCATGTTGTCAACAGTCATTGCAAAAATTAGAATTTTTTTCTTTCTTTCTAAATTATGTGCAATGCAATTTATTTAATTCATGAATCAAATTTCAAACTTATTAATGACTTGAATGACATGAGCATTATTACATACATCATCATATAATTACATTGTTGACTTACAAGTATTATTTTACATATTTTATTTAATAATTGACAAGATTTTCAAAGCTTATAAATAAATGTGAGTACATTCAATGCATATTTTATATTTGTTTACCAAGTGTGTATTAAATATCACAATAAAATTTATCTATCTATAATAAATATAATAAAAAAAAAAATTATGTATCTACAATTAATATTTCAATAAAATCTATTTTAAAAATATATATGTAATAATATAATTTGGCAAGGCAAAAATTACATAAATATCACATTATCAAAACGATAAGAATAAATATATATATGGAATTATTATAATAATATATTTGTATAATTGAATATCTTTTATTTTTGGAATATTAATTAACTATAATAATAACATTATACAACAACAAACACTTATATTACACCCCTACTTACTTCTATTAACTAAATGTTTCAAACAACAAAAGACACCCATATGAATTTTATTTTTTATTTATGCAACATTAATCAAATATAATAATAACATTATACAACAACAAACAATCACATTACACCCCTAGCTGCTTCTATTAACTAAATGTTTAAAACAACAAGTACACCCCACATGATTTTTTATTTTTATTTTTCATTAGTAATCAACTATAATAATGACATTATAAAACAACAAACAATCACATTAAACCCCTAGCTATTTCTATTAACTACATGTTTAAAACAACCGAGCACACCCCACAATGGGCAGAACCTGATGCAAATGCATCTCTTGTTTATTTAGAATTCTTTCAAACATGAAAATATTTTTCCAAAATCTTATTATAAATAAAATATATTGTATAATTTTTGACGATTTATCTAATATTTTTCTTTTATTTGATAACCTTTTCAAAATTTTAATTGCATTTTAGAGAAAAATAAGTAAATGCAATCATACAACCATTGAATTTAAACTTTAACTAAAAAATTTACATAAGTAATGATAATCTCTAAATTTGATGGTTGATTCTATTTGTCAAGTTATTTTTCTATGATGTTTATTTATTTAGAATGTCTTTCAAACATGAAAATATTTTTCCAAAATCTATACTATAAATAAGATATATATTGTATAATTTTTGACAATTTATCTAAATTTTTTCTTTGTAGTGTACTATAATACAAAATTATAATCTAAAAGCATGGCATACTACAAAATTAAAAAATAATAATTAAAATTTCTTAATAAATTTTGTCATCTAAAACTATTTATCATAGTAAAAAATGTTGACATATTATTCATTGATTTTGTTATAATATTACTAAAATAAATTACTCTTCAAATATGGAAGGGTTACAAATTAACTTGTCACTCTATATTTGATTATTATTTTTTTAATTTTATGTATTAGAATAATAACATTGTAGAGGAGAAAAATACATGATTTATATTTTAATTTTATGTTTTATGTTATTTTTTAGACATATTTAGTGCATAGTTTTAACACAATTTTGTTATTTTGTGTATGTTATGATTCCAATCTTGAAATAGCCATTCTTTAATATCAAATATTTTTTCTCAAAACATAACTAATTGAATTCTTGTCACATTTTTGTCTTAGGTTGGATTATGCATGTAATCATATGCTCTAAATTGCATTAAACCCACAATCCTATCTCCTAGACTAGATAATAGGTGTTATCCTACCCCTAATTCTAATTTTAATTGAAACAACCACTGCCTATTCTAATGGGTACCAAAAAATTAAATTTGACACTAGGCTTGTGTATTTAAAGACATAATTCCAAGATGCTTTAACATGTTATGGGTATATAAATAAAATGCCACATAAAATCTATCTCCTCTCACATGAATCAATTCATATTAATCATTAGCAAACAACAAACATTATAAATTAATAAAATTAGATAATCATCATCAAATTACTTCAAAGGTTGTATATTGTTCATAATTTGCATCAAATTAAGCTTACATAAAACACAATTGACATCACACATTATCTTACATCAAACCTCACTATCTTCAATGATTGGTCCTACACTTTATCCCTACACTTTTGTGATACATATAGAGATCAAGTTGATTCTTATGATGATGTTGTTGCACCTAATTATTGTAATCCACATACATATCATGTGAAATAGTTATACAAATATTGTAAATGACTTTATTTCTTTTGATATAATAGTTCATGCATGTTATATTGATTAGTTCATGCTCGTTGTATTGATTATATTATATATCTAATTCTTGATGGATTTAGTGGAATCAAAATGCATAATTAAATATTAAATCATTCACATTTCTATATATTTAAAAATTAAGTTTCATAATAATGCTTTTCTAATCTACACATTTAGAGAAAATATTATCAACAAAGATTTATAATTATTTTGTATATATCAAATGCCTTATAGTGCATTCATTAGTCTTGCATATGATTTCATTGAGCACTTTTAGTAGCTTCCTTAGACTATGCTTAAATTGTAATTTTAATATATTAGCCTTTATTAGTCATTAATTAGGATACTCTATGGATTTTTCAATGTTCTCTAACAATACATTAATAGATTCTCATATTGAGTATTTGAGGGAACATTATCTATCATATTTTAGGGACCATAAATAATAAAACAAATTACATACCTTATAACCTCTTCCACTATATTTTACACTCATTTTAGTTGTTCCATTTATCATACATTTTCACCCCTTCTTCACACCTTGTCTATTCATGTGCATCTTGTTTATCATTATGTGCTTCATGTTTCCCACTTTCAATGTGTTTATGTTCTTGTGTAAGCCTTATTTATCATTATCCATGTAATGTATATCCTTATCTAGCTAAAATTATGTAACTGGTTTCTTCCCATTCATATGTTTAGAACCCTCATTTCAACTCTTTTTCTAATGTACTTCACTCTTTGATGATGAAATTGATGTTAGATCACTTACTATACAAAAATTCTTATTAATTTTTTCTTTCTAAATATTTTAGGCATGATAGAATTAAATTTTGGTTGTAATCCCTTAGTGCACAAAATCCTTGTTGCATGTATGATTTAACAAATGAGGTTTGTTTTGGTGAATTTTACCATAAAAATTTAAGAAAATATAAATAAGAACTTTATTCCTATCATTTGACTCATCCTTATAATCTATTCCATAAGTTATTTCTTGTTAACAACAACAATACAAGTTCTCTCTATTGTAGGTTCTCTTAGAGGAGATTTTATTAAAGGTTTTTCCAGTGCAGTTTATTATTATTTAGAGATTTATTTCTCTTCACTGGAATCCCTCCTATGGATCCCTCTTTCTTCATTGCACCTAAATTTTTTCTTCCATTTTTCACTCTCCTTACCTAGCCATCTGCACTCCCATTTTCATCCCCAAAACTACATACACCCTAGTTTCCATCCTCTCTTACAAGATTCTTTCCTCCAAACCTTTGTTCATGTAACTTTTATAATATTTTTTATCTCATATATTTTGAGCATCATCACACACCTCCAAGATCAAATTTTGCACTCTACAATTTTGTCTTTCATAATATTATTGTCCATTATATCCTCATGTTTCCATATCCTAGTCTATATACATCCACTTTTAAAGTTTCTATTATATTTTTTTAGAATAATTTACAAGGAAGATAACTATTGCAACCTCCCCTAAAAATTCATTTCTTAAGTGAATCAACGTAGATTTCTATGAAATGATCTAGTTAAAAAATTTATATCTTAGGACCTTTTGGAACTTCCAAAATATTATCACTCTATTATAGTATGAACCCTACTAATCCTAGGATAGCCTTGGCACCTTAGTAGGGAAAAATTCACCCGTGTGTCAAATGTCACTTCCTAGAGCTCACAAATTATACCTAAAGCCTTCTAAAAATATACACATCACATATAATAATTCAATACTAATATTGGGTGGATTTTCTCTCTTTTCTACCTTCATTCTATAGTCCTTATCATTTATTTTCCCTTTTCATTCCATTTTCTATTATGTTTCTTGAGTTTTACTAGTTGAAGAATTTTTTATAATTATAAAAGTAAGATTCTATGTAAAATTTACACAATTTTAATAGGTTTTCCAAAATTACCCCTTACCCTTACATAGGTTTCCTTGGGGACATACCCATCTATTGGAATGGTCAACCTCATATATTTTTAAATAACACCCCTAGGAGCCTCCTAAAGTAATTCTAAGGCTTTTAGATTCACATAATTTTTTGTTCCTAGGTTCCTTTTTTCATTCTTCTAAGTTTAATTTCCTAGAAAAGTTCATATTTATGTATTCAACCTCAACCCTTGTGTGTTTCAACTTATTTTAGGCAAACACTCTTTATTTTCAAACATTTAAAGTGGTTTAATTTCATCTATTCTATCATACAAGCTTGATAATAACACCTATTTTATAATCACACATGGGTTGTTAGCTTCTTATTTTTTTCTATCATTTCGTGAGCCTATAAATTAAATGCTTATTTCCTTATGTCTTTTAGTATCAACCAAAAATAATTATATAGGGATTAAGAAAATTTGAGTGGATAACTTTCTAGATGGGAATCTAGATGAAGTTATGTGTATGTGAAAAACAATTGTGCTAAAGGTAATGTAGAGAGTGAGAGATATACATTAAATATTAAATGTTAGCATGTGCATAAATATGGGGGACAAAAAAATTGGTCACAAAATAATTTTGGTCCATGAAAAGAAAAAAAATGAGCATATTTAACATGCTCATGTTTTTGATAAGGAAAAGAAGGTTTTGAAGGGGACTTGAAACCCTTTACATTGAGAACAGGTTGCAAAAGATAACACGATAACACCAAGTAGTCCCCCCAAAAAAAAAAGTTGTTTAAAGATGAGCAATAGAAAAGTTACAAATAGATATACCATCAGCAAAACACTAGAAAAAAGGCCTAAATACAACAAAAACTACTGAAATTGATCTAAAATATTGGCAGCTTCTAAATTGCTAGAGATAATGTTCTCATGCATCTCCAACACTTCTTCAAGCTCCTAAAGAGGAACAACAACCCTCTTCTTTGTATTGCTTCAGGCTCTCACACACAACCCCTCATCCATGCTCTTTTTCATTTGATTCTTCTGATCTTCACTAGCTATCTCTTGCACGTTCTCACCAAGATCCAACAATTTACTAGTCCACTTACGGGCTTTTCCATTCAGCATAGTGAGCCCCTAAGCACTAGTATGGAGTGATTGATTACTAATGTGCACCACAGTACTCAAATCTTTATATATTTTATTGAATTTTTCCCTCCAGGAAAACCAACCTATCCTCATGATCCCTGCCCAATTTATCAGCATCTGTCGCCACCTTGTCAAGGAAAGCATTCATGGTTTCAACCTTGCTATGCACAATCCATTCCTTTTTGTTACAGTTAACCAAAACAATAATGATATTCTACAACTCATTCATCTTGATATTGATTTACTTGACCTCTGAGAGAAGCCATTTGAACAGAGATAGGAGGTTGTTGATTCCATCCTCAACCAACCTTATCACAAAATCTAGATTAATCTTCTCCCAATTCAGAGGATCATTAGTCAAATTATCCAAATTCTCAAACTGGTTCTTCAACCCCCTACCTTTTCCCTTCAAATGTCCACTAATAGGAGATTCCTCCAAATCAACCACTTCAACATCGACCTACTCCTTATAATTCACCACAAAGTCTACCAACAACTCCAACTGACCCTTCTTATAACCATCCTGATCAAAACCCTAGCAATTAGGAGCCTCCAAAACCATCTGATTGGGGGAATTGTCCCTAATACCTTTAATGCCTTCACCCACTAAACCTTTACCCTTCCCACATACCAAATTTACATCCTTTTAACTCCCCTTCTTCCCCTTAACCACACTATTAGTCTAATTAGGGGAATCCAGGGAATGTTTATAACCATCCTCTATCGTTTGTTTACCTTTCCCATGCTCTCATTTCACTTCCTTTTGGCTTCCTTTCTTCCCCTTAGCCATCTTTTTCATTCTAGTAGAGACAACCTCATTCATCTCAACATTAATATTATACCCATGATCCAACTGGGATTGAGAAGCCTCAGGGTTGAGATCCTTCTTGAACTTCTTACCACCAATTTTTTTCGTAGACTCAATTTCCTCAAATCATTCCACCTCATAATCCCCATCCCATTCCTCAATATTGTAAGGAAGTTAAGGTAGCGGAACAAACTCCTACACTAATCTTGAGAGGAGAAAAATGTTAAAATTTATAGATCTTTAATAGTTACAAAACTTAAACAAAAATAAAGACAAATATCATGCATACCACAACAAAATGATTTACATGGGAAAAACCCTTTCAGGAGAAAATAACCCACACTCCAAAAGTCACCCAATATATTATTTAGAAATTAAAATATTACAATATACTTACAGAGCAAGCTTCTCAAAAGAGTATCACCACACAAAATCAAGAGACAACACGGCCACTATCACACTCTTAGAATACGCCCCCATCTACATACATCCCAACCACTTATAACAAGCTTTTTTGAAACCTTCTAGAATTAGGGTTTTACAAGGTCGTGTTTCATTTAATGTATTAACAGAAAAACCTTGGCATGTCAACAGGAAAAAACATTGACGTGTCAATAGGAAAAAACTTGACCTGTTAGTGGGAAAAAAACCTTGACGTGTTAGTGGAAAAAAACTTTGACGTGTCAATTAAAAACAATTTGGGGCGATGCCTCGAACCCCATATCTTGCTACAAGTATACAATATTTGCATGATCAGTTGTCACATACAACCATACATCCTATCAACAATAAACTGTGTATAATTGCAAGGTTGAGACACATTTTCCCAACAAATATCCCACTTGTCAAACACCTTGCAAGAGTAATGTGAGGGTGTAACCATCATCTCTTTAATTGCTAGGGGCCGAAAGGCCCATAGTTTATGAACACCATCTAAACTTCTCGGTGCTCACAGGTTTAGTTAAAGAATCAACAACATTCATCAAAGTCTCTACCTTAACCATCTTCACCTTTCCACCTTCAACCATATCTCTAACAAAATGATATTATACATCAATGTTCTTGGTCCTGGCATGAAATGTTGGGTTCTTGGCTAGACATATCACACTCTGATTTTCACAATAAATTATCACTACACATTGCTTTATTCTAATATCTGAACATGGTCTCTTAAGCCAAATGACTTCTTTACAAGCATAAATAGCTACCATATACTCTGCTTTAGTAGTGAACAAAGCAACCACGGCCTGTCACTTACTCATCCAATTAATTGCACCACCAAATAAACTAAAAACATAAGCACTAGTGGATTTTTTGCTATTAACATCACCTATCCAATCTGAATCCACATAACCATGAATATCAAGGGAAATCTTGTCTTCAGTCATATTACTATGATAACATAAGGAATATGTGGGTGAAAGTTTAACCAAAGAAATCACAAATGGGTGAAGACTTCCAATGATAGTTTAATTAATAATAGCCTCTCTCTCTTCTCTCACACATAACATAGACATAAATTTAAAAATGTGAAACGTAAACAAGGCATGTGAGCTATTTGACAAAATTCCTAAAGTAATGTGGAAATGCCATGGATGTAGGGTATGTTCAAAATGGGTTTGTTGAAAAGGCCTTAGAGACTTTTAAGAAAATGCAAAACATCTTCCCTACCTGTGCTCAAATTGGAGCTTGGGAAGAGGGTATGGATGCCCATCGAAGAAAATTTTGGAAAGGAACTTTTGTTAGATTCTAAAATTGCAAGGACCACTTCCTATCACCATAGCCTTTACAAAACTCTTGTATAGAATTCAATAAACAAGAATTTATATATAATTATCTCTTAAATTATTTCAAATTATGATCAATCCTCCCTAGTAACTTATATTGTGTGAATAAAATGTGAAATTCCTTATGGATTCCTAATGCCTAATGTGAGGGAAAAAGTGTAGCTTTAATAACTTACTGAGACCTATTTAGACTCATGTTTCATGATCATAAATAAAAATTCATATACATAGTTGTATTGGATATTAATATTGATAAAATTTATATACGTAGACTTATAATGTTCTTCATGTTGATAGAATCCACACACTTGGTTGTGTATTGTCATTAATGTTGATAAAAATATATTTACATGGTCCATCCTCCCAAGTACGCAAAATGTACATGTCGAATGACATGTGTGCCAACATGAGGACTTGAGCACATAATGCCTTGATTAATCATTGTTGGTCATGTGTAAATAATTAGATGAATTAAATAAATATTGACATTTATTGAATTTTTAAATGGTGGTGAGATGGAGCTAAATAAATTATATAGAAAGGATGGTAGGACAGCTAATCAATAACCACAAAGGCCAACTATTTCAGTCAATTGCAGACGAAGCCTTCCATAGCCAGAGTTCCCCATTGTTTTATTCCAAGGGCCACTATGAAGTTTTCTGGAAATAACTCCATTATTCAACTGTCATGAATGTTCCCATCTGTAAAAACACTGTTTTCGATAACCTTTCTTATTGCATTCTCGATTTCTTTTTCATCTATTTTGAAACTGCTATATTTTTCAACTTCCAGTAATAAACTACTTTTCTTGATTGCCTCATCCCAGTTTGTGAATGGTGTTGGGGAAAAAGTAGATAATTAATCAATATCAACACATTGCATGCATTGTGATGTTTATCTAATTATGTTATCTTGGTGTCTGTAAATGTTTCACAAAACTTTGTTTTTTCTGCCTTCTTCCTCTTACAAAAGTGTAAAGCTACATTTAGCTAATAAATTGAGAGATATATGGGTAGTTCTATGACAAGAGAATATTGATTTTAGGTGAACAGATTTCATGTATGACAAATGTTGGTATCTAATATGTTTTTATGATATTTTGGGTCTTGCAGACAACAATAGATGCCCCAGAGGGAGATGAACCTGTTTCTCTAGACCTAAGCAGTATGGGAAAGTTCTATATTTGGATTAATGGGGAAAACCTTGGACGTTATTGGGTTTCTTTCTTGGTTGCTCCTGAAGATTATTCAGGATGTGAGTATCGAGGAGGTTGGAGCTTGAAGAGGTGTGCAACAAAGTGTGGACAACTCTGTTGGAAGTATTCAAGTTCGAGAGGGGGGGGTGAACTTAACTAATCACAAAATTTACAAATTGAATTTATATCAAATTATGAAACCATAACAGTAGTATTTGATCAACCGAATGAATATTTTGAACAACTCGAACCGAAATTACATACATTCATCATGAACGTAAATATAATAGCAACTCATAGAAGATTGAGACACCAATTAGCCGAGTGGGAAACCTCCAAAACCTCTCGGTTTCGGCCATAGGGAGAAAACCACCCATAAACTTATACCTTTATTGATTTTCAATCCTTACAATCAGCAGAACTACAGATTTTAATCCTTTTCAATTCGTAATACATCTCATATACATATACAAATGTGTATATGTCACTTATATATGTACACAAGTTTATGATAAAACTTTTCAAGCCTCTTATCCTCAGATACATATAAATATGTTTTCACACACACTCACATGTATCTAATGATTACAAATGCTATATTTATAGAAATGAAATTGAATCTGATCAGTTACATGTATCTAACTGAACCAGTTAGAGTTTGTTACACAAACTTCCTTTTAAAAATGCTTTTTGAGAAACTAACAAAAAGTTTTAGTTTTCGGATTTGTTCCTGTCTCAAATCTGGTAATCATTATAAGCTTCCAAAGTGTTTCATTTTTGAGATACTCGAAAATAGTTTCCACAACGTCATTTTTGCAACTGACTGGAAATGCTTGTACATTTCCTTTTGTTTTGAACAAAAAAACTGCATATAATATCCTGGGTTTAACACCCAAAATTATTCAATCTTCTAAAACTGTGTAGAAATATTCCGGGTTTGAAACCCTCTTTAGAAGATATCAAAGATGCAAAACCTGAAAATGTCGAATCAACAGTGTTTTTATCTCAGACCAAATTCCTTTGTCACTGTTACAAACTTTGGTGAAACTTCATTCAATATTTCATTTATTTTATGAATACTATGGTGCCCTTTGAATTTCGCGGAAGTCAACAATTTCGCCTGGCTCAACATACCTATGATGCCCAAGACTCTGCCCGATCCTGTTAAGTTCCTCCTTTTTAATTTGCCCCAGATCCTCATACCTGTTTATGTAATCTTGCATACCCATCAAATGATTTTTGTTTTGCAGAAAGGAATTATCTTAGTATTCGCAGAGAAGAAATGAACTAAAGACCAGTTTGCAAGGTCTAAAACAATACCCACAAACATAACTCCTTTTAATCACAATTTGAAATCCGCCATGCAAAGCCAACACTTGGCGAGAAAAAGCAGGGGACAATAAATAATACGTTCAGTCTGTCAGATTACGGTCTCAAACACTGCCGCCGAAGCAAGTTTTATTTGATTCATATTAAACAACATTATGTTGTGCCATGTTTAATTTTCCTGCCTTTATTTGTTTACCGATTGCCATCATATATTTCACAATAAGTGCCACGTCAAAATGAAGACTTTTCTTGCCAATTGCCACGCGTGCTTATATTCCATTTTGCCAACTGAATAGTTTTCGATATGGTCAACAATCTCCCCCATTTTTGATGCAAAAATTTTCACCATCTCATATATACAAGATAATGAACAGAAATACAATGCTGATTTACCATGAAATGCTAAGTATTAGACCAACTAACCAAAATCAACCAAAAACTAATAAATCAATCTGAGAAATCAATTCTCCAATCGGTGAAATGCATGATTAACCTATGATTGAAACCTGTGATCCAAATCTGTGAAATGCTATGGATTGAAACCTGTGATCCAAATATGTGAAATGCTATGATTAACCAGTGAACCAAATCTGACCAGTAAACCAAACCTGTGGAATCCCTATTAAATGTTGATTACTCCCCCAAAATTTGTGCATCAAAAATCTAACCATCTGCTGTGCATAAATGCTTTCTGTGAAAGGAGCAGAAACCTAACACAGAATAGTAAAGAGTAAAAAAATCTTATTCCAGCATGGATTGAGAGAAGACTCCCAATCAATTTCTTAACTGTTCAAACAATTCCCTAGGTAGAGCTTTGGTAAAAATATCAGCAACTTGTAGTTTAGAAGGCACATGAATGAGAGTGACCTCATTTGATGACACATGTTCGCGAATAAACTGCAATTTGATGGCAACATGCTTAGTTCTAGAATGCATAACAGGGTTTTTAGAAATCTGGATAGCACTAGTATTGTCACAAAGGATCTTCATAGGTTTTTGAACATGAATACCCAAATCTGAAAGCTGATAAGACATCCAAAGTAACTGAGTACAACATGCTGTTGCAGCAATAATTTCAGATTCAGCAGTAGAAATAGTGACACATTCTTGTTTTTTACTGTGCCAAGCAACTAACCGATCACCTAAGAAAAATGCAGCACCACTAGTACTTCGGTGATCATCTTTACATCCACCCCAATCAGCATCTGTATAACCAATCAGAGTAAAATCATCATTTTTGGGATACCACAAACCATAATCCAAAGTACCTTGTAAGTATTTAAAGATACGGTGAACAGCATTGAGATGAGATTGACGAGGAGCTGCTTGATATCTAGCAACTTGACATACAGAGTGCATTATATCTGGTCTAGAAGCAGTAAGATATAAAAGACTCCCTATCATAGACCGATACTCCCTTTGATCAACAAGAGGAGATTCATCAATTTTCATCAACTTACATCCAGTTTCCATTGGTGTGCCAACTGGATTACAAGTATCCATTTGAAACCTTTTAAGCATTTCCTTAGCATATTTCAGCTGAGAGATAAACAAACCATGTTCAAGCTGAGAGACTTGAATTCCCAAGAAAAATGTCAAAGGTCCTAGCATAGACATCTCAAATTCAGATTCCATGATTCCTGAAAAAGTTTGTGCTAAATGATCATTAGTAGAACCAAAAATAATATCATCTACATATATTTCAACAGCCAATAAATTTTCATTGTCCATTTTTGTGTACAATGTGCTGTCCACATTTCCTTTAATGAATCCATTTGCAATTAGATGTTTATCCAATCTGGAATACCAAGCTCGAGGAGCTTGTTTTAAACCATACAAGGCCTTTTTGAGACGAAGAACATAATCAGGCTTGTCAGAAGATTCGAAACCTTCTGGCTGTTCCATATAAACTTCCTCCTCAAGGTACCCATTTAAGAAGGCAGTTTTGACATCCATTTGGTAAATAGTGAAATTTTTATGAGTGGCATATGCAAGAAAGATTCTGATTGATTCCATCCTTGCAACTGGTGCAAAGGTTTCACCAAAATCAATTCCTTCTTGTTGTGCATATCCTTTGCAAACAAACCTGGCTTTATTCCTGATCACTTCCCCTTCCTCATTCAGTTTATTGCGGAATATCCATTTTCCACCAATAACATTTTTATCATTAGGCCTGGGAACAAGTTCCCAAGTCTTGTTTTTCTCTATCTGATTTATTTCATCCTGCATAGCATTTTGCCAACTGGGATTTGATAGGGCTTCAGTTACATTCTTTGGTTCAAAATCTGCTATCAAACAAAATTGTTCAGCAATATTTACTTGTTCTCCTATTTTGGCTTTCCTTCTAGTTAAAATTCCCTTATCAATATCTCCAATAACTTGAGACTCAGGATGTCTCTTAGCTATTATTCTAGAAGATGTTTTTAACTTTGATCCATCACTAGTTATTTTAGGATTGGAACAATTTCCTACAAGTTCATCTTCATCATCAGTTTCAACTTTATCATTTTCACAATTCTCATTATGTAAACTTTCTGACTCTTGAAAGGATAAACCTTCATGTTCTTCTTTGTCATTACAGCATACAGATGTTTCATCAAACATGACATTTATAGCCTCTACAATTTTGTTCAGCCTTTTATTATAGCATTTATATGCTTTGCTATGTGTAGAGTACCCAAGAAAAATCCCTTCATCAGACCTTGAGTTAAAGTTTTCTAGAGAATCATCATTCTTTCTGATAAAACATTTGCAACCAAATATTTTAAAGTTCTTGACATTTGCTGTTTTCCCATACCATAATTCATATGGAGTATAAGCTGTTCTAATTCTGATTTGTGCTCTATTTAAGATATAGACAGCTGTATGAACAGCTTCTTTCCAGAACTTGTCAGGCAACTTTGCTTCATTCAACATGGTCCTGGCCATTTCCTTGACAGTTCTATTTTTTCTCTCTACAACACCATTTTGCTGTGGTGTCCTAGCAGTAGAGTATTGTCTTTTTATACCTCGTTTTTCACAATACTCAATAAATTCTTGAGAAGTGAACTCTCCTCCCCTATCTGATCTTAAGCATTTCAGTTTTAAATCAGTTTCTCTTTCTACCATCTTTCTAAAAATTTTGAAACGTTCAAAGGCTTCTGATTTATGTTTCAGAAATGTTACCCAAACCATTCTTGAATAATCATCTATGAACAGCATGAAATATCTTTCATCATTTAATGAGGCTGTTTTGGTTGGACCACATAAATCAGTATGTACTAGTTCAAGTGGTCTATTTGACAAATATTCTTTTGTTTTAAAAGAAACTCTTGTTTGCTTGCCTTTTATACACTCTTCACAAATAGATGCAGGTTTAGTTATTTGCGGTAGTCCCCTGACCTTTTTGTTCTTGCTGATTCTAGCAAGATTATCAAAGTTCAAATGTCCCAGTCTTTTGTGCCATAGCCAATTTTCTTCCACTTGACTCATAAAGCAGGTATTGACCAAAGAAGTTTCTTGAATAGTTGAATCTATCAGATTATACAGATTACCATTTGTTCTTAACCCACTGGCAATGACTCTATCTTTCCCATTTTTAATATAACATTCTTTTGCATTAAAAGAGATAGAATATCCATTATCACATATCTGACTGACACTTAAAAGGTTATGTTTCAACCCTTCAACAAAGTATACATCATGTATTGGTGTATCATTGTTTAAGATTATTGAGCCTTTTCCTGTTATATAAGCTCCTGAGTTATCACCAAAACGTACAAATCCTCCATCAAAGTTTTCTAAGGTTTTGAATTTGTTCTTGCATCCAGTCATATGGTGAGAACAGCCACTATCCAATACCCATGTTGCAGATTTCTGAGCAAATAAGACTGTTTCAACGATTAAGGACTTTTCATTTGTCCTTACTTGTTTCCATATTTGTTTAGGTCTCAAATTTAATTTACACTGATTTGCATAATGACCATAGTAAAAACATTTGAAACATCTAATAACTTTTCTTTTGCCTTGACTAGTGCTGTTTTTACAAAAGATTGCTTTGTGCCCAAAAATATTACAGTTGAAACAATATCCATTGAAAAAAAACTTTGTTTTCTGACTAGTAGATTCTTCAGATGAACATTGCAAGATGTTCAGTTTTTTATCCTTTTCTTCAAGTAAGAGTTTTTGACTTTCTATAATTAAATTTGCTTTTATTAACTCATCTTGAAGTTTTTGATTTTCAGTCTCATGATTTGCAACTGACCTTTTTAACCTTTTAATTTCTTGCAGGGATTTTAGAAGTTCTTCTTCAAGATCTACTTCTATATCTAAATCAGATGAGGATTCAGGCTCATTTGATTCAGATTTAGGAGTATGTATTATTTCAGCCATGAACAACTTTTCCCCTTCTTCATCTACATCACTGGATTCTTCATTTGGATCTTCTTTTGAAAGAAGACTTTTCTTTTTGAAATCCTTAAACCTTTTATTCTGATTCCAAGGCTTCTTTCTAGAAAACTTCTCAGATTTCTCATCACAATCGTCAAATTCAATATTTGGGCATCTAGCAGCAAAGTGTCCTAATTGACCGCAGCTGAAGCATTTAGGTTTGCCTTTATATTTCTTTGTCATTCTTTTAACCAGTAATGCTTCTAAAGCATCAGTTAGATCTGAATCACTCTCATCATTCTTTTCAGCCTTAAAGGCTGATTCTTTTGATGAAGAACTAGCTTGATTGCTAATTCTCATTTCATATGCAGTTAGAGTTCCTTGAAGTTGATGTAAAGTCATTTTTGAAAAACTTTTCTTTTCTTCTAATGTAGAAATTTTTGTTTCAAATTTAGGTAGTACTGACCTAATGACCTTTGAAACAACATCATGTTCTTCTATGTCTTCACCTAGACCCTTCGTGGCATTCACAACTTCCTCAACTCTTAAAAAATATGCAGCAATAGTTTCATCCTCACTCATTTTCAGATTGTCAAACTGAGTTTTAAGAGTAATCAATTTAGACTCTTTTACTTTGTCATCTCCTTGATAGATAGTTTCAAGTTTTACCCATATATCATTTGCAGATTTGCAATAAATGACTTTGGCAAAGACATCTCTAGTAAGACCACAGAGAAGAGCATATCTAGCCTTCTTATCCAACTCAAATTTTAGTTTCTCATTAGCATCAGTAGGGACTGACGCTGGAACAGTGTATTTTGTTGTTACTACATCCCACATCCTTACATCTAGGGAATGTATAAATGCTTCCATTTTAACTTTCCAGAAAACATAATCATTTCCATCAAATAAAGGTGCCCTATTAAGAAAAGCTCCTTCAGACTGTGCCATAACTTCCAATATCCCGGAATCAATTCCTAAAGGGAATCCTACGCTCTGATACCACTTGTTGGAAGTATTCAAGTTCTGAGAGGGGGGGTGAATCAGAACTAATCACAAAATTTACAAATTGAATTTATATACTGAAATTATGAAACCAGAACAGAGTATTTTGATCAACTGAACAGAATATTTTGAACAACTGAACTGAAATTACATACATTCATCATGAACAGAAATATAATAGCAACTCATAGAAGATTGAGACACCAATTTGTGCCGAGTGGGAAACCCTCCAAAACCTCACGGTTTCGTCATAGGGAGAAAAACCACTCCATAAACCTGTATCCTTTATTGATTTTCAATCCTTTACAATCAGCAGCAACTACTGCTCAGAGATTTTAATCCTTTTCAATTCTGTAAATACATCTCATATACATATACAAATGTGTATATGTCACTTATATATGTACACAAGTTTATGATAAAACTTTTCAAGCCTCTTATCCTCAGATACATATAAATATGTTTTCACACACACTCACACGTATCTAATGATTACAAATGCTATATTTATAGAAATGAAATTCGAATTTGATTAGTTACATGAATCTAACTGAACCAGTTAGAGTTTGTTACACAAACTTCCTTTTAAAAATGCTTTTTGAGAAACTAACAAAACAGTTTTAGTTTTCGGATTTGTTCTGTCTCAAATCTGGTAATCATTATAAGCTTCCAAAGTGTTTCATTTTTGAGATACTCGAAAATAGTTTCCACAACGACATATTTTGCAACTGACTGGAAATGCTTGTACATTTCCTTTTGTTTTGAACAAAAAAACTGCATATAATATCCTGGGTTTAACACCCAAAATTATTCAATCTTCTAAAACTATGTAGAAATATTCGGGTTTGAAACCCTCTTTAGAGATATCAAAGATCGCAAACACGTGCTTTGAATTTTGGCTGCTCAACATACGTGATGCCAAGACTCTGCATCTTTGTTAGAAGTTCCTCCTTTTTTAATTTTCCCCAGATCCTCATACCTGTTTATGTAATCTTGCATACCCATCAAATGATTTTTGTTTTGCAGAAAGGAATTATCTTAGTATTCGCAGAGAAGAAATGAACTAAAGACCAGTTTGCAAGGTCTAAAACAATACCCACAAACATAACTCCTTTTAATCACAATTTGAAATCCGCCATGCAAAGCCAACACTTGGCGAGAAAAAGCAGGGGACAATAAATAATACGTTCAGTCTGTCAGATTACGGTCTCAAACACTGCCGCCGAAGCAAGTTTTATTTGATTCATATTAAACAACATTATGTTGTGCCATGTTTAATTTTCCTGCCTTTATTTGTTTACCGATTGCCATCATATATTTCACAATAAGTGCCACATCAAAATGAAGACTTTTCTTGCCAATTGCCACGCGTGCATATATTCCATTTTGCCAACTGAATAGTTTTCGATATGGTCAATAGTAAGTTATTGCAAAAATACAAACATTGTAGTTGATGGTTGGTATTACTAGAAAAGTTTTCAAGGCGCAGACAAAGGTGTTTTGAAAAGGTAAAAATTGGTTTACAGAGGTGTCGAAGGTTGCATTTAATCAAAGCTCTTTTGCAAGAAGAATTTCCAAGAATCGCGAGCAAGCCTAAGTCTTCTTCTGGGTACGTTGCTTCACAGGTAAGCTTTAAAGACTTTCAATTCTGAATCTTCAAGAAACAACTTTACATGTTTAGTTGTATTATGGGTAAGCAATAGTTGGGTATAATTGTGTCTATGCCCTGTTTTCAAGTCGGTCGCACTGTGCTAGATTGGTCTTCAAGTATCTTTTGTGTTAAAATAATTGTTTATATTTCAATTCCCCCTCATGGAATATATCCCCAGAAACTACAAGACACCGTTTCGAGTGTAGCAGTGGGAACTACCATTTTCCAAAGGTTTGGAGAGAGAACACTTGTCACACGTGTTTAAACTTTAAAATAGACTGTTCATCTCTGTTCAAATGTGTGAAAATTATAATAGGGGAGGATATATAATTTTCCCATCAAACTTGGTGTCTATTTTTGTTTCTAATATCATGGATTTAAACCCAAATCTCCAAGATATGTAGAAAATTGTGAATGCAGTGATTCAAGAGGTGTTTTAACAGGAAAATGCTTTACTCAAAAGCATCCAAAAGTATGATTTTTGGCAAGGAGAAGCATATGTTGGAGAAATATTTCCTAGACACTATCTGCATCACAAATTTTGTTACATAAACATATATAATGTCATGAAAATGTCCCTTGAACTCAACTCATCAAGCTATATGTACAGGGAGTTAAGTCGTCATCATTTTGAGTTGGGTGCTGACATGGAAAAAAAATTCAAAAACAAATATCATTCACTTTCTTTTCTTGTAACACACCATTGCCACCAAGTTGTTAATATCAGGCCTCCAATTGTACCACAACAGGGAATGATGGCAACATCAGAATCACAAGCAGCTCCAGTGGATCAAAATGTTCAGCAAATCAGGCCTCTTCCTCAACCACTCCTTCCAGACATGAATGTAACAACAAATTCACAAGCAACTCCGCCAATGAATCAAATTATGCAAAAAGAAGGGAATGTGGAAAGTTCTTCAGTAGGAAACTCTTGAAAGTGCATCTACAAGTTGGTGAATATTTTTGTGTTTTTGATAACACAGGCCTATGCATGAAAAAATTAGTCTATGCCAAAGTGCTATCATACTAGTAGCAGAGTCAATTTTATGTCATATAAGAAGTTAACATTTTGTTTTTACAACATATTTAGGCATTTTCATATCACAATAGTGATATCTAGATAGGGTGGAAATGTAAGTGGAATATTTTTCCAAATCATGGAACAACTACAGTTACTTTATGATGTAATATTTTCTATTATATAATATATATAGTCGGCTTAATGCCTTTTACTAAAAGAAAAAACTTGGTTACACCTAGATGTGTAGAATAAGGCACAAAATGGGATTCTCTTAGTGGTAATGTCATCAAACCTCATTAATCTACAATATACATTTGGCCTTGGTACCTCAAAAGACCGCTAGGATTGAATTGATACCCATCATATCAGTAATCCTATGAATTTTTTTGAAAGGGTTTTCTTTACTTGCTCATAGAATTCATCTCCCAAAGAGAATTTTCAAAACTTATTTTTGCAAAGTTGATTGAACAATAGCCACCACGACAATGTGTTGTATGCAACTAAGAGTATCAACCACTCAAATTTATTTGCCTTTAATATAGTTGATGTCAAAATAAATTCGACAAAAAATCCAACCATTGCCTTTGGCATGCATTCAGATTAGGTTGAGTGAAAATGTACTTCTATCCCAAGTTATTTGTTTTTAATTCAAACAACTTGCTCGACAAGTGATGTCTCTAAAATTGTAATGCATGTACTACAATTGCAAGTTCTAGATCATGTGGGGAATAATTCAATTCAATTGAATGGAGATTTTTAGCCTTATAGACCGCAACTTTACCAACCTGCATAAGCACACCGCCCAAGACCTCCCCTAATGCATCTATGATGACTACAAAATGATCTTCAAGATCAAAAACTTTAAGAATGGGATTTGGAAAGCTTATTTGCACTTATCTAACCACACAAATAGATGACCTGTACTTTGAAGTGAAGTGATGCAGTTGACTATTTTAGAAAAGTGTAGCACATACTTCTTGTAGTAGCTTTCCAATCCCATGAAACTATATGCCTCATAAACATTTTTTGGAGTTGATCATTCCAAAATTGTTTTTACCTTTGTTAGGTCAAAATAAATTCCCTCTATAGAAATAACATGACCTAACTATTGCATTTCCTTCTAAAAGAGTGCACACTTGGATAGTCTATTGTACAACTTATACGTACTCAACTTGAATTACTAACCTCAAATGATACATGTGTTCTTCATTTTTGAAATATATCAAAATATCATCTAGGAATACAGGCACATGTTTATCTAAGAAATCTTTGAAAACATTATTCTCCAATCTTCATGAACATAATTGGTGTGTTTGTGAATACAAAAGGTAGCACTATGAACTCAAAATGGCCATATCTTGTTATGAAAGTTATTTTATTAATGTCTTCATTTATTCTCAATTGGTGGTATCTCATTCTAAGCTCAATTTTAGAGAAGATAGTTGTAAAGTTCATGTGATTAAAGAGAATAATCGATATGAGACAAAGGATATTTGTTCTTAACCATTTCTTTATTAAGTATCTATCATCTATGCATAGAAAAAGAGTCTTATACTTAACAAAAATTATTGGTGCTCTCCATGAAGACATGCTTGGTCAAATCAATCCTTTTGAACATAGTTCTTACAACTAATCTTTTAGCTCCATAAGTTGTATTATTGTCATTGTATATGATGCTTTGGACTTAGGCTCCAATCCTAGGATTATATCAATCAATAAATCAAACTCCTTTTGAGGAGGTAGTATAGGTAATTTTGTACAAAAAACATTTCAAAAATCTTGAAGAAAAAGGTAATCTTGCCATGTCATTCTTTGGAATATTCCAACTGATCCAACCTAAATGAATGCATCTCACACCCCTTCCTTTTGGATCTCTTAAGTTATAGGTTTGAACTTTTCCTTAGTTTTACCTCTCGTTTAACTCCTTAAATTTAAACTTGATTTCCCAAGTCATCTAGTCATTCAATAGTTTTTGCAAAGAAATCTATTTTTGTTGTCAAATCCAATCTATCCCAAGAATTACATCATAAGCACCTAAACCTGTGCTACATATAGGTTCATCTCTATAAAGAAGGTAGGTAGTTTTAACTTAACTTCAAAAAGACATTGCTTTACTTTAGATTTTGCTTGATTAGCATATTGTACTAACCATGAATTAGTCATAAAACCTACTCTTCTAGGAATCTTACTAGGCACTCTTGGTGACACAAAACACTTAGTAGCTCTAGTATCAATTAATATAAAAATAGGACAACCAAAAAGTGTACTTGAGATTTTAATTTGAGTAATCTAGTGGTTATCTTAGCAATTATCAATTGTTGCATGGATTCTTTGCTAAAAAGTTGTTTTAATGGAGAGGGTCAATAGATGAGCTCTGCTAGGGTTTCTTGTTTCTATAATCACCCTTGGCCTCTATTGTGTTATACCACGCCTTAGGTGTAGGATTTTCATTTACTGTGTGTTGTACGACTACATTTACTACGATTTTTTCATTGTTTTATTATGCCTACGTCCTACTTCAACCCAACAGTTCTTACTAGTGTTGGCGGTTTGATGGCTCTTCACAATGGCTCCTCCTTTGAACAAGTGACCCTAGAAATTTTTTCCAAAAGTGTTCCACAAGGTAAGTCTTTTGATTCTCCAGTAGATGTGGTGTTGCCCATCCTGAATTTTGATTCTTCATGTCAATGGTTAGAACAACATACTCTTGTTGGTTATTTTGTTTAGAGGAATCCCCCTAAAAGTGTGCTAAAAGAATGGGTCCAAAAGGCCTGGGTCCCTCATGGGGTCTACCTTGATATTATCTAGAATTTGACCAAAGACTTTTTTCTTTTTCATTTTGCAGAGGTTAGTCATGTTCAAGCAATCCTAAACCATGGTCCTTTGTATGTCTGACCCTCTCTATTGGTTTTCCAACCCCGGACTCGATATTTTTCTGTTTCTAAAGACAAAAACTTACGGGTTCCAATTTGGATTGAATTTCTTGGTTTACCCTTGCCATGCTTGCATTTTCTGCACCATATAGCCTCTTCCCTGGGAAAAGTCATTTGTGTTGAACCTAGTAGGTTTTTTCAAGCTCACCCTCAAAACTGAGTTTTTGTCGAAGTGGACCTTTCACAATATTTGAAAGAGTCCATTGATATTCAAATTGGTAATTTTTGGCATACCTAGAAGGTCACATATTTCAATCTACCCAACACTTGTTATCGGTGTCAATCTGTTGATCATAAGATCAAAGATTTCCCTCTTGTGGTCCCCCAAACTCAATCTCTGCCAAAAGAGGCTAAAAAGCCTCGTCAAGCAGAAGTTTCAACCGCCAAACAAGAGGAAAAGTGGACAACGGTTACAAAGCAAAAAAAATGTCCAACGACATAGCCTAGGCAATTCCCAAAAACCCTGAGTTGTCAATGGATATTTCAAACCCTTATGTGAAGGGGAAATAAGTTTAAGCTGCTTCTAATAGCATTCCAAGTCAGCCAAGGCCATTTGTCACACCTCAGCCAGTTTCTATGATGATAGCTCAGTCGGTTGTGTCTCCTTCGGTGTCGAGAGCTCCTAGGATATCATGCAATCCTTCTCAACCTCTTGACGAAGGAAAATATGTTTAAGAAAAATGGAGGAATTTGTCTCCTCCAATTCAAATAGGGACAGTTCCACCAGATTTTTTATAGAATCGCTATTCCTCTTTGGAAGAGTCAGACTCTGATGCCATGGTCAAGTCCTTAACATGAATTTTCTCTCCTAGAGTGTTTGAGGTCTGATGAACCTCTCTAGGAATTATTATATTAGGGACACTCTTCAGAAAAATTCTAGTCTTGATGTTTTGTGCCTTCCGGAAGTTAAAGTTGCTAGTTTTTTGCTTTCCTCTGCTTGCCGAGTTATTTGACCAACTAGTAAAACGTTTTCCTATGATCATGATGTTGGGCGTGGCGGTGCAGTCACCCTTTTGTCCCCACCATGGCATGATTGTGTGGTTGATTATGGGTCTGACCCCACACACCAACTCATTCAGATCCTCTTGAACATTGATAATTAGTCCATTGGGATTATTAATGTTTATGCCTCAAATGATGTTGTTGAAAGATCTCTTCTCTAGCGATGGATTGCAAACTCATTGCCAATTGCCACATGGATTCTTTGTGGGGATTTCAATATGGTTGAGGTGGCATACGACAAAGACGGTACTTTAGAGTTCAGGTGGGCAACTGGTGAAAGAAAAGCCTAGTTTTACATGTGTAATAAATTGGGTCTTTTCAACCCCAATATTGGTCGCTGCCACCCTCATTCTCTTTGACACACTTGGTGCAACTATCGAGCTGGGTCTGACAGTGTATTTAAATGTCTTGATCATGCTATGATTTATGCACAATCATTCTTCTCTTTTTCCAGCTATTCTTCACTTTTGGTTATGTTGTGAGTGGATGTCACATTGTCAGACCACTTTCCCATTCATTTCTGCATTGAATGACAAGTGGGGCCACTTCGTGCCAGTACGACCAAATTTTTCTTAAATACTTCTTTGTGCAATCCCACGTTGGCCCACATCAAAACTATCTAGAATCTTGAATGCAGACCTACTATTAAAACCCCGGTGTTCTTCACAATAAAATTTTCAATGTTTTCACCTTAAGTGAATAAATCATGACGCCATGACATAGCAATAAAAAAAATTCTTCCAATAATGTAAATTACATGCATAATTAAAATAACACAAATTCCAATTTATCATTGCAATCCAAAGTATTTATACAAATCTTCCCAAAACATAGATATCATATTGAACAAAGATGTCATACAATATTCAATAAAGATTCCATTCCAATATAATAATTTCACAAATTACTGTAGACACGTAAAATATACTAATTGACATCGTGCATTTGATCCTGACTTACTAACATCGTTTCTCCCTGAATCATCCCTCGGTCTAACCATTTAATGAAATTCCCCTATCTGATTAAATTCATCAATATTCGTCTCTTAATTAAATAAATCATTTTATCTAATCAAGTCATCTCTCTTGTTAATTAAATCAATCCATTTGATCTAATTATCCCTATTTAATTAAATAATCAATTTATTTGATTAAATCTCTAAAGTCTATCCATTAAATTAAATAAATTAAAACCTTATTTGATTTAATCTAACACCATCCCTTTTTAATTAAATAAATCAAAATCTTTATTTAATTAGCCTCTTATCATATTCCTCTCTTATCTGATTTAAATAAATCCATAAATCTAAGTCAAATGAGTCACATCATCTAATCTC
>VDFB02058242.1:405169895-405202936 GCA_007258455.2 Sequoia sempervirens
CTGCTCCCAATGAAAGCCTGAGATTACGAGGTTCTTCTTTAAAGTGTGGCCATTTTTCCTCCATGTCCGTAAATGCAGAACCATCTGCAGGCATTCGAAGAATGTCATCTCCACTTCTATTCAGTGCATGGTAATCCATCAATTGCGCTAAGCTTTCGCACCTAAATAATCGTTGCATACGTGGAATAATGGGAATATAACGAAGAACCTTGCGAGGCACCTTTTTTGTTACTTGATCTATTCGATATCTACTGATATGACATTCTGGGCATTCTGTTACAAATTCTGGTTGTTTATGATATATAATATGATCATTGGGACATGTATCTATTGCTTGATACTCCATTCTGATATCTTTCATAATGGCACATAAATCTCAATATGAGCGAGGTAAAATATTTGATGGTGGTAACAAAAATTCACCAATCAATCTACAAAAAAAAACAATTTGTTAATATAAAGAATATTAATGATACATATTTCATCCTTTATTTACTATTAGTATAAACTAATGACAATTAAAATAGATGAAAAGATGACATTTATGACATTATTACTTCTTGCGGAGATTGCTATGTTTGATAAACATTCATAACCTCAAAGTTCAACAACAACAATACAACAGAGAAGAGTTGTTTCAGAGTCTTCATAAAGGCTCATATGCCTTGTCAAGTACAAAATCATGAACATCATCAAAGTCATCTTGATCATCATGATCAAATTTTCCTCGCTTAATTAAATGTGGCATGGATCATCATCGTATTCGCATTCTCATCATCTTCAACTGTGGTTTTCTGGTGCATGATCATCTTCTTCCATAGGATCATTAACTTCATCTTCTTCGATATTCACAGCTCCATGTTCATCCGCTTGCAAAACCACATTCTCCGTGACCGATAATCCATATCATTCCTAGTGTTTCCAATCTTTTATAATAATGATAGACACAAATAAAACATGATCATGATCAAGTGATTATATATATATATAAAATGTTAAAACGATATAAACATTTACAAATTCAATCAATATAAACACATATAATGAACAACTTACTAATGGACGAGAATCATGCCCCCCTTCAACGTGACCATGTTGCCTACAATGTTTCTCAACTGTTGTGATTAAAAGTCATCTCATTTTTAAGCCCTTGCAATTATTGCAAGGACAATAACATTTCCCATCACCCTTTTTTTTCAATCTAGCCCACAATCTATCAAGTGTCTCTTCATTTTGTTCTCGACTAATAGTATCTGACATGATTTTTCTTTGCCAAGCTTGACTATTTCGATCTTCAAAAAATATCAAACTCACACTCCAATAATTTTTATTCATAGACAAGTAACATAGTCTAATAATTCTGATATTTTACACCAAAAAATTTTGGCATGCAACCACTCCTGCAAAAGAGAAGATAGTCTGAAGTTAATGACCCCAAAAAACACTTTACAATGCTAATTCCAAAACTTATTAAATTCTCGATTTACGCGATTAACCTGCTAAGACTCCTAAAATCGTAATATTGAATTTTACTCACAAAATTCCTACAAAATGGAGGTAGCTTATTAGTAAGAGCAAGTGACCCATTCCTATGGAGCAATGAGTCAAAATCATCATTGCTAATGTCAATATGGATTTATCCTTTCTTTAGTTAAAGATGCAATGTGTCACTTATGATGAGATTATCCCTAGGCCCTCAACATTGAGAGAGCCCTAATAAAACAACAAAAGCATTGGTAAGGGCATGATTAGGTACAAGCCCTAGGCCTCGGTGAGAAACATAAACAATAACTATAGCAGATTAGTGAGGTTGTACCGCAAAGATTGAGACAATGTAGGTAATAACAAAATCTTGCAATTCAAAGATTGTAGCCAATAACAAGCACACCATGTAGCTTACTGACATTTGTAAATGCAATCTACGGTAAGAAGAATGACAGTCACTTGAGATGTGACAGTCAAAAACAGGCTAAGCAGTGACAAGATAATAAAGCTCAAACCTTGCATAGTAAAGTGGAGATTTTAACAGTGAGTTTCCTTACCCCCTTGCTGACCTTAAGGGTTTTTCAAATGCTTTTTGTAGTGTTAGACAAGGCAAATGCAATCAGGGAATGACTGTCCAAATGAAGTAACAGTGGTAATCATAGGTTCAATGTTTCTTCTTAGCCATTAATATTGTATAATGGAGGTAGTGGATTGCATGTTTGAGCAGTGTTTTGAGACTCATCAAAGATGGGAGAATAGTGAATAATACCTTGTGGACTATGAAATAGTGTCAATAAGGTTGAAGGATCTTAAGAACTACAATACCATAAAAAAATGAGTCCCCTGTAGTAAGTAGGCAGTCTATAGGGCATAGTTTGATTTTATAGAAGGATGCTCATGAAAGGAATCTTCAAGCGATAGTGAGTGAGCTGTTTGAGATTGCAGTTGAGGGTGCAATACCCAATCTTAAAGGAAGTTAGCAAAGCAAAGAAATGTGCAAGAAAATTGAATCGCACACAACAAACAACACCACAATGTTATCTTCCATAATGCCTTGAGTTTGAAGACAAAATTTTCATTGTATCTTCATGATGAAAGTGGTGTTTAATGGTCAATCAATCGGGCAACCATGATTTTGGGAAACATGCTATTGTGCTTATGGAGGCAACATTTTCAGCAAGGCGTTGGAGTGGTGGTTTGGAACAATGGTAGGTATGAAAGACTTGATTTATATGCATACTATGCAGTCTAGCTTAAGACAACGCTCTTAGAAGAGATTGAAGGTGGATTATGGAACTCAAGGGTTACCATGAAAAGGATTAAAGCAAAGACTGAGATCTATTTAAAAGCCATGGTCATGAAGATATTAAAGATGTCACATGCAAAACCCTAGTAGCCGGAGTAATGAATACAGTGCCAAAGAAGATAGTGTGTTGGGGCAGATTTAGGAGATCTCCACATTATCTAATTATAGGGAAATACATCATTTATTTATTTATTTAATTAAAAGAAATCATTCTAAACCCTATATAGGATACATTGATACTTCAAAAGCTCCTCCTCATGAATTTCGCATCATGCAAATATATGTCGTATAACATTCATAAGGTTTAGGAAAATCTTGATCACTCTTCTAGAATAGCCCATTAAACATGGGTTGTGCTTGAATGCACTACATAATTGATATAACACAACCACTGCATATCAACCAAAGTTATAGGCTCTTTATTGCAAAAGAGGTAATCACTCTTCGATCATGCTATAATTACATCCTAACCTGTTAAACTTGAGACAACCTCAATGCACCCAATGATGATTGACACCTACATTATACAACCTGAATTAACTACATTATATGAGTGCCTCCATTTCTATCACAACATAGCCACATTAAACTTGGGTCACACATGAATGCATCCTGTATTTGTTATAGCACAACTGTGCCACATGACCAATACAGTTATGGATCACATAATTACAGTCACAAGAATTTGTTCCTCCATTGTGATCTTATGGTGATTCCACACAACAAAATCTGGACATGAAATTCTCAAAACCCTTAACCTCTAAAAATGAAATCTGATGAGATGTTGCTTTAAAATATGATTTTCAAACCTGGAACTACAAATCTGACTTCACAACTGAATTCTGCAAAAAGACAATGACTACCCTCAACCTAGTGATATCTTCTTGATTTTTTTCTGATTTTTCCCAAGAAAATCGTCCTTAGTTCTCCACAAACTGTCTCAAGTAGAGCAAAACGCTGTCGCAATAAATCAGGCGTGAACTCACTTTTCTTTATGTTGGCCACAATTTGATTTTTTTTAATTTTTCATGTTTGTCAAACATTCGACAAAAATAATAGCCAACATTTTGACAAACGCTAGGTTCGTCAAAATTTCGATGAACTTCGGGGATAAACTTTCAAAAAAATTGGAAATTACACATCAAATTTTACAAGCACCCAACGAACATCATATTTTACATATTTTGTTGATCTGTTTCGTCGTATTTTGCAGTCAAATCTATTAGTGAATGATAAAAGGTGTTCAAAGGTGTTATATCCAAAGCTTTAGGTTTTGGATCATTCTATAGTGGAAGATTTGTTTTCTAGTATGTCTTTCTAGTAAAATAGGGTGTTTGGGAGGAATGAGATTGATCCACATTTCCCCACTATGAAGTTTTTGGTGTTACAAATCTAGGAATGTGCTTATAATGTTTGTATGTACCTTTTCTTGAAGTTTTAGATGCTGAGTTATTTTGCAAGGTTGTTTGGTATTTTGGATGTTTGTGTCAGTATGTCTCGTTGCACAAAATGAAGGTGTTCTTGTGTTTTAGGTGGTTGTAGTAGTTGTGTAGTATTTTATGATGGTATTAGAGTATTCTGATATGTTTTATGAATAGTGTGGAGTGTTGCTGTGTGGTTTGCAATATTTTTTCAAACCTTGAGAAGTGTGTTTGGTGTCACTTGTTAGTGTTAGTGTAGGTTTGGTCAACTTGGCATGCTAGCACTAATTACAAAGGGTAATTATTGTTTGAGGAAGTGTTGAGAAGCATTTTGATATAGATTTGGGTCCTATTCAAGTAGTGGCCTGGTTTTCCTTCCCTTATTTATATTATGGAAGTGTTTAGTATTGACCTATTTGGTGTTACATGATTTAGGTGTATATGTTTCATTAAGGCTGACCTAATTCAGATTATTTTAGGTTGCATAAGCTATAAATGCAAGAAAAATTATTATATGGATTGTGTGTAAAGTTTGTGTAATGTGAAAGATGCAAAAGTGATCAAGTGTGTTGATTTGAGTGTGAGCCTTAATGCCTATGACTTCCTAATTTAGTGAGAAGAAGGTGTTTGGATTTTAGTTTGTTTGAAGAGGTTTTTGTGCTTCAGTGGAACTATACCTTTGGCATATGAGAGATGTATTTCTATTAGTTCAAATTAGTAGTTAGCTGTACCTTCTTATTTCTTCTTTCTTCTGGACAGTGAGTCCTTTGGCAATGATCCACTAATGCCGAGTGCATCTTTATCTTATTAGGCAATGAGACCTTAGAAATGAGCCTTATTATATTCATTGTTGCAATTCATATATTAATGAGCTAATCTTCACCATGATTTTTTCCTTCTTGAGTTTTCCACATAAATTTTGTGTTCTTATGTGTGTTTGCATTTTGTTAATGTACATTAAGGGTTTTAAGGTGGATAAGGGTTTAAGAACTAATGCATATATGAATGTTAACATTAAGGGTTTCTAATGTTTTAAAAGTATTCAATCGATTCAACCCCCCTCTCAGTTTTCCTATGCATCTAACAATTGGTATCA
Organism: Sequoia sempervirens; assembly: GCA_007258455.2. Taxonomy (NCBI): domain Eukaryota; kingdom Viridiplantae; phylum Streptophyta; class Pinopsida; order Cupressales; family Cupressaceae; genus Sequoia; species Sequoia sempervirens. The sequence goes on from VDFB02058242.1 coordinate 405,175,204, forward strand.
TAGTTGTGGTTCCTAGGAAGAAGCTAAATTCCTTGAGGTAGATCCAGATGGTCCATAGGAAAGGTGTCAAAGTTCCCTTGTTTGATGGAAAAAAATTACCTACTGGAAAGTTAGGATGGAATCTTTCTTAGTCTCCCTTGGCTTTGGTGTTTGGTATTTTGTTGAAAGTGGTTATACTATGCCTTCAAATTGACCATCAATTGATGATGAGATCAAGGAATATGAGAAAAATGGAAAAGAAAGGAATGCAATCCTAAGTGGTCTTACCGATTCAAAACTTGTGAATGTTATAAGCTAAAAGTATGCTAAAGATGTTTGGACAAAGTTGGAAGGAATCAATGAAGGAGATGATAAGGTCAAAGAAGTTGAGATGCAAATCTATACAGCCAAATTTGAAACCCTAAGATTTTTGAAGATGAAGATATTACTACCTACATGGTTAAAGTTGATGAAGTTGTCAATGCCATCAATGGTCTTGGTGGAAAGATGGATGAAAGTGAAGTGGTGAAAAAGGTATTAAGAACTTTTCCTAAAGCTTATAGTCATAAATTTTATTCTATTGAGGAAGCGAAAAAATTGGATAATTACTCTAAAGATCAAATGTTTGGTGCTTTAACTTGTTTTGAAATTAGAGAGTTTGGTCAAGATACTACAAACAAAGATACTTCTTTTAAAGTTTACAAAGTGGAAAAATATGATGGATCAGATCTAGATGATCTTAATGAGGTGGAAGAAAAATTTGTGAGGAGATTGAAAAAGGGTAATAGAAAATACAAAGGTAAGCTACCTTTCAAATGTTTCAATTATGTAAAGATGGGTTATTATGCAACTAAATTTCCAATCAAAGTTACTAATGACAAACAAAAGGATCATAAGGGTAAATTTTTTAAGAAGATTTATTATGTTGAAAAGGATATTGGTGTATTTGATGATAAAAAAATAGATTATTTGGATGAAGGAAGTGATGAATTCTTGTTCATGGCTTTAAATGTTGGAACTAATTCTAGTAATCTTGAAAGATGTGTGAAGGAAAATGCTTTGGAAATATGTCATAACATTGAAGGAAATATGTTTACTACTTTTCATGATAGATAGGAGAATAATTACTCATCATTGATAGTGGATGCTCAAATAATATGATAGGTGATAAATTTTTGTTAAGCTTGAACAATGTGATGGTGTTCTTGTTAAGTTTGGTGATGATACATCTTCTAAGATCCATGGAAAGGTTAAATTAGTTTTGATGGAAAGAATAATATAGATGATGTTCTTTATGTCAAGGTTCTTTGACACAATCTTATAAGTGTAGGACAAATGTGTAGCAAAGGATATAATCTTGTATTTAAGAATGGTGATTGTGAAATTAGAAAAGGAAGCTTCGATATTTTGGTTGTTGTTGGATCAAGGAAATGATGTAATGTCTATCAACTCAAAAATAATGGTGCAAAGTGATTTATGTATCAAACTAATAAAAATTGGCTATGGAATAGAAGAATGGGTCACATCAATTTTGATATCCTAGTAATGATAAGTTCTATTAATGCTATGAGATATTTTCCAAAGATTACAAAGCCTATCAATAGAATTTGTAAAGAACATCAAGTTGAAAAGTAAACAAAGGAAATATTCAAGACAAAAGAATATTCTACCATAGGTCCCTTGGAGTTAGTGCATATAGATCTGTGTGGACCTACCTGAATTAGAAGCTCATGTGGTGATAGGTATTTCATATTATTAATCGATGATTATTCTAGAATGGCTTGGTTTACATTTCTCAAAGAGAATTATAATGTATAGAGAAGTTTAAAGAATTTAAGGCTATGGTTGAGAATTAAATGAATCAAAAAAATCAAATGTTTGAGGTTTGATAGTTGGAGAGAAGCAATTCATACTATAGTCTACATTCTTAACAGAGGTCAAGCAAGAGAAAAAAATTCAAAGACTCCCCATGAGTAATGGTATGGTAAACCCCATATTTTAAAATATTTCAGTGTTTTTGGAAGCAAATTTATATTAGAAGAGATGAAGAAAACTTAGGTAAGTTTGATGCAAGAACTACTGAAGGAATCTTCCTTGGATATGCTACAAGAAGCAAGGCCTATCGGTGCTACAATAAAAGGTTGAAGAATATTGTTGAGAGTGCAGATGTCAAAGTAGATGAGGAACCACATCAATGTTCAGTAATGATAGAAGGATATGAATGCGATGAATCCCATTCTAGTGAAGAAGAAAAGGCTAAGGACAAAGGAAAAGAGTTGATATTTGACAAGGAAGAAGCTTTAGAAAATAATCCTAAGAATCCTAAGTATGTGCAGAAGAATCATTTAGAAGATCAAATCATTGTAGATAAGAGAAAAGGTGCACTAAGAAGGAGAAAAGCTACTATGATAGAGGAAAAACTAAATTTATATTTAATTTATGAGGTGGAACCAAAAATAGTGATTGAGGCATGCACATATCTAAATTGGGTCAAAGAAATGAAGAGTTAGAATGGATAGAGAAGAACCTAACTTGGGAATTGGTCCCAAGAATAGAAAAAAAGAATGTGATTGGTACTAAGTGGGTATTTTGGAACAAGTTGAATAAAGATGGAAAATTTATTAGGAATAAGGATAGACTTGTGTGTAAGGGTTACTCATAGGCTAAAGGTATATACTTTGAAGAAGATTTTTCTTTGGTTGCAAGAATGGAAGCTATTAACATGTTTTTAGATTTTGCAACACATAAAGATTTCAAAGTATATCAAATTGATGTGAAGTCTATATTCTTGAATGGTGAGTTGGAATAATATGTATACATTGAACAACCAAAAGGTTTTTAGTTGTCAAAAGATGAAAACATGGTCTGCAAGTTGAAGAAAGCATTGTATGGACTTGTGTTACCAAAATGTGTATGTTTTTCTTGATATGGGAATAATTAATGACAAATTGGACTTAATAAGGCCTTGATTTGGTGTTGTGAGGTGTTTACACATCCACACTAGGCCTTGAACCCTTGCAAATTGAATAAAATGCATTTATTGATGTCTTGCAAGAGTGTTGTAAGGTATTGTAACACATCTTCACAATTTTCTAGGACCATAATGTTATAATTCACCTAAATAACCTTACAAAGACCTATTTCAATGTGTTGTAAAGTATTGTAAAAAAATTTCACACTTTCCTAGGCTTTTCATCAATACTTACACCTTTCTTATGCTTTAAATGGCCCCTTTATGCACTTATAGGCCTTAATTATATGTCTTGTTGAAGAAGGACCCAATAAAAAACATTTACTACATATTACTTTATGACATCCACTCAAAATTTCCTATGTGGACTAAGTCACCACCTTGGGTGACTTAGTCCCATGTTTCACAAAAATCAAAATTAATTCAAATTTCTTTCGGGTTTTTATTCTTTAAGACTTAAGGTTAGCCTGTGATGAGGTATTCTTGGGAATTAAGGAATAATTGTGTATAAATATAGGGTTTTCCATCTCATTTGACCTAACTCATCCTAATTCACATATCTCATCTTCATTCATCCTCCAATCTTCCATCTCAAGTGAAGCAACTTAGGGTTTTAACATTACAAGTCATTCAAGAGCAATTTTCAGACATTTAAGGGCGGATTATTCATGTTTTGTTGTAGAAATTCAAGATAAATCATCATGGAAAGGTAATAAAATCCATTATTGCATGTTTAATTCCATTCTTTCATCATTTTGGTTTCATTACGTAAAAGGAGTTTGACCAAGGCAAACCTTGATGCCCTAACAATAAACATTTTCTCCTTCTCTCTTTGTTTGTTTATAGATTTAGGACTCTTGGAGGCTTGGAATCATTGGAGATCAAGTTGAAAGGTGGCTAAAGTATTCTCTTCATTCAAAAAGTCAAAATATCAATAAAAAATCATTTTTAGGTTCAAAAATTAGAATTTTAGAAGTGGACACCTATGTGAAACTAGAGTGCAGACCTAAGGCATTCATTTCCACTTCCGAATTTTTAGAGATTCAGAAGTGGACTAAGTCACCACCTTGGGTGACTTAGTCCCACTAAACCTAATTTTTAGTGATTTCTGTAGATCCAGATACCCATTTGGCAGATTCCCATTCCAACAAAGTTTCCCAAAACTGGGACTAAGTCGCCCAGACTGGCCTAAGTGTCCCAGTTGACTTCTACATTAGTTTTATTAGGATTTCAAACCTTCATGCCATTCATTTTTTGTCTGTAGGTGTACACATTCTATTTCATAACTTTATATTTGGTTTTATTTGCATTTCTAGGTCATTTAGTTCATGATTTCATATCACAATGTGTTTTGTAGCACCTCACATTTTCATAGTTTTGCATCATTAAATCATTTCAATTTCAAATTAGAGTAGTAGGACATCTTAATTAGGAATAATACATTTGATTCACATTATTCTTGAGTGTAATCCTTTGTATTTTGGCACCATATCTCTCTCCTTTTAGGTGAAAAACCCTATGAGAGTTATAGAGCATTGGTTAACCAAAATCATTGTTTATAGGACTGAAGCAAGATTCAAGAGATTTGTATGCAAGGTTAGATAAATGCTTTCTACAACAAGGATTTAGAAAAGGTATTGTAGATAAAAATCTATATTTCAAATTTAAAGGAGAAAAAATATTAATTATGGTGGTGTATTTTGATGACATAATCTTTGAAGGAAATGAAGATATGTGCAAGAAGTTTGAAGATGAAATATAAAAATAATTTGAGGTGTTAATGTGTGGGTAGATTAATTTCTTGGTTTATAGATCAATCAATCTAAGAAAGGTATATTCATATCACAATCTAAGTATGTTAGGGAATTTTTGAATAATTTTGGAATGGATGACTTTAAACTGGTATGTACTCCTATGGTTATTGGTTGTAAGTTGTGCAAGAATGATGAATCTCCTATGATAGATCATAGCAAGTATAGATCAATGATTAGTGGAATATTATATCTTATTTTCACTAGACTAGATATTATGCATTCAGTTTGATTCGTGGCTAGATTTCAAGAAGATCCCAAAGAATCTCATGTTGTAGTAGTGAAGAGGATATTCAAACATTTGAAGGGCACTCTATATTATGGTTTGTGTTATCCTAAGGATATTGACTTCTTCTTGAGTGCATATATAGATGCAAATTGGGCTTGATGTAAAAATTACGAGAAAAGTAGAATTGGTGGTGCTTTCTTTCTTGGAAGCAGGTTGGTTTCATGGCTAAGGAAGAAGAAATATTTAGTGTCATTATCTACTGTAGAAGCAAAATATATTGTAGTAGCATCATGCTATACACAAATGTTGTGGATGAAGGAAAAATTTAAAGATATCATATTTTCATATGATGAACCTATTCCAATAATGTGTGACAATACAAGTGTAATTAATATTTCAAAGAATTTGATAATTCATTCAAGAACAAAACATATCTCAATCCTGTATCACTTATTGAGAGAGAAAGTTGTAGAGAATGAGGTGAAGTTGGAGTATGCACATAATAAGGATCAAGTTGTTGATATTTTCACAAAGGCTCTTCCAAAAGATAGTTTTGAGTATCTCTGAGAGAAGTTAGGGGTTATTACCCTTTCTTTCAACTAGATGTATAAGTGTGTGCATCTATCTGGGAAGAATTTCAAGATATATCTCTTGGTATTGGACTAACACTGAAGGCTACCTCTCAGGGGGAGTAGGTAGTAGTGATTTTTGGAGTATATAGAAAAGAGAGTGTACAAGAATAAGTGTAGTTGTAGGTGTTTCCCTTTGTATGTCGTCAAAGGGGGAGATAAAGTTAAAGTGATAGAAAAACCATAGTGAAGAGTAAGGGGGAGAGAGAATTTGAAAAACATGGAGAGAGTATGGAAAAGTGTTGTCTAAGGAGAAAAGGAGGAGAGTGATCTAGAAGATCAAGTAGACCTAATATTTCAAGAAAAGAAAGAGTTGTCCCTGTTAGGGGAGTATTGCTTATTGTAGTATTGTTATTGGTTGCTTTTGTTATTGATGGTTTTTTAGAAAGTAGGTGTTGCCATCAATGACAAAGGGGGAGATTGTTGGAAGTTTGGAGATGATGGAGCTATTTGTGAGTTGCTTGGGTGTTGTCATTGATGTCAACCCATTATATAAAGAGAGTATTAGAATGTTGTTGGTGTTGATAATATCAACCCCTAGCATTGGAGTTTTGGAAGTTTTGAGTTTTTGGTATTAATGTGAACACATTGTTGGGATTGTCTTTGATGTCCTACTTTAGTATATTTGTAGAGGTTGCTACCCTAACTTGTGTTTGGGTAAATTATTGTAGTTGGAAAGTGTTGAAAATGTTGTAGATGTGTTTCAGAGGTGTTTGTAATGTTGTTGATGAAGCTGGTTCACTTGGGTTCCAAGTGCTTTTGAGAAGATTTGATAAAAAAAAGTTTAGTGTGATAGAGTGGTGTTCAGTGTTTTTCTCCACATTTATTCATGGTTGAAGATATGCTCATGTGGTTTGGATGTAATGATTAGATGCTTTCAAAGGTGTTATATCCATAGTTTTATATTCTAGACCAGTCTATAGTGGAAGATGTGTTTGACAATATGTCTATCTAGTAAAACAAGGTGTCTGGGAGAAATGAGATTGCTCCACATTTCTCTGAAATGAAGCTTCTAGTGTTGTGGATCTAGGAACATGGTTATAATGTTTGTATCTACCTTCCCTTGAAGTTTTAGGTTTTGAATTGCTTTTCAATGTTTTTTGGTGTGTTGGATGTTTGTGCCAATATGTCTGGTTAAATAAAATGAAGATGTTCTTGTGTTTTAGGTGGTTGTGGTAGTTGTACATTATATTCTAATGGGGTTGGAGTATTCATATGTTGTATCAATAGCATGGAGTGTTTCTATGTGGTCTGTAAAATGTTTCTAGACCTTAATAAGTGTGTTTGGTGTCGCTTGTTAGTGTTAGTGCAGGTTTGGCCAACATGACGTGCTAGCACTAGTTTTGAAGGATAATTATTGTTTGAGGAAGTTTTGAGAAGCATGTTGATGTATATTTGGGTCCTATTTAATTAGTGGCATGGTTTGGCTTCACTTATTTATATTATGTAAGTGTTTGGTGTCGACCTATTTGGAGAAGTGTTGGACTTCATTAAGTCCAACCTAATTGATATTGTTTTAGGTTGTAGAAGGTATAAATGCAAGGATAATTTTTGTATGGATTGTGTGTGAAGTGTGTGATGTGAAAGGTGAAAAAGTGATCAAGTGTGTTGATTTGAGTGTGAGCCTTAATGCCTATGACTTCCTAATGCAATGAGAAGAAGGTGTCTATGTTTCAGTCTATTTGATGGGTTGTTTGTGCTTCAGTGGAGATGTACCTTTGAAATATGAGAGATGTATTGTTAGCAGTTCAAATTGCTAGTGAGCCACCCCTTCTTTTTTCTTTCTTCTAGACATTGAGTCCTTTGGTAGTGAGCCACTGACAGTGAGCCCTTCTTTATATCTTTCTGGGCAGTGAGCCATTAGTAGTGAGCCTTATTGTATTTGGTTTTATAATTCATATATTAGTGATCTAGTCCTTATTGTGGTTTTCCTCTTCTTGGGTTTTCCACGTAAATTTTGTCTTCTTATGTGTTTAATGTGTTTGCATTACTACTTTATATGTTTACATTCTGTTAATGCATGTTAAGGGTTTAATGGTGGATAAGGGTTTAAGAACTAATGCATATCTAAATGTTAATAAGGGTTTCTAATAGTTTAAAAGTATACAATTGATTTAACCCCCCTTCTTAGTTGTCCTATGCATCAATACTTTGCTGATTTCAAGATGCCATTTTTAACCAGGCCTAATCTGTTATGAAATAACTTGTACAATAGAAAAATATGATATGAAATATGCTGCAAATACTTGATAATAACTAAGAATAACAAGCCACTTCAAGGGGGAAAACCTCCAAATATCTCTAATGAGAACACACTTCACAACTTGATGATGAAATAAGACTCACAACCTCCTATATATACCTATTTATGCCTAGGATATCACCTAGGCCGACTTAGACACACCTATACAAGTCTTAGGCTGACCTAAACAACTAAATAACATTATACTAATGATAATATGACTTAATAGAGAGTTAAGATAGCCACAAGCTGACTATTCATAACTTAATGTACACTAATATTAAGGGCGTAGCATGCCCCCCTTCTTCAAAGAAGCATTGTTCTCAATGTTAATTAGTTTGAATTCTTTTGAATGAACTCCTCATCCTCCCATGTGGCAAATTCAACTATTAAATTATTCCATTCGATGAGATACTCAGTGAGAGTTCTATTCCTTAGCTTCTTTGTGCATGTTTGATGAATGCACTTTGGTTCCAAATGATTCTTCCTTCTTCATTGAGCTCTGGTAGTGTTGTTTGAGTGGGAATATTATTCCCAATGACCTTCTTCAAATAGGAAACATGAAAAACTTGATGTATTCTTGTTTTTGGTGGCAACTTTAGCTTGTAGGCAACACTACCAATCTTTTGCATGATTTGGTATGGACCATAATACCTTGGAGACAAATTATTATTATTATTTTATTTCTTTAGTTAGATTTTCTTATGAGGTTACAATCTCAAGAAGACCCAATCCCCAACTTCAAAACTTCTTCTTTCACCATGATGTTGGTCTTCCTATTGTTTCATTCGATTTTGTGCCATGGCTAAATTCTCCATGAGTCTTGAAAGTACTTGTTGTTGATGAAGCAAGTGGTCTTCTACTGCCTGAACTCTTGGTGACACCTTTATTGATGATGTGATGGAAGGAGGATGATATCCATAAAGTGCCAAAAATGGAGACATTTTTGATGAGCTATGAAAAGAAGTGTTATACCACCATTCAACAAGTGGTAGGAAATTTACCCATTGAGAATGTTTCTCTGAAGTAAAACAACATAGATATCCTTCCAAACACTTATTAACAACCTCAGTTTTCCCATCTAATTGAGGGTGGTATGAAGATCTATGAGCCATTTGAGTACCCAAACATGAGAATAAATCTTTCCAAAAGTGACTAGTGAAGATAGGATCGCGATCACTAACAATAACCTTAGGTGTACCATGTAGCTTTTGGATATTCTCCAAAAAATATTTTCCATTGCACTTGTTGTAAAAGGATGTGATAATGGAATGAAATATGCATATTTAGTGAGGCGATCAACTACCACCATGATGACATTATGAACTTTAGATTTGGTAAGCCCTATGATGAAGTCCATGGATATCTCTTCCCAATGTTGGCTAGGAATAGATAAGGGTTGCAAGAGACTTGGTGTCTTAATTGTCTCCCCTTTTTTCCTTTGACAAACCAAACATTCAACCACAAATTTTTGAACATCGCCTTTTAGCCCTTCCCAAAAAAAAATCTTGCTTGAGTCGATGATATGTCTTCAAAAATCTTAAATGACCACCCATTGGAGACTCATGTAACTTTGTGAGAATATTGTGTTTAAGAGTGGAATTCTTGCAGAGATATAAATGGTCTTTATACCAAAGAGTATCTCCCTTCCAACAAAACTTATCTGAACTACTAGGATCACTTTTTAATTGTTCAATGAGATTACTTGTCACAACATCATTTTGCCACTCTGCTTTGGCTTCCTACACCCAATTTGCTTGTAATATTGAAAGGGCACAAAATAAGGCTTCATCTTTCTCATCCTTCCTTGAAAGTGCATCTGCTACAATATTTTCTTTCCCTTTCTTATATACAATCTCAAAGTCATATCCTAACATCTTAGTGACCCATTTTTGTTGCTCTTCAAAAGATAGTCTTTGTTCCAAAAAATATTTTATGCTATCATGATTTGTCTTAACCTTGAAGTTTCTACCCAATAGATAAGGCCTCCATTGTTTAACTGCATGTAGGATTGCTAGCATTTCCTTCTCATAAATAGGTTTTAGTTGATTCTTACCCTTTAATTGATGAATCTCAAAAGCAATTGGTCGACCTTCTTGCATGAGAACTTCTCCTATCCCATTTATAGAAGCATCACATTCCATAGTGAATTCCTTGGTGAAGTCAAGAGTGGCAAGCACTGGAGTTGTACACATAGGCTCCTTCAATCTCTCAAATGTTGTATTGGCAGACTCGTTCCAATGAAAAGGAATCCTTCTTCAATAGAATGGTGAAAGGTGCTGCTATATGACCATAATTCTTCACAAATACTCTATAGTACCATGTCAATCCCAAGAAATTAAACTCCACAACTTCTTAATGGTTTTTGGAATAGGCCATTCCATGATAGCCTTAATTTTGTTAGGGTCCACCTTTACTCCTTCGTGTGAAACTATGTGTCCCAAATACTCCACCTCTGTAAGACCAAAAGCACACTTGGATGGATTAGCATAGAGTTTATGATTTTCAAGTATTTGTAATGCTTGATCCACATGTTGCAAATGTTCTTCCCAAGTCTTGCTATAAATTAGTATATCATCAAAGAATACTAACACAAACTTTCTCAAGAACTTCTTAAAAATGGAATTCATCAAACTTTGGATGCAGATGGTGCATTGGTAAGACCAAATGGAATCACCAAAAACTCATAATGACCCACATGAGTCTAAAATGCTATCTTACAAATATCTTCCTCCTTAATCCAAATTTGGTGATAACCAGATCTAAGATCTAACTTGATAAAATACATAGCTCCATTCAATTCATCTAGCAAATCATCAATGACTAGAATAGGAAACTTATCTTTAATGGTGTATATGCTGAGCAATCTGTAATCTGTACACATGCACCATGTATCATCCTTCTTACGTACCATCACCACATGCGAGGAGTAAGCACTTTGGCTATGCCTGATAATTCCTGCCTCTAGCATCTCAACAATTTTTTCTATCTCTCTTTTGTATGTGTGGATACTTGTAAGGTCTAATGTTTGGTGGTTGGATCCCTAGAACTAACTATATGGCATGATCATGATCCCTCTTAGGAGGAAGTACTTTAGGAATATCTCCAAGAAAAACTGAGTGATGATCAATTATAGCTCACAAATCTGGATGAGTAGGAGCATTAGATTGAGAGACTTCCAATGAACATAGCTGGGCCACAAATCCATCCACTCCTTTCTTAAGCAAATTTTGCATTTGATGAGAGCTTACCATTTGTGGGGATTTTTCCTTCAACCCCCTTAGCTCTGCTAGCCTTCCTTCTGATTGAAATCTCATGAATAGTTCTTGGAAGTTCATCTCAATCGTTCCTAATGTAGTAAGCCATTGTAATCCCAAAACAATATCGACTACACCCATGGATATCACATACATTGGGGTATCAAGTTGATAATATCCCATGGATAATTTAATGCTATGACACTTCCCTGAACAACTAACTATACCACCATCTGCAATCGAAACCTAAAACTCTGGAGCTAGATATATAACACAATTTAGACGAGTAGCTAACTTTTTGTTGATAAAATTATGAGTACTACCTGAGTCGATCAACACTGTTACCTTCTGCTTCTTTAAGAACCCCACCACCTTGAGAGTTTTTGAAGCACCGAAACATGAGAGTGCATGACAAGAAATGATTGGTTGAGAATCGTGTGTTTCCTCATTTGAGTCCCTTTCATCCTCTAGTATGGGTTCCTCCTCTTCTTCCTCACTTGGACCTTCAATATAGAATAATTTCTTTTCACTCCATTTATGTCCTCGACTATATTTGATATCACAATTGAAACACAACCCTTTTTCTCTTTTCTCCTCAATTTTCTATGGATTCAACTTAGTAGGTTGTGTTGAATATCCTTTCTCTCTTGTCACATTAGCCCCTTGCTTCTTAGGAATCAAATACTTCTCCTCTACCCTATGTGCTAAGATGAAAGACTCATTTATGGAGCTAGGGCTAAAGATGCGTACCTCATGTTGAATGTGATCCTTGAGACCACCCAAGAATAAATCATTCAAGTTTTCCTCCATAATTGTATCCACTCTCAAGGATAGATTTTGGAATTGCTGAATATAATCCTTAATTGATCTTGTTTGTTGAACTTTAGCCAGCTAGTTGAAGAAGTTGTCTGTCACACTAATGCTATATTGTGCTTGGAGTTCCTCCATAAAAATTAACCATGAGATGGTGAGCCCATTTTTCCTTTGATGAGTGAAAATCCAATGATACCAAATGAATTGATCTCGTTCTAGATATAGGGAAGCCATCACGACCTTTTGTCCATTTGGAATTTGGTGTACTTAAAAAAAATTCTCCATTTGGTTTATCCATGTTAGAGGATCCTTGCCATTGAACTTGCGCATATCCACCTTAGGAAATAAATTCCTAGATCCCATAGGAGTACTGAAGCTTGTGTTAATGGTAGCTGACCTAGAATTTTCACCTTGGTCGCTTGAGAACTCCTTTCTTGGTTCAGCCATGTAGTTGCTTAACATGTTTCATATGTCTGATATATCTCCTTTTAGGTCACACATATCCATATTGATTGAGGAAATGTATTGCTTAAACTTATTGATTTCCTCATTAGGAGTAATATCCTCTATTTTTATCACATCCTTATTAGGAGTCTTTCCCGAAGTGACAACATTCTTTTTGCCCCTTGTTGCAGGCCTCATCATGATGGAAAGCACTAATTTTAAAATAAATCACACAAATGAAACTTAAATCCTCTAAAATTGTTACTATAACTTAATAGGGCCAAAATAAATCTCACCTATAAAAATCTCCAAGAAATAAGTAGATTTACAGCGTGGAGAGTGATAATTGTGAAAAATTTAATTTTTAATAACTTTCTTATTTATGCTCCAATTCCTCCAAATTTTTTGGTTTAATCTCCTTTAGTATTTCTTCAAAAACCCAATAAAAATAAGACTCCAATTTGACAAAATGTGCGAGATATGAAGATTCCAAAAAAAAAGTGTAGAAACCCTAATTTTGCAATAATTCACTTAATTATGCTCAAATTCTTCTAAAATCTGGAATGTATCTTCTTTAATATGTTCTTCAAAAACTCTTTAAAAATCAGATTTTTTTTTCCAAAATCAGAAAGATATTCTCTTCCCAAAATTGCCTCCAAAATTGAGAAAACCTTGCCTCTACGGTGCCAAGATCATGCTCTGATACTACTTGTTATGAAATAACTTGCACAATAGAAGAATATGATATGAAATATGCTACAAATACTTGATAATAATTGAGAATAACAAACCACTTTGAGGGGTAAAACCTCCAAATATCTCTAATGAGAACACACTTCACAACTTGATGATGAAATAAGACTCACAACCTCCTATATATACCTATTTATGCCTAGGATATCACCTAGGCTGACTTAGACACACCTTTATAAGTCTTAGGCCGACCTAAACAACTAAATAACAATATACTAATGATAATATGACTTAAGAGAGAGTTAATATAGCCACAAGCCGACTATTCATAACCCAATGTACATTAAAATTAAGGGCGTAGCATAATCCTTTTCCCTAATAATGCATCCATTGACAAAGGACTATTGAATATGAATTGTCCCAAATATGTGATTTTAATTCTTCTAAACTTTGCAAAGGAATGCTAATTATTTGTATTGATCTTAAGATACCATGTTTATGCACACATAATCCTTTGGTTGGATAATGCTAGATATCTTCATACTCAATGTCTTCAATTAGAATGTAGGTTGTGTTAGATTTTTATGCTAATTTAAGAGATTTCAATGATTCATAGTCACTATAGGAATCAATGATTTCTATCATTTAGTTCTCTTGTGTGATAATGTCAAGAGTGGGAGACCCTTTTTTTGGATGAATATCGTTTATATGTCCATTAGAAGGAAACATCTCCTGGGTAGTATCTAAGACATCTTTGAAGTTTTGAATGGATTAGAAGATGTTCATAAAATCATGATAGTATTTTGGGGAAGTAATAACTTCTTCATTAATTATGGTAGAGAAACTATCACTTATGGTTGGAAGATATTATGCAGATCATGATAATTCTTTGAGGGTATAAGCTCTTAACCTTGACTTGATTTGCAACAACTTTTGTTATACTCAAGAGTATCTTCTTGATGTGACTTTGGGGTAGATGGCATAGTCTGGATAAAATAATCTTTGCTACTCTTAAGTGGTTTGGATGGAATGATGGGGTATTTTTTTTGTATTGGAACTTATTCAATATGTACAATAATGAATTCATATGTGGGATGGATATTTCTATCTGAGACATATTTGATGCCATTTCAAAATGAAACATTGCTAGACACTATTGATTGATCTTGATTTTGTATTAAGAAAGTGTCTTGATGCATGTTTGGTTCCTCATCCTATGATGATTGAGTAACAAAAATGTGTCCTACTACGTTATCATTGGTATGGTTTACACTATTTGAGCTTGATGCCTTTCTAGAATCTTTCAACTTCCCATGATCACTTGACATAGGATTTTTATATATTTATAATCTTCATTCACTAATTCTTGATTAACCCTAATTTCTTCTTGATCAATAAGGCCTTGGATGATATGTTTGAGTCTGAAACAATTTTGTGTTTTATGTCCCTTATATTGGTAAAATTCATAATGATCTTCACCTCTGTACCACAGAGGTTTTACTTGAGGTTCTTGATAGTTTTTAAAAATTGGGAGAATGATGAGATTTGACTAAATCAACTTCTTCAAACTATTTCAATAGGTTCCCCTAAGGGAGTGAATTATTTTCAAGGAACATTATTTGTCTTGGAAGGAGATAATTATTTTGTCTTGGTGATGGTCCTCATGAAGTGTTGGCATTGTTAACATTTTTTTAATTTTTCAATTGCATGTTTTGTTGCATGTTTTGTTACATAATTTGTGTGTTTGTTGGTGGCTTAATATAAAACTTTACCTCCACCACACTATCATTAGTAATGTTCTTATTTTTGGCCCAAAATTAGGGTTTGTCACTTGAACAAGATGGTTGGTTGTGAGTTTTTGTGGATCCATATCACATACTTGATTTTTCTACCTAACACCATTTCTAGTCTATTTCACATGATTCATCCATTTAATTAATGTCACTTATTTAGTTAAATTCACCTTTTTGTCCCATTAATTAAATAAATCATTTTTATCTAATTAATTCACTTTTCTTTATGCTAATTCTACTCTCATTTAATTAGATAATGCAAATTGTTTAATTAAATGTCATAATTCTCTTTGATTAAATAATTCCTAATTGTTTAATTAAAAGTCTCTAATTTCATCCACTTGCATACTTAAATTATTTTAATTAATTGTTCAATTAGCTAATTTCTTTCCAATCCTCCAATTTTCTCAACTTGCACAAAGGATATTCCCATGGAATATCCCTTTTTGGAATTCAAATATTTCCCTCTAAATGGAAATATCTCCCAACATAATTCCTAAAATTTAAGGATTTGGTTGAGTCTCTCATTGATTTTGAACTATTGATCTAATCCTTGATGCATGTCTCATGGATTATCAACCATTTGATTCATCCTTGATCCATGTTCACTCCCAATTCAAATTGAATCTAACTAAACAATGCACAAAGATATAGATAATGATACTAGTATGCACACAAAGATACTATTTTTATAAAAACATATATACTTAGATGCATACAAAGGTACAATGTCTTTCAAGTGCATAATAATGTGTTCAAATGGTTTAAAATCTTTTCATAAGCATGTTTAATCTTTGTTTGAGTGTTTTAATGATTTTGCATGAAATGTGTTCAATTGACTTAATTGGTAATGATAGATATTTTATGATCTTTCATCCACAAAGCTCACTAGCAATAGATCAATAGAACAAGACAAGAAAAACCCTATTTAGTCAAGTAGTTTTATCTTCTTAAGTCAGCCCCACATGATAAAATGTTTCCCATAGAATGAGTAACTAGAGTATACATGCGTACATGATGCACTCCTTACCTTGGAAGGAAAGTTCCTTGCAAGGTGTTTGTCACCTCAACTATACTTAGTACATGACGAGTAACATCATGGAATAATGCTATTACATTGCACCTCCTTAAGAAGATGTTTGATGGTCTTAGGCCTATAAAAAAAATAGGGTTTTAGTGGGTAAAACTTGGTGAACATCGCTGACCTCTCAAAC
Source organism: Sequoia sempervirens (assembly GCA_007258455.2). Taxonomy (NCBI): domain Eukaryota; kingdom Viridiplantae; phylum Streptophyta; class Pinopsida; order Cupressales; family Cupressaceae; genus Sequoia; species Sequoia sempervirens. The sequence goes on from VDFB02058242.1 coordinate 405,191,279, forward strand.
ATGGCATCGGGAAACCCATGTGAGTCTGAAGCGCTACATGCATAGATTGACCTACAAGTTTCAATCACAACCAATTTATATATCGTACCCAAAAATGCCACTTGAGGTTGACTCCTTGAGTTATCTATGTGTGGATGTGTCGTAAGGTAGGTCTCCTACTTAAAATAAAAAGATGAGTTACTATTTCTCTTCATCCAAGTTCACACTAGGTGTGAAGGAAGATGATACATAGCAACAACCTTATAGGGTTACAAATGGATTGTCAATTGAAGATATTTCTCTTCACCCAAGATTGCACTAGGCGCGAGGGGAGAGGATACACATCAATAATTTATAAATTGGAAATATTAATAATAGTTTCTAAGTGCAATACATATAGCGGTAATCATAAGTAATGTGATGGAATGAATAAAGCACATAAGAAATGTACAAAGTGTGGCCTATGGAGGCATAACGACCGACACATAAAGTAATTGAAAGACCAATTCAATAAATGTAAAAGGAACGTATGAGTTTTATTGCTGTTGTCTATGTACATTTTAATGAGAAGTTAATATAATTTTGAAGCCATATGAATAAGTCAAACCTATGCTATTATATGGGGTTCCAAATTTGGACGGTGGAACCTATTTGGTAGTGTATGAAATGCATAAGAAGTCTGCTAAATTCGCATAAGTTTGATAATAGATTTTGAGACTTAGTCAAGAGGAAACTTGGTAGCAATATGTGAAGGAATTCAAATTAGGAAACTTGTTTTCCACATGTTCATTTGACTCAATAAATGAGTCTTGATGTATTTTATAAAAAGTCAAATTAGCCATTAAAATGGAGAGGATTGTTATGTGTTGTAAACCTATGAGTTAGTTTTATGAGTCATTTCATGAGGATAGAAAGGTGGCAAAAATATTAACTTGTTTGTATCCTTTAGTTTCTCACAATTTAGTATAAATAGAGGTGCCCATTCTACCAATTGCTACACTTATCATTGTGATTATCTTGATTTTATTTTACTATGATTTTTGAGTTAGTGGGTTGAGAGCTTGTGAGTTGAGAGTTGTTTTGCTATTTTTTATTTGTGATTATTGTGATAGTTAGTGAGAAGTTCGAAGAGGGAAATCAAGTGGATCTTGAAGGAGGTATCAAGCGAGCTTGAGGATTAGAACTAGGAAGGAGTTTAATCAATTGGAGCATTATACAAGCATGATATTTTCTAGACCTTTATTGTTTATGTTCAAAAGGTTAATTAGTTTTATTACTGTAGACACTTAAATAGTCTTGATCAGTATTACTTATCTAAATCTAATTACTAACACCGTCCCTTCCTAAATCACTTCAATTCTAACCATTTAATTAAATAATCTATATTATTTAGTTAAATTTCATCAAATTCTACTATTAATCAAAAAATTAAATTTATCAAATTAATTCACTTTCTTCTAATGCCTATCCCATCTAATTAAATAAATCAAATTATTTAATTAAAATTCCAATTTCCTTTCATTTGATTAAATAAATCTAATTATTTAATAAATGTCATAAATCCCCTAACCCACTTAAGTTGATTAATTATGAATTGATTAAACTTAATCACCTCGTTGTCTCCATTACCCATTTCTCTAGCTTTTAACCCCACTAAGGTTCAATAAACATATGATCAACTAACCAAGTTGCACATGAAATTCATTTCTTTTAATTAACTAATTAGCCTATTTTCCCTCAAAAAAACATATTCTTTGGAATATTCCCCTCAACTACCCATTCATTAAATTTCTCTCCAAAGGCTTTAAAATCCTCTTACAAAGGTTTTAAATGCCTCAACCATATGCCTTCAATTTTCTTACATACCTTTACAATCTCACCTACATGCCTTAACTCTTCACATTTTTCAAAATATGCTCCACAAATATCCCCATGGCTTTCATTAGCCTTGTGACAAGTGTCACATTGCTATTGGTCCCCATTTTAGTCCCACATTCACCAATTTCATCCATTCTTCAACCCTTCTCTCCTATAAGTAGAGGCCTTCTCTTTTGAATATGCATCCACAACTTTATGCATTGTTACTCTACTCATTTCATTCATCAATTACATGCTTTTTCATGTCATATTAAGATGGATTCTACTATCTTTTTTCATCAATTTCATTATCTTCACATCAAAGGATTTTGGAGCTTAATCACAAGGGATTGGGAAAGGGCCACTTTCCACATCAAAGTGACATCAATCCCCCTATGGGATGAAGGTTTGATCTACTTAATTTGTTTACATGCTTTCATTTGCTTTGTATTTATGGTTTTGTTTCATGTTTTCACTTCTTTGTTTGATCAAGAATTTTATAGGGAATGGTTATTTGTGCTTACTAATATGACTGATATTGTTCGTTTTGTCTTTGTTTAGTTTGGTGCAGATTATCATTCACAATTACTATGTTGGAAAAGAATGCTTTTGAATTTTTTTTCATCTTTTTTTATGATTGTGTGTTTCTTGGTTGTGCATTATGTTGTAGAACCTATCTTACTAGTTATATTTGTATGTACCTTATATATGCGAGTTTGTATAAATGCAGCGTATTTATACTATACGTAGTTTTCATCGCTATATGTAGGATGCCTACACTAGACATATGTAGCGCAAAGTAAGAATTTTCTAGAATCACTTTGGTAGTAAATTAATTTTGATTATGAGATGTTAAAGTGGGTTATTCTTGGAATTTTTTGATCCATGAGAAAGGGGGTAACCTAGGAATAGAGTATGAATGGTCATTAAAAAAAAAAAGAGCTAGGAAGGTGGGTAAATGTGTGACATCCACTCTAAGTTCTAGGTGATGAATAATTTGGCCAAAGTAGTGTAAGTAACCACTGTTTACACTATCGGTTTCACTGTGATCCGAGATTAGATATTAGGAAAGGGATATTCATATGTGCAAGTTGTAACCACTATATGCTAGTTCTAGAAATGTACAGGAAACAACACCAAGCTCAAAAAATGCTATTATTATGAGGTTACCAAACCAATCTCTTCATTGAAGGGTAGGGCCATCTTACTTGATAGGTAGATGTGCAAGGGACTGCAATAAGTCTGTGGTTGGAAGAAAATCACTTGAGTGATGCTTCTCCTCATTATTTGGTGACCAAGATTTGAGGAGTACTACCTGACGATTTTTACTTTATATATTCTATAAGCATATTTAAGTTATGTATGTAACTTTTATCCATCTCTATGGGAATTGTAAATATGAAATTTAATATGGAAATTATGTACCATCATTATTTGAATTAGTGAAATGAATTATTTTGTATGCAATAGGAAAGTTTAAAATATGTTTCAAATATCCATTTATTATTAAAAGGAAAATAAATTTTTTATTGCTCTTAAAGGTTAGATGCATAAACTATTCACTTGTGGGTAAAACATAGAAAATTTTATTGTGTAGAACAATGGGCATGTTACATGTGGTATTTGAGCTACCAAGTTCAACTCTAGAACCTATGTGTTCATTATGTTTCCAATCCAACATTATATGATTTTAATGTCTAGAAATTATTGTGCTAGGATGGTGAATCTCAAGATGATTACAAAAAAGTCAATGATCAGAGATGAGTGCTACATATGGAACAAGAAGGAAAAAGAAGCCCTTGTTCAGACCATTGAGGGAACCAATCATGGAAATGCCATTTGGTTGAGAAATATTGAGACTTTTAGTCATGCACTTTCGTGAATCAGTCAAGAGAAAAGAAGGATGAGAGAGGCTATCAATTTCAACCATCTACCTTCCATTTCCCTGGCTAAGTCAAACTCTTTATCTCTTTCTAGGGATATACCCTTAGAATGTAGTGTTAGTCCAACAATGATATTGAAGAACCCTCATGTTATACCTATGGATGGTATTATTGTAATAGGTTCAAGTGGTGAATCAAAAGAATATTTTCCCCAAAATTATGTATCAGAAGATATGTCTGAGGGATATTTTCCTTTTGATGAAAGATATGAGCAAAAATATGAGGGGTATACCCCACGTAGCCATGTATCGAAAAGAAAATATAAAGAATATTCTCCCTTATACTATTTGAATAGTCATTTTATGTAAACTCAAGGATATTGAAATCCTTATTAATCTTAAATAAAAACATGCTTTTGGAAAAACTTGTGTATAAGTTCTTTATGGAATTCTTTATATAAATGGTTTTTATTTTAAATTATTGTAGAACATTAAGTGAACTTTCTTAGATCTAATTAAATGAAACCTCTAGTTGTATAACTGTTCTTGGGAAAAATGGTTAGGACATGAACTAACATTGGGGGAAGTCAAGTAGTAGGACAAGGTAATAAGAATGTTGAAGATAAGTTGGACTACATCTTTTCTATAAGGTATGAAGCAAGAAAAAGGATAGGAAACCTCGAATAGGAAGTAAGGGGTAAATAAAAAGTGGAACAAGAAGTCCCAAATAATGATGAGGAAGTTCCTAACAATGAAGAGGTTTAGGGGAGAATTCTCATGATCACACCCATTCTAGTGAACAAGAGGATGAGGAGTCAAAGTTAGATGGAACTAAAAGTAAATTCCTAGCTAATGAGCTATCCCATGACATGAAGAAGATCACACCCACAAATTTTGAGGGTAGTGCTACTAGGGATGTAGCTAAAGCATGGCTTATAGATATGGAAATGTACTTTGAGATTAGAAATTACTCTAAAGTCACTAAATTCGTATGGGGAGCTTTCCAATTGGCAAGTGAAGCATCCAACTAGTGAATGAATAAGAAAATGGAGCTAGAGCTTAGTTCCTTGAGGCTAACATGGAGTCAATATGAAGATATTTTCTAGAAATGGTGGTTACCACAACTCTTCTAACATCAAAAGCTCATTGATTTTTAGAATCTAAAATAATGAGATTCTTTAGTGAATTAATATTGGGAAAATTCCACTTTCCTCCTAAGGTATGTTCCCATGTACCAAAAGGATGAGCGATTCTGAATAAGGAATTTTATTATGGGTCTTAATGCCCAAATAGGTGGTGAAGTAGACATGCATGGTCTTGAAACCATGGACTTGGTGTATGAAAAGATATTAAGTAGTAACAAAAATTCAAGTCTATTTCAAACTATCGAGAAAGGAATTTAAAGAAGTTTAACTTGGTGCAAGCTAATCAATCTCTAAGGAGGCCTAATGAAGGGAAAAAAAATTAGAAGCAAGGGGACAAGGGACCCCAAAAAAATTGGAATGAACCAAGAAGAGACCGGAGATGAAGCAAAAACAACTATATCAACAACTTCAACAACAATGCTGGTGGAAATTTTAGTAACTTTGGAAGACCTACGAAAAAGAGGGGACTAGTGAAAGAATGTTATATGTATGTGGGGGAGATCACTTTTCTAATTGGTTTCCTAATAGGCCGATAGAATCTCAACCTCATGGGAATCCTCTTCCTCCACAACAAGCCACATTCTAGCAAAGGATATATGCTACAATAGACCACCAACAAGTTGAGTACCAAATTACTTTGATAGAAGTCTCAGGTACTTTGGTTGGCATTCCTATCTCAATTTAAATAGATATTGGTGCAACAATTTTTTTTATTTCTCTTAGAATATCAAGTCAAATGTCTAGAAAGGCTAGTTTTATTGAAAAATCTTGGGTTGTTGAGTATTCAAGTTGTGGTGAGTCAATGTCTATTTGAAGCAAGGGTTAAATTTCCAATTTTCTCTACGGAGGTGAATTTGTACATATCGCCCTTATGTTCTTATGACGTCATCTTAGGAATAAATTGGCTATGGAAGCAAAGAGCTAAAGTGGATTTCCATGCTAAAATCATAGAATTCATAAATGATCTTGATGCAGGAGCATCCAACGGTGTAGGGCAATATTGCATCACCCAAAAAAATGTTTTCTTTATTTTCTTTAGTTGTTTTGAGTCCCATTATGGTACTTAAAGGGTGTAAGACTATTAGGCATAAAAAAATAGAAAAAAATAGGCACTTACTATTTTTAGTAAGTAGGCTTAAATGAGCTTGTATGGATGTAAAAAATTTAGCCCAAGGAGTAGAACTAAAAAACATTTTCGGTCTCGAAAGAATCACCTCAATACCCCGCACGGTTTAGGAGAAGTTAAAGTTTCTATCCTAAGAAATTTCTCCAATGCAACTTAAAATTCATATATAAAACTTTAGAGGCCCCAAAACAGCTCAAAAAGTGGTTGAACTGACCTATGGTGGGTAAATGTGTAGTAGAGTTTGTCAAGAGCTTTCCAACGATATGTAATAATAACAAATTTGACACTCGGATCAAAAGTTATGGCCCCACGAAGTTGGTCCTCGAAAAAGTGAATTTCATAAAAAAATTCTTCCTAGGCCAAAAATCAAATGGTGGGACATTTGGCACCAGAAAAAAAGGGGAAATTTGAACTTTCTAGAACATTCTAGGGTGGTTATTGTGGAAAATAAAAAAGGTTAAGTGGGGGTTGTAGAAGGGGGCACTGATAGTGCAAATTGTGATTGTGAATAGTATATTTTCTTTTTAGAGTTGATTTTGTTGTAATGAATCAATCCCATGAGGTTGTAGCATGTAAGCTTTGAATTTGTAATTTCATTTTATGAAAATAATTGAAAGCAAGTCATTTTTCTGTCTTGCATATTCTATGTTGGTATCTATTGTTGTGATTTTTCTACGGGTTTTGGGTGGTGTGGCCGTCATCAAATCTAGGTAACCAAGTTTCTTTTCAAGGAACACCTAGAGAAGTGAAATTGTGATAGATTTTAGCTGTGCAAATACATAGGGTGAAAAAGAAAGGTTTGCAACTCTTCATAGTAAAAATGGAGAAACTTAAGGAATCCAAGGAAGTCATCCTTCAAGATGATGTTATGTATTATGAACCTAAATATTCTCAAGAAGTCGAAGAAGTAGAAGTGTTAGAAATAGGGAAATAAGATATGGAGAAATATCTTGTCCTATGGAAATTTGTGGATGCATTTCTAGATGAACTACCTGGATTGCCTCCCAGGAGAGTGTTTTATTTCTCCATTGACATAGTTCTTGGGTCAGAACCTATATCAAAAGTACCCTATAGGATGGACATAATAGAATTGATGGAATTGAAAGCATAATTAGAAGAATTGTTGTCTAAAGGACTAATAAGACCTAGTGTTTAACCCTGGGGAGTGCTAGTGATCTATGTAAAGAAGAAAGATGACCTACATTGCGCTTGTGTATTGAATATCATTTGGTTAAAAAATAAATAGTAAAGAATAAGTATCCATTGCCTCATATTAATGATCTCTTTGATTAGATGTGGGGAGCGACAATGTTTTTGAAGATTGATCTACGTTCTAGATATCATCAACTAAGAATCAAGGATGAAGATATTTCAAGTCAACTTTTAGGACTAGATATAGTCATTATGAGTTCACAATCCTACCTTTTGGACTCATGAATGGAACAACAACATTCATGAACCTAATGGACAATGTATTTAGGGACTGATTGGATAGGTTTGTGTTGGTTTTCTTGGATGACATCTTAATCTACTCCAAGAATGAAGAGGAACATCACAATCATTTGGAGATTGTGCTTCAATGATTAAGAGAACAAAAGTTGTATGAGAAACTCTCGAAGTGTACCTTATTCCAAAAATAGGTGCAATATCTAGGTCATGTAATTTTGGCTGATGGGATTATAGTTGATCCTATGAAGATAAAAGCAATGATTGAGGGGCTAATGCCCAAGAATGTGACAAAAGTTAAAATTTTTATGGGTTTGGATAGGTATTATCATAAGTTTTTTGTGAACATTTTAATAATAGATTTTCCAATCACTTCTTTTCAAAGAAAAGGTAAGAATATTGAGTAGATAGAGAAATGTCAAGTGGAATTTGATCTATTCAAAGAAAATTTGACCATGGTTTTGATACTAAAGGTATTGAATCTATATGGTAACTTTATTGTTATTACTGATGCATCAGGAGAAGGTTTGGGTGGAGTGTTAATGTAGAAGGGGTGAGTCATAGCTTATAATTCAAGGAAGCTAAAGCCCTATGAACAAAATTATGCTTCACAAGAATTAGAGTTAGCAACATTTTTTCATTTATTACAGATGTAGAGACACTATCTGTTGGGGAAACCCTTTGAACTCAAGAACAATCACCATGGTCTCAAGTATTTGTTTACCCAACCTAATCTTAATGCAAGGCCAAGAAGGTGGTTGGAATTGATATTTTACTATGATTTCAATGGTAGTTATATAAAACAAAAGGAGAATCAGGTTGCTGATGCTCTAAGTTGTAGGAGGCATATCTTATTGAGCACCTAGAATACTAAGAGGGGAGTGAATCAGTATTCCTCTAAAACAATTAATCACAACCCATCCAATTAAATGAATATAAATAACTGTAATGAAGAATGAAAGCATGAATACAACCAAAAAATCACATGACACATGAACACTATATTTTTTATGTGGAAAACCCAAAAAGGTAAAAACCATGGTGAGGGTTAGCTCAAAATATATTATATCCGGATATAAGATATTACAAAAGGCTCATTGCCAAGACACACTGTCTAAAAAAGAGCTCACAACCCATTGAGTAAGAATAAATAAGTGTTGGTAACACTTCCTATTTGAATTGATATAGTAGCATCTATCATATGCTAGATTACAGTTCCATTGAGGTGAAAAAATGATCTTCACACAATATGCTTATCACTGCATCACACACATGTAGATAAATCACCATACATGTCATAAAGCTGCTCTAGTCTACCACATTTGCATGTCATATATTCCTTTAACACTCTTCTACACCATCCTTCTCACTCCTCTGGTAAACCTCGGTAGCAATCTCATATATATACCCAAATCAAGTGAAACTTCAATTAGGTCAACCTAATTAGAAGAAACACACAAAAATTAAACATGTCATCCTTAAAGAATTTCATCCACACTTTGGACCTAGGATCAAAATACAATTTGCATCAAGATGGGTCTACATGGACCTAAATATAAATCCCAAGATAGAGTTGCTCAATTATTCTCCACAAAACATCAACCATGTTAGGTTGGCCCAAAATAGACCTAAACACAAAGTCTTCAAGAGCTCATGTAATCTCATCAACCATGTGATCTAAAAACTTAATTTCTCATTGAATTTGTATTCAACTGACATTCATTAGCTTATCTGCATCATCCGAAGAAAAAATAGTTATTCGTGAAGAAGTGTGAAATCTCCCACATTGGTACATTGTTCAAAAGATAACTATGATATACAAAGCCACACACTATTATTCATATCTTTCTAGAAACTATACAAAATGTCACAAAAAATTGAATGCTGCTCCATTTGATGGAATCAAAATTTTAGTTATGATTGTAGAAGATTATACCAATGTGCGGTGAAGTGCGGACCCAAAAATTGACACAGTGACAAAGGAAACACTTAGCCAAATTCCTGATAAACCTTGCTTTCTAGACCAACTGGCACATTACAAAGGTCACCAAAAATACTTTCCCACTATGCTAGGATGATCATAACATTGTTGACATCAATGACAACATTGGATCAACCAATGTATCTAAACTTTATGCTCATGTTGCAAATCTACATCATCAATGACAGACTTCCAAACTTCCAACAATCTCCCCCTTTGTCATTGATGACAACATGCATATAAAAAAAAAATCAATGACTTGATTCAAAACTTGTCTCCCCCTTACACATATAAACTTGACTCTCCAAAAGGTTTTCCAACCATCTTTCCCAAAATTTAACTATCACTACTAAATGCTTTGACAAAAATGTTTTCCACTATCTCTCCCCCATTGACATCAATGGAAAAGGTCATGCAAAGGCTCAATATGCTTCCTTTATACATACATACATACATACATACATACATACATACATACATACATACATACATACATACATACATACATATATGTGTGTGTGTGTGTGTTGAATCTCCCAAAAAAAGGAATGTTTTATGCAAAAAATTAGTAATGTGCATAAAGGTAAGACTTATCAACTTGAAGATGTAGATCCTTTGAGCTTCTTTCAAGTATCCTGCCAAGTAAAATTTCCTTCTTCCCAAAGTCCTTTTTCTTCTGCAAGAGTCCTGCACTATAATTCAAGTTCCATTAGAGACTCTTCTCCTTCCATACTGTTGGGGTTAAGGTTTATTTTTGAGAGTTTATCCGCACTGGAAAGGGCACTAGATATAGGAGTATGCTTTATCTTCACTAGATCCCTTAATGTCACATATTGTTTGATTGTTTCTTCCCTCTGATTCTACATAGAAAATAAATTGTCATGCAATTGTATAATGCTAGTCCATTTTTTATTATTCCTATCTCTTGCTAAATCATAAATATATGCTTCACAACCTATTTGAGTTTCAATTGAGTTCATTTCATCTTGTATACTTCATGTGATGTTCGGCCACTTCAAGCAATATGACAGTAATTTCTGCACTTCTTCATAGCTTTGTGATGTGCATCCACACATTTCCTTTTGACATCCTCTAGATTGTTCTCTACATTCCTTGCTTCTAGTCCACTTCTAGCTTGTTCTTTTAATATAGTGACATATGCTTTTTGTAGACACTTAAAATTGTCCTGAATGACATTGTACACTTGAATTTGATCACTAACACTATTTCATCCTAATTTCATCTTCTTTATTTGACTATTTAGTTAAATAATCCTAGTTATTTAATTATATCCATCATTTTCTCATCTATTAATCTGATTGATTTCATTAGGTTAATTCAACCCCTTTCACACTAACTTTCATCCTGTGTGATTGAATAATGAAAATTATTTAATTTTAACACCTTATGTCCTCTCATTTAATTGAATAATCCTAAATTATTTAATTAAATGTCATTTGCATCCTCTTTTCATTAAATGAATAAATTATTTAATGAGCACCCTAATTTTACTCAACTTGCACAATTAAAACTTTGTTTTAATTAACTAATTCCTATTTTCCCTCACCCATCCACTTGCATGAGAATATTCCCTTGGAAAATTCTCCCATTTGAGCTCCAAGAAGGGAATATTCTTTCCTAACAAACTTTGTAACAAAATTTCTAACAACTTTGAAAGTATGTTTGTTTGGATTGTGAGCCATTGATTGATTCTTTGATCCATGTGATCTTGCATTCTCATCCATTGATGAGAATCCTTGATCCATGCCTTCAACCCCTAGTTGCATCTTGACCATTGATTGAACCATTTGATTGTGACACTTGATTCACCATTTTCTCCTATAAATACCTCACATTTTGGACAGAAATGGATCTGCTTCCATCAAAGAAAATTTGTGTTGCACATTTGAATACTATATTTATTCATCCTTGCATCCATTATTGAGTGTTTCATCCATCCTTAGCATAGTTTTGTTCATTTTAGCTTAAGATTTCATCAATGGAGTTTGATTAGATGCTCATTTTATCCAATAGATTGGGAAAGGGTCATCATTCCATATCAATACAACACCAATCCCCCAATGGGATGAGGTTTGGAGTTTTAGATTAGGTTTATTTTATGCTTTCATGGTTTATTTCATGCTTGGTTTAATGGTTTCTTGTTTTTGAAGCTTTCAAAATTTTTATTGGGATTGTAGCTTAGTTAGTTAAATATACTGTAAATTCATTTGGATCACACTTT
>VDFB02058242.1:405203036-405530402 GCA_007258455.2 Sequoia sempervirens
GCAATCCCTTTTGCAAGCATCTTCCCCTTTACTTGATTTACTAACACATAAGCCCTTAAGTATGAAAATTATTTTTTAGCCATAATAAATTGTTTCCACATAACCTCAAGAGAAGAAAATATGCAAACAAGTATTTAAAATCCACAATGCAAAATAATAGACAAACATACCATCAAGATGACACAAGGTGTATCTTGGAAAAACCCTCAAATAAAAAAAACCTAACCTCAAAAAGCACTCACACTTGATGTATAATCTTGTGAACAAATATTACAATACACTTACGAAGTCTCCATGCATGGCTTCTAAAATATTAAACTCCCTAATTGCACTCCATGTGAACAAGCAAATGAGAATCATGTAACCACACATCCCAATCCATGTTTCCTCTCCTTGCATATGTAGCTTACAAGAGATTCCCAATCGACCTTAGCCAACAAACCAAAGATTATGAAACTCATCCTCAAAAATTGCTCATGTGCTTTCTTTTATATAAGCAAGCTCGCAAAACCACCAAGTGATGTTATATAAACCATGTCCCTCTAAACTATGAGCTTACATAACATGTCCCTCTCACTTACATTTTGGTACTAAGTTTTCTCAATATTAAATAATTTTTTAATATTACATACAACATACAAAGTGGCCCCAAGAATGTATAACACATATGATGCACACATGTCTAGATTTCCTAGGTGTACTTCTACAATAATTATTAATTTTACATTATGAGCATTAGTGTACAACATACATTTTTCCACCATTCTCCCACTTGTATACATTGCATTTAGGGTCAAAAGTAAACTCTTAACATTAAAGGAATAATCCCTATAGCCAACATGTACCATTAAATGTCCAAGTGCTCCATGTGCTCCATCAAAATACCTACAACAATAATCAAAGTGACCACCATCTCAAACAAGAGTTCCCTCATCCTCCATCATGCAAATGCACAAAAGATAAGATCTAATCCAAAGAGACGTCACACTTACTATTACATAGAGGCATGAATCTTGCCTCAACATGGCATTCAAACACAAACACTAGATCCAATGGTAACAAATAGGCATGAGTAGGTACCAAGAATTAATCATCATAGCTGACAACCACAACTAGTTGTTAGCACATCCAACTAACTATACCTCAAAACCAAGGTATGTTCATCATAACAAGTAAGTTTCATGACATCAATATATCCAACCTAATACAAATCTTGATCACAAGTCCTTGTATTTACACCATCCTACATAAAGAAGTCCTCCAAGGTAACAACACATAAATATGTGATTAAAAAAAGAAGACAAGGTTCAAAATCATAGAATAATGATCATATCCAACAAAGCCCACATATACAACCTAAAACTCTCACTAAATGGGTAATGTCAATTCTAATATCAATTAAGGCATCCAAGAGTCCACCAATAGCACTCACATAGGTGGCATAACAAATGTTGTTGATATCATGTAATACCAAGGAACATCCAAAAAGATATACAAACCAACAAACTAAACCACTACAACACAACTCTCACCATTAGTCTTCATAGCTCTCCCAAGTTCTCAACATCATAAAAGAGAGATTAAAGGGCCTCAATTCTATTACTCAAAAGTAAACAATGAAGTACAATAATAGTAAATGACCACAAACATAGTGATCATAATGGCTCCATTCAAACCTAAACTCCAATGAAATTTCAGCGTGAACCTTTAGGAAGAAACACAAGACCAAACAAAGAACCTGCAAATCAAAACCATTTAGCATGTCCTACCAACATGGTGCAAACACAGATGGAGGTTCAGAAAGAACTGTCCAACCGTGCAGCTTAGAGTCAACATAGTGGAAATAACACAAGAAATTACTTTGCAAACATAGAGCTTTTTTGAATTGACAATCTTACATGCATCATGTTGGAAACAAGCAACATTGAGAGGAGGGAGGTGAATCAATGTACTATAAAAATTAATTCTTTTATTCTGATCTTCAATCCACTTAACACATTTAATTAAAATCAATATGCAGAAATAGAAAACAAGAAACCACACAACCATAACACAAGGATTTTTACTTGGAAACCCTATAAGGGGAAAAACCACGGTGGATGGCCAATCCACAATAAGTTATGAGTATACTCAAAAGAAGTATTACAAAATGGGAATGCACTTGCATTCAGGCTCACTGCTCAAAATGGGGCTCACTGGCCTTACAAAATTTTAGAATAGATCCAAAAGAAAATGAATTGAGATAATAGCATCTGCCAATGCTTGATTACAGCTTCGATTTAGCTCTGATGTCAAACTTTTGTCCTGATGACTGATGAAGAACTTCTGCTCTGTTCTGCTCAAGTTTGCACACAAAATCTTTATGCGAAAGTGAAACTGTGCATAATATCTCTCAAATACAACGTAGACATTCGCAATATACACACACACAACTTCTTCATACATCCAAATGATATGACCGATCATCTAAATATATCCGCTCATAAGGAATCAACTGCCACAGGTCAGCTTCAACAAGACTTAATAAAATTCATAACTAGTCGGCCCAATCAATGGATAATTTTGATGTGGATCTGAACAAGTCGGCTATACAATAGCTATGACCAATAATTAAACATCTGAGCTCGAAGATAATTAAAATAATTCAACTTTATACATGCACTACACATTATTACAACTGAGTTGGTTTTATCAAGCAAATAGACAGAAGATGTCCAACCGGACCTACTCAACCATATAGCCATAAAAACAACTTCACGAGATTCAATAATAATATGTTCCACATGTTTGAAAAAAAAAATCATCGATCCACAACCCAAAATGGTGATCTGGTGAAGCTATCAAACTGGATGCCCTGTTCTGTCGATAACATCGTTGATAACACACACTTTTCATTTCCTCTACCAGTGCGACTGAATGCATAATTGTGGACCAAAAAGGTAACTTCAATTGCCATCAATGGCAACAATAGAAGCCAAAAAGTCACGTCCACTTGCATCATATGCCAACAATCTTCTCCCTTTGGCATCGATGGCAACACTTAGTGAAAAATGACTAAGTGTCAAGATTAACATACTGCAAAATACAATAACATATTGAATATTGTACCACTGCAAAATATTACTCCCCCTAATAGTATTAAGACATTTTTCACTACACTCTCTCTCCCCCTTTGACATCAATGACAAAATTTGGGGATACAAAATTATATAGGTATTATCCGAAGACTTACAGCAATTTGAAGATGTCCTCAAAGACCTTTTTCAATTCACTAAGGGTGGAGTCCCAAATACTCTTCAGACTTTCCAAAATGATGATGTGACCAGAGAAGATAGGATAATGTTTTTGTTGCTTCCAGGCTTACCAGATCAGGGGCAGTTACAACACTTTTTGCTTCCTTTAAAGCATTCGCCATCATCTCAAATTTTGTACTAATCAATCCCCTTAAGTCACTTACTCTGCTAATGATTATATCATTTTCAAACTTTAAATTCTTCATTAGGATCTAGAGGTGAGTTTAACAGATGTTTTGCATACATCTTCAAAATATTTCCATCTACCTCATATCCCTTCGGCATGATCCAAACTAATCTAGGATCAACAGCTTCCATGTAACACTGATCAATATCAATCATGAAGCATATGGAGTCCTTGTACTGTTCTACTACAACTTCAGGTATCCTTTCTCTAGCATGCATTTGTTTTTGAAATTTTTTGAAGTGACCCCATAGAATTGTGTTGTGGGTCTCCCAGTTTCCAAGATTGCATAGTATATCCCAAATCTATACTGTGACTGGAGTATCATTTCTCCACTGAACTTTACTAAATCCTAGTAATTCGCCTGAAAAGTAAAAATATAGATAGATTAACAGATTTCCGAACTTGAACACATTCTTTTTATCCTTCTTGATCTTCTTCAAATTTTCAAGAAGTTGACCTCTGAGTACTTCGCATAAATCATAGTCTGCATTCTGCTTAATCATCTCATAGGTTGTATAGATAGCAGTTATGGATATTGAATTTTCTCAGCTTGAATGATAGATCTTATACCCTATGATCATGGATGCAAATTTAACACCGATTTCGGAAATACCATTTATGGTCATTGCCCTTATATCCTAATGAGAGCCAATAGCTTTAGTAACATCATCATTCTTTATGGACTTCAGTACAAGGAGTCTACCGGAAGAATTTAAACCCGTTACTACACAGATAGCTTCCTTAGAAATTTTGAATGGTATATCTAGCCACATAAATTCATCATGCACTCTGCTCAGAATGTATCGAACCCACTCATCCTCCTCAAATATTGGAAACCTTGCGAATTGCACAAATTTCTTGTCTACTAGGGTTTGGAATTCAGGTTTCACAGAGAAATCATCTTGCACACTGTGGTTGGAATATAATTCTAGTAGCTAAGAGCTACCCAAATCCTCAATATTCACATGCACATATGCCCCAATATCTTCGACGTGCAGAACACCGTACGGCATGAAAGAAAATGCACCTAGAGGTTCAATGTCCGCCGATTTGTATGGATGCCACTTAAACTTTGGATGCGGCCTATCTTTAACTTCAACCAACAGTGGGGTAGACATGATTAAGAGAACACAAATTTACAGGTTTTTGCTATAAATACCTTTTGGAGATGAAATGGAGGTCGATTCACAAATTCCTTTTCGAGCTTGAATCTCCTTACCGTTTTAGCAAGGGTTGCCTTAGAGCGCTTCAGACTCCTTTTACTTGAATGCAATGTGACAAATGAGAGTAAGAACGGTTCTTTTATTGTCATCGAACTTAACTTTGTACTTTTGCAATAAATGCTCTTGCCCTAATTCTGTAGGTTTTCATACTTTCTGTATTATGGGACAAACAATTTTGTGCAGACCATCAATAATCCTCGTTGATACCTTAGCTTCATTCCACAGTATCTATAGAAAAATTGATTTCTTACTGGACTCATGAATTCCAGTGCCATCCATTTGCAGGGGATTTACAAGATTTTCTTGACAGCTCCCCCTGTTGGCAAAGACCTACAATTAGTTTCCAGAGGCATTACCAGAAGAGACTTCTAGTGTGGATCCATTTGTGTCTGTAGAGGGGTTCTTCCTCACCCATTTTTTCTGCATCTACTTCTTTATTTCATCCGTAGTGATCTTTCCTTTTTCCTTAACATCCGATTGCATGTTTTGTTTTACTGAACCTCTTCTGTTCCAACAGAATTTGGAGGTGTGACCAAATTTATTGCAATTGTAACAAACAACATTCCTCTTTCTAATCCAATTGTTCCACTGGTTTTTCCTTCATTTGCATTGGTTAGCAACATGTCCAAATCTATTGCATGCATAACATTTGATGTCTCTATGTAAATTATGCATCATAATTTTGCACTCACTTGACTTATGACCATACTTGTAGCAATTAAAGCATTGACTTGAAAATGAAGGTCTACTTGTGATCGTCTTACTCCTACACTGAGAAGCCATATGACCAAATTTGTTACAAGCATAATAGTAGCCATTCAATCTTTGAGCATTGGGTTGCCTTACCGGATTCCTCCTGGATTCATTCACCTAGTTTTCTTGTTTGAATTTTCTTTATCCAAAATTCCTTTGATCAGATCTCCTTTGTCCAAATCTGGAGCTTTCTCCTTCTTCATATCCAAGACCTCATTTATCACCATCAATTCTTTGACCTTTGATCAGTTCATCAAGCTTGGTTGAGCTTGCTTTGAATTTTTCCTTAAACTCATTTGTTGTAGCGAGTTCATTTCTGAGATCATCAAGTTGTTTTTCAAGCTCCTTTTAATTATTCTTGGTTTGTTTTAGCTCATCTTCTAGTCGGTTGCATTGTTCAGACTTTTCTCTCAAGGATTGTGCAAGTTTTTCTTCATTTTTCTTTTTTTCCTCTAACTCCTTGGTCATCTTCATCATGATGGATTTTGTCTCATGCTTCAAGGCAGCTTTTTCTTGGGTAAACATTTCACATTCTTCTATTTTCTCCTTTAGGTCTTGACTGAGTTGTTCATCTTCACCAATTTTGTTCTTCTGCTTGAGTTGACCACATAATTCCTTTCTTTTCTCCCTTGATTCATTGATTTTGTCTTTCAATGACTAGATAATTTTTTCTGCATTTTCAAGACTTTCTTGTAGTTCCCGGATCTCAGATTTTGACTGGTCAAGATCATCCAAGGCCACCATGAGTTGTTGTTGTAGACTGCGTGTATCCATTTAATATGTTTTCCAAGATCTGCCCAAGCTATTAGGCTTCTTTCGAGGAACAAGCTCTGATACCAATTGTTGGAAACAAGCAACACTAAGAGGGGGGGTGAATCAGTGTTCTACAAAAATTAATTCTTTTATTCTGATCTTCAATCCACTTAACACATTTAATTAAAATCAATATGCAGAAACAAAAAACAAGAAACCACACAACCATAACACAAGGATTTTTACGTGGAAACCCTGTAAGGGGAAAAACCACAGTGGATGGCCAATCCACAATAAGTTTTGAGTATACTCAAAAGAAGTATTACAAAATGGGAATGCACTTGCATTCAGGCTCACTGCCTAGAGCTCACTACTCAAAATGGGGCTCACTACCCTTACAAAAGTTTAGAATAGATCCAAAAGAAAATGAACTGAGATAATAGCATCTGCCAATGCTTTATTACAGTTCCGGTTTAGCTCTAATGTCGAACTTTTGTCCTAATGACTGATGAAGAACTTCTGCTCTGTTCTGCTCAAGTTCGCACACAAAATCTTTATGCACAAGTGAAACTGTGCATAATATCACTCAAATACAACTTAGACATTCGCAACATACACACACAACTTCTTCATACATCCAAATGATATGACCAGTCATCTAAATATATCCACTCACAAGGAATCAACTGCCACAGGTCGGCTTCAACAAGACTTAATAAAATGTGTAACTAGTCAGCCCAATCGATGGATAATTTCAATGTGGATCCAAACAAGTCAGCTATACAATAGCTATGACCAATAATTAAACATCTGAGCTCGAAGATAATTAAAATAATTCAACTTTATACATCCACTACACATTATTACCACTGAGTCGGCTTTATCAAGCAAATAGATAGAAGATGTCCAATCGGGCCTACTCAACCATATAGCCATAAAAATAACTTCACGAGATTCAATAATAATATGTTCCACGTGTCTGAAAAACAAATTCATCGATCCACAACCCAAAATGGTGATCCGGTGAAGCTATCAAACCGGATGCCCTATTCTGTTGATAACACCCCGATAACACACACTTTTCATTTCCTCTGCCAGTGCGACTGAATGCATAACTGTGGACCAAAAAGGTAACTTTAGTTGCCATCAATGACAACAATAGAAGCCAAAAAATCATGTCCACTTGCATCATATGCCAACACATCATGTGCCACATGGGCGAATAATCAGGGCTCACAGGCCTGCTACAATGGCATTCAACATTACAATTGGCCAAAGCCCTTGAAATGATTAATGATAGTCATGACTGTGTGTTTACAAGAGCAGAGAAATACTCTTTATAAAGGAAATTATAAGATAATGTTTCTAAAAAGAAACAATCGTTAACTATAGAAAACTAAAGCTAAAAAGTGGAAAGATGCAGAAACAAACTAAAGCAAACAGGAGTTACTAAAAACTCACTAAGTTAACTAAAAGAAAGCTAACGACTAATAAAGGCTAAGATGACCATTAATATTACATTTAATATTTTAATACCCTCCCTTAATGGTCATCATACAAACAAAAACTAAGTCTACCCATATTCAGATAGTGTGTTGGTCATCAAAATGCATAGTGTGCAGACTCCTGCTTAGTATTCTCTTTCGCGTGAGCACTTTCCTAAGACACTTCCTAATTGGACTTCTCATCAGCCAACCACTTTCTACAATATCTCTATCTATGACCAATCTTTCCACAATAATGGCAAGTAATAGACTTCTTGGAGCCCTCCTTTGAATTGCCTCGTCCTTTTTGCTAAGTGGACTTTCCTTTTCCGATGTCCTTGGTAATAAATGATTGTTCAACACTAGGAGACTCGTTGTTGCTCCCAAGTTGCTTCCTCCACCTATCTTACTACAAAATTTTGTTTCATAGTTCATCAAACTACAAGTCAACATTGGTGGATGTAATGTTGAGTGTTTCAATGAAGTGCTTGTAGGAACATGGCAAACTTTTCAAAGTGATCACCACCATATCCTCCTCTTTCATCTTACAACCAAAGGCCTCCAGTTGATCACGAATATTTTTATTTTCATCGAGTGCTCCTGCAAAGACATTTGGTCATCCATCATAATAGAGAAAAGCATATTCTTCATAAAGAAATCCCTTCCCTTGTCTGAGGTCTCATGAAGATCTTTCAAATGCTTCTAGATCTCCACAGCGGATTTACCATATGGTATTTTTGGTAACATCTCATCGATGATAAATAATTTAAGAAGCATAACTACCTCCCTATTACCTTCATCATACTTGTCATGATCCTTCCCAATAGAAGTGGGACAAACTTATGTACCTAGAACAAGTGCATCCAAACACCAGTACTCAAAGATGGTAAGCATCCTTTGCTTCCACATGTAATTCTTTCCATTGAACCTCTGCATACTTTCCAACATAACAATGGACAAAGACGTCATCCCTCCCATTTTCCAAAGCACAAAAAATGAGGTAACACTTTGAACAAGTAGCAAAACATTAGACAATCAACTGGCACAACTCATGATTTTTCAAAATAAAGTCTAACAAAGAGGCTCATAAATTATAATATTTTTCATAAAAACCTTCGAAAACTTTGAAAAGTAAGATTTTTTTTAGAAAAAAAATCCTCAAAAAACTTGCTAAATTTTTATAGAATTTTTTTTCAAAAACTCTTGTAAAATTATTTTAAGAAAAGATTTCAAAAAATCTTTGCAGAATTTTTATTTGTCAACCAGAAACCCTACCAAAAACTGGAACAAATTTTTTTAAGCGGCCATGAAACCTTAGAAAATCACCACGAACCAAAAACCTTAGGCAAAAATGCAAAATAGAGGATTTTGCACAAGTTTGTCACCAAACCCTAGTGCTCATAAATCAGAAAAAAAAATGTCTAGAAAATACCCATGAATTTGAGAAAATCCGTCCAAAAAGAAACACAAGTTGCACAGCAAATACTAGAGCCACAAGCCAAAACACTGTTGGATGTTGTGGTGTGTTGCTAATATGTGGTTGTCATTGATGTCAACATTATTAGCATTGTTGCATTAGAAGTTGTATATGTCAAGGATATTGAGAAAATTGTAATAAGTGCTACAGGTTGACAGTGGTGAAATGAAGTTATTTCTATCGGTGTGATCAGTACGTTGTTTTTCAGAGGTTGTGGACTAAAGGGTTTCTTGTTGATTATATCTAGTCTATCCACATCAAGTTTCAGAGATCCGCGTGAAGATTTGATCAAGTTATGGAGATATGTATTCTGACAATTTTTCTATTACTTCAGTTTGTGTTCCTGAATGAAGATCATGTGATTTCAGTAAGTTCAGTTGTTGCAAATGCTTCTCTGGTGTTTTATGATGTTTGTGGATGTTTCTAGTTCATTCTCTATCTGTGTTGCATGTATGCATTGATTGTTGTGCTCATGATCCGAGATTTTCTCTTGCGTGTTCATGTTTTTCATGTTCTTGGCTGACAAAGTGTTGAAGCGTGTTGTGGATCTTCGAGGAGTAATTAATTGAAGTGGTTTGTGTTTGAGGATGTTATTTTCGGTCTCCACTATGTTGTGGCTGACCTTGGTTGATTCGTATGATTAATCTTTATTTGATTTGAGCTGATTGTTTGTATTCATTTTATTATTTCTTTGGAGTCGACTTATAACAATGTAATTTCTTGTTGCGGATATATAAGAGCGATTATTTTATCATTTGAAAGTGTGTTGGAGTGTGAAGTGTGTGAGTCATGTGTGCAAATATTGTTCAGAACATTCGAAGGTAGAGCATAGAGTGAAGAAGAGTGAAGAAGAGTGAAGAAGTTTTCATGTGCTTAACTGAAACTCTAACCAGGCATTAGCAGATGTTATTTTCTTAGTTCAAAGTCTGATGGATTTAATCAGAACCTTTCTGTAAGATAGTGTATCTTCCTTTGTAATTGAGTAATGAGCTCTAGGCAATGTGCTTGAATGCATGTGCATTCCCCATTCATATTTTCTTATACTTGTAATAGGGTATAATCTTGTGGACTAGCCTCCACCGTGGTTTTTCCCCTAACAGAGTTTCCACATAAAAAATCTTGGTGTTATGTGTGCTTCTAACGTGTTGTTCATTTATGCTTTCATGATTAATGGTCAGATTTGAGAATAAGGTTAATAAGTTGAATAAGTTTGAAATTGAGTGACAACTGATTCACCCCCCCTCTCAGTTGTCTTCCCTTGAGTTGCCAACAAACACCACGATCAGGGCACAACCCATCAAAAAACAACGCCTGGAAAATTTACAGTTGTGTGGCCCAGAAAACTTAGAATACTCGTGTCACAAATGCAGGTTGCGCGGGAGAGACACAAAGCTAGAAAATCACAATTTTTTTTACTGTAAAACTCATCATACAAAAAAAATATGTTGGAAATCTTTAGACAATCACATGAAAGGAAGATGCGATTTGCAAAGAACGACGCCCAGACATTAGATACAAAAATGTAGAGCCATCATGGAAGATCATGCACATGAAATAACACTAGAAAGATGACAAAAATGCATAGAATAAAATCGCATTGCAATTTTGCTGAAAAAAACCCTCGATGCCAGCAAAGGAAATGTTGCAATTTCAACAAAAGCTCACAAAAGAAACCCATGATCTTTGTTCTAAAAAAATGTGATTTTTTTTCAGATACGCGATTCACTTCTCAAAAATCCCTCAAAATATTTCTCAAAAAAAATTTCCTAAAAAAAATTCACTAAAAAAAAATTTCAATTTTTTTTATTACAAAAAAATAGGCTAAGCAGGTTCGAGCCTGAGCTCTGATACCATGAAATGATTAATGATATTCATAATTGTGTGTTTACAAGAGGAGAGAAATTGGTGCAAGAGCACCCCATAGTTCACCTAGGAAAGTTGATTAGAAGGTCATGATTTGGCAATTTGTTTAGGCCAAATGTAGCAATCTCCTCCTACCTCTTTGAGTTTGTGCCTTAGAGACATTTGGGATCAGGTATTGTGTTGGTTAAGGTCATGTTGACCATCTGTTAGGTTGAGGTTTGTCTACAAGGATGGTTTAAAGACCTTACTAGACCTTTCTAGGTGTTAGATTCTCTAAAATTTTGCAAATAAGGCCTGTTGGACTTCACAAGCCGCCAAGGAGCAGTTAAGAGTGAGCTTAACTATTTTAGAAACCTTTATAAGGTGTGCCTCAACCTAAAAATAGGGTTGGAAGCATTCGAGTTTGTATTTAGTTTTGAAATCAAGAAAACAGTGATATTTTAGTGTGCATTTCCTGTTTTTTGCTTGAATTAGTATGTTAATGGGTTGATCATGGCACTTTGAATAGAGTAGGATGTAGTGAAATTGTTTTTCAAGCATTGTTTGGAATAGTAGATAGTTAGGTTATTCATTTCAAGATATCTTGTAATTACTTTGTTCTTTCTTTAGTTGTTGTTCTGACTGGCAGACTATGAAAAATGGGGTTTTAGCTCACATTTCCACTATACCTAGTGTATGGGCTTATGGAGAATGTGGCTAGGCTCCATGTCTATAAATAGGTTAGGGTTAGGAGTCTGTAGGAGTCAAGGAACCATGGAGAAGGTCTTCTAGGCGAGCTTGACAATGCCCGGCTAGGAAAGACAAGTAGTGCAAAGCACTTGGTTTGCAGGGGTGACCTTTCCCTATCAAGGCACGGTGTGGAAAGGTAGATAGATGCCTTGCAAAGACTTGGCATGAAGGAGGAGGCTTCATCAGTCCATTTGGTGGTTGAATAAACTGACAGTTTGTTGTGTGGTCAAGAAATGGCTTTAAAAAGGCCTAAATTGCTAAATGGAGGGTTATGACTGTGTACGGACATATGAGGCTTAAGACTCCAAAAAATCTTTGAGAGGCGGGCATAGGCTCTAAGAATCTCAAGGAAAAATTGGTGGTGCTTTGGAGAACTTAGAAGAATAGACCTGATCTCTCAGAGATGGAGACCTAATTGGGGCTCATGGGCTAGTAGCCTTTTTAACCCTAGATGAGGGTTTGGTGAAAGCGATGAAAAGGTGGAGTTTGGTGAACCTTCAAGAACCCTAGGAGGATGGTTTGAAGCTATTGGAGGCATATCTACACCCCTGCAAAGATCTAATTGAGTGTTGAGGATAGGTTAGCCTTTAGGGTAGATTAAAGGCTAAGGAAGAGTTGGAGACATTGCACCAAGATTTACTTGGTAGGTTGAATTGTGATGGTAGTGAGGTTGGCAAAGAGAATCAGGGGAACCTAACCAAGAAGAAGTTCCTATAGGTAAAGTTGGTGAAGAAAGACACCAAGGAGGTCTTGCAAGCAAGACCTAGAGCAAGAATCAGTGATTGATTCCACCAACCTCCCTATCAGAAATACTCCTTATAAAGGAAATTACAAGACAATGTTTCTAAAAAGAAACAATTGTTAACTATAGAAAACTAAAGCTAAAAAGTGGAAAGATGCAGAAACAAACTAAAGCAAATAGGAGTTACTAAAAACTCACTAAGTTAACTAAAAGAAAGCTAACGACTAATAAAGGCTAAGATAACCATTAATATTACATTTAATATTTTAATAGGCCTTATTACAATCCCTCAATAGGGCTATGCGAAAATCTCTCTCTAGCTATCACTAACTAAATGAATACCTTCCAAATGATTACAAATGCTCTTAAATATGATTCTCCAGCTCCAATAAAGCTTTGTGTCAGCCTCAAGGGTTTACAAACCCGATAGATGATCAAATGTGAATGTCGGCCTTAAAACATGAAAGATAATCCTTCGTGAGATGAAATGAATTGTGGATCTCCAAAATAGATCCCATCAGACCCAAGATGATAGTATGATGTCCCATTAAGCTCCACATGCATTGGAATAGGTCCGCACTAAGAAATATGGACCAAGTCGGCCCCAAATGCTCTGATTAGGAATTTTAGTGAAATTATGAGAGCGATAACTTTTTGAAAACAAATGAAAATGATCTAAAATTTGGATGTGATGTGGATGACTTTGTGTAGATGATATATCTTGCTTTGAGAGATGAGAAATGATAATGTGGTGAAATGTGAAATGAAATGTTGAAACTGCTATAGACTGAAATACAATAAAAGAAGGGTTAGGGAGCCTAGCTCGATTGGATAAAGCATCTTGTTGTAGGCAAGAGGTCACGAGGTCTAGTCTCCCCCGTCCTCATGGTACTAAAGGGTGTGTCGTGCCAGCATCACTAGTCATGTGAAAAAATTTTACCAAGCGCACTACAATTTATAGGGGGTTACCTGATTCCTACAATATAAAAAAAATGCAAGAAAAAAAATATTTTTGGTTGATATAGGATTGTTTTACAACTAGGGATTCTCCTACATCACACACATGGGGTTGGAAGAAAAGTGAGTCCTTCACTTTCTAGGGGCGAGAGGAAAACCAAAGTAGTCCACCTCAACCTAAGAGATCCATGATGAATCCTCCACTAGAATTCCTTTTCACTTCACTAAGTATTCCTTGTACTGCTTGTTCCTAGTGCTCCTTCCAGTTCCGGTATCCAAGATATGCTCTCCTCTAGTGGTTTAGGTGGTAACTATTCATTCAAATCCATTTCATTTCTATTGCTACTTGATTTTTCTTCATGGTACTCATATATGTCGGCAATGTTGAAAATAGGTGATATACCCAATGTCTCTAGTAACTCCACTTCATATGTATTTTCAAAATTAAACTTTTTGAGAATTTTACATGGTCCAAACTTCCTCATCTTCAACTTATTGTATGTACCTACTAGAAATTTTTCCTTCCTCAAATGTACCATCACTTCATCTCCAGCAGCAAATTCCTCATGTCTCCTTTTCTCATCTTCCTTCTCCTTATACTTATTGTTCATGTCTTCCAAATGCTTCTAGACTTGGTTATGTAATGTTTCCATGAATCCTGCAAATTCTTCTACTTCTACACTCCTTTTGGTCTTTGTATTGATGTCTCTTAGTTCGACAAATCCTTTGGGATGTACTCCTGTCACAATCTCAAATGGTGTCTTCCCTATACTCCAGTTCACTAAATTATTGTATACAAATTCTGCTTGTGGTAGAAGTATGTCCCAATTTCCTATGTTCTCACCAACCAAACATCTTAAAAGGTTACCCAAACTTCTATTTACTACCTTTGTTTGTCCATTAGTCTGTCAGTGATATGCTAAACTAAACTTCAAGTCTTTCTTCATCTTCTTCCATAATTTCCTCCAAAAGTATGCAAGAATTTGGTATCCCTATTTGAAACTATACTCTTAGGTAATCCATGCAATCTCACAATCTCCTTGAAAAATAGGTCAACAACATGCACAACATCATTAGTCTTTCTACAAGGAATGAAATGTGTCATTTTAGAAAATCTATCTACTACTACCATTATAGAATCATATCCTCTCTTTGTTCTTGGTAATCCTAATATGAAATCCATGCTTATATCTTCCCAAGGTTTCTCCAGCACTGTCAAAGGTCTATACAATCTAGTATTCTAACTACTCCCTTTTGCAACTTGACAAATTCTGCAATTCTGAACATACTTCCTGACATCCTTATATATCTACGACCAAAAATAGAGTTCACCCACTAAAGGTACTTCCTTATCAATCCCAAAATGTTCTGCTAGTCCTCCACTATGCTTCTCCTTGATTAGGTTCTCCCTCATGGAACTCCTTGGGATACATAATTGATTTCCTTTAAACAACATATCTTCCTGAAGGAAGTAATCCAACCATTGGCTCTATTTTGTCACTATTGGTTCCATACATGCTCTCCAAGCTTCAGCAAAATCTAGATCATCCTCATACATGTGCTTCAATTCTTCAAAACCCAATACTTCTACTCTTATCTTTGTCACCAAATTCCTCCTTCTACTCAATGCATCTACAACTTTGTTTGACTTACCACTCCTCTTCTTCAACACAAATGTATAACTCTGCAAGAACTCAACCCATCGCATATGTCTCTAATTCAATTTTCCTTGAATGTTCAAATACAACGCTTGATGATTTGTATACAACACAAACTCCTTAGGCAACAAATAATGTCTCCACTTCTTCAAGGCTTGAATTATGGCATAGAATTCTTGATCATAAAATGAATATCTTCTTCTAGCATCACTCAACTTCTCACTGACTCAACTTCTCGCTGAAATAAGTTATAGGTCTTCCTTCTTGACTTAACATTGCTCCTATTGCATTTCCACTTGCATCACAATTAACTTGAAATACTTTATCAAAATCAAGTAATGCTAACTGTATACCTTGATATCTATCCTACTCTAAATGTGCAAAATAACTAAGAAATGTAAATGACAAAATACCAAGGACACCTCAAGATAAGCCAAAAGAGTGATACAACGAAAAGGAACGTGAATAAAATGAAACACAAACAATTTTACCTCCCTTGCTGTTGGTATCTCTTTGATTGGCCCTTGCTTGGAATGATTTGTGTGCTCCTTAGATGATGGATTGAGTGACTAAATGCAAGATTCAATGTGCAATATGATCAAGAGAGATGGCTAGGTGATAGTAGATGATTGACAATGAAAATTGGCAGCATGTAGTCATGAAATGGCTAAGTGTTGGAGATGCCCTTAAGGAGGGGGTATTTATAGAGGATCTTGAATTCTCTAGAGAATTCAATGGTCAAGATTGATCCAACAAGGTCAAGATGAAGGGCTATGGTGGGTTGAGAACCCACAAGCCCTCACATCTTAACATGTGGAGGGTGAAGTGGCCAAGGGGATATGAGATGGAAATGAGTTATCAAGAAGGTACATGAGGTGGAAAAAGGACATGCACCTTGGGGAGTGAGGAGATTTCCACAAAAAGAGATTTCTTGTCCCCAAGTGGGAGTGAAAGGGACATTTGAGGAATTTTGGAATTCCTCAAAAATCTACATGGGAAAAGGAAAGGTGGTTGGGGATATAAATGTGAAAAAAATTCACATTCCTAGGATGATCTAAAGGGTAAAAGATGGGCTCCAAAAAGGTGAGACTTGGTCACATGTGGAGATTGTGACAAGTCCAAGGTTCTAGAAGCCTTGGAAGGATGGAATGTGAATTAAAAATTCACATATAAAAGAGGAATCTAGGAAGAATAAAAAAATTAAAAATTCCTTGGGGAATGATTAGGTTTAATTAATCAGTAATTAGAGATAAATAAGGATTAAAGCCAACTTGCAAAAGTTGGAGGATGTAACACATCCTAATCAAGGATTAGGCATGTGCACATCCTAATGAAGAGATTAGGAAATGGATTAGGATTAGATGAAAATGACATGTGAGGAATTAAATAAATGTAATATTTATTTAATTTATTTGATGAAAAGAGGATTAAGGAGGGTAAAGTATTTAATTATTAATTAAATACCTTAGGGATTTAGCAAAATTAAGGGTATTAATTAAATAATAGTAATATTACTTAATTAACTCGGATAGGAGGATGTTTAGACAAAAAGTGATAAAATTTGGATAAATTAAGTGTCCAAATTTGGATGTCTACATTTTTCCCCTCTTTGAGATGGTGCTATGAAGTAGCATCATTTCAAATAATATTAAAATATAAAACCTAGAAGAAGATGGTTAGATTGGAAAAGATGCCCCAGTCATTCAAAGAAGTGACTAGGAAGGAAGATGGTGGGGGGTAAAGATGAAAGTTAGGGATGAAGGATACCCCCTCGATAGGACATGCGGGTTCAAGAGAACACGGGTGGGCTCTCGAAATAGATGATGTGATGCAAGGGGAGATGAGGAAAATGATGCAAGGTGATGAGAAGGAGAAGCGATAGGAGATGGATGAAGCACAAATGGATTTGAGGATAAAAGGTGATGTTGCCCCAGTCAAGGTACAAGCCAAAATGGGTTGATGATAGTTGGAGTGTTGTCAATAAGGGAGTGAAGGATCCCGAAACAACACGAGGATAGGGAAGGATACATCCCACTGAGTGGTATTGATGAGGGAAGGATACATCCCAAAACACCACTAAAAGATAGGGAGGAATACCTCCCGATGATGATGATGATGAAAGTGTTGTTGATGAGGGAATGATACATCCCAAAACAACACCAAAGGGATAGGGAAGAATACCTCCCAATGATGATGATGAAAGTGTTGTTTGATGAGGGAATGATACATCCCAAAACAACACCAAAGGGATAGGGAAGGATACTAATGGATGATGATGATGGGTCAAGGCTGGTAACAAGACTGAGGACAAGACCAAGGACTTTATTAGGTGATTTTTACGAGATTGAACAGATGAGGAAAAGATTGATATGTGAGATGGAGAGAAAGATCTTAAGATTTGGTTTGATATCCAAAGATTTGGACTGCAGATGGACGAAAGCTCAGATTAGGGGTTTGGTTAAGCTC
Organism: Sequoia sempervirens; assembly: GCA_007258455.2. Classification (NCBI taxonomy): domain Eukaryota; kingdom Viridiplantae; phylum Streptophyta; class Pinopsida; order Cupressales; family Cupressaceae; genus Sequoia; species Sequoia sempervirens. The sequence goes on from VDFB02058242.1 coordinate 405,220,622, forward strand.
AGATTGGGATAAGATTAAAGATCAGATGAGGATTGGATTGAAGACTAGAATTATTGAAGGATATGATTGGATTGATTCTACACTGATTTCTGGGGTTTAAATGGGCGTACGGTGTTGACAATCAGCTTTTTCCCAATTTGGCAATTTTTAAAAATTGTAAAATTTTGCCATTTTAGGAAACCTCATGGCCGTATGTTTGAGAGTCCCAATTTTTTCCAAGAAATACCCAATATTGAGATAGGATGAATTGCCAACTAACATCCCAAATTCAAGATATGCATTTCGAGTTATGAGTGAACAATTTTCCAAAATGTTGGAAAAAAACACTAAATTGGGATTTTGAGGGTCAAGATGAAAGTTTGAGGCCCCGAAAATGGGCCAAAACGGGGTCCAATGGCTTTCAAAGAAACTTGTTGGTAATCCACTCGTTATCTTGTAACGCATCTACCCGTCAAATTTCAGCTCAAACGGACACCCGAGTCAAAAGTTATGGCCTCCGGAAGTGTCGGGGTAAAAATCAAAAATCAATTTTGAAAATTTCAAGACATGGGTTTTGTTCGTTAAGAAAAATAAGGAACTGGGTCGGCATCGGTTTTTTGAAAAATAGAGTAAAAATGCTAATTTGGGGGGTCAAACGTTGGCGGGGAGGGGCGCGGCCGCCCTACTGCAGCAGGGCGTTGCCGCCCTGCTGGGGGCGGTCCCGCCCCTCTGCGGGGGCGGAGCCGCCCCTCTGTGGGGGCGTTGCCGCCCGCTGCGGGGGCGGAGCCGCCCCACTGCGGCCGGGGCAGAGCCGCCCCAGCAGTGGGTGAAACCAACCCAACGGGGGGCAAGAAAAGAAGAATGCAAGATGTAAGAGAAAGGATGAAGAGATAGGAAAAAAGATGGAGGGATGGGGGATTGTGATAAATGATGAAAGAATGGGGGATAAATGCAAGGTGATGAAATGAAAAATGAAATGCAATCCTAATACAATTTGCCATCTTCGGAGCACTGATTTTTGCTATAGCATAAAACACCAAGTGCCAGGGTATGTGGAACCAAGGCGAATTAGTGTCTAATGCATAACACAACAAACAAGAAGGCTACCCCAACACCCCAAAGTCATAAAGACCTTGGTCGGGCCAGGTATTGAGATAACCACAAGTACAAAAGGATGCCCTAGCATAGCACAAGACCTCGGGGATCTTGGTGGGTACTACGTGGGACAACCAAGAAGACACAATCAAACAAAAAAGAAAGATATGCCCCTATGTTGACCAATCAAAACACACCATAATATGATGGATCATAGCGGCCTTGACAAGTGATAATAGGGAGCTCAAATGATAAACAAAATCCAAAAGTATCAAAATATCACAATCAATTTCAAACGTCATTTTCCATAAGATCCAAGGGATAGATGGAATCGATGAGGTCTATTAGGAAGGATGCATCCTATTAAGACCTATGATGGATGCTAAGCGAAAAGATCAGTGTGATAAAGGATATTCAAAATTGATTAGATTTGTTGGTGCAAGTGGGTCTCGTTTGTTAAGAATTAGCTAGATAAGGGCATAGCTTGATGGCACGACACAAGGAAGACAAGACATGGGACTGACACACTCTAAAGACCTAGGGGCTCGGGGGCCGATCAAAGATTAGCCTTGCCTACGTGAAAGCACAGAGCCCTCGTAGTTCGATGAAAGGTGGATGATTGACCAAGATGGAGACCTTGATGAATGGTAAAGATAGGATGGACAAATGAAGATCGATGATGGAACCCCGGGGGTAAATCAAATGATCGACCTTGCCTACGTGAAAGCGCAGGGGCAACATAGTTCGTCAAGACCAAAGGAAAACAATGGATAAAGGACGATAAGATGAAAGAAGATGGGACTGATATGACAAGATATGATAGACCTGTTGGATTGGATAGGATGATGGCGATCACATAAAGCTCAGGGATGGGATAGTTATCTAAAACATGAAAATGACTTGGGAGGATGATATGATAGATAGATGAGTGATGAAAAGTGATAGGAGATTGCAAAGATGTGCAAGAGAAGCAGGGGGGATGACGATGAGATAAATGGCATTGGGTTACATGGGGGGAGGCCTATAGCCAAAACCAATGACAAGGGATTGTGAGATGGGATGAGGATAAAGATGAAAGAATGGATAGAGATATAGGGATGGGGGATGGGAGGGATTGGTTGGATAGATGGGAACATAAGGGTTGGGAGATGAAATGGATGCTAGGATAGATGGAGATGAAGAAAAGGATGGGGAGATAGAAGGGATGCTATGATGGATGGATAGGGAGATGAAGGGATGTTGTGATAGATGGATAGAGACAGAAGGATTGGGAGATGAGAGGGATGTTAGGATAGATGGATACAAAGATATGAATGGGGAGAAGGAAGGGATACTGTGATAGCTGGAAAGGGACAGAAGGATTGGGCGATGAAAGGGATGCTAGGATAGATGGATACGAAGATATGGATGGGGAGATGGAAGGGATGCTAGGATAGATGGAGATGAAGATATAGATGGGGAGATGGAAGGGATGCTATGGTAGATGGATAGGGAGATGAAGGGATGTTGTGATAGATGATGTCTCCAAAGACTATGTCACAAAGGAAGCAGATGCCCCCACTCTAGATATGTCATATATGAAGAGGCATAAGGGATGGAAGATAAGTGGATGGGACATTAAGGAGATAACTAGATGAGGATAGGATGGGTGACTAAGGAATATGATAGAGCATGGATACCTTGATATCTATCCTACTCTAAATATGCAAAATAACTAAGAAATGTAAATGAAAAAATACCAAGGACACCTCAAGATAAGCCAAAAGAGTGATACAATGAAAATGAACGTGAATAAAATGAAACACAAACAATTTTACCTCCCTTGCTGTTGGTATCTCTTTGATTGGCCCTTGCTTGGAATGCTTTGTGTGCTCCTTAGATGATGGATTGAGTGACTAAATACAAGATTCAATGTGCAATATGATCAAGAGAGATGGCTAGGTGATAGTAGATGATTGACAATGAAAATTGGCAGCATGTAGTCATGAAATGGCTAAGTGTTGGAAATGCCCTTAAGGAAGGGGTATTTATAGAGGATCTTGAATTCTCTAGAGAATTCAATGGTCAAGATTCACCCTCCACATGTCAAGATGTGAGGGCTTGTGGGTTCTCAACACCGGCCCGCCCTTGACATTTGTGAAATCTTGACCATTGAATTCTCTAGAGAGTCAAGAATCTCTCCAATACCCCATCATGAGCTATTGATCATACTTTTAATTTCATTGTTCACTCAATCCTCAGCAAGTACACACAAAATCATTCAAACGAGGCAATCAGAAACCGACAGGAGGGTAAAAGTGTTGTGTTCATTGTCCGTTCATCCTCTTTGCTTATCTTGAGGTGTCCTTAATGCCTCATTACATCTGGTTTGTTAAGTGGGATAGATATCAAGGTATACGACTATTGGAAGGTATACCAATGGGTGTCCAAAGCATGCATGAATGGGTGCCCTATTTTTTGATCAAGATCACAAGAATGGAGGGGAATAGGAGAGAAATGAGATCTGATGGTAGGATGTGGAAGATAGGTGGGATGGGGGGTTTATGAAGGGCCGGATAAGGAAGGCGGGTGCATAGCTGGAAGCATAGCGGATGGAGGGAGCATATGTCAGGAAGTTGCCCTCCAAGCTGGGATGGGGATTCATCATGGCCTTTTTGCGAGTTTTCATCATGGGACTTATCCAAGGTGCTTGTTTGTCAAGTTTTCACCATTGAACAATTATTTCTCTTTACTATTTTTTTTTTTTTGGTGGATTTTTGGACTTTTTTGGATTTCTGTGGATTTTTGGACTTTTTGGAATTTTTGGATAGTAGGGGGATGAAAATGGATAAGGATAGGGATGTGGATAAGGGAATTTAGAAGATACATGATATGGATATGGATGGAGGACTCAAACATCAAGTTCTATACTAGGTAATAAGAGCCCATGTTCAAACCGACTATTGGATGTTGGTACAACCTTATGAGAATAAATGGATTATGCAAGAGGATGAATTAGGGGGATTTGAGAGGGGAGATACATGGGATAATGGATGGGATGTTGCGAAGGGTATGGATGGAATGATGGGGTGGATATGTGATGGGGAGATGCGTTCAGGACCAACATTGGCACATGTGGTGCTGGATGTGAAAAGATAAGAGGATTAAGGGATGGAGAATGTGGGGATAATGGAGGAGATGGAATGGTGAATTTTGGGACATAGGGACCCAAAACAGATGTAGGAGATGAAAGGGGTGTATGATTAGCTTGTGGATTAGCGACTTTGGATGTTCTTACTGATTTTTCATATGATGGCATTGCATCTTTTTTCTTTGGGATCCACATGGTTTTGATCTTTGCTTTGGTGGGCCTTTGTGGCCTACAGATTTTATTTAGATTTAGACTTTTCTTCTCTTCACCACGTCTTTTGGAGGGGACGTGAAGAGTCTTAGATTCATGTGGATGTTTGGATTTAGGCAATTTTTTCTTTAACAACCAAAGTGCTTTTAGTAGCAATGGGATGGGTGTGAGGAGATGGATGATGTGGAGTGATGGAGGTAGGAGTATGGGGATTATGTGTAGATGGAGGATGTTTAGGTAAGTGCCCTTGTTGATCGACTATGGGTATGTGAGAGGGATGTTTATGATGGATGAGATGGATAGGTGTTGGATGGATGAAAGGATGAATAGGACGAGATGGAGGAGGTGATTTTGGGATATAGGGCCCAAAATAGAGCGTAGGAACTGGAGGAAACATGGAGCACGGTAGATGGAGGAAGGAGATGGTAGATGGAGGATATAAGGACCCAAAATGGATGGAAGCAGAGATGAAGGAGGAATATGGGCTGATGGTTTTGGTGATCTGATAGAGGAGGAGGGATGGCAACATATGATTTGGTGGAGTGATGGAAGAGCCTGTTTATTTTGGAAAAGGCTTGTTGAGGATGTCTAGAGGTTGTACCAACATTTTTGGATTGTGAGTCATGAGTAGTACATCCAAGACCTTGGGATACAAATGTTCTTTAGCTTGGATGGGCTCTATAATACCTTGCTCATGAAGGCCTAAACCTTTTCCTTGATAGTTCATTCTCTTGAGCATTCGATCTAGGACATGATTTTTGTTATTCTGGAAGAATGATGCAAGTTCATTATTAGGTGGAAGAGGAGGGTTGGTGTATATGCTTTGTTTTTCTTCTATGAGGAGACCACCATGGAGGAATGTGAGAGGACCAAGGGGATATGCAAGCGGTGTGGGGATAGTATTTTTAGGCGATGATGGGGGATCATGAGAAGGAGATGATGGGATAGCAACATCAAGAGAGGGAGTAGGGGTCATGATAGGATCTGGATTTGTGGTAGTAGGCTCATGCGATGGAGCTAGAGATGGAGCAGTGGACGCTTGAATGACAAGGGGATCATGGGATGGAATGGATGGGGGACTGTGATCTTGAGGTGGACTAGATGGGATGGTAGGATCTTGATCTGGAGAAGGGGATATGTCGGCATGCTTTGGATTAGACTCTTGGCATGATTCATCATGTGCGGGAGGCATGATAATGGAGTCTTGTTGGGACTCTTCAAGTGGGGAAGATGGAGGGATGGAAGATTCATGAGGTTCATTGGAATGGGTGCTACTAGGAGTGGGAGGAGTGGATTGGATTTGGGTGGATCTAGGAGTAGAGGGAGTGGATTGGAATTGGGTGTCTTCGATGGATTCGGTGGTTCTTGGAGTAGGAGATGGGGGTTTAATGGATTTAGTGGGTTCAATGGTTTCAATGGTTTGAGCATTACTAGGGGTGGTAACATCAATAATAGGTGTGGTATGGAGAAGGGTCTCATCACTAGTGACCGTGGATGATGGATCTAGATGGCATGGTTCCATGACTTCAAGATGTGGAGTTGGGGATGGCTTCTTTGTAATGAGTCCTTGGAGAACTTCTGAAATGAGAGACTTGCATATGGTTGGCTTGGCTAGGGTGGTAGAAATGGATGAGGGATTATGGATTGGTGGACTAGGGTTAGATGGAAGAATGGGATTGAATGTAGGACTATGAGTAGATGGGGGATTAGGATTGGATGGAGGACTAGGAGTAGATGGATGAATGGGATTGGATGCAGGACTAGGAGTAGATGGAGGACTATGATGGGATAGATGAATGGGATTGGATGGAGGGTTAAGATAAGGATATTGGAGTGGTGAATTAAGATAGGGGGACATGGATTGTGGATTAGGACAAGAGGATATAGGTGGTGTAGTGGGACAAGAGGATGTGGGGGATGGATTATAGTAAGGGTATTGGCATGGTGGATTAGGATTAGGATATGTGGATGTAGGATTAAGGTAAAAGGGTGTGGATGTAGGATTAGTATGGGAAGATTGGGAAAGAGGATTACGATAGGGGGACATGGATGGGGAATTGTAATAAGAGTATTGGGATGGAAAATTAGGATAAGAGGATGTAGATGTTGTATAAGAGGATGATGTAGATGAAGGACATGACAAATATGGGGATGAAGAAGATACTGGATATCCATTGTCAAATGTGGCATAAGGAGCATGATTAGGCATGGATGAAGACATAACGAGATAACTGGAAGGGGTGATTAGATTGTGGAAAGTGGGTGGAGAAAGCTTACTAGTGACGATAGCATCAAGGGGATCTATGTCATATTCTTCTTGATCGACAAGACTTTCATTATCATCTTCCACGTAATTAGGGTTTCCCTTGACTATTATTGATGGAGGATGAGGATTCATGATGGTGAAAGGATAAAAAGGACGCATAAAATATTTTGGATGGGAACGGATTAAAGCTCAAATCGGGATTTTGGTCAAGCTTAGATCAGGATTGGACAAAAGCTCAGATTAGGATGATTGGATGGGATTGCTTTTGATTTTGATGGGATTCGGTAGACAGATGATTGGATCTGGTAGATGATTTGATGAATTTGATTAAAGTACTAGATCAGTTTGATTGGGTAGGATCAAATGATTAGATGATGTTGATTGGATAATTGTGACTAGATGAAGATGATTATATGTATCTGATTAGAGGAATGGATTGATTTGATTAGATAGGAAGAAACAAAAGGTACCACTAGATAGAGCTCAAAAAATTGAGCAATTTTGGTTTTTGAACGGAGTTGATTCGACATACGGTTTGTAAATGATGGCCCCGGGAAGTTAGAGGCGTGTCCACCCCGCGATGCGGGGCGTAGCCGCCCCAGGATGGTCAAATTCTTGATAGGAGGAAATGGAAGGTACCACTGGATAGAGCTTGAAAAACTAAGCAACTTTGGTTTTTGGACAAAGTTGATTCGATGCACAGTTTGTAAATGACAGCTCCGGGAAGTTAAAAGGGCGTAGTCAGCATTCTACAGCAAATCAGGGGCGTAGTCAGCTTTCTGCAACAAAAGTAGGGGCATAGACAGCAAAATCAGGGGCGTAGGTAGCTTTCTGCAGTAAATCAGGGGCGCTACCAACAAAATCAGGGGCGTTGACAGCTTTCTGCAGTAAATCAGGGGCGCTGCCGCCTTTCTGCAGTAAAATCAGGGGCGTTGCCGCCTTTCTGCAGTAAGGCAGAAGGCGCTACCGCCTTTCTGCAATAAGGCAGAAGGCGCTACCGCCTTTCTGCAATAAGGAAAAGTTTGGTTTTGATGGCAATGGCTATGGAAAGGATGCAAAATGATAAAGTAAGGCCAAAGTATAAAATATCTGACAGATTTTTTTGCAAGAAAACACTTCAAGCAAGCACAATCCTATGATTAATATTAAGGGTATGGTAAGGCAAAGTCTTAATCTAGGATGCACAAGGCTTCTAGGGATTCCTCGATATACTCTCGGTACGTGAGGCACAACCGTGAACACCAGTCCATCACAAGCGTGAGTCGGGAACCCCAGCGAGATCTTGAAAGGCTCGGACCAACTCTTCCGCGTCTATCTAGGTATCACCTAGGCTTCTACGCCAATTCTGACGCTGGATTGGGGTTTTCTTTCATTCTCCCCTTTATATACCAGATGAATGCGTGTGGTTGGAATCGTCCTTGGGGTGATGAAATCTCAAAGCGGGTCCCACTAAAAGAAGACACTAACCATTTCCAACTACTCCCCAGGCTCACACGAAGTGCAAAGGAAAGCGAAAACGAATTAATGCCCCCTTGGATAACACAAGAACATACAATCACAGCAAGCAATAAAGTTTAATCCCCCTAATTAGACTATGTTCGAGAACAGGAAAGATAATTTTTCAAAAATCTGATCAAATGGATGGTCCTGCAAGCAAATGTTAGCTGTCTTCTTCTTCGCTCTTGATCAATAACGCCCTAATACGCTACAAAACGTTAGTGAAAAATAACAATATTCTTGCCAAAACAATGTTAGAGAGTTATCACGTGAAAACATCAAAAAACTAGAGCAAAAACGAAGCCAAAATGCCTATTTTACCTTCCAAACTGTGTTGTTTTGGGGCGCTGCCGCCTTTCTGCGAGGGCGCTGCCACCTTTCTGAAACAAACTTTGTTAGATTTAAAAAAAATGAAAAGTTGTGCCCCTCCCACTGCAAAAAAAAGTGTTAGTAAAACCTTCTAAATATATCCCTAATTGCAGCAAACGTGTTAGAAAGAATAAAACTTTCAGGTGGCCAAGAAGGTGCTGTCGCCTTTCTGCGAGGGCGCTACCGCTTTTCTACGGGGGCGCTGCCGCCTTTCTGAAACAAACTTTGTTAGATTTAAAAAAATGGAAATTGTGCCCTTCCCACTGCAAAAAAAAAAGTGTTAGTAAAACCTTCTAAATATATCCCTAATTGTAGCAAACGTGTTAGAAAGAATAAAACTTTCAGGTGGCCAAGAGGGCACTGCCGCCTTTCTGCGAGGGTGCTGCCGCCTTTCTGCGGGGGCGCTGCCGCCTTTCTGCGGTAAAGCAGAGGGCGCTGTCGCCTTTCTGCGAGCTTTTTCCTGCAAAATTATTAATCAAAAGAGACGTTAAATGCAAGACCCGTATGTGGGTCCCACCGGGCGTGCCAGAAATATATACTTTGATATCTATCCTACTCTAAATGTGCAAAATAACTAAGAAATGTAAATGACAAAATACCAAGGACACCTCAAGATAAGCCAAAAGAGTGATACAACGAAAATGAACGTGAATAAAATGAAACACAAACAATTTTACCTCCCTTGCTGTTGGTATCTCTTTGATTGGCCCTTTCTTGGAATGATCTGTGTGCTCCTTAGATGATGGATTGAGTGACTAAATTCAAGATTCAATGTGCAATATGATCAAGAGAGATGGCTAGGTGATAGTAGATGATTGACAATGAAAATTGGCAGCATGTAGTCATGAAATGGCTAAGTGTTGGAAATGCCCTTAAGGAGGGGGTATTTATAGAGGATCTTGAATTCTCTAGAGAATTCAATGGTCAAGATTGATCCAACAAGGTCAAGATGAAGGGTTATGGTGGATTGAGAACCCACAAGCCCTCACATATTGACATGTGGAGGGTGAAGTGGCCAAGGGGATATGAGATGGAAATGAGTTGTCAAGAAAGTACATGAGGTGGAAAAAGGACATGCACCTTGGGGAGTGAGGAAATTTCCACAAAAAGGGATTTCTTGTCCCCAAGTGGGAGTGAAAGGGACTTTTGAGGAATTTTGGAATTCCTCAAAAATCTACATGGGAAAAGGAAAGGTGGTTGGGGATATAAATGTGAATTAAAAATTCACAATCCTAGGATGATCTAAAGGGTAAAAGATGGGCTCTAAAAAGGTGAGACTTGGTCACATGTGAAGATTGTGACAAGTCCAAGGTTCTAGAAGCCTTGGAAGGATGGAATGTGAATTAAAAATTCACATATAAAAGAGGGGAATCTAGGAAGAATAAAAAAGAATTAAAAATTCCTTGGGGAATGATTAGGTTTAATTAATCAGTAATTAGAAGATAAATGGGGATTAGAAGCCAACTTGCAAAAGTTGGAGGATGTGACACATCCTAATCAAGGATTAGGCATGTGCACATCCCTAATGAAGAGATTAGGAAATGGATTAGGATTAGATAAAAATGACATGTGAGGAATTAAATAAATGTAATATTTATTTAATTTATTTGATGAAAAGAGGATTAAGGAGAGTAAGGTATTTAATTATTAATTAAATACCTTAAGGATTTGGCAAAATTAAGGATATTAATTAAATAATAGTAATATTACTTAATTAACTCGGATAGGAGGACATTTAGACGAAAAGTGATAAATTTGGATAAATTAAGTGTCCAAATTTGGATGTCTACACTAACATTGGTTGCTCTTTCACCTTTTTCTTCAACAATTCAAAACTTCTTTTTGCTCTGGATGTCCACTTAAGTCCTTCATATCTCCTCTCATTGCTTCAGTCATAGGTGTACAAATGCTACTAAAGCTTCTGATAGAAACTAGCCAATCCATGGAATGATCGTACTTCTCCAATGTTCACTTGTGTAGGCCAATCAACAATTGCTCTAACCTTTTCAGGGTCCATCTTCAATCCTTTAGCTAAAATGATAAAACCCAAGTACACCAACTTTGTCTTCATGAAACTACACTTCTTGGCATTAATCAACAACTTCTCTTCTCTCAATCTCTGCAATACTTGTCTGATGTGCCACAAATTTTCTTCTTTAGTCTTATTGAAAATTAGAATATCATCCAAGTAAACAATTGAAACTTACTCAAGAATTTCTTCAGTACCTCATTCATCAACCTCATGAAAGTGCTAGATGCATTGGTCAATCCAAAAGGCATTACTAACCACTTATACAATCCTTCTTTTTTTTTAAATACATTCTTCCATTCATCTTCTTCTCTGATTTTGATTTGATGGTATCCACTCTTTAGGTCAATCTTTGTGAAATACTTTGCTCCACTCAAACATTCCATAATACCATCCATCCTTAGCAAAGGAAATCTATACTTGGCAATGATCATATTGATTGCTCTTGAATTTGTACACATTCTCCACTCTCCATCTTTCTTTGGTGCAAGCACAATAGGTACCACACATGGGATTAAACTTTCTCTAATCAATCCTTTCTTCAACAACTCATGTATCTACTGGTTCAATTCTACATTCTATGTCAGTGTCATCCTATGTGCTCCCTTGGTTGTCAAACTTGTTCTCGGTATTATATCTATATGATGACTGATACTCTGAATTGGGGGAATTCCATCTAGTACATTCTCTGATATGATATCTTCATACTTTGTCAACAATTCTATTACTTCTTCATTCTTTGTGGTAGGGCTCTCTAGCTCTGGATTACCACCCTTCTTTGGAATCAATGCAAAACACATATTCTCATGCGTCAATCTATCTAAAAATTTCCTTCCATCTACTAAACATAGTGTGGTAGTGCTACAAACTTCACTTTTGTCCTCTTCCTCCAAAGGTATCAACTTAATTCTCTTGCCATTCAAAATTTGGTGTAGTTTTTTTTCCTAGTGGGTTAATTTATTTTCCCTTAGTCCTAGGTTTTTCCTACACTTTATTAAGTTTTCCTAGGATAATAAAGTGATTTTATTACTAGGATATAAGTGTGTGGTGTCCCCTTCCTTAAACGGTGGAACCACTTTTCACTTTTGGTGGCATCCTCCACTTTTTGTGGTTGATTCTTATTGGTTGGATTAACCACCTACCTCCTCTCCTATGTTCTATATAAACTCACTACCTAGCTTGTATTTGCATACTCTTGCAATACTCTTGCATCCATTTATTCTCTTGCATTGTTGCATACTTTGGCATACAAGCACCTTAATGCATGCAGTCATTATTCATGCTTATTTGCATTATGTCTTTTCAGCTTGGAAGCTCTTAATGCAATTTTGTCACATCGACATTGCATAATCTCTTGGAGTTCTGGTTTGCATTCTTATGTTTTCTAGTTTATGTAACTTTGATTTTTTCTTAAAAATTTCCTTGGGTTATTCAATCTATTTCAAATTTCTAGCATCAAAGTCATAGTATAGGTATTCCTTCTTCAGTCATGAATTCATTTCTTATCATATTTTCATGGTCTTCCTAACAGTAAATGACATGTGTCCATAATCATAATATCACATAATACTTCATCCTTATATGATCCTATATGAAATTTCACTAAACATTGCTCATTCACCAATATCTTATGATCATATTGAATCCATGCTATCCTATAGGGATTTGGATTTTTTAATCTTTTCAAATTCAACTTGGTTACCACCTCTTACAAAACTAGATTATCAGTGCTACCATTATCAATGATAACTTTACGTACCTTTCCTTCAGACTTACATCTTGTTTTGAACATACTATTCCTTTTTGGTGGTTCCTCAATCACTTCTTCATGCATCAAATCTCTTCTCATCACTAATGATTCACCTTTCCCAGGTTTCCCAACTGAATTAGGGGATTAAATAGGTTCCTCATCTACATAAGCTTCTCTTCTGGTATGCTCAATCTTCTCTTTGGTATTTCCTTGATGGCATTCAAATGCTTTATGTCCTTCACCTCCACACTTGAAACAGGTTCCTTTGAATGGTCTCCTCTCAAATATTCCTTCATCCCTCCAATATCCATCATTGTGGTATGAATTATCACCTCCTTTATCACTACGGTAGAATTTTTTGTCTTCTCTTCCTCTGCGATATGAATTATTGTCTTTCTCTTCGCTCTGGTAGGGCTTTACATCTTTGTTATGCTCTACATAGGGTCTTCTTTCTCCTGGTTGTGATCCGCTCCCTTGGAATCTTCCTCTTACTCTTATTTTCCTTTGTTCAAACTTCTTGTTCAACTTATCCCCCACTTTCAATGCAAATGCTAAGCACTAGTATGTAGATTCATTAAATGCATTAATTAATCATCCTAAGAATCAAGCAATAATTCATTCTAGAGAGAAATAAATAGTGATATATTTTATTTGTTATTTTTCATCTTTTTCATTTTTTTGTGGTTGATAGAGGATAGTTGGCCTCTTGTGACTAATCAACAACCCTTTAGGTTTTTTTGAATGTTGTAAAGTCCCTAAATATTCAAAAAGAGTAGATCAAGAATTTTTCCATCAAGGAAAATTGTAGAACATGACTCCGTTAGTTATGAGGACAAGTATAGACTCAATATAGGTCTCTACCTACAATTTCATCCAAAATCTAGGAATTGTTAGAGTAAATAGGTAATCATCTAATCATTAATTAATCATTAATTAATTATTAGGCCCCTTTTACTTTATTCACTTAAGCTAAACTTAGGAGTTCTTTTTATATTATTAGATTGAGTTATATTTAGGTTATGTTGTCTCATAGCATAGGATGAGGAAACTTGTCATGATCTAACTTAATCTTCACCTAGTGTTTGATCTACGATTTATTTTTTTACATTTTCATAAGTATTTATTATTCATTGTAATCATTCATTCAAGTTATTTCATCAATACAATTCTCATATTGTTCAACAAATCTATCTTTCTTTTTCTCTCTATTGTAACATGTAATTGCTTGCAAGCGATTTTTGGGAGTTGTGGGATTCACCATCAACTCCAACATGGTATCAGAGCACTAGGTCGACAAATTATTGTCCAAATTTTCAAAGATCCGATATTAAGAGAAAATTTGGTTCATCCTATAGCAAAAACAACCATCACCTTTGAGTCCAAAATGATCAAAAACCCTAACATCACCTATCCAAATGCAAAAGTTAGAGCAGTTGAAAGAATTAGGGGCTAGGGAATCTCATCTAGCAATTTGTATGGTCATAAGAACCCTAACTGTCATTAATACTACTTATAGATCTAGTATGATTTTTGGGTTATGATAGATTGAGCTATATTTTTCTAAAGCTTTTTATAGAATTTATTAAATCAAAAAATTAAAAGTAGACATGCTAGGGTATAAATCGTACCCTACGTATTGCAACAAGGTGTACTATAGGCAACTATATCCACCATAGGTGGCTATCCATGTCGATCAACTCCCTTTGACATAAATCTAGTGGTGATGATGAAGAATATTTGAGGTCCTAAATAGAATATACCATGGTGTGGTAGAATATTCCATTGATTTTGAATATTTCATCAACCTTTGTGCCCCACGAAGAATATTTCAATCCTCACTCTACATATTCTAATGACTTATAGAAGCTGACATTTTTTACCAATCCTAAAGAATATTTTAGTGACCTGAGAATATTTTGGAGATGGAATTTGATGACATCATCATTGCGATATGTGATATTAGCAGTGTACCCCTAGCAGGTCATGCCTCCAAGCCCTAATTTTCTATAAGGGAGTTTTCCTTTCCTTTTTGGCATAACTTGGACATACGGTGTCACTTTTTTGCAAATAAGATATCATCGAAAATTTGGTTCCACATACTTTCTAGTGGTGCAGGTATCATCATCATATTTTGTTATTGGTACAATTTATCTTGTTGAATCAAACCATCAGTTTTTACTTTTGTGCTGATAAATTTTCACTTGTATCTTCAATTTTTGTAATTCTTGCAACACTGGAATAGTATTTCAGAGATCTTCAAGTATATTCATGCATTTTTTCTAGAATCTACCCCAATTATATTTTATTTTTATTTTTTATTTCACATTCAAGTCAATTACTTGGACATATTGGTACTTGGGAATGTTTTTTTTGAATGAGATGACTTTATTTGATCTGCTTTGCATGCATTGAGATTAGTTGGTCTCTTATTTAATAATTTGAGGAGGTATCATGGACTTTTTGTTCATCCTTATGTGGTCATCCTAGATGAGAATAATTATGGGTCTTGGTAAAATGGTATCCTTACAAATATTAGGTGGCTTAATCTTTTTCCTTATCTATGTAGACTCATACTTGAACAAGACACACCAAGGAGTAGATCAACTTGTGGTAATATTGTTTACCATGTCGTAGGTTTGATTTGTTCTAGTGTTAATCCTAACATTATGTGTTGTATCATACATTGACTGTCCCCACACACTTTGGAATAGACTTTAGGAGATCCATGGAGACCCTCATATCTCTCCATTGTTGAGGATCTTGTTGTAGATTTTCTCATTCCCCTTGATGATGCATATTTTATACCCTTTAATGATGATACTTTAGAGAAGCTTGAGTATATCACAAATATTGCATATTTTGATGGTTTAGAGGCTTTTCTCCTTATTCCTATTGATCATATTAACACTGAATCCCCTTCTTATGATGTTCTTGATCTCCTTCCAGTCCCTATTGATTTAGTGTAGTAGGAAATTCGTCCTCTTCTAGAAACAACGACTATAAGATTTGATGAAAAACAAATCTATTAAGCCCAAGAAACCTACATGCAAAAACCTGTCACAAGGAAGAAATATGTAGGAAACAAAACAAGGGTTTTGCTCTGACAATGTGAAGAGTTTATTATCAGAGAAAAAATGAATCAAGAAGTGAATACAATACAAGAGGTCAATCCTTATAAAGGAGATCAACACCGAAAGGAAAACCTAACCCTAAGGTGAGTGCATTTAATAATTAATATTAATTATTAAATGACTAATATATGTGCATAAAGTGAAATCTTAAGAGGAGAGTAAAGTTAATTAATTGCTTTACTCTAACACCCCCCCTTAAGATGAGCTACAATGCAGCTACAAACAATGCAGAAGAAAGCAAAGGAACTACAATGCAACAGAGGGTCCCGGCAACATGGCCTGATCAGGTACCCGAATACAACAAAATCTCTATAAAGCGGAGTAAAGGAGAAAACCAGTGGGAAAAACTCCTCTCAAAAGAGATAAAGAAACATGCTAAAAAAAAACATGAAGGAAGGCCTCAATGAGACCCCCCAAGGACAACTTCCTTCACCCCAAGCATGGAGCGCAACTGAAGATAGCACAGAGATGCCAAAGGTTTAGTGAAGATGTCTGCAACCTGCTCCTCTGTAGGAATGTACTCCAAGATGAGAGAACCATCCTGAATCAACTGCTTGATGAAGTGCATGTGGATTTCAATGCGCTTTGTCCGCTGATGTTCCACTGGGTTGCGAGAAATGTGAATGGCACTCTGATTGTCACACCAAAGAATAGTGGGACTATCTGGAGGAAACCCAAACTCTGTCATCAACTGTCGAAGCCATAAAACCTCCTGATTGGCTAACACTGTTGCATGGTACTCATCCTCTATAGATGATAATGAAATAGCAGACTGCTTCTTGCAAGACCATGTGATAGGACCAGAACCAAGGCAAAAAACAAAGCCAGAAGTAGACTTCCGATCGTTGACATCACCAGCCCAATCGGAGTTAATGAAGCCAATGATGTGAGGGGATCCTAAAGTGTAGTGAATGCCATAATGAGTGGTGCCCTTAATGTACCTCAAAATACTTTTGGCTGCTTGCCAATGGCTCTCATGAGGATCATGGGAAAACTGAGAGACAAGGCCAACCGCAAAGGAAATATCAGGACGAGAATGTGTCAGGTACAACAAACTGCCAACCAACTGCCTGTATAAAGTGGGATCTACTGAAGGAGTAGAGCAAGTGGAAGACAAAACAACACCTGACTGAAATGGAGTGGGGGCAGACTTGCAATCAAGCATGCCAAAATGCTAAAGCATATCAAGAGCATACTTCTCTTGAAATATGGAAATCCCATCTAAAGACTAAATAACCTGAAGACCTAGAAAGAAGTGCAGGAGACCAAGATTTGTCATCTCAAACTGCTCGATCAAAGCTCTCTAAACACTCTGAATCATGGAGGATGAGCTACCTGTAAGGATGAGATCATCTACATATAGCACAAGAATCAAAAGATCACCCTCCTGATGCTAAATATACACTGTGTGATCAGAATGACAGCGTGTGAAGTGAGAGGAAAGCAAGAAAGAGTCCATCTTCTCATACCAAGCCTGAGGGGCTTGTTTGAGACCATACAATGAACGCCGAAGTCTGCAAACCAAAGAAGTGTCCTGCACAAATCCCTGAGGCTGCTCCATATAGATCTCCTCATGTAGGTCTCCATGTAAGAAGGCACTCTTCACATCCATTTGAAACACTGTCCATCCTTGTGAAGCTGCAAGTGAAAGTACAAGGCGTATAAAGTTCATCTTGGCGATAGGAGCAAAGGTATCAAAGTAGTCAATACCCTCTACCTAAGAAAACCCCTTCGCAACAATGTGTGCCTTATACTTATCAATAGAACCATTTGTAGCATACTTGGTATGGTACACCCACTTGCACCAAACCAACTTTCTTCCCTTAGGAAGAGGACAAAGATCCCAAGTATGATTCTTCATCAAAGAAGAATACTCCTCATCCATGGCCCTATCCCACTCAAGGTGACCTATCGCCTCTGAAAACTTTTGAGGATCATCTGAAATGGCATGACTCAAAAGACTAGAACCAAATGTCTGAGCACAAGTACGCCGAGTATCGGAAGGATCACCTGCCAAAGAACCAGCTGCATCAATAGTGACACGGGCCCACCTAGGCAAAGACGGAGCAACTGGTGGTGGTGGAGATGGTGGATCATCATCTACATCATCCTCAAGAGATAAGTAATCCCCAAGAGATGAAGAGGGAGGAATAGGCAATGAGGGAGAAGCTAGTGATGGAGAATCCATATGAGGATAGCGCTCATCAAACTGGACATCCCGCCGAAACAAGACCTCTCTGGAATCAGGATCAAACAACCTGTACGCCTTAACATCCTCACAGTAGCCAACAAATATGAGTGGTCGGCTCTTCCTCTCCATGGCTTTTCGCTGAGCATCAGAAATAAATGCCCAAGCCTCACTACCAAAAACTCGGAATGTAGAAACATCAGGCTTGACATGGGTCCAAGCCTCCTCAGGAGTCATATGTCGCAATGCCTTATGAGGCATCCGATTCTGAATATAATTGGCACAATTGACTGCCTCAGCCCAAAATGAAGAACTCATAGCTCGAGACTGTATCATACAATTTTCCATCTCCCATAAGGTTATGTTCTTTCTCTCAGTGACACCATTCTGCTGATGGGTGTAAGGGACTATAAACTGATGTTGTAAACCATGCTTAGTGCAAAAATTTGTAAAAGCCTGATTAACATATTCCCCCCCATTATCTGTGTGTATCCTCCTGATAGAAAATCCAGATTGCTTCTCCACAAATGTCTTAAAAGTCTTGAATGAGTCAAAGACATCAGACTTGTACTTAAGAAAGTACACCCATGTACGTCTAGAGAAGTCATCAATAAAAGTGAGCACATAGCGGGCCCCTGAAAAGGAAGGAGTTGGAAAGGACATAAGATCACTATGTACCAACTCTAGGGCTGCCCTAGCACAAGTGGCTCGACCCTTAGGAAAAGGATCTCGATGATGTTTGCCAAGGACACAACCATGACATACACCATCAGTACAAGAAATCTGTGGAAGCCCAATCACAAGTGCCTGTGTACTCATCTGCTATAGATATTTGTAATTGACATGGCCAAAATGCTCATGCCAAAGCCTGCTCACTGAATCTGCATGTGCTATAAGAGAAGAACCAATAGTTTCTGAACTCTCAAAGCCATCAAATCTATATAAGTGAGATGCAGAATCCACACTCCCAGTAGCCACAACCAAGTCAGGATCATGAAGGTCTCGAATAACCACATTATGTGGTGAGAACTCAACTGTCTTACCAGAGCCAAAGTGGCAAATATGATAAATGAATAGAAGGTTTGTCAAAATGTCAGGAACCAGAAGCACATCCTGTAGACAACCACCATCCAATGAAACAGTACCTGAACCCTGAACTAAAAGTTGTGCTAAGTCACCAACTGCAATATGTCTAGTGCTTGTAGGGGCAAGAGCGGTGACCAAATCCTTTGTGTGTGTCATATGGTGAGAGGCACCAAAATCTAGAATCCAAGTGGATTCTGAGGACAATGCTCGTGCAAAAAGAGCATGACCTTTCCCTGTGGGTTGTGAAGGAGGCTGAGGTGCACTAATATTATGTTGTCGCATGGCTTCCTCCAAAGCCTCTAAACATTTCCAACATCTGGAAACTGGATGTCCTTCCTTGCCACAAAAACTACAAGGATCACCGGATTTCTTCTTATTCTTGGAGGAAGACTCACTAGACTTCGAAGATTTGTCCTATTTAGAATTGGATTGTGGTTTTGAATCAGACTTAGGTGGTGGCTTGGAGGGATTCTCACTAGCCCCTGAATCTTTCTTAGGCTTCGGTTTTTGCTTATGTTTTCCTTTGGAGGACTGGGCTACCAATGGTTGGTTCTGTGAACCTGAAATTGAATCCAGCTGCTTGAGCTTTGCTTGCTCACAAGTCAGACGATCACAAAAGACCTCAAAAGAAGGCATGACATGTCGAGCACCCAAGGCATCCATGGTGGAATAGAAGGTCGAAGAGAAGATCTGAAATGGACCCCGAAGCTTGAAGAGGATCAGGAAAATGCACTCTATATCAGTCTTAGTCTTACCACAACCCTGCAAGATAGATCTTTGCTATTTGAACTTCATCAGAAAGTCCTCAATAGAGGGAAACGAATCAGGTACCAAGGAAGTTAACTCTGCCTCAAGCTACAAAGCTCTGAACTCATTGACAGTACCAAAAAGTCCATCAAAATTGGTCCAAATGGCTCGAGAAGTGAGACAACCCTCAAGATGAAATAGGAGACTGTCAGAAATGTGTAAATCCATCAATCCCATAGCCTGATCCATATTGTTCCTATGCTGCATAACCTCAAAGGCGCGAGTCAACTGAGGCTGAACCTCATTCAAATAGGACCATAACCCTCGAGACTGGAGAAGAGTCATCATGCAACCCTTCCAAGTGTGATAATTATGCTGTGTGAGAGATTCAATAGATCTATCGGCCATCCTATGAACTGTGCCTCAACTACTCTGAATTTTTATTATTATTATTTAGTGGGCTTTCAAAACTAGATAGAAGATGCAGAAGGGGTTTGTTTGTTTTGTTTTGGTGTTTATAGATTCTGGTTTTCTAATGTAAATGATAGAAAGCAAGAAAAAACACCCCCCCACAATGCAAAAATCCAATCCCCAGTACAAACTAAAAGCCAGAAAATAATAGAAAGCAGTAGATGATTGAAACAAATCTCTGTGTACCTAAAGAATTTACTGATGAAATAGACTGCAGATCTGGATAGCAATCGCAGGTAAAAAAACTTTCAAGTCAAAGTACGGCATCCACAGGGGTTTGAAGTTTTGCCTTTTCAGATCTGCCAATGCAGACATCGGCTCATGCACAACGTTTAGAGGAATAAGGTGCAAGACTGGTAAACGATACCAAGAAGGACACCACTATGAACAACACATAGGACACCCAAAAAAATGCCAGATCTGATGCATGCACTTGTAAAAATTGGTAAAATAGAGGACACCCAAAAAAAAGCCAGATCTGATGCATGCACTTGTAAAAAATGCTAAAAAAATTTTGATAAACAAAAAATATCGTTGGGTAAGGAATACCATATCTGAAAACTACACCTAGAACCTCTCAAATTAGCTGAAGAATCCCAAAAAAAAATTGTCAAACCCTTGCTCCCTTTTTTCTTCAAACATGAACAAGCTATAGTAGATCGAGCTTTGATACGATGTAAGATTTGATGAAAAACAAATCTATTAAGCCCAAGAAACCTGCATGCAAAAACCTGTCACAAGGAAGAAATCTGTAGAAAACAAAACAAGGGTTTTGTTCTGACAATGTGAAGAGTTAATTATCAGAGAAAAAATGAATCAAGAAGTGAATACAATACAAGAGATCAATCCTTATAAAGGAGATCAACATTGAAAGGAAAACCTAACCCTAAGGTGAGTGCATTTAATAATTAATATTAATTATTAAATGACTAATATATGTGCATAAAGTGAAATCTTAAGAGGAGAGTACAGATAATTAATTGCTTTACTCTAACAATGACTTTGATACATATCTTGCAAAAATATAATCCTTATTTATGGAGTCTTAGATTGCAAATTTGAAGGATTATTTTGAGGATATTCATCTCCTCTTTCATGATAGTCACATCATTGTTGTAGGGCCATCATCGTTATTATTGGAGCTTGTTCTATATTATTGTTTATAGATTCTAGATTGGCATCATCTTATTCTGACATATGGACATTTGAGCAATTTTTACAAGCACACATCATTTGGATTTTGATTCCCTATTCATCCAACTTAGGATGAATTCTCCAATCACCAATAGATCTATTTCTTCCTAAGGGGATCATGAATTTTTTTTGCAGGCAATGGATCGTATTTTGTCTTCAAGCTTTCATTATTGACATAGGACCTCTTTCTTTTGTTGGAAAAACAAGGGCAAACAACTGAGAGTGGGGGTGAATCAGTTGTCACAAAATATTTTAAAATTTTCAATCTTTACTTAATCTCAGATCTAATGAATGAATAATGAACCATTAACAATCAACACATCAGAAACATAGAGAACACGAAATTTTTTACATGGAAACCCAATTAGGGGAAAAACCACGGTGGAGGTTAGTTGACAATATTATACCCTTTTAAAAGTATAAGAATAATGGGAATGCACATGCATTCAGGCACACTTCCTAGAGCTCACTGCTCAAATACAAAAGAGGACTCACTGTCCAAAGAAAGGTTTGGATTAAAACCATCCAAATTGTGAACTGATAAAATAGCTTCTACACAAGCCTAATTACAGTTTCAGTTAAGCATAGAAAAACCTTCTTCACTCTTCACTCAAACTTCTTCACACTATTCGCTCAAACTTCTTCACACTCTACTCAAACTTCCTCACACTTTGCTTAGCAATCGAATGATATTCGCACATACACACATAGGAGCACACTGAGAATTCTGAGCATACATAGCACTCTCTACACTGATGAAACAATCACTCTTATATATCCGCAACATGAGATTACATCAACAACTTAGTCGGCTAGAAATATAAAACACATTTTCAATGTCGGCCCAAATTTACAAATAAATTTGCAATGCGAATCCACCAAGGTTAGCCACAACATAGTGGAGACCCAAATTAACAACTCCAACACAAAAATACTTTAATTAATTTCACCTCGAAGATCCACAGCACGCTACAACCATCATGTTGGCCAAAAACATGAATATCTGATAAAAAAAAACTTTGACCACAAGCACACTAATCAATGTGGGTGTACCACAAAGATATAGAATGATCTAGAAGCATCCATGAGCACCAAGAAACAACAGAGAAGCATTCGCAGCAATAGAAACACACAAACTTCATTCTAGAACACTGAAAGAACCCACAGAAATACTATCAGAACACAATAGTTCACAACACAATTACATCTTCACGCGGACCTTTGAAACTTTCAGAGGATGTATTGGAGCCTAAAATTTTGTGCAAATTTTGGGCTCCCATGATGAAAAAATAGGATTTCAACACTCAGAAACACAGTTAAAATCTGCTAAAATGGTCATCTTTGGAAGGCAATATTAAGTGACCAGGGGAGTTTCAAAGTAAAATGATTGGTGCCTTTGATTCTCTATACTAAAGTCTACCTCCATGCCAATTTTTAGGGCGTTTGGACATCATTTGATATTTTTGAAAAGCCAAAACCAATTGAATTTTACACAGTTTGACAGGTGCAATTTTTCAAAAAATGTTGAATGGGCAACTTTGAGCGTTAACAGTTTTCAGTTTGGATCATTTTGTGCCAAATCATTCGGTAAACATACTCCTCTATCATAGGTCAACATACTGATAAAATTTTATGGCTCCAGGAGAAATTCTAATTAGTTTTCTAAAGTAATTTTGGAGGCAACTTGATTTATCTTTATCACAGTGTAAAGAAAGATATTTCAGAGAAAAAAAATGTTTGGATTGGATAGAGTCAACAATTGGAACTAATGGCATTTATCAATTCTCTGAGTTCCATTTGCTAACATATTCAAGATAGTGGACATAGAGGAAATGTTCATTTTGAGGCATAGAATGAAGGTATGCTATTGAACCTTTTAGTGATGATTTTGATACAAATAGGATGAATGTGCATGTGCCATAGTCCCACGGAACAAGAATGGAAGTGATTTAAGAATTTAAAAGAGAGAGGGGAAACAAATTAGAGATGCATTCCACTGCGGCCACCATATAATGCTTCAATAGAATGATGGACACCTATCCTACTCATGGTTTTGGTTCAATATGAAGGATTTGCATTTAATGTAAAAGGATTAGTCTATCTTGAGATACTGCAAAACTGAATTTTGTACCATAAGGAAGATGTGAATATATGACAGTAAAGTTACAAATATAGTCCTAGGAGTATGACATATAGAAGGGAACCAAGAGAAGAAATCAAGTCAAAATTTATTTTTCAAAATAAAGCCCTAATTTGTAGATTTGGGTGAACAAGGATACTATGATAGTCTTAAGTTTATAATGTGTGTAAATCCTAAAAGGAAAAATTGATGGGGATCAAAAGAACAATTTGATGGTCATCAAGGGTACATCACTATACTCACTATGCCTATGATCAAAAGTTAAATAAATTGAGTTTATGAAGCGTAGGAAATGAAGTGAAAGATAACACAAAATTTCAGAGCCAAATGTTGCTAGATTGACTAATTATGTTGATATCCTTGATCAAGAGCTCTGGCTCCCGTAGGAAAGAACACGTTTTGAAAGGGTGACTATTTTGCTGATTAATCAAAACCAGATACATTCTATTGAGTTTTCTTTGTGGTCATGTTCCTACAAAAATAGCCCTGATTATTTTGATATGAGGAAGAGGAGTATAGTGTGGATAGAACATAATCAAGACCATGGAAAGAATTTGCACCCTAAATACAAAATGAGAAGGAGCAAGCAAAAACACTAGAGCGACAAGTCCCAGGGTTCACGCAAGGTGCTTCAAAGAGGAAGACATCAGATAAAATATTTTTCGGCCAAGGCCAACAAAACGATACTCCCGCACTGAAAAACATTAGTATGTATTGGCAAACCCCAAAAGAGGTGATTTTCTGAAAATACAATGCGAATAAGGTAAGGCTCGGATACTTAAAGCCTTGCATCATTTACTCATATTGACAAAAGATCCACAGGATATTTGAGGATCAATCCTTTGGCATTCCCATTAAGAATGCATTTGAATGCAAATATAACTGATTTTATCAAGCAAGGATGAAGGCACTGACATACAGAATAAACTCTCAATGTCTGTGAATAATAGAAAGGAAGCAAGTCATGTGTTTAGCATTTTACAACATGCATCGAAATGTTTCAGAGCGTTCGCTGGGAAATTCAAGATATAACTGCCATGGATATATTATTCAGTGTACTGTTTTGCCACTTCTCTTCCAAAATTGTATCTCTCTTGGGTAACCAACGATTGATGTAGAAGGATAATAATGCCCTAGAATCTCTTACCGTTGTTTCCTGAGGTGATGATGATAGGATGAGGGTTTGCATTCTTGTGAAGCAGGTGGAACCGCGGATTATTCCAAATTGGCCCTTGGTGTTTGCAGACAAAGATCTTCATTCAATGGTGTTATTTGTAAAAGGGAGTCTATGAGAACAAATATGGGTAACCCTAAACATTCCTCGAGTTACCACCAGATCTAGAGGAAAACCTTAATATCATTATGCCACATAATGAATTCATCAGAGAAAGAAGCATTATCAGAGGCAAAAAGAATCCCAAATGGATCCACAAGAGAATGGTGATCAGAGTAAATCTTTCAAGTCTTTCCAACTGCATAGGCCTCATCAATGAGGGATCTCGAGAGAGTTTCACCGACAACTAAAAGATGGAGCTTCATTGGCAAGACAATTAATATCGGTGGAAGTATAAAAGGTCTCATCAAGTCACGCTGATGACCCAACAAGGAATTTTTCATCAATGAAAGAAGTAAGATCAGCGGGAAAAAATATTTCTTCTCGATGCTTGAGGTCACCCCGAAATATAATTACATATGGTCATAATGCGAACGAAGGGTTAAATAAAATAAGAATGTGGAAGAGATATTATTGTTTCAAAGCGTTGAAATAAATGAGCAAGATAGAAGTATTATATTGTGTGAAGTAAAGTTGGAAATATTTTCACCAAGGGCGAGGTAATTATTTTACCTAGAAGAATATTTTTACAATGGAGAGTAAATATTTTCACAGAGGAAATTAAAAATTAAAGCTTTGATGGGAAATGATTTTTACTCAAGGAGTATTTTACTCTAAATAAGGATGAACAAATTAAATACAAAGTAAAAATAATTTCGTCAAGAGGGAAAAACATTTTCACCAAGGAGGTTAAAGAACAGGAGATTATTTATCCAAAGAGTATATTATTCAATTGGGAAAAATTGCAACTAGAGAAGCGTACTGAATAAACAAGATTAATTTTCACTAGAAGGTTGTTAATTTTACCCAAAGAATGTATTGAAGATATGTACAGTGAAAAAGTGGATGTGAAGTTTTCCAACAAAGGGATTAAAGATTAATGAAGATTTTAAATGTTTTTCAAAGTGACGATTATTTTTCACGGGGAACAAAGATAATGAAGATTAAAATATTTAATTTGCTAGAGGCAAATAATTAAATATTTTGTTAAACAAGAAGAATAATGAAGCACTGCAGTTGAAGAGATATGAAAGGTTGTAACCCTAAAAAGGAAATGTATATATGAAAAGTGAAATTGTATCAAAAGAGGATCATTAGATTTAGGAGAAATAAGCAATAGGTTAAATAGTTGGTAGTTTGAATAGTTGTTGAAACAAAACAAAATGATATGTATTGTAAAATCTTTTAAAATTATATAATGGAGAAGAATATATTTATCTGGTGATCCAATTATGGTGTCAATTGTTTGTTGAATCTATTGAAAACATTATCTGGTTGTCTCCAAGGTTGTCATTTCCTAATTATTTAAATTGAAATATCAAGGATATTCTTCAATTTATCAAAGCACACTTGTTGTTCTTGTGTGGTTCAATTAATTGGTTCCTGCAAGACAGGATTAAATCTTTTTGATTAATCGCGGTAATTTGGGAAAGGACAATTGGATCATTAAGAAGAACTTGATAATTATACTTTTTCACGTTTACACAAGCTATAAACAGTCACAAGTGCCAAGGAATTTGAATTATAGCCATTAAGCAAGTCACCCACTATACAAATCTTGACTCCATTAGCCCAATAGAAGTAGGCACTGGTCACACCTTTCACATTTTAGAATCTCAAAAAATCTTATTAAAACATCCATATTTCAATTTCAATACTAGGAGTAGGAATAGTTAGCAAAATTTCATCTATTACACTTTGTGCCACCATAATAGATCCATCAATTCAATCAATTCATAAAACTTTAAGTCTGCTTCATTCATATAGGTATACCCGCCTAGGTCTAGTAGCACCTGAAGAGAAGAAGGTTCAAATCATTTGTCCTTGTTTGTTACCCTAAAACGTATCAAGAGATTGGAAACCTCTTGAGGCATTTCACCTACATTTTTGAGAGCTAACAAATTGGTGACTCTAATGGGGACAAACATCAGAAAATTCGGTTCCAGCTTTTCCATTTAAAGAGTCAATTTAAATTTCATATTTGGAGTGAGGAGATTCCGCTGGGGAAAATAAAAAATAATTCCAAAAGCATCATTTTCCTACTTTTTGAAAAGTAGGTGGCGACTCTAGTAAAAGTTGATAGATAATGCATAGATGTTGTGGTTCAAATAGCATTTTGTCAAGATGTCAAAAGAAGAAAGAAGGCAGCAGTTAATAAGAGAGATCAAAGAATTGAGAAAACAATGGCTACAATTGGATGAAGAAACACTACAATTGGACCAACAGCTGCTACAATTGAGAAACAAGTGTGTTCCAAATGCATCACAAAATATACCATTTTGTAATAATAATGAATATACAAATGCAAGCAGGCATTAGACCCCTCAAGCACCTCATAATACAATTGGGAATCTTCACAATAAAGGTAATGCATATTATTCACAACAAGATATTTATGCATCACAAGCTTCAAAACAAATAAATGCCTATCCAGTCCCTCCTAGACAAAGATTGGTAAGCTATCAAGATTATCAATATAATCAATGTCAAGTGCAACACAATCCCAGCCCACGTGAAGGTATCAATCAAAACCTATAGCAAAACGTATATTTGGATCAACAATTTGAGGAGGAAGAAGATGAGTATGTACATACTCAAAGCCAAGACTCCATCACAAAATCAAAATGTGGAATTTACCCCTTTGATGCATTTCTTGACATAAGGAGATATGAAGGAGAAGATGAAATCTCTCTATACAGCAGGATGATAAATATATGTATGCAATTACCTTCTAATTGTAAGCCTACAAGACCCTTTTTTGTTGCACAGTTCATAAGAGTTTGGAAACCTGAATCAGTTCATTGGCCAGAGTCATCAAAATAGCATGCCTTTGATCAAGTGAATAAATTTATTGATGCCATGCAGAGGACAAGGTATGAGGACACTATCGATGTTGAATCCAAGAGTTCTATTACTGATGAGTATAGAGAAATTGATGAAATAATGTAGCCAATAGAAGATGAGACGTGCAAATAAAAATGATTCCTATGATAGCCTGCATGAGGAAGACGAAGATATAGAAATTATCTCCTACATAACAGATTGTGATAGTGCATGTTATGAGGGATCCAATGAATATTCAGATTCTAAAGATTGACCTGTGGATTTTGATTTACAACAAGGTGATTCTTGCAGTTTTGGTGATGATCGAGAAGAAGAAACAATGGAAAATGTGGATCCATTTGACAATGAGCAAACAATACCTCCAGCTACAGATGGGAACCATGAAGAGGAAGAAATTTTCACAATTGAAAATGGTTCTCAATATTTTTCAAATCCATTATATGATGAGAAGATAGAAGATCAAATGGGATTTTTCCAAGATATGCCAGAAAACCAATTTTATGTGTTTTCAAATCCACTTTATGTTGAAGATGAAGTGTTTTCTGATAATCAAAATGATGTACCAATTTATGAGACAATTGAATGTGAGATCAAAGCACTTGAATTTCCACTTTTTGATGATGAATACAACAACAATGATGTGGATACCGAGGCATGTTCACTCAATAGTGAACAAATTTTAGATTTACTGGCAGCAGAGTATAAAAAATATACACATCAAGATTCAGAAAATTTATCTCCAACATTAATTGATTCAAATATACATGATGATGGTTGCGTGGATTAGAATTTTGTGTCACTGCCAATTAGTGATATGGAGGAAGTAAAAAATATTTCAAATCTAGTTGTTTCAAAAAATGTTGATGTGGAAGAATTTTCAGATTTACAAGAATGGCATTCTGATGGTAAATTTTTAATACAACTGGGAGATCATTCAGTAATGCATAATAGTGAGCAGAATAATGAGAAATGTTGCATTAAATATGCATGCAGATTCTATGGTAAAGATGACAGAAATTTATTTCATAATGATGAAGAATATGACTTGCAAAGTGGTGAAAGGAATTTGGGTCAAGCTGAACACAATGATCTTCTAGAAGTTTTCAATAACAGTGACAGGGTTGGTTGCATGAATGTCCTTGAAAAGGATTCGATGAAAGTATATCAGAGCAAGGTGTTTGATAGGGGAAAATAGGGGAAATTCTTTTGGTGGCCTTGTGCCATTAGCCAGGGTCTGGTTTTTCAAAAAACCGTATTAGTTCATGATAGAAAAGAATTTGAATCTGTTGTTCAACAAATAAAACTTTTGGTCTGCTCTCCCAAAGGTTTGAATTCTTGCTATACCCACAAGGGGCATACATCCCCAGATGGAGCCACTATTGGAGCCTAAAATTTCGTGCAAATTTTGGGCTCCCATGATGAAAAAACTAGATTTCAACACTCAGAAACATAGTTAAAATCTGCTAAAATGGTCATCTTTGGAAGGAAATATTAAGTGACCAGGGGAGTTTCAAAGTAAAATAATTAGTGTCTTTGATTCTCTACACCAAATTCTACCTCCATGCCAATTTTTATGGTGTTTGGACATCATTTGATATTTTTGAAAAGCCAAAACCAAATGAATTTTACATAGTGCAATTTTTCAAAAAATGTTGAATGGACAACTTTGAGCGTTAACAGTTTTCAGTCTGGATCATTTTGTGCCAAATCATCCAGTAAACATACTCCTTTATCATAGGTCAACATATTGATAAAAATTTGTGGCTGCAGGAGAAATTCTGATCAATTTTCTGAAGTAATTTTAGAGGCAACTTGATCTATCTTTATCACAATGTAAAGAAAAGATATTTCAAAGAAATAAAATGTTTGGATTGGATAGAGTCAACAATTGGAATTAATGGCATTTATCAATTCTCTGAGTTCCATTTGCTAACATATTCAGGATAGTGGACATAGAGGAAATGTTCATTTTGAGGCATAGAATGAAGGTATGCTACTGAGCCTTTTAGTGATGATTTTGATACAAATAGGATGAATGTGCATGTGCCATAGTCCCATGAAACAAGAATGGAAGTGATTTAAGAATTTAAAAGAGAGAGGGGAAACAAATTAGAGATGCATTCCACTGTGGCCACCATATAATGCTTCCACATACAAGCTCTGAACCACATATCTACACATCTGTCTACTCCCCCTGAACCACATATCTGCACATCTGACTACTCCCCCTAAGTAGCAGCCACATAAACATCAATTCGGATCAGAATATGATCATGAAATGCATGGATTGATGCAAATTAATGCATCCTAGTTCATATTAGGAGGGGTAATCACCCCTAGCATCCCTCTAAGATACTTAAAAGTATCCTTCGGCAGTGGCTTAGTGAAAATATCTGTAATCTACTCTTTGGCAGGCACATACTCCAGTCTGACTTCTTTCTCACCTACTTTTTCCCTCAAGAAGTGAAACTTGATTGATATATGCTTGGTCTTAGAGTGTAGCACCAGATTCTTTGATATGTTTATTGCACTTGAGTTGTCACAGTATATGGAAATAGGTTCATCATATACTACTCTGATATCTTTCAGCAACTGTTTCATCCACATCACTTGAGTACAGTTGTTTGCAGCAGTAATATACTTTGCCTCAGCAGTAGATAGAGAAATGAAATTTTGCTTTTTACTTAACCAAGACACCAGCTTCTTCCCTAAGAAGAAGGCACCACCACTAGTACTCTTCATGTCATCTACATCTCCTACCCAATTTGCATCAGTATATGCATTCAAAGTATGATCATCATCCTTAGGATACCAAAGCCCAAAGTCAATTGTTCCTTTCAAATACCTAAAAATTCTCTTGACAACAGTCACATGAGATTCTTTTAGATCGGCCCGAAATCTAGCAACCATACACACAACATTCATAATGTCTGGTTTGGTCTGAGTTAAGTAGAGCAATCCACCAATCATTGATTTGTACCTTGTTTGATTTTCCTTAGGAGAATCATCATTCTATGTTAATTTGCATCCAATTACCATGGGAGTACCAACAAGTTTTAAGTCTTCCATACCAAACTTCTTTAGCATCTCTCTCACATATTTGGACTGAGATATGAAGATCCCCTTGTCTAACTGAGTAACTTGTAGTCCAAAAAATAATTTCATCTCTCGAAGCATACTCATCTCAAATTCATTCTTCATTTCATCAGCAAACTTCATACATAAATTATCATCTCCTCCAAAAATAATGTCATCAACAAAGACCTCAATAATCAACTCTTTGTCAAGATCCATCTTGAAATATAAGTTGTTGTCAGCAATACCTTTATTGAATCCAAGCTTAAGTAAAGATTTGTCTAGTCTAGCATACCAGGCTCTAGGGGCTTGCTTGATTCCATATAGATCTTTCTTCAATTGGCAAACCATGTTTTCCTTGTGTCACGTCTCCGACTTTGATGCTGTTTTGACCATGGCTTTGTGTGGATTTATTATATGAATGATGGTGTGTATTAGAGTAATATGATATAATACAATGCTTTGGTGTAAGGAAATGTGAAAAAATATTTACTTTTGAAATTATGAACGCATTTTATTTTAAAATATGCAAGAAAGAACAAATAGAAGTATTGATTTAATTATTGCTTTGATTTATATCTTTATATTGGTTACTAATACAATTTCGTTGTTGCACGCCTGAGTGCACTTGAGTTGCAGGTGGTCGAAGACCAAGAGTGTGAATGAGGAAAGGAGGTTAGCTTCTCGACAGGGTAAAACAGGAGTACTCTCGACCACACACACACAACACCTAGACTCACGTAGATTGCATTTAGGCAATGTCACTTTCAACATGATTGTCTTGAATTATTGGTGAATTAAATAATAGTCGATTAAAATAAATAAAATAATAAATAAAAGCAATAAATACAATTTAACTATTAATTATTAATTTTAAGTTTTAAATGCTTTATGGTTTCAAATCCTATCTTTATTTTGTTAATTAAATGATGAATTATTTATAAGTGAGGTAAAATATTTATTTTAGATTTGAATAAATAAATAATAAAAATAATATCATAAAAATAAATTAATTATCAATTAAAATTTTGAAAGGATTATGACTTATTTTATTTAATATATATATCCCATTTTCTGTGCAATAATTAAAAATCTGTTTATTAAATTTAATATATTTGTGAAATTAAAATAAGGTGGAAATATTTTTGTTTGCATATGATAAAGTGGAAATAATTTTATTTGCATATGCTAAAACCAAAGTCCAAAATTTTGAGAAGGAAAATGAACAGCCCCGAGAAACTTTGGGCTCTGGGAAATTCTCCTTAAAACCAACAATGCTCTCAGCAAGTGGCTACCTCTTTATTTTGCATGTAAAATCTACCCAGAAAAATATACATCTGTCATTTTGAAAGGGTCTACATGACTCTCGGAAGAAGGATAAAGGTTTAAGGGGAGAGAAGAGAAGGGGATTCAGAAAATAACCAGGGCTCAAGGAGAAAGAGACGGAAGGTAATTCTGGACATCTGCAACTGGAGTAATCTGCCAGGTTTTTCCATTCTTTGCTTTTAAACCAGTTTGAATTTTAGTATGAAATTTGGAGAAATTGTATGCATCATTTTATGAAAATGATTACAAATATCTGAGAAATGTCTTCCAGTTTTATTTTTAAATCTGGGTAAAAACCTTCTACTCATTTGTTGCATTGTTGAGAAAATACCCAATTTCTTTCTTCTAGAACAGGGTTATAATCTGTTGCAAATCTGCATTTCATAAAACTGCCCTCATTTGCTATTCTTTTGTACAGAAAAAAATGTGAGAGAAAAGATATGAAATCATATATATATACACATAATTTTGCAAGAAAACCTTTACCAGACATTAATTCAAAATTCTTTTGAAATGAATTTAATTGCAGTTGAATGTTGGGTGAATTCTGTGTTTATAAGAATTTGTTTTACTATAGGGGGAGGGATTTTAATCCCCAGCCCTTCCCAAAGGAAGGGCACGGCTCTGTGGGGAGGCTTGCACCCTCCACAAGCCGCAGCCTATGGAGGGGGCGCGGCCTCCTCATAGCCCGCGCCCTCCCCATGGGAGAGGCAAGGCCTCCTAGCACCTTTGGGGTGCTTATCACCTATTTAGAACCCTGAAAAATGCTCTTTTCTATGTGCACGGCCAGAAAACGTGAGAACAGTTATGAAAATTTGTATTTCTTTTTATTTAAAACATATATATATATATACATAAATGCAAATTTATACAGGAAAACCATCTTCAGAATGTGATATAATTTCTGTCAAATATATATAAACATCTCAGTATTTTGAAGCTGGGAATATGAAAATGTACCTCTGAGAACCATGTAAACTGATGATCTTCTTTGGTCACATTGTCTTATGCTTACATACAGATGTAAATATCTAAATAATGGTATACAATATAAAACTCAAATGCAAGTTTCCAAACCTCTATTTTTCTGAAAGAATTATCTTGTTTCTATATATTATTGTTAACCAGAAACCCGTAGCAAATTGAGAATTCCATTTTCAAATCAGCTTGAATTTTGAAAATATAGAAATATATATACATAAATCTGAGAACACTATTTTATATAGAAAATTATTTCCTCTACTTGTATTCATACACTGAAAGTATCATGATGTACATGCATTTTACATTTGAAAAACCAAACTTGAACAAGAACCTTCAAGAGAGTAGCTTGGAGTGAAAATAAATTCCTTTACCAAATCAGAGAAAATTACTGAGAAAAGAGCAGATGTTATTTTAATATTGAAACTTACCACCTTTTTCTTTGTTCAAATGGAATTCAAAAGATGTTTTGAAACTCTCGTTGGAAACCTAAATATGCATAGAAATCAGTTTGAAAAGCAATCTTTGCATGAATGTGGATAAATGAAGAAAATTCTTTTAGAATCAATAGAATGCATGAAGCATGTATGGAAAATGCACAACTTTCTATTCTTGCACTTTATTATACTGTATTTTGGTAACTTCCGGGACAGGATGCCGAAGGTGGATCCATAGAGACTGTAGTTTTACATTTTCTGAAACTACCACTTGTTTTTATTTATGCTTGGCCAAGCACTTGTACCATTGAAATAGATGGATTTGTTTTAAAAGCCTAGAAATATATGTATTTGAGTCTCTTCCACCTCCTGTTGCAAAAAATATGTTTTCTTATGTTAGAAATGCATTTAGGCACCAGGCATGCATAGAGAGTTCCCTCCTGTTTTATTGTGTCAGGTTGCTAGGCTCCTTATGCAGGGCCAGGGATTCCTTCGAGTTAGGAAGGAACCCAGGGAAGTCATGTACTTCGTGGTTGGGTGGAAAAGGTGCCTGAATCACACTCTTGGCCCCAACTCGCAAGAAGACCGATGGTGTCACGGTAGTTGGAGGATTAGAGTTTTTATTTATGTAGTTGAGTATCCTACTAGAATGGCTTGTGAAGCCCATTGTAAATGTAATTGTATTTGGCATTTGTTACTGAAACATTGAAATAGATGTGTTATTAAGATTTTAATATAACATTGATAAATGTATTTGACATTCATTATTGCAACTTTGAAATAGAAGTATTACATGAAATAATTTGATGTAACATTGATGTATAGAATTAAAGTTTCATGATGTAACATTGAAAAAGATGTTTCTATTGGAATTATTGATCTCTTTTGAATATGGATAAACATATATGAAAATGCATTGATATACTTTTTCCATGTGCATAATCTTGATGAATTACAATGTTATTATTATTTATATACATGAAATGCAATTTATTATCTCTTTTGCATTGAGCTCATTTTGGAAGCTCTTATTAATGGCATTATTTACTTGTAAACTTTTTGAAAAAGAATGGACTTTTAAAAAAAATCTTTTGCTTATCTCCCAAGTGTTACACCTTGTCAGTCAGTTGAAATCCATCTGGTTGCTCAATGTAAACCTCTTCTTCTAGCTCACCATTCAGAAAAGCAGACTTTACATACATTTGATAGACTTTATAGTTCTTAAATGCAACATAATCAAGAAATAACCTTACATCTTCAATTCTAGCAAAAGGGGAAAAGGTTTCTTCAAAATCATTACCTTCCATTTTTGAATACCCTTTTCATACTAGTCTTGCTTTATTTCGGACTACTTCACCTTGTTCATTCAGCTTATTCCAAAAGACCCATTTAGTGCCAATCACATTTTTTTCTTTAGGTCTAGGAACAAGTACCCATGTATTATTCTTTTCAATTTGCATTAACTCTTCCTTCATAGCTTCCATCTAGTGTTCATTATTGCAAGCTTCATTGACATCTTTAGGTTCAATCTTGGACATCAGGAAAAACTCTTTTGCAATATTTCTTCTAGTTTGCACACCTTTATTTTTGTCTCCTATAATTTGAGTTTCAGAGTGATTTAGCTTTACATACCTCAGAGTTTTAGGTTTCTCTAGAAATTTTGATTCTTTTTATCTTTCTTCTACACTTGCACTTATCTCTGCTTCCGGACTACCTTGATTTACTGGAACACATGGAACATATGGAACATATGGCACAATTTGAATTTGATTCTATGTCTGAGCATTCTTCCCTTTGTTTGTATTGTTTTCATTTGAATCATATCCACAATATCTGGATGATTTAGCAGAATCCTGATCAACTCTGACATTTGCACCCTCAACCATTTTCCTCAATCTTCTATTATAGCATTGGTAGGCCTTGCTTCTAGTAGAGTATCCTAGAAATATTCCTTCATCACTTCTTGAATCAAACTTTCCTATATCATCATCTCTCTTGATGTAGCATTTACCTCCAAAGATCTTGAAGTATTTAACAGTAGGCTTATAACCAAACCATAATTCAAAAGGAGTCTTACCAGAATTACCATTTACATTTATGTAGTTTAAAGTGTACACAACAATGCTTACAACTTCACTCCAATAGATATGAGGCACATTTCCTTCAATCATCATTGTTCTAGCAGCATCCATAACTTTTATGTTCTTCCTCTCTACAACTCCATTCTATTGAGGGGTTCAGGGAGTAGATAACTGTCTTCTGATTCCATGTTCTTCATAGAAAGAATTAAACTCCCTGGATGTGAACTCACCACCTTTGTCTGATCTTAAGCATTTGATTTTCAAACCCTTTTCATTCTCTTCAATAGCTTTGAAACTTTTGAACTTTTCTAATGCTTCACATTTTTCCTTTAAGAAAGCAACCCATATCATCCTAGAGTAATCATCAATAATTAGCATAAATTACCTTTCACCATGGAGACTTCTGACTCTGGAGGGACCACATAGATCAGTATGTATCAACTCCAGTAATCCATTTGAATTATGTTGTTTGCTCTGAAAAGAAACTCTAGTCTATTTTCCCATCTAACACTCCTTGCAAATTGTGCTAGCAGGCTTTACTAGCTTAGGTAGATCTCTTACTACTTAAGTGGAACTTATTTTTACTATGTTATCAAAATTCACATGACACAGTCTTCTATGCCATAACCAACTTTCATCTACTTGAGCAATTAAACAACTTTCACTAGCAGCATTCAAGTGAAAGATATTACCTTTTGTTTGTTTACCTGAAGCAATTACATTTCCAGAGCTTCCATATATCCTACATCTTCCATCTTTGAACTGAAGATCATAACCCTTGTCCACCATTTTCCCAACACTCAACAAGTTGTGCTTTAAGCCTTCAACATAAAGAACATCATCAGTGTTATGCTTACCACCAAGACAAATAGATCCTCTGCCACGAATCACACAAGAATTATTATAACCAAATCTCACAACCCCACCATCATACTTCTCTAGACTTACAAATTTTGCTTTTGTCACCAGTCATATGATGTGAGCATCCACTGTCAATAACCCACTCATCCTTTTCTTCAATTCAGTCTGCAAGATCTTTCTCAACTTTAGCAGATTCAGTAGCCTCGGGACTATTTTCCTTGATAGCAATGAAAACCCAATCATCTTCATTTCCATTCTCTTTTTCAGACTCATCATCAGTCACTCCTTCAGCAAAATAACATTTCTTTTGAAATTTTTGTTTGTAAGGCTTGGATCTAGGGACTCTTTCAAGACACCTTGATGCAAAATGACCTATTTTACTGCAAGAAAAACATTTGATAGGCAGATTTCCTTTATACTTACCTTGTCCTCTACCTTCTTTCTTCACAATTAGTGCTTCCAGCTCTTCTACTTCTCTTTCTTCATCTTTAAGCTACTTCATTTCTTCCTCATACTTGAATGTCTTCCTAGAACTTTCTCCCAGATCATATCTTTGCTTGTTTCTTCCAAATATAGTAGTCTTAAATGCAATTTCAGTCTTAGGAATAGAATCACCAAATTCGCTCAACTCAAAGGGAGCAAGTTTACCAATCAATGTGTCCCTTGTCACATTCGTCAATGATTTGGTTTCTTCAATAGCATGAGCCTTTGCTTTGTAGGAGGGAGGCAATGATCTAAGCACCTTGGCCACAATTTCTTCCTCTTCCAGAATACCACCAACACATCTAATACCCATCACTAGTTCATTTGCTTTATGCATAAAAGAAGAAATATTCTCATCTTCATCCATCTTCAGATTTTCATACTTGCCTTTCAAACTTTGTAGCTTAACCATCTTCACATGTACATCTCCTTCATACAAAGTTTCTAGCTTCTTCCACATCTCATGAGTTGTCTTCAGACCTAACACATTTGTCATTTCTGAATTTGTTAGAGCACTCAACAAAGCTTCCATAGCCTGGACATTATTCTCAACTTCTTTGATCTCATCAGTAATGGAGTGACCAGTCACAGGAATAACATATATGTTCTTTGTAATTTTCTATAAAGGTTCACCAATACACTTCAAATGACACTCCATCCTAGCTTTCCATAGTGAGTAGTTTGTTCCATCAAATCTAGGATTGTCCTTCTTTTATGATGTCATCCCAGATCACCTCAAGCTTTTAAACTTTCTTCAGAGGAACCAACTTTGATACCAATTGTTGGCAAAACAAGGATAGACAACTAAGAGGGGGGATGAATCAGTTGTCACAGAATATTTTAAACTTTTCAATATTTACTTAACTTAATCTCAGATCCGATGAATGAATAATGAACCATTAACAATCAACACATCAGAAACACATAGAACACCAAGATTTTTACGTGGAAACCCAGTTAGGGGAAAAACCATGGTTGAGGTTAGTCCACAATATTATACCCTGTTAAAAAGTATAAGAATAATGGGAATGCACATGCATTCAGGCACACTTCCTAGAGCTCACTACTCAAATACAAAAGAGGACTCATTGTCCAAAGAAAATTTTGGATTAAAACC
The DNA here is from genome assembly GCA_007258455.2 of Sequoia sempervirens. NCBI lineage: Eukaryota > Viridiplantae > Streptophyta > Pinopsida > Cupressales > Cupressaceae > Sequoia > Sequoia sempervirens. The sequence continues at coordinate 405,258,442 of VDFB02058242.1, forward strand.
ATCCAAATTGTGAACTGAGAAAATAGCTTCTATACAAACCTAATTACAGTTCCAGTTAAGCACAGAAAAACCTTCTTCACTTTTTGCTCAAACTTCTTCACACTCTGCTCAGTAATCAAATGATATTCACAAATACACACATAGGAGCACACCGAGCATTTTGAGCATACATAGCACTCTCTACACCGATGAAACAATCGCTCTTATATATCTGCAACATGAGATTACATCAACAACTTAGTCGGCCAGAAATATAAAACACATTTTCAATTGAATCCACCAAGGTTGTCCACAACATAGTGGAGACCCAAATTAACAACTCCAACACAAAAATACTTTAATTAATTTCACCTCAAAGATCCACAACACGATACAACCATCATGTCGACCAAGAACATGAAAAATAGAAAATATAGAAACAAAAAAAAAATTTGACCACGAGCACATCAATCAATGTGGACATACCACAAAGATAGAGCATGATCTAGAAGCATCCACGAGCACCAAGAAACAACAGAGAATCATCCGCAGCAACAGAAACAAACAAACTTCATTCTAGAACACTGATAGAACCCACATAAATATTTTCAGAACACAACCATTCACAACACGGTCAGATCTTCATGCAAACCTCTAAAAATTATAGAGGATGGACTACATACACTCAACAGAAAACCTTTTAATCCATAGCAATTGATCTTCAATGTACAGAACAAGACACCCTCATGACCTTCGCAGTTCCACAGGGAACCAGGAACTCTTCTTTTAACAATTTTCTCAATATCCTCGACATAAATAGCCTTCAATACACCAAATGCTAATAGTGTTGACATCAATGACAACCGCATATTAGCAACACATCCACAACATCCAACATCTTTATGGGGAGATTCATATTATCATATTCTCTCTCCTATTAGGGGGACATTCATTGTACTTATATGACATAAACAATCCTTGGAGATTAATATTGATTCCTCCTATCCTTCTTTCACTAGTGAATTTATTTCATTTTTTTCTTTTGGAGAGGAGTTTTTCCCATGTGGTTTTCTTGTTTTCTTCAATTATGAGAGATTTCATTTGTTTGTATATGGGTACCTCATCAAGCCTTGTAACTAGGACCCATTATGCATCCATCATTGCATTCATCATTAGGCTTTTATCTTCTCCTTAATTTAATCTTAAGGGGGGGTGTTGGAGTAAATCAGTAATCACCTAATAATTAATTATTAGGCCCATTTTACTTTATTCACTTAAGTTAAAATTAGGAGTGTTTTGTATATTACTAGATTGAGCTATATTTAAGTCATGTTGTCTCAAATCATAAGATAAGGACAGTTGTCATGATCTAACTTAATCCTCACCTAGGGTTTGATCTAGGAATTTTTTTCTTTTTCATAAGGATTCCTCATTCATTTAGGTTATTGTATCAATACAATTCTCAAGATTTTTAGCAAATCTATCTTGCTTTTCTCTCAATTATGATAGGTAATTGCTTGCAGATGATTTCTAGGAGCTGTGGGGTTCACTATGAACTCCAACAAGAACATGTCCTTAGATAAACTGCAAATTCAACATAGACACCAAGTAATTTCACTTAAGGCATCATTTTTGAAGAATTCACAATTTGATAATAGAATCCCATTCATTAACACTCATTCTTTTGTCATCAAGCTAGGTACCACCTATCTTCTCATTTAAATTTCCAAAACAGTAAGTACTTGTATTAATTTACCAATTTTCTAACAAACAATTAATTAACCTAGGTTGATTGTGCTTATTTGATTACATTTTCTTAATTAACCTAGGCTAACCCTAAGAAAACTTCATTTTCTTCTACAATATCTTAAAATGGCACAAATAGAATTGCAATGTGAACTTTCCATACACATTTCATTTCTCATTTAGTGTCGTGTCTATTTTGAGGTAATATTTTAATACACACACATAATAGCAAATGACACAATATTGTGTAAATCAAGTTCATTCTCCTAGCCTCTATATCTATTTAAAAATACACATATCCCTAAACATTTACCCTACCTTATCAATTTATATGCACTCTTATACATTGTATCCATGCACCTGCCTCCATTTAGTTATTTCTTGCCTAGATCTAATTGTTATTCTATCCTAAGACAAGTCTATCAATGTGGGATGGCCTCATAGTCATGCACTTGTCTCTTTCTAATTCAAAATTTAAATTTAGACAATTGACCCCCATTACCTTTCTAACTTGAGCTGACTAACTGTATTTTTGGCATGATTTGATGTTGTGCTAGCATTTAAAGACATTCAATGCATTCATTCTAATTGAGAAGGCATAATAATATCTTAGAATCGTCATAAAGCATTTAAAATCTTATATTACTAATAAAGCATTTAAATTATCAATAATTCTAGACAATAATCAATAGTGACACACTTTTGTTTGGTCCAACAAAAGAGGATACTTCACATCATAGGTGCTTGTGTGTTATTTTTGATATTGTCCAATTTCAAGGGGTTGATCAAGGTGCAATGCTCTTGGAACTCGATCATATAACAATCATACCAAGGTTTTTATCAATATCACCAATCCCTTGTTGAACACACAAATATATTAAGAGTGGGGGTGAATCAATATATCATTAAATTTTATCTTTAACCAATGTATCAATGAACATCAAAAACATCATTAAGGAAATTCAAAGCAGAAATTAATACAATCACACAAGATAACACTAGAATTACGTGGAAACCCTAGAGGAATAAACCATGGTGAGAAAAAGTTGCTTGGATCTACTACCCAAATCTAGCCTCACAATAATAAAATGATCTTACAATGCTTTTATAGGCACCAACCCCCTTGAGACATCAATCCCCAAAACAATTTATAGACACTAACCTAAAGGAGACACATATCCCCCAATCTAAGCACCAACCCAAAGAACAAGAGGCACCAACCTCACATAAAACAAACTTACCAAGGTATTTTTCAATATCACCAAGATCCCCTGTTGAACACAAAAATATACTAAGAGGGGGGTGAATAAGTATATCATTAAATTTTATCTTTAACTAATGTATCAATGAACATCAAAATCATCATTAAGGAAATCAAAAGTAGCAATGAATACAATCACAGAAGATAACACCAAATTTACATGGAAATCCTAGAGGGAAAAACCACAGTGAGAAAAGTTTCTTGGATTTATTTCCCAAATCTAGGCTCACAATAATAAAAATATCTTCCAATGCTTTTGTAGGCACCAACCCCCTTTAGACACCAATCCCCAAAACAATTTATAGAAACCAACCTAAAGGAGACACATATTCCCCAATTTGAGCACTAACCTATTGGCATTTCATGTCACCCTTTGATGACCCATCATTAATAACCGATCTGAGAGATCCTACATGGGCCATCTTGCATAAATTCTCCTACAAGGTTACCAAAATTGGCTAAGTATGAGTTTTTTGGTGTGTCAAGCATTTGCTTGCCTTCTTCCCTACATCCCTCCTCTTCACCCCTGATCCCTTTCTTTTTCCTCCCTTCTCTCCATTTTTTATCTCATTAAAAATCATTGTGTTGATTGTCAATGATCGGGCTTTGTCCTTCCCCTTTACCTCTTACCAGTTTATGGTAAGAGGTAAGTTGCCTTTTAAACCCTCAACCCCCGATGAGTTCTTTGAAATTTGACCAAGTGTCTAATTTTCAAACATTGAGGATCGAGCATACCGTTTACCTCTTACCTTTACAAAGGTAAGAGGTAAGACCCTTCCTCGACCCTCGATTCCCAATATGTTCTCGAAAAGTTACTAAGTGTTTTCTTTTCACATATTGGGGATTGGGCTTCCTCTTTACCCTTTCTTCCTTTCTTCCCTTCTTCAAAAGTCGTAAACCAATTCCTTGATCCCCAATCCCCTCTTTTGCAAATTGAAAGTCAACTGTGTGTTGATCTTTCAAGGATTGGGCATCAAGTTTCCACTTTACCTCTTACCGTATTTATGGTAAGAGGTAGGGCATCCTTTTGATTCTCATCCCCTGAAATCTTCTCCTCTACACAAATCTTTTAAACTTCACTCCCTTGTCTTATGCTTTACCACTTTGTGGTAAGCGACAACAGTTCCCCCCAAACTCTAACAACCTACTTTCGGGAATTGGGGTTCTCTCTCCCCCTTTACCATTTTTCAACAATCAGTAGGAGTTAAACCCTCCTCTCAATCCCCGATCTCCAATGTCTCTGTGTGCCATTAGAATTCAACCTTCGTGCTTCCTCCTTTCCCCTTACCACTTAGCGATAAGTGGTATTCAATCGGCCTGACCTCCGACGCCTACCAAGTGTGGCACATGGCATGCTCTTTGGTTCCCTACCATCCTGTTGGGTCTTTTGGATGAACCCACAGTTGGCTCGCAGGGGCGCAGGAAGCAACACCTGGCGAGTATTTTGATAGTGCACTATATATGCGGCCCAATTGGTGTCATTGAATGTCAAAGGAAAAGGTATATGCTCATGGAATATTCTCCAAACGTGTCGCATTCTGATAGTCAATTCCCTGCCATCCTGCAAGTCATATCTTTGAAGGCCTTGATTGACCATGAGTGTGCAAGACGATGCTATGTGGCAGTCTCTCAACTCATCGCTTGGTTCTTTCACATCAAAATTTCAACTCTTGCTCTCAAAAACAAAGTGTTATATGTGATGGGATAAGGAAGGAAAGATAAAGAACGTGATTGGTGCATTTTTGGAAATGGTGCCATTAATACTGTAGTGACTCTTCCTCGGCTACCAGAGTGAAATTTTTGAAGGATGGGTGCTCTTGAATGCTACTTTTACCTACTCCCATTAATGGGGATGTTGCCCATTCCTTCTTTGTGTTCCTTTGACCTTTTTTTCAGAGCTCCATCCTCTTATCATGATTTGTTGCAGATTTCACAAAGGTTTTCTTCACATTTTGTGTGTTCATTAATGCAGTGGCCTGACATGGATGCCTGGAGAATTTATGGTTGGATATCTTCTCAAAATTGTACACAATGTTTCTAGAAAGATTTGCTAGGGTAAATTAGCATGAGTTTTTGCTCAAATGTGTTCCTTCTTCCATTTTCACGACTTGCTGATGAAAAAGGACACCTTGTGGGTATGGCATGCAAGTTTTGGTTTCTCCAAACTCTGCTTTTGGTGCAAATTTTAAACAAATCTTTCCTTTATTAGATCTTCTTGATTGCTAACCCTAGCTAGGTTAGGGTTTGAGTTGCATTCATCCAAAGTTATTCTTTATCTATAAAAGCAACACTTGTATTCATTTTAGGGGTTCTTCCTTTGGCTTCTCTAGGGCTTTTCTCTTGCAGACACTATATTTTTTGCATTTTGTCATTGTAAAGATTTTTTCCAAGCTTTATGTTAATAAAATTCAACTATTATCACTATTATCTTTTGCATGTTTGAGTAAAATCCATTTACCTTCATGTTTGAGCATGTGTTTTAGTTATTTCATTGATGTATTATGTTGTTTTGAAGCAGGAAGAAACAAATTCTATCTTGGTGCATCACCTTCTTTTACATTTTATGTCTCCTATCTCTTCTCTTTGTGATCTGTTAGAGTATAATAGTAATGGGGTTTTCATGTGTTCGATTAGACCAACAAACTTGCACTTAGATTAGAAGAGGAAGTCGGCCTTCTCTAGAGACTCAACCTCATTCGCGCAAGGTCCCACACTTTGAGGTTGTTTCCATTGTGTCATTAGAACACTAAAATCTTGGTAGGGTGTATTTTTAGGTGACAATATTTTTTGGCACACATTATGGGACAAGAAGAAGTTCCACTCCATCTTGTTGAGAGAATGGTGCTTCTCTCAACATTCTAGTCTTAAAGAGGCTCTCAAATAAAGTAACTAGAGACTTTGCGTTCAAGGGAGGACTCTACATCAAAGTTGGTGACTCAAGTTGCTGCCCAAAACCATGGTTACAAATCATACCTATACATTCATTCCACAAATTCAAATGAGGGCATCTTCTAGAGGTAACTTCTAGTATACTTGACTCTCATTTTCTACTTCTAGAAGAAGAAATAGACAATCTTTATCATCTGCTAGGAGAAATAGAGGTACTAGTCCATCTCCTATAGCTCAATCTACACCACCTATGGGTAGATTATTTCAAACTAGAACACCTATTTTCCATACACATAGGAACTTATTTCATATGGTTTACCTAGAAATCAACCCTTTGTGTCCTTTAGCAGTGACAACCCTTTAATTTTAGCCCAAAAGGATGATATACCAGTCAATGCCTTGAAAAGCATTCCTCATTTCACTAATGAAACATCCATAACTCCAATAGAGCACATCATAGATGTGGAAAACTTATGATTTGTGCATGATGTAACAGAGGACGATGTGGCTATTAGGTTTCTTGCCACTTCCCTTATGGGTAAAGCATTGTAGTGGTATAGAGGATTGTCATCCAAATCCTTTCATAATTGGAATGAGTTAGGTGAAAAAATATGCAAGCATTTTGAAGAAAAAAGTGACCAATTATCCCTCATAGAACAATTAACAACAATTAAGAAGGCACCCCATGAATTCATGAGTGACTTCAATTACAGATTTCAGAAGACTTGAGATAGAATCCTTGCCTTGGTGAACCCTTCTCATGAGCATGTTTTTTTGTATTTCTTAAGGGCTCTTAACAGTGATATAGATGTTATGATTCAGTCAATGGGTGGTTTTACTTTACCTGGAGCATATGACCTAGCCATAGGGGCAAAAAATTATTTAATACAGGTTGGGAAGATAGCTCCTAGGCCACCAATGCCTATATTTCCAAAGCTCCCTTCACAACCAATGGTGGCGCCTATCCCAATGGCTCCTATTCTAGTGGTTTCCACAAGACAACCTTCTACTTCTGCTACACTTCCAGAGGATTGGAGCACCTTGCTCTGAAAGATGAACAATAAGTTAATAGCAATGGATAGATAGCAGACCCAAAATAACAAGACTTATCAACCTCAAGGTCAAGACTATCAACAAAATAGATAGCCTTATCAAGGATAAAATTAGTGGAATCATACTAAGCCTATGAACAACATGCACATAGCTACTATCAACACTTCAAAAGATTTGTTCCCAGTGAAAAATAATCTAGCCCAAGAGCAAGAGTGGTTTTACCCTTGTGAGCAAGCTCATAATCAAAATGCTTGTCAAAATGGAGAGTTTGGACAAACTCTAGTGGTTTAGAATGAAACCTCTACTTTAGGGAAGAAATTTGATACAAACCAAATAGCTACTAGTAATCAAAATCATGCACATGAGAACTTCTTATTGCTCAATTGGCATCAAGAAAATTTTTGTGGTGTAAATCAAGCAGATGTTGATACAATAGCTTAGAATACAAGATCAAAGAAAAGAGAAATGGAGGATGGTGCATCTTCCATGGTTGGGAAAGCATTAGTTTCTCAACAACCTCAACAAAGTGTGGATGTTGGACCAATAGGTAGAACAGTAGATGTTACATAATAAAATCAACCTACTAGTAGGCCTAAACAAGCAATGGAGCAACCTAAGATCACCCAAGCAACCAGAATAGAACTTGTTGTTCCAAAGGTTCCTCCTAAAATCATTCAACTCCCTTTCAACATAATGGATCAAATGAAGAAAGCTAATTTGAATGTTACTATGTGGAAGGCTCTATCTATTCCATCACAAAGGCATTTTTTGTAATAGGCTTTGAAATAGCATTAGCAATCAGGTGATGTACAAGAAAAAGAGGAAACTACTCTATCAAGTAGCTTGGTGAAACCCAAAGAAGAAGGTAACTCTAGAAAAATTAGTAATCCACCTCCCTCCTATCTTTCTCTAATTATTGGAAATCATATAGTACATAATTGTATGATAGATTTTGGGAAAAGTAGTTTTGTTATGCCTAAGGACATTGTTGATATGCTTGGAATCAAGTATGAACCAGTGGCTAGGAAGGTTCTACAATTGGATGACATTGTTGTCAATATATTAGGAGTAATTAAGAACTTAAAATTGACCTTGCATGCATTCCCCAGTTGTGATGTGTTGCAAGATATTTTAGTCATAGACTTCCTTGCTCATTTTTTCATTTGTTTGTCTAGAAATTTCACTGCTAAGATAGGTGGACACTTATCAGTTGATTGGTCTCACATGTTATTTAGAACTAGATATGGTACTAAAGCAACCATCAAATTTGAGCCCATAGCAAAGGATCATCTAGAGCCTTACACTCCTAGTCCAATAAACATGAACTGTACATTGCATGATCAAAAGGAGGAGTGTTTTATTCATGAGCTTGCCAATCCTATAGAGGAGGTACCAGATTTTTAGTTGGATGAATGGGGAAATCCTTTACAATTTGACCCATTAACTGTTGCTAAAGTGGAGGAGATTAGTCTTAGCACCTATTACATTCATGAAAAAATGCTACTATCCCCAATCTCATAAAAACTCAAGAGGATCTAGGGAGATTGTGGCAGATGTTTTTTTATGGTTCTAGAAATATAAATGGTTTTGGTGTTGGTGTAATGCTAGTATCTCTAAGCAAGGAGAAATATTACTTTTCTTTCAAGATTAAATTTAGTTGCACTAACAATGTGGCTAAGTATGAAGCACTCATCCAAGGTCTCCAACTTGCACAAAAAGGAACATCAAGTTTGTTGATGATGTTTTATGCATAGCAACAACACAGACAAGATGCAATATCCTATCTCTCTTCAAAGGTAAATCTCTATCAGCAAGCCTCAAGAGATAACCCCAAGGTCTCTAATCTTAGGTCTTGACAATGCATAAACAACTCAGTGATAAATGTGAAATTACTGGTAATCACAATGGGACCTTACTACAAGCAAACTATTTAATCAATTTTATCATATTTAACAATATATCGATACTTCAATCCTAGATTTAACCAAATAATCAAAGAAATAGCAAAATAATGAGGGTTTCAAAGAGATTTATAAATCTAATACTACTCCTAAGATCAACAATGAAAGTAACCAATACTCGAAATGGACCAATCCCTCAAAACTGATCTCTATTTGACCCAAATAAATCTGTAATCTTACAGAGAACAGTGCAATCTTCTGAGGTGTTAGGATTTTCAAATCATAAACATTCATTCAAATAACCCTATTGCAGTTAAAATGAATGAACCCTCACAATCGAACTAAGCACACTGAAAAAAGAAGTCCAGGCTAACTTTGCAAAGCAACTAACAATCAGTTGGTTGCGAAAGTATGGACTGAAGGATTGCTGCAACATTCAAGTATTAAATCACAAACATTATTAATCAAATCTAATCTTAGTATTAACCTCCTCAAAGAAATTTTAAAGATAGAAGAACGAGAACCATGCAAGACAAGAGAATACCAGTATGGCACCAAATCACAATGTCATTTCTTGTATTCAAATCGTCCACTATAGCAACAATTCCAGATTTCTATTACAACATTTGCTTGAGAATGAACTACTTGCTAACTTACTCTACTTCTAACTATCTAACCTCTAACTTCCTGACTATTTTACTCTAGCTTTTCTAACCAATTTCTAACTTTTTTCCACACCCAAATGAGGCGACATGCCCAATATATAGAATTCCCCAGAAACCCGTCGACCAAGCAAGGGTTTCGCAGCAATAACTCAGCACAACTACCTGGCCAAGAGAGTCTTCGAAATGGGTCAAACAGGCATTAAATGCGCATTCCATCCAAGTCGGCCCGGGATGCGCAATGCAGCTTGGACAATGCACGGGAAGATAATAGGGAAGCACAAATCGTGTCGCAGCCCATCATTAGCTCCCTTTCCTATTATCTTTGCTTTGATCTGGCTCTTCATGTACTTTCAAGAATGCCACATCCAAGTCGGCCACAGGTGGTAGAGGAAAAACCCTAAGTTGATTCTCAATGGACGTAATCTCTTCTCTTGACCGTTTGACTGACTTATCCCAGTCTACCTTATACGTTAGGTATTTGTCAATAACTACAAGGTAGGTGGCCACATCATCCAACTAGTGCTCAAAAATGGACCCATCATCAAGTGGTGCATAGACATCATGCCACCATTTCCTCAACTGCTCCAAGTTTAGATACTTGGGCACCATCTTCCTTCTTCCCATCATAAATTCAAAGAAGGCAATGGATCCATTGTATACACCACTCAGGGTGTCGTCAATCTGCCTTCTTTCCTTGTAAATCTTTTTCAACACCTTCTGCCTAATCTATAATATCTCATACCACTCCCATGGTTTGCAGCTCTAGAAGAAGGAAGGATCCCGTTACTCACTAATCTGTCCTGGGTGTATTCCATTATAGTCCTGGTTTTCTGCAGAAGAAGATCCGTATCTTCCTTGTCTTGTGCTAACACCACCTTCAACCGCTCAGTTTCCATGACAGCATCCTTTCCTGTTGATAGGATCTCCTTAATACTTTCATCACCCTTAATTTTCACCCCTCTCAACCAATTCGTAGTGGCAAGGGTGGAAACTTTCATCTTTTCTAGCTCGATAATGGTCTCTTGAGGTAGAGGATTGGTAGTAGAGGAAGAAGGATTAATGGACTGCAGTGGCTTCATTAATTCCTCCAAGCACTTCTTGAGATTCTCATTTTCTCTTTTTAGCTCCTGCTTGGTTTTCATTTCCCTTCTCAATCTATCCACAATAACTGTACTGGAGACCTCATAATCTTCAATGTCTTGCTCCACTGATGTAGGTCCTAGATTGAAAGTCTGAACATTGTAATCTTTTCTGACCACATCATTTCTATCTTTGTCTGGAGCAGGGGTGGTGATGTGAACAACTTTATTATGAGCTTCACCCCTTTCAACCTTTGAGATCACTCTAGCCATCTTATTACCTTTATCTCTTCCAATTTTGGCTAGCAGTGCATCCCAATTCGGTAGACAATCCTCTACTACTACCTCTTTCCTTTTTATTTCCATGTCTAGCCATTCTGGGACGGCGGGCTCCAATTGCACCTCAGCCTATTTTTCCTCTTCTTGTTGACCCTTAGGTGCCTCCTCATTCAAATTTTGTTTATCAGGAGTTTCATCTGTCCTACTTTCTTCCTCCTCAACATGTTCCTCCCCTTGTTCAGGTGATGGATCTTTCATTGCCCCTATTTCTCTTGGAGGAGATTCAACTTCTTTAGTTCTAAAAGGAGGATCTGCATGTACAACCATAGGGGACTGCATTATCTTCTCAATTTCTACCTCTACACCATGGAGATCACCTTCATGAACTTCTTCCTCCTCAGTATCTAGGCGATCCTCAACACCCTCCGACTTACTTGGTTTGCTCTTAGCTTCATGAGTGGGAGGCACATCACCATGCTGCTCCGCATGAGAAACAACCGAAGGAAAATCAGTTCTAGGCACACTGTCCCTGGGGGAAGGAGTCTCAGATCTCCTTGTATATACCTTTGCTTTCTCCTCTGAACTTTCAACATTTACTACTAGTGGGTAGTTTCTTCCTCCCCTTCCTTGGAGCTAGCCTTATCTGACAATTTTATGATTCTTCTTCTTTTGGGCACAGGAGCATCAGTCTCAGGATTATGTTTTTTAGTCTCTTTCTGCTCAAACTTCTTAGTCCTTGTCCTTTTCTTGGCCTTAGGCTTTCTCTGTTTCACTGCTTCCTGGGCCTCAGTTTCTTGAATTCCTTTAATCTTAATTTTGGAAGGAGAGTCTAGCTTACCTTTACCCTTAGGATCCTGCTCGGTAGATTCTTCAGAGGTAGAGTGGGGATCCAAATCTCCCATTAGAGCATAAGTGCACTGTACACCTTTATTCTCCAATTCCCACAAAGTGTGTTTGAGCCACATCTTAGTAAATTTGAGAACTGGATCCATTAGTTGTTTTAACTATGTTTGCTCCTCTTCCAACCAATCTACATCACCAATTGGTTTGTCCTTTATGTCCTCATAGGCATGATCTTGGATCAAGTTTCCATCATCTTCCAATTGGTCAGGAACTGCCCTTACCTTATATAATCGAACTGACTCAACTGGGAGCCGGGAGAATTTCTTCTTTCTGACCTCGTACTCATCACTGCAGTCGGCCCAGTAGTCCTCTAAGTTAACCTTATGGCAATATTCTCTATTAGCCTTCTTTTAAGCCTCACCTGTGATATCAAATCTGGACCTTTGGGAGTGGAAAGACAAGCCAAGAGTACTCATTTCTTCCTCTGAAGCTTGGGCAGAACCAATGGAAGGACATACCTCCCCAGTGCCAATCCTCAAGGGAAAATCTCCACCAAATCCATTCTTATGCTTCTCCTTCTTGACAATGGCATCAAAATCACAAATCTGTCCAGTGGCTTCTAACAATACAATGTGATCAGTGGGATACCTTGGAAGTCTATATGATGCCCTTTGGCAGCCATCAATCCGAATGTAGGAGAAAGTTGGAAATTGAATAAACCAAGCTCCATATTTCTTGATGAGTTCCTTTGCTTGATCTAAAATTCTGACATGCTCTGCTTCCTAAAGCATTCTGGTGATATGCATAGTAAATGCATCATTTTCCCTTCTATAATTTGAACCTCCCCAATGCAACTAAGGGAAAACTTCGTAAATAATATCTTGTCCAACGGTGCCTCTTGTATCCAATCCTCTATAGGGATGGAATCTTGCCAATGCATAGACCAAATAGGAGGTCATTGTGAAGGTCTTTGTCTGCAACACATTGGACAACTACTTGTGGATTACTTGGCTAATGGCCCCTGCCCAATGGTAGTTAATTTTCTCCCGTTCCATCCTTACAATTGCATGGCACATCCAATTCTCAAATGTACCAGCACTCCTCAATCCAACCACCTTGCTAAGAAAAGTGATGGAATCATAGTATTCCTTCTTGAATTTTTCTTTGAACAACTACTTTGGTAACTTGGAATAGTGTGACTTGGGCTTCTCCAGCCAGGAGTTGATCAGTTGCTGTGACTTCACAGTTTTTTCATCAGAGAACTCATGAGCTACTTGAATGGTGAATCCCACCACATGAGACCGTTCTGGCATATCAAAGGCTTGGGCAATGGAGACTGGGTTGATATTTGCAATAACTCTCCCTTGAGGATGAATTATCCTCTGTGTGTCCTGATCATAGTGCCTGGCGCACTCAAGGACCAATTCATAACACCGCACCATAGAAGGGAAACTAGCAACATGGGACAAGCCTGATTCCATCATCCTTCTAGTCACAAAAGGAGGATCCTTAGCCACCATTCTTCCTTTAAACTCTTTATAGTCCCAGAGGCCAACGTTTGTATCAGCAACTTCTGACCAGACAGAATTGATCTTACTCTCAGGGACCTTGCTCTTAATGTCCAGCTTAATCCTCTCTACATCAAACAATGAGGAACCGGTTGCTGCCTTGCTAGATTCAGCCTGTGTTCAACATGAAAACATAATAAAAACCATAGGAAAGCAAGGTCAATTCATCAAAACACCGTTAGATTGCATTTCACAAAGTCAAGGTGCCATTAAAATTCATATAAAATGACCATAACAAATTTTGGGTTTCAAGACCATCCGCGGAATCTGAGCCAGAGAGGAATTTTAGGAAATTCTAGACTGATCATATTCCAACGGAATAGCCAGGAAAGTCACCTACTTACCATCAAACCTGATCATTTTCATCAATAAATCACATGGGGGGATCTAAATATGACATGAAATAATCATACAATGTATCACAAATTATAAATGAATCCAATTATTTCACGCTCCTTCACATTTCATCAGATTTTGAGAAAATCCGTGAGCGACGGATTTCCGTGAAGAACTAGTCGGAGAGCAGTTTCAGCAAATTAGAGGGACGACAGATTTCGAAGAAATCTAGACTCAACGGAAATCTATGATTAAGGCACAATTCCAAACCAATGGAGATTCTCAGAACGAAGGCTTCGGTTAGAGCTAGTCACTTCAGGCAAACAACTTCTATTCAGGATGAGGTCACGCCGAGTGGGGCATGTCTCGCCGATCGGCGATGAGGAAGTTTATGTCAGTGAGAGATTTTCTCTTTGGGGTAAAGTCACAGCGAATCTCTCTTGTCTCACCGGCCATCAGAGTTTAAGTAATCACATCAGCCAAACTAAAATTTATCAATATGAAGTCCTGGCGAAGTCAAAGTCTTGCCGAACAGCGGTGTAACAAACATCTTGATGTGACCAGTGGGTAGTCGGGGTAAGGTCTCAGTGAATTTTCTTTGTCTCATCGACTAGTGGTAGAACAGGAGAGACCTTCGGTGTGAGAAAGATACTGTCATGGAAAACGAAAATGAACCTAGGAAGGCTTTCGATGTAACATCCTAAGTTCGTCAAGAGGTCCCAGCGACTACATAAGGTTTCACCGACATAGAATCCCATTGGTATAATGTATGGCCAACAACATGTGGTCTTAACGAAAGAAGATTTGAGCTTGCAAAGGAAGGAAGGGGTCACCGTAAGGTCTTGGCAACCATCAGGAGTTTCACCGAAAGCAAAGGATATCGGCAAGAGCTCTAAGCTCGATGAAAGGTCCTGGCAACTTAGTAGGGGTTTCACCGAAAGCGAAGGAGATTTTATCGGTGTGAGGGGGATACTGTCACAGCGATAAGACATGAACTTAAGAAGGCCTCTCGGCAAGAGTAGGGATCTCGCGGTAAGGTCTCAGCGAAGCATGAATGTCTCCTCGACAGAAGAGCACTTGACAGGAGCAGGATATGTTCGGTGAAAGGTCTCACCAAAAGTGAAAGTCTCAGCGACAGAATGGAAGATCGGCAAGACGAAAGGAACCTACTATGAGCTCTTGGCGATGAGGTTTGTCTTGCCGACAAAAAGACTTTTGGCATGAGAATTGCAATGTCCTGATGATTAAATACAAACTCACAAAGGTCTTTGGCGAGACACAGGAAGACCGATGTGACATCTCCCCAACAGAAGGGTTACAGTGACTGAAAAGAGCAGAGCTCAATGAAAGAAAAAGTGCTCGGTGGGAGGTCTTACCGAAGGATGAATGTCTTGGCGAAGCAAATGAATATTGGTGAAGCTACTGGATCCCGCCATGACCTCCTAGCAACTAGGGCATGTCTTGCCGAAAGTGAATAGGAAAGCACGTTGATGAGACATTTGTTTATGGGGTGAGGTCTCGGCAAAGCCTCCTTTTCTCACCGACCAGAACAGGAGACTTTATCAGCATGAAAACAATATGGTCACAACGATCAATATTCGGAAGGGATGGAGAGTCACGATTCCACCCAGACACTGAACCAACTATGGATTTCAAAAAGTTTAACCTAGGGCAAGTCGGGGATGGGCCTTTCATGAATTTACTCTGCATTCTAGGTCAATTTTAAGATGAAATAATATGACATGGCACTGCCCTAGGTCCAAAACCCTACCATCCACCACTAGCACACGGGCAAGTTCAAATTTTAGTTGTTTCAACTGCTAAGTCATTACTAGGGTTTACTAAATACTCTCAGGAAAGATTCATCAAAATGCAGATAGACAAGAGAGCTCAAACTTACCCAAGGGATGAAAAATGACACAAAACTGAACACCCCTAGCACGAAACAATCACTCTCATAACCTCAAAGTGCCATACATAATTCTCAATCAAAGGTAGGGTAATCAGACACATACCATTATGAAGCAAAAATTGAACCCAAAAGCAGCAAACGCGAAGCCCAATGGCGCCCACAAAGAACAGAGGTGAGAACGCACAAGAAATAGCCACCAAATCAAAAAGTTCAAGCCCGAATGCCGCAAAATGAAGTCAATTAAAGCCAAAAGCCTCAAGAACAAACTCTAAGGATGTAGCTCAACTCAGACAATGGAAAATAGTGAGTATGATGGCACAAAGATCTCAGAAATCAAGTAAAAATCAGCCTTCAAAGTGCGTACGAAGCCATTAATGCAATCAATAAGACAGTCAGAAAACCCAGGGAACCGACGACAAGGTGGAATCTGGGAAATCTGGACCATGTGGAAATCCGCGGATACCAAAAATCCCTGAACCATGGTGTAAAACCGGAGTCCAAGCGGGATCCGGGAAAATCCGACCAGGGCGAAAAATCCTAAATCTAAGCAAAAGCCTGAAATTCATCCAGCCCTTAAGATTTTCAAAGAATAACCTGGGGAAACACTCAAGCATTGAAAAATAAACTTTTAAGCACATACCTAAGTAAGACAAAAACCTCAAGAGAAAGGGCCAAAACACAAAAATCAAAGTGAAAGAGGGTCCCTGCTTTCAGCGGGGCGTGTGTGCGAAAACTGCACAACAAAGTTGTTATAGGTATTTTTTCATAGTGAGTTGGTTGTTCATCAAGTTAGAACTCAAATCTCAACCAAGAATAATCTAATCAAGTCCTACAAACACAGGGTTTGGGATTTGATTGAGGGATTTGAGGGTTTTAACATCCAAACAACTCTGAGGAATCAGAAAAAGCATGATGATAAACTTGTAATAGTTGGTGCTTAGTTTGGCATACCAACACATATTGTAAGAAAAAAGGAGCAGCATATCAAGATTGTGGTGAGGCATTATGTTCCGAATAATCAAGATCACTAGCAAGTCTTTGAAAGTGACTAGCAGATAGTGAATTTTCTACAAGATGAAGCTGAATTTTCTAAAAGAAATCATTCCAAGCTGCAAAATCAATATGATGATCAAATTGTGTAGTTGAGTAGCAATAAGCTACCAAATGGTCTCATCACCCTTGAAGGTATCTTCAACCCCGATGATCAGTTAAAGCAGAAAAGGATGAACTTATCTACAAAGAAGGGTGACTTCAATCCAATAGAGATTTTAGAAGGAAAGACTCTAAACTTGGGAAAGGTATGCTCTACCATTGAACATGATGTTTTCATAGATATTTGAAATAGATACAATGATGTAGTTGCTTGTACTTATGAAGACCTAAAGGGTTTTGACCCAGGGCTTTCCCAACATACCATTGAATTAGATCTAGATGTCAAACCTGTATGACAAAAACAGAGGCCTATAAATCCTAAAATTGAGCCTTTTATGAGAAAAGAGTTGGCCTAGTTGATTGAGGCTAGAATCATTTTTCCCCTCAAGCATTCTTCATGGGTGGAAAACTTAGTGCCTATCAGGAAAAAGAATGGGGAAATAAGGCTTTGTGTAGATTTTAGGGATTTAAATAGAGCCTCCCTGAACGACCATTATCCCCTCCCTTCCATGGAGCAAATTTTACAAAGAGTAAGTGGGTTAGAAAGGTTTTCTTTCTTGGATGGTTACTCAGGATATAATCAAATTTTGGTCTAAGACATAAGACAACATTTACTACAAAGTGGGGCACCACTACTATAACACACTAACCCTTCAATGAAGTAAAAATTCCTAATTTTACACTTTGCACTCGTAAATAAACTATGTAACAAGCCATTACAATAAAAAAATTCGTTTCTTTATTGATAATATACGAACAAAGATTTCATAACATAATACAATAAGGATTTCATTTCATTATAATAATTTCACAAGATACAATCATACAAGAATGTGTACATTTACAAACATAGTTCAATGATCTTTGGAAAAAATAGCTTAAAGACGGTCCAGGATCATTCCTTTCAAATCTTGGTTCTTATGTCACCTGTAGACACGTCAAATTTACATCATGCATAATCATATTCCATTCATCAAATAAATCAGGACTTTATTTAAATCAAATCCTAAATCATATTCCACCATTTTCTGATTTAAATAAATCAAGTATTTAAATCCTAAAAAGTCAAAATCATCTAATCAGCATTAAATCAGCATAATCATCATCTATTTAATCTAACCCTGATTAAATACTCACCCACTTGCATTCTCTAGATTTGGCCACTTGCACATGAAATTGCATTTAATTGATTTATCAAAATCTTTATTTTCAACTTGGCATAAAGGGAGAATATTCTCCAAGTTTGAATCCCCCCCAAGTGGACATGTACACCAAATAGAGCATTTATGAGGCCTTACATGTCTGTTACATGTCCCCTTCCAAAATCAAACTCAACATTCATTGCACAAATTCAAATTCAAATTTTCCCTCTCATGGGCACTCTTCCCAAATCTTGCACAACCATTGGCCTATCATCACTTGACAAGTGGCCTTATCTTATCGGCTTGATCTTTGTCCCACATTGGTCCATTTTCAACACTTAGCATTTTGAAAATCTATAAAATAGAGGCTTCATCTCTTATCAAATCCTTCACAACCTCCACAATTTCATCCAAAAAGCATATGCAAAGTTACTCTCCTTGAGAACTAATTTTGCTCATCATTTCCATTACATCATTATCACTAGCTATCAATCAAGGATTGGGAAAGGGTCACTAGCACATGTGACACCAATCCAATATGGGATAGATTGATTTCATGTTTTTCTTTGTAGGCTTTTATGTATCTTGTTATTAGATAGCATTTTAAAACATGTTAGATATCTCATATGGATGTTGAAGGTTTGCTTTGCTTGGAAACTAATCATGTTTGTCTATGTTAGTTACTAACCATTTGTAGATTTGATGTCCACAAAATGGCGCTAGAAGGAGGGCCGAACCTCTGACCACCATCAATGCTTATCTATGTTTGTTTTTGCTTGTATTCTTCAAGCTTTTGATCAAGTACAGATTTGTGTTCGCATTTTTAAGTTTGAGTAGATTTATAGTTACTGATTTTCAAGCGTAAGGCCATTATATTCCTATTTAGGATATCAAAGAAAGAGAAGGGAAATACATTCTCCAAAGCAATAGACCTCTTTCCTATCTCTAAGAGCTTACAATAACCAATATAGCATGTGATGTAGAAATGGTATGTCAGTATTACAATCAGAAATTTTTGAACCAGCCAAGTTTTTGTTGTCAATCTGATATTCTGATGCCAGATTTGTCACATATGCACCTTAGTATTTAACTATGGTATCTTAGGCCTAAATAATATGCACTTTATTGATACTCATGGGCTTTGTTGATATTGGGCTTCAGAATTAGCACTGTGTGTATAGCCTAGTCAAGGTTGTTCACACGGCCCCTAAACATGGCAGAACTGAATCTTTTCTTCATGCATTGTATGAATGTATGTAACCTTTTCCAAAGCTTCCATTTACGCGTAGGTAGGGAGGATGCTGGAAATATTGGCAAGTCTGTCTTTACACCCGCCAATTGCTTTCTCTTGAAGTTCACTTTATGAAAGTTTTAAACTAAGATTATATTTGCCACTTTTCACTTACTAATTACGTTGTTACAAATATAAGCTTAGAAATCTAGCTGAAAGCCAGGCTGTCTCTTTTCTCAGCAGTGCCATCCCTCATCATTAGGCTATATCAAGTCCACGCCATCCATTATATTCGCCTGCCTTTTCCTTTTATTTACTCCTATTTGTAGCTCAACAACATCACTTGAATCAACGGTACATATGTCAGACAACCTGCAAAAGACGTTCAAAGTCATGGAAGCTTGCAAGACACACAATAGACCTCAAATCAATCGATCTCTGCCCAATATGCAATGAGAACCCAGGGTCTGTAGCTACCTACATCGCCGAATACAACCGCCTCACACCATTATGAATCTGCAGTTTACAACTGCTTCTCATTAATTCTCAATTCATTATCTACCAACTCCTATTTGCAACATTGACAACAACTCCATTCATCATGGCGGCATGAGAGATAAGGTCATTGCATGTGATAGCGGCTATCCTTGAAAGTCTTTGCTGACGTGTTAAGCTCCTCCAGTGGCAGCACCAAAGGTTCGACTTCTGACAAAGACTTAACATATGACCATCGACAAGATAGAAGTGGGGTTTCTTGGTAGCGCAGGCACCATTCAAGTCGCTCTCCAATGTTCCAACTCACATCATTTTTGCAGAGTAACATAAGCATTCATTCATTATTGTTGAATAGTGATTTAGCTAAATACGGTTTTACATTTGCCAATTACATTAGTTTTGAAGTTTATCTTCTAACATCACTATTTAAATTGTTGTGAGGTGCAGTTCCAACAGCTGCAGTCAATACTGTTAGTGAAACACCCCGTACAAAGCGGATTGTTTGGTCAATAAGGAAGCAAAAATTTGAACTAATAATTATGAGTTGATGTGCTTTTTTCATTCTACATTTTACATTGTCCATATACCTACAAGTTGCATGTGATTTTAAGCTGCTTTTGAAAAGAATTTAGGCGCAGAATTTTCACCTGTCAATAGCATTTGCTTAAAAAGTACTCACACTGTTTCAGCCTCTCCTTGAAAATAACAT
Organism: Sequoia sempervirens; assembly: GCA_007258455.2. NCBI lineage: Eukaryota > Viridiplantae > Streptophyta > Pinopsida > Cupressales > Cupressaceae > Sequoia > Sequoia sempervirens. The sequence goes on from VDFB02058242.1 coordinate 405,278,682, forward strand.
CATTTTAAGAAAGGGCATTTATTCACTTTGTATCATTCTTATTTTTGACTTTATTCTGAAATTGATATTTTGATTGAATTAATGGTATGATAAGATAGCTTTCAAGATATCTTTTATTATTTATTAAGTCAATTAATTTTGTCAAATTTTAAATATCAATGATCTTGTGTTATGGAGTTATTCTCATCATAAGGAACTCATATGCTTGTCAATATTATTCTATTTTCATTTCTTTCTTTAAAAAGTTTCCTCAAATATTTGACATGACTTGTGTATTTATTTTCATCCTTTTGCAATACATGCATAATTCTTATTTGTGATGTTTGCAGGGCAAAGGAAAGTGTTGATCAAGCATTGGAATCAAGCAAACACAAAAACAAGATTGGAGTTAGACAATTAATGAAAAGCATTTCTCAATGCTTATTAGAGCCTAGAGTTTCCTCTTACCGCTTTAATTTTCAGTTTTAAGCCAACTAAATCATTGTTTGTTTTCCAAGTTGGATTAAAATTGAACCTTAGAAATTGACTAGATTTCAATTTTGGGGCTAAAATCGAACAAGGCAATCTTCATCTTTCCTTTGGTGCTTAAAACAAATCAAACCATTGCTTTGAAGACTATAAAACGAACAAGTGCTTGAATTGTGTGATTTTGTCTTTCGAGTGTGTATCCTCTCCCCTTGCGTTTCATGCAATCTAGGGTGCAAGAGAAACACTCAAAATACATTTTATTGCTTTGAAACACTTCGATTTGGGCTTAAAAATTGAACATCTTGTGCAAGTGTGAGTAGGGGAATTTTCACGTACATTCTCTTTCTTTGTGCCATCAAAGATCGATCGAGTTATGGATTGTGTTTTTGCTTGCTTTTGTTTATCTTAGAGGGCCTGCCTTGGGAAAAAAGTACTCACCCAAGGGAATGACTCAACCGGTAACACTCTAAAGCCAAGATTATTTCCAGCCGGGATATAAATGTGGGTTTTGGTTAAATGCCATAATCACGCGGTTGGCTCCGACAGGATGGATCTGAAAGGGGACTATTGCCATATGGGTCAATCTCCACGAACGGAAAGTCCTTACTAGAACCCATGTGCTAGAATTTTCCAAAATCCTTAATCTATTTGTTGGTGCAAGAACGGTCGTTCTGAAGCCACCCCACACTCTTACGGTCTTCTAGTAGAGATGGAAAGCATGCCATGGGAGTTTCATGGGTGTTGATGCTTGGCTGCCCGATTGACGTTAATGAGCGTGGAGGGGAGCCAGTGGGGTCAAGCATCTAACCATCCACTAGAGATAAGCGTAGCTGGACTTGTCCAAGTGGGAATCCAACAAATATTGTCTTACACATCCATAGGGCTTGTAATTGTTCTTTGTTTGAAAACACAGTGTTGTATTTGAAAATATTTTGCAAACAAATATTCAACATGATTCTCAAAATTTCAAACCCTCTTGAAGACAAATATCATTGACTCAATCCATATGTTACTACTTTCCCTGGGGATTCACATCCGTAGAGGTTCCTAAGCATTGGATTATACCTCAATTTGTCTTCTTGAGTAAACAATAGGAAAACCCTTACCTTAAGTTCATTGAATTTCCACATAAAATATCTTGTGGGGTTTAAAGAAATTAAGACATTGGACATCTTAGTTTGAAACTTTAATCAAAGAGAGTGTTTTTGGTAAAATAAATCCATTAAGCAAAGATAACAAATTGGACCCCACACATGTGATTGATATCTCTTGGTCATATTGGTCTTTTGATTGCTCTTAGAGAAAAGTGTGTTCTTCAATACCTTGGCCTAGTAAACAAAGTCTTTCTAAGTCTCTTAGGATCAAAATCAAACACTTCATCCATCTCAAACATTTATCAACATCATCCCACCAAACAACTTTAAGAGCTTTGAAAACATCATTACCTAGACTTGGGTACATTTCTAAACCAAATCAAAATCACTTGTTTAGCTAGGTGTGTTTGGATGAATCCTTCCACGCACACTTAGTTAAATTATCAACCATCCTTTGAACGAGTTCATCCTAAGATCACATCCAACATCTTAGGGTTTACAGGTTCATCATCCAAATCAACCAATTGAAATCAAAATCCCTAAGTCTAGCATTGATACAAAGTCCCTAAACGTTCATCATTCATATCATTCACATTTCATCCTCCATCTCGCCATTGGTCCTAAGAACCTTAAAAGTCACTTTCATAACAAGGTCAAAAAACAAGAAGAACATGGAATATAAACTTGATCCATACATCTTAGGTAATCCAAATCAGTTGAATCTTCAAAGCCTTGCAATGCCTATCAATTATCAAAGTCCATACATAGGATCATTGCCTTCGACAAATGTCAATGGTGCAACAAGTGTGAGTATGCCCAATCTGAATTTTGGAACACATCTCCCCATGATAGATTTAAATCAAAGTCCAAACTTACAAGTCTATCCTCCAAACAATCAATACATGAGTCTTCAAATGAGCAACGTCATTCCACCAAATCCCTACAAACCAAATGTGGATGTACCAAGTGCAAGTTTTTGAAACATGAATCCTAACTCAGAAAACTTTGGAAAAATGATTCCCAATACCAACAATGTTCATCCTATCATGCCAAATCTGAACATCATCCCAAATCAGAACATTATCCAAAGTCAATTTTCCCATAATCCCATTCAAAAACCGCAAGTAGGCATCCCAAATCCACTTAAACAAAAGCCAAATCAACTATCTCAAGTGAGTCAAGATCAAAATCAAGAACAAATTTGGTGAGATCAAATTACGGAACTTTCCAAAATAGTTGAGGCATTGCGCCAAGGGAAATCTCCACCACCATTACCTACATCATTCCTTGGTTTAGGGCTTCCCCCTTTACCTAACACCAATCACGCCATCCAAATCAATCCACCTAACATCAATCAAACCATCACGACAAATCCTTTGAATATACCATCGACATCACACCAATGGATGGTATCTAATCAAACAAAAACATTGATCCCAAATCAAAATACGGTCTCCCAAGGACCTATCACCTTGGTCATTCCAACCATCACTATCCCTTCAATCATTCCAAACACCACTATCACACCCATCACATCTCAACCTCTCACTACCACTATCGCTCCAAGCATATCTCAAACACTTGTCACTACATCCAACATGATTTCAAATCCACCACCACCAATTTCCACCACATCAATCCAATTCAACATGACATTACAAGATGCTTTTCGAAAGGGTTCCAACAATATCTATCCATGCAACAAGCAACACAAGCTCAACAAGTGCAACAATCCTCTCAAGTTGCCCAAACCTCTCAAGCTACCCAACAAACACAAGCACAAACACGAAAAATGATTGGGGATAACAATGGGCATTCAACCATTGGTGATAGCATTGACAATCTCCCCACCACAATTGATGAAAGCATTTTTCAAGATCTATCCATCAAAGAACACATTGGAGATGTTTTTATCTCATTCGAAGATCAAATCGACATATGTCAAGAGTCACTTTTGAATCATGATCAAAATCCATCAACAAAACTTGACAATGAGCCAATTCAAGAAATATCAACATCACTTGACACTATGGTCGAAGACATTCACAATCTCTCCACCGCAATTGTCAAAAACAATGATCAAAACCTCTCCATCAAGGAGCACATTGAGGATGTATCTACACAATCTGATGATCAACTCACCATACATCAAGAGCCACTTTTTAGTGATCTCTTTCAAGGAGTGTTAGGACTATTTGATCCAATTGACATAATGCATGATCCATTGACCAATGATCATATTGAAAATGTCTCTACATTGCCTTATGAGTTAGAGGACATATCTCAAGAAGTTATTCCAAAGCAAGATCAAAATCTTTCACTAAGGTCTAGCAATGGTCATTTTCAAAACATGTTGATCCCCTTTGACCTCATGGTTACAGATGTTGAAGGAACCTTGAACTTGACCATGCCCAATGTCGACATCCAAAAGTCCTTTGTAAGAAATCCATCCTTTGAAGCTGCCCCATGTCAAGAACTTGATCTAAAGCATGTCGAAAGCAACTCCAAAATCATTCAAGATCAAGAATTTGTATCTTCAAAATACTACAATAATCTAATGAACACTCTTTTATCCATGCAAGATGATCATATCCATGTAGCACATACTCCTCCATCTACCCATGAGATGCTTTCTACAGATGGGCACGTAGATGATCTTCATCAAGAACAAGATTGTGTTACACAGAAAAAGCAGATTCTTAACTCCTACAATCAAACGGAGTTGTCAACATCAGGATCGAATATGTCCCAAACTCATATTGAGGAAATCATGAATAAAGATATCCATCATTATCAGCTCAAGGAGACAAGTCAGATAGAACAATATATTCTAGAGTTAGCAGAGTAGCAAATGGAAATAACGTCACCTACAGTGGTCATTTATCAGAGAATTCATTCTAAACAAAAGCTCTCAGAACAAGAGAATCAAAGCATGAAGGTACTACTTCTACCATATTGGGGACAACTTCGTCTCAAGCAAACATCAACATAGGGAGCACAAAGAATCCTTATGATGAAACCGATGCCAATACTACAACTAGCCATGTCATGAATCTTCATCCACCTATCATCCAATCCACGAATTGGGACCAACACCAAAGGAAAGTATTAAATCAAAGTATAAAGAATGTTATCAAATCAAAAGAAGCTGAGAAGCATAATGGACAAATCAAATACATATGGATACCAAAGAATACAAAGAAAGATCATTCCTATCAAACTCCATTAGTCAAAGAAACTATGGGGCAAAATAAAAAAGCGAAAAGTATCCATCAAAGATGTCCGCAAAAGAAAAAGAAGGCTTTTCAAGTGACGTACAAAGTGTATCAAACAGTTGATCCTAATTCCACGTACACTTCCGTATCCACCCATCATTGCTCATCTTCCCAAGTTTGGAGAGTCAAAGGTTCCAAACTGTCAACCAATCCATCTCCTATACCTAAACACACTCCATCCACGCCTCCACGCATGATATCCAATTCTCACATTGACCATGTATTGGCAACGACCCTTCATCATAAGGATTCAAAGGGCATTCTATCGCGATGTGCGTATAGAGACAGAGTTAACCCTGGTATCAATGAAGCAGATCAAAAATCCCAAAAGTGGCATTCAAGTGCACGTATCTTAGCAAAGAAGCTCCTTCAGGCAGGATATCGATGGCACATCATGAAAGGGGCATCTACATCAACACCACCAAGTGGTTTTCATGAATCTTTCAGAAAAATCAAAAAAATAAAAAAAATCATGAAAATCCAAAAAAAGGATTGAAAACAGTAAAGAGAAAAAAATCGTCCTCTAGTGAAAACCGCATGGGCGGCACTTTGGGCAAGACCATGATGAAAACCTAGAAAACAGGCATCATGTGTGGAATCGAACATCTACGTGCGCCAGTTCAGATGAAAGCATCTCATCCCATTCGTAATAAATCGAGCATTCCATCCATCTTATCCATAATAAATCCATCCATCCATGAACCATTTATCCAATCCATTCGCATCTATCTGCATCCATCATCCAAGTTATCTTGATCTTGATGAAATTTTGGGGCACGCTTTACACTTGCTTATGGTAAACATCTTGACATGGGTCATTTTCATTGATCCTATCCTATCCTATGTTATCTGAGCCATGAAGCATTATCCAAATGAGCATTCATTATCTGAACACCTTATCTTATCGCAAGATAATCCATGTCCATCCATCCATACACCTATCTGAGCTTCCATCCCATTACATTCCATACATTGCTAGACAATGGGGGCAGATATGTACATCTTGCTTCGAGAATAAAACTTGATCTATGTCCTCTGACTTATGTGGCGATCCGAACATTGGCAAACGTGAAACCAAATTGGTCAAAGCATTTGTGAGCCATAATCTGAATCACTAGCCCATGGCATATTTTGACGAGCAGACATTTCTTATCAAGCTTCATCTCTCATTGAACATCAATCAAAACAATCACTATCAGTTGCATCTAATGCACCCTTCAAACGTCACATCAAATCATTCAAACATCTTTTGTTTGAAACCAAGCTTCATCAATCATGATCAATCAAAATCCAATCAAGAAATCATCAGGATATCCTTGTGTTGCTTAACACTATCCTTGCATTATTGTGCATCCTCGACAATGTTATCATCATTAGTCTTGATCAAATCATCATCAATCCATCATCATCTTTGGGATATCCTTCCCAATCATTGTGTTGCTTAACACTATCCTTGCACTGTTGTGCATCCTCAATAATGTTATCATCATCAATCCTGATCAATCAAATCTTGGCATTATTGTGCATCCTCAACAATGTTATCATCATCATCAATCCATCGATCTGATGAATCCACCTTAGCTTGGTCTTCAAAAAAAAGCATAAATATAGCACTGATATCATCACATACATCCATATCCAAATCGTCAAAATCATGCGAAAATCCAAAAACATTCAAAACATATCAAAATCCAAAAATACTCAAAAAGTCAAAAAACATCAAAAACATTAAATCCGAACTACGTTGTCTCTGAGCTTAAACGTGGGCAAGGCTAATCTTTGATTAGCCCTCGAGACATCAAAATCCAAAAACATTTGAAAAACATCAAAATCCAAAAACATTCAAAAAAAACATCAAAATCCAAAAACATAAGAAAATCAAAAAATAAAAAACATCGCAAAATCCAAAAACACCAAAAATAGCCTCAAAACATTCCAAAAACGCCAAAAACATCCAAATATTTGAAAAAATCCATCCACGCCATTTCGCTTTCACCCGCAATAATCAATCATCCATAATAAATTGTCGTCATCTTCATCCTTTGGCAAAACAAACAGAAACAATCATAGCAGTCAGCAAAAGCAAACTTCAATTGCAAAATCAAAATTGAAACAGCAAACCGTTAAACGCAAAATCAAACTCTTGATCATTTTCAGACATGTTAGTCAACCTTATATCAATAGCCTATCAATCAACTTATCAAACCATCATCATCCTATACAATGCATGTCCTAGGATATATCGTTCTGATAATGGGCATCATTTTGGATATCACCTTGGATTCTTATCCTATCAAAACAAATCCCTTTGGCTAGAGGTATGAAGAACATTGGCTTGTTTGTGTACTTGATCTTTTCTTTTGATTTATCTTATTGTGCTCATTCCAAGGACCTCTAATGATATCCGAGCGAAGGATTTAGAGAGATAGGAATGGGGCAACAATCATTATCTTTTGTCTGATGTGCTTGTTGGACGCTCTTGTAATATAACTTGGTGAATACTTGCTTTGTTAGGTACGCCCTAGCAAGGTTTCTGATGTCAAGTGTGAACAAGAATACTCCTATCTGCTTGTTGAGTCAAAGTCCATCACACTAGGTACAACGCCATCCTAGTTCTTTATACCTTGATGCATCATGCTTAAGCGTGTTATCAAACATAAAGTAAGTGACCCTTTGAAAATCCCAATCCTTGATAAGCAAATCATCCATCAATCATCATCATTTATCATCATCATCTTCTATCATCATCATCTCTAATAAAGTCTCGACCAATCATGGACTTGTTGGATCCTCTTGTCATCATCTCATTTCCGTGCTAACATATGCATACATCCATCATGCATCCATCTTGCACCCATAAATCATTGGTATTTTTCATATCATCTCACATGCATAATCATCATCATAATATAGATCTATTAGTCTAAGCATCTCATAAATCATCCATTTGCATAATCATAGCATATCACATCATCAATCTCATTCATCTCATATCATATCATCATTTAAGTTGTTTAGGATAATAAAGATTTGTTATTCTAAGCATCTTGAAATCATCTCATTTGCATCATCGTCCATAACCATCCATTTTGAACCTCTTTATCGTGAGATCGAACCTCAAATCGAATCTTTTCGCTCGATCTCTCGAGGGGGCAATGTACTAGTGTACTTCTTTCCGCTGGGGCATCCAAAAATCAAAAAAAATTGATTTCGATCGCGACAAGTTTATTCTTTGAACCAACGCAACAAGTACATTGCTTCAAAGAGGGGCAAAATGTAGACACATCAAATTTACATCATGCATAATCATATTCCATTCATCAAATAAATCAGGACTTTATTTAAATCAAATCCTAAATCATATTCCACCATTTTCTGATTTAAATAAATCAAGTATTTAAATCCTAAAAAGTCAAAATCATCTAATCGGCATTAAATCAGCATAATCATCATCTATTTAATCTAACCGATTAAATACTCACCCACTTGCATTCTCTAGATTTGGCCACTTGCACATGAAATTGCATTTAATTGATTTATCAAAATCTTTATTTTCAACTTGGCATAAAGGAAGAATATTCTCCAAGTTTGAATCTCCCCCCAAGTGGACATGTACACCCAACAGAGCATTTATGAGGCCTTACATGTCTCTTACATGTCCCCTTCCAAAGTCAAACTCAACATTCATTGCACAAATTCAAATTCAAATTTTCCCTCTCATGGGCACTCTTCCCAAATCTTGCACAACCATTGGCCTATCATCACTTGACAAGTGGCCTTATCTTATCAGCTTGATCTTTGTCCCACATTGGTCCATTTTCAACACTTAGCATTTTGAAAATCTATAAAATAGAGGCTTCATCTCTTATCAAATCCTTCACAACCTCCACAATTTCATCCAAAAAGCATATGCAAAGTTACTCTCCTTGAAAACTAATTTTGCTCATCATTTCCATTACATCATTATCACTAGCTATCAATCAAGGATTGGGAAAGGCTCACTAGCACATGTGACACCAATCCAATATGGGATAGATTGATTTCATGTTTTTCTTTGTAGGCTTTTATGTATCTTGTTATTAGATAGCATTTTAAAACATGTTAGATATCTCATATGGATGTTGAAGGTTTGCTTTGCTTGGAAACTAATCATGTTTGTCTATGTTAGTTACTAACCATTTGCAGATTTGATGTCCACATCACCTAATGTGGAGGAGAAGCATCACTAAAACACTTTTCCACCAACCACAGACTCTTAATGCAGTCCTCCACACATCTATCATTCGATATATGGCCCTTCCCTTCGATGAAGAGATTGGTAGAGTAACCAAATAACGACAACCAATTGAGCATAGTGTTGTGTCCTACATAACTAGAACTTGTAATCCCACAATTTGGAACTAGCATGTAATATTGGATCACGGTGAACTGATAGTGAAGCTAGAGGCAATCACACTACTTTGGCCAAAGTGTTCTCATTCAGAACTTTGAATGAAGGTCATCTATCACATACACTACTCAGGGCCGATTTGACTAAAGTCCATCTCAAACTACGCATAGGTATTTCTTTCAATGGATAATATATCACCCCAGAGATAACCTATCACCATTTCTACATACTGGGAATAAATCTACTTTAACAAAGTAAATACACAAGCTCCCTCCTATACAAGATAAACAATCCTAGGAGTAAACTCAATCCATGCTAGTCAAATCAATAACCTAGCTAAGAGTAACTCATATTCCACTCACGTTTAATCATATCTAGTATGTAATACCTATGATAAACACCCACCTCCTATTATGGAGTACATACAAGCACATCATAAAAACAACATAAAATATTTTATTTCCTTTTCAAATACATTCTAGTTTTCCCTAAATGCAAGTACTCAGAAAATACAATTCAAACATTCATGGAGAACAATCTTTCATAAATAAAATAACAAAGAAGAATATCCTCATGCTTGTTTTCGCTTATCCTATCAATTGACAACAATGTAGCTTCCCCAAACAACAACTAGACTAATTATAGCTTCTCAATTGGCGTCACAATAAATTTCTAATACTCAAGATGATAGAATACTTCTCGCAAATACTACTCTCTCTCTCTCTCAATCTAACATAACTCTCTCAATATAACAGAGTAAAATGACAAAAATGTAGAGTAAAAAGCTTGCAACAATGCATCCCAAACAAGTGATCAAGCTCCTCTATTTATACAACGATTTGGTAACTACTAGGCCTACAGTTTAGGCATGAGTTATGGCAGTAGCAAGCATGCATAGCAGCACATATATCACAGCTAAAATGTGGTGAACATGTAAGCTCATACTCAGCTAAAATAACTAAAGATCAACCTTGTTGATCAACAACAATTTAGAGATTAATTCAAATCAACATATGATTGAATTCGGTTTGCATTTCACAATGGACATCTACAGGTATAAGGATTCAAAAGTGGCACTAAAGCATTGACTTTTACTCTCAGAGTTGGTGCGATTTCCTTCTTACCAAAAACAGTCAATATCAAAAATGTGACAAGCTTGCATTGACCAAGTCTCAGCATGAGTCGATTCAGTTAATAAATCAATTTGACAAATTCATTGAATTGTTTACACACCTCTACAGATGTTGGTATAAGCATAATGACATGGTGTTAAATTTTTTCTAAGTCAAATAAGATACTCATCAAATGCGTCGACTTAGTCTTCACCAAGTATCAACTTAATGTAGTGAGCTACATTGTAGTATACGTGATCCACTATGTGTGGCAGTAAAAGTAAAACTCGGCCTTGCAAAATACAGTCACAAGTAACTTATAATCAGCCTCTAACAATCGGCCTCTATCATTGTTAATGATAGTCGATTTCAAGTAATAGATAATATACTAAATATATATGAATATATATATATATATATATTTAAATATCAACATATATTTATATATATGTATATATATATGTTAATATTAATATATATATATATATCATAAGCCATCAATGTAAGTATACATTCAATATTCAAATGAAGTATAATCATAATAGCATTCACATACTAATCACAATATATCGATTGTATACGTATATATATGTATATAAGTATATGCCTCTATGTACATGTATACATGTGTATACATATATTGATACATTTGTATGGGCATGACCATTTTCCATCATTCGTGTGTATCAATACATATATACATATGGATATATGTATATACTATACATATATATATGTACACATTTGATTCACATATAATCATTCACAGTTACCATTGTATTGATAAACATTTGTGTGTGGTACATCTATACATATACATATACATGTCGTTAGATCTCTGTGACATGCATGTGTATATATATACACATACTCCACATATGTCCTTATCAATAAAATTGTAATAGAACAAGAAAGAACTCCAAAGCTCGAATAGATAAACATCACCCAATAATGCACTCAATAGTAAACAAGACTACTAATGTAGACACATCAACTAAGGATGACTTACCAACTTCCCACTTAGTGACAACTCAATTATTCTACTGTGGTGTGTGTATGCTCAAATAGTTTTCGTTACTAGTTACCTGACTGAGTTATTCTCTTGACTGATACTTCCCCTCTGCCTAGAGGAATTCAACATATACCTGCAACCACTAACACATGCCCACAGTAGTCAAATGTTCACAAAATATGCAGTATACGTAATTGTGGATGTTAAATCTGCAAATGGCTAATATTCTAACATATATCATTAACAACAAAGCAAATATTCACATCCATATGAGATAATCCAACATGTTTTAAAATGCAAACAAATAACAAGATAACTAAAGGAATAGCACATAAAAATATGATACCAACTCTATCTCATATTGGATTGGTGCTTCTATGGAAAGAAGCCCTTTCCCAATCCTTGTTAAGCTCCATGATATAAAGATGATATGAAATGCTATGAAGATGGATTCAAATGACAATGATGCATTTGTGCATGAGATTGTGGAGGATTAACTCAATGGAGATTATATCTATTTATAGAATATAATGATAGAAGAATGCCAAACATGGAGGATGTGAGACTAAAGATCCACCAATGAGAAGAGGCCACTTGTCAACTTGTGATAGGCTTGAGGAATGAGCACATTTTGGTCAATGTGCCAAAGAGGGGGAGATTCAAATTTGAATTTGATGACAAGATGAGTTAAATGCTAAGTTTGATTTGTGCAAGAGCCATGTAAGAGCTCATAAATGCCTTGTTGGATGTACATGTCAACTTGTTTTTTGAATTCAAATTTGAGGGAATATTCCTCAAAGATGCCATGTTGATGGAAAATGATGAATTAATAAATCAATAAATTGATTTATTTGTGCAAGTGGGAAAAGCTAGAGGATGTGATGGGTGATTAGATTAGGTTAATCAGGGTTAGATTAACTTAGATGATGATTAGTTGATTGTGACATTCAACTTAAATATTTGGGTTTATTTAAATTAAATGAGAAGAAATTGATCATTAGAGATTTAATTAAATAACTTTGATCTATTTAATTAAATGGAGATCTTTAGAAGATTAATCGATTTATTTAATAACCTTTAGGAGATTGATTAAATAAACTTGATTTATTTAATTGATGAGCGAATATGATTTAATTAAATGAGTGATGTCAATTTTGCGTGTCTACAATAATACATCTCCAAAGTTAGAATATTAATTCAATAACCATTCAAACACACATATGCAATACTTTTCACACAACATCAAATGTAATAACATACATTCATAACGCATGGATAACAAAGTGCAGGCACAATTTATTCATCTCCAGAATTCACATTACATTCATATTTACCCTAAATAGTAGTAGTAAATAGTAATTACACAATTGGGGTGTAACATACTCCCCCCTTGTGAATCATCAACCCCGATGATTTTATGTAGCAACATAAAACAAACAAAAAACAAACAACATATTGTTTCAAGCATTCTCAAAAGCATCAAGAACATAAGGAAACTTTTGTTGAATCTTAGCATAGTCCTCCCAAGTGGTTGAGTCTTCTGCATACTGGTCCCACTAGACTTTTCATTGCAAGACTTCTCTATTACGCAACCGAAGCTTACATGTTCCAAGCACCTTGATGGGCTCGAGAGTTACCACTCTAGGGTCCTATACCTATAAAGTAGTCCAATCAATCACATGATTATTACTTGGTATATACTTTTTGAGGTAGGACATGTGGAAGACGTTATGCATTATGGAAAGAGTTGGTGGCAACACAATTCAATAAGCTACTGGATTCACTTCCTCCAGAATCTCAAAAGGTCCTACATAACGTGGGGCTAACTTAGAAGACTTTCCAAATTTAATGGAGCTCTTGTGAGGTTTCACTCTTAACAACACTTTACCACCTACCGCAAAATTGTGGGGCACTCTCTTAGCATTGGCATAACTTTTCTATCGGTCATTAGCTTCATCCAACCTTTGCTTAACAATTTAACTTGCTCCTCCATTTCCGCTAACATTTATGGTCCAAGACTTACTCTATCCTCAAGTCTATCCCAACTTATAGGAGTTTGACACTTCCAACCATACAATGCTTTGAAAGGAGCCATCTTATCACAGAATGATAAGAATTGTTGTAAGAAAATTCCACTAAGGGTAAGTAATCTTCCCACTTTTACTGTTGATCCATACAATACATCCTAAGAAGGTCTTCCAATACTTGATTCACCCTTTCAGTTTTCCCATCCGTTTCCAGATGATATGTTGAGCTAATATTCAGTTGAGTCCCTAGTGCAGAAAACAAAGTTTACCAAAACCTAGAAGTGACTCGTGCATCCCTATCTGAGATAATCTTCTCAGGAATCCCATGCAATCTAAACACTTCTTGCACAAATTTCCTAGCTATGATAGGTGCTCCATCAGTTATATTCCTGGGTATAAAATTTGCTACTTTGGTAAGCTTATCTACCAATTGTGCTTATTCCTTGCATAAATTCCATACTTATGACTTGCCACTTCCTCTTCAGTATACCATGTGGGTATAACAAGCCTGCAAGATGATGATGCTCTACTTTCACCCTTTGACACTCAAGACACCTAGCTACAAATCCAATAGCATCCCCTTTCAACCCTTTCCAGAAGTATAATGGCTTTACATCTGCCATCATTTTCGTCACTCCAGGGTGTCCAGAGTACGATGCTTTGTGTATTTCCTTCCATACTAGATTTCTTAACCCTTCAACATTAGGTACATACATTCTACCCTTATATCTAAGTAATCCATTAGGTTCAAAAGGAAATCATTCATACCTAGAATCTTACGAATTACTAGTGAGTGCTTGCTTGACTTGCAAGTAGTACTCATCCTCTTAGCATTTTTGCAACACTTACCCTTTAAAGTCAATTTGAATTGTTACTATTGAAGCAATATGTCATCTTCGACTCAAGGCGTCAGCAACCCAATTTTCCTTCCCTTTTATATAACTCATATTGAAGTCATAATCAACTATCAACTCCAACCATCTTCTCTATCTAGCATTCAAATTTGGTTGAGTGAAAAGGTACTTTAACCCATTATGACTAGTTTTCATCTCAAAGGGTTTCCCTAACAAGTAATGCCTCCACATTTGCAATGTGTGAACCACAACTGCTAATTCTAAATCATGTGGTGCATAATTCATCTCATAAGGTTTCAGCTTCCTAGATTCATAAGCAATGAATTGCCCATCTTGTATCAACACACCTCCTAACCCCTCTTCGGATGCATCTATGATAACAGTAAAGTTACCCTCAGGATTTGGTACTTTCAAGATCGATGCGGTGGTTAATTTCTCTTTGAGTAGGTCAAAATCTTCTTGACACTTCTCAGTCCATTCAAATTTCTTTCCTTTCTTTTGTAAAGAAGTAATTGGGAAAGCGATCTTAGAGAATTTTGCAACAAACTTTCTATAATACCCTACTAGACCCATGAAAATTCTTACCTCTGACACATTCTTAGGTACAGGCCACTCAAGTACTGCCTTGATCTTAGCTAGATCTATTGAAATTCCATCAGCCGAAATTAAATGACCCAAATAATGTATCTTCTTTTGGAAGAATGTACACTTAGAGAATTTACCATACAACTTATGTTCTCTCAACATTGTAGGACCATCTCTAAATGCCAACAATGTTCCTCCTCATTTCTAGAATAAATTAGGATGCCATCTAGAAAAGTTAATACAAACTTGTCTAGGAAGTCCCTAAATACACTATTCATCAGGTTCATAAATGTTGTAGGTGCATTTGTTAAACCAAAGGGTAAAATAGTGAACTCATAGTGTCCATATCTAGTTCTGAGCGCAGTTTTAAAGATGTCTTCATCCTTAATCCTCAATTGGTGATATCCATATCTCATATCTATTTTAGAGAATATAGCGGCTCCTCTCATTTGGTCAAAAAGATCGTCTATGTGTGGCAAAAAATACTTGTTCTTAACTGTAGCTTTGTTAAGCATACAATATTCGATGCACAAACACAAAGTACCATCCTTCTTTTTAACAAAGATGACTAGTGCTCCCCAAGGCGAAACACTTGGTCTTATCAACCCTTTAGACAAAAATTTGTCCAATTGTGCCTTAAGTTCCATAAGTTTAGTGGTTGTCATCCTATAGGGCACCTTAGAAATAGGTTCAGACCCTGGAACTATATCAATAGAGAAGTCAAATATTCTTTTTGGGGGTAACCCTGGTAACTCATCTAGAAACACATCCAAAAAATTTCTCAATGTTGGATACTTCTCCATATCTGATTTTCTATTTTCATCTATTTCACCATCTTCTAACTCTTGAAAGCTCTAGAATTCCAAATTATCAAGATCCTTTTCCAATTCTTCTATCTTGATGGCAAAGATTTTACACCCTTTCTTCTTAGCTCTTAATAGTTTCATTGTCGTAATTTGACGAATCTTGACCTCTCTAGATATCCCTTGAAATTTTACATGATTTCCAAAATCATCTAGGCACTCTACAGTTTTAGCATGGCAATCTACCTTATCCCTATGTATCCACAACCAATTCATACCTAGGATAATGTCATATGATCCTAGAGGTGCGACATAAAGGTTCACTTCCATAGAAAAATTGGATAGTTCTATCCTAGCCTCGAATGGACATTGTTCCACCTTTTCTCTTATCTAGTTTGCATACTCTACATCCCAAGACATTTCCATGTATCCAGCCTTCCTAGATAATTGCTTAGCTACTCTAGGTAAAATGAAATTCTTAGTTGCACCTGTATCAATAAGAACAAAATTAGGTAAGCCAAACAAAATACTTGGCGTTTCAACTGGAGTTACTTGATACTTTGCCTGACGATCATCTACAACTGCATGTATCTTTTGTTGAAACATCGCCTGATGGGTGGGTAAGGAATTACCATATGGTCATGATTATGAAGTTTATTAGGACATTCATTAGCATAGTTGTCCCCTCCACATGCAAAACATCCTATAGTCATTCCTCTTTTCCTAGCAGGTTCTCCAGGCTTGTTAACATTTTCATTAGCTTTGTTGGTATTACCCATGCTAGAACCATTCCTCTTACACTCTCTTCTAGACTCCTTTCCATCATTGTGGAACCCTTTTCCCTTTTTCCTTGGAACACTTTGCACAGATTCCACTTTCTTTGGAACTGGCTTGCTAGGAACTTCCACAACCTTCTTTGCTCTCTACTTTCATGATGAGTGGAGTTAGCCTTGAGCTTTTGCTCTTGTTTAATTGATTTCTCATATACAAGATCTATTGTTGTTGGACTGTGCATATCCACTTATCCTCCAATCGAATTGTTAAGTCCCATAATAAACTTTCTTATGTGGAAGCATTCATCCTTGTGATATATGGGAACATAACGCAAAAGTCGGGTAACTTCTCCCAATACTCATTGATCGTCATATTACCTTGTATCAAACCCTAGAAATTTGAGAGTTTTTGGTCATAGTAGATTTGGGGCAACCATCTCTTACAAAATATCTCAACAAATTCTCCTCATGTCAGCTTCCATGAGTTAATATTGAGTTCCAACTTTTTGTTCATCCACCAATTAGAGGCTTCTCCTGCTAACTGGTAAGCAACCCAGGCAACTTTAGTGGTCTTAGTGTAGTTTTATATTTCAAAATACTTTTCCATTTGGACAAGCCACACCTCAGCCTCGTCTCTACTAGCACTTCCATCAAACTTGGGTGAGGTAATCTTCTTCATGTCCTTGGAAAGTTTGGAAGCCATACGCTTCTTATTTCTTTCCTCAGATGGTGTAGGTAATTTTTCCTTCTCATGATTATGAGTTTCATCATTCCCATGAGAAGAGTTCTCTCCCTCATGCTCATTAATGGGAACTTATTTCTCTATCCTATCCTTAACTCTTTCCTACTCAAGGTTAGCCAACCTTGCCACGATCTGGTCTAGTCTAGCTTCAATCCCTATGGGTCCTTGCTCAACTTCCTGACTTCCGCCATGGTTAGTTCATGTCCTCACCATCTTCACTAGGTCAATTTTTACCTAAATGTTTAACCATGTTAGATTAAATTATATTATCAAATACCTTATGGAAAACATTAAGAATGGCATTCATACACACATAAAGAATTCCACATAAGATTAAGCACACGCTTTTTAATAAACATATAATTTTATTCATTTCATAAGGATTTCAATATCCCTTTGATTACATGGAGTGACTATTCAGATAGTCGAGTGGAGAGTATCCCTTAGATTCACTCTCTAACACATAACTTAAAGGAGTATAAGGGTGATCCCACAATACTGGTTTACAATTTTTGGCCAAACTGGACATTGAACTAAATTTTTTTAACTAAATCTTCACTTTTGGGTACCTATTGCGGCTAAACTGTGAGGAATTTGAAGATGATGCAAAATAGTGATTTGTGACATATTTTCTATAGATTCTAAATATATATTTTTTAAAAAAAATTGAATCGGATTGCACTTCTTTTTCCATCTCCTTTGAAAACTAGTTTTTAACAGTAAACACTGTTTTTAAAGAATGATATCATTGGCTAACACATAACCTTTTTTTCTATGAAGGATAAAATTCTAATTTTTTTGAATTTAGATTCGTAACTATGATATCTAGTGCATGGAATTGGTTTCATAGCATTTTATTGAATTTTTTTTTCTTAATTAAGTTTCAAAGTTGAACCTTTTACAATTTAGACATGATTCACTAGCTAAAGCATAATTTTTTTTGTATGTATCAAAATTCAAATTTTTTTTGTTGGATCAAGGACATCAATATCTAGTGCAATGATATTTTTCAAAAAAAATAATTGATAATCTGCTATTTTCCCACATGTGCAAAATAGAGAGCTTGATTTTCAATGAAAAACCTATATTTAATCAAACTAAAAAATAAAATACATAATAAAACCAAAACATATTAAAATTATATTCAATGGATGGCTCATTCCGAGGACTAACATCATCCAGTTGGGTATGTGAAGTCTCCTCCATTTTCATCCTCAACTTGAGCTTTGAAGGGAAAAATTCTACAAAAAATTGGTTCAAGAGGGGGAGAAGGGGAAAAAAGGAGGGTTTGAGCGAACCCCCCCTTTTATTCAATTTTCCATTGTCTTCATTATGAAAAATGCAAAAAAAAGTGGGTCCCATCATTTAATAGGGTTCGCTCAAACCAAGGTCCATTTGAATCCCTTTTGGGTCCATTCGAAACCCCAATTCGTGCGAACCCCTAAAAAGCAAAAAGAAAATCATAGGAGCATTTTTGCAATTTTCCTTCCTCACTGGAATTGTAAACCAATATTGTGAGATCACCCATAACCTATAGACTGATATTGTTGCTCATGAGCATTTGATCATACCTATCCTAGAAAAGATGGTAGCCTTCGAATTTGTCATCTGATACATAGTTACGAGGTACATATCCCTCAGATTTTTTACTCGAGGAGATTACAATTACTTCCACTAGTGGAAGAACTCTAGGGTCCCTAAAGGTAAATGTCAGACTAACACTCCCTTCTGAGGGCATATCCCTGGAAAGTGATATTGACTTAGACTTTTCCGGTGAGATCCAGGTAGGTAGTTGTACTTGGCCTCCATCTTCATCTTCCTCTTCACATCGTTGATACAAGAAAGTGTGTAACTAAAGATTTCGGTGTCACTCAACCAGATGACATTGTCGAAGTTGGTACCCTCTATTGTTCTAATGATGGCTTCTCTTTCCTTCTTGGCCTTGAGGTAGCACTTGTTTCTGATTACTAACTTTCGAGTCGTTAATCTGAGACACACCATCCTAGCACAAGAATTCACAACATTAGATAATGTTGGATAGAAAGAATGATGAGCTCATAGGTTCTAGAGCTAAACCTGGTAGCTCTGATGCCACATGTAACATGTTGACCCTTCAATGAAGTAAAAATTCCTAACTTTACACTTTGCCAGTAAATAAACTATGTAACAAGCCATTGTAATAAAAAAAATTATTTTCTTTATTGAGAATATATGAACAAAGATGCCATAACATAATACAGTAAGGATTTCGTTTCATTACAATAATTTCACAAGATATAATCATACAAGAATGCTTACATTTACAAACATAGCTCAATGAGCTTTGGAACAAATGCTTACATTATAACCATGCGTAATAAAGAAAATATAGAGTAGCTCATTGCTTTCTTAAGTGAAGGGCTTAAATATTATGAGGTTAAGTACAACTATGTTGAAAAGCAAGCTCTTGTTGCTGTCAAAGCATTGAAAAAATTTAGACACATGTTGTCTAATAACAAGATATAGCTAATGGTGCCCCATGTCAACATTAAAGAGTTCTTGTTGAGCAGAGATATCAATGAAAAAAGAGTTGGATGGATCATCAAGGTGATGGAGTGTGATGTTGACATCAAAATCACCAAGTTAGTGAGGCAAGGGGTTGTGTGAGCAACTTGCCTCAACATTTGAGACTCCTACGGAGGTTGCCCTTATGCTACAGGAACAACAAGCACCAAATGCAAACATACAAGGCAGTTGGGTGCGTGATATGACTACCTTTTTGTAGGAAGGTAGGTATCCTCTAGGTCTAGATAGGACCAAAAGAAGACACTTCATATTACAGTCTATTCCCTATGTCATAGTGGATGACATACTTTTTAGAAAGGGTTTCAATGGGTTCCTATTAAGATGCGTAGAGGAAAATTAGGTCAATAGAATGTTGGAGGAATTCCATGATGGTTCTTTAGGTGGCCATTTCTTTGCAAGGACCATTGCTACAAAAGTCATGAAGGATGGTTATTATTGGCCAACCCAATTCAATGATGCCCACAAATGGGTGAGAAACTGCAAAAGGTGTGCTTTCTTTTCTGGAAAGCAAAGGTTGGCTACCCTCCCTCTTCATCCCATTCAAGTTGATCAACCATTTACACTGTGGAGTTTGGATTTTATCAACATGATAAATCAACCATCAAGTGTTGGTCATAAATGGATTTTGACAGCCACAAACTACTTCGCCCTAGGTGGTCAGAGGCAGTTGCCTTAAAGGATGCCAACGATGCTTCAGTTTTGGAATTCCTTGATGGAATTGTTACAAGATTTGGCACTCCTACCATCATTTCAAATAATGCCAAGGATTTCACTAGTGCTCAAATCCTTTATTGGGCAATCAGGCATGACATTTATTTGAATACCTCATCCAATTATTATCCTCAGGGTAATGGCCTAGCCGAGTCTTCAAATAAAAACCTCATTAGACTTAGGAAGAATATTTTGAACCAGATTAGATGATGAGTGGGGCCGATAACCAATGTTGTTGAAGAGCTTAAGTCATAACTTAAGCGACCGAGAACAACTATTAACTAGTCAATGATGAATTAGAACATAAAGTGATGACAGGAAAAAGCTTCGAGTTTAAGAGAATTAGGGCTAAAACCCTATTAGAAGCATAAAACCCTAACCATACATGATCTCCAATCTAGTCCATAGGAATCACAACATGCAAACATGAATAGACTAAAGCAACAAAATATGGCTGAGATAGACAAATTCCAAGTCCAAGGCAACAAAACAATCTTGACAATTTTTTGCAACAATTCAGACAACATTTGTAACTTTGATAATATTTTACCATTTCCTTCATACGTCTATCAACCCTTGCAGATCAAGCATGTTTCCAACACTCTCCTCAAGCAGAGACCTTGACACCAACCAACAAAATTCCAATGCAAAGTCGTTGACATCAATAACAACAATGCAACATCCTCAAATTTTAGAAAAGGTAGAATTAAAAACTACATTTCAAATGAAGTTGTAGGATAGAACCTTATAGATTGTTAAGATGAATCCAAAGCACAAGTACACAACTATGGTTATGAATCTATCCTAGACCTACAAACATGTCCTCTAATAGGACAAAGATACAAAACATAATTTCAAGCAATCACATTGATAGAGAGACACTATTTCCAAGCCTAAAATAAATATTTTAAATCTTTATTCATTTGACATCACTCTCTGATTATCAAACCAAATATAAATAACACCCTTCTTTACATTCAATTTCCTAACTTAACATTTAATTATTTCAAATGATCAATATCCAACTATCATAAAACACAAAGAATTTATATTTATTTATATACATTTCATTGAATTAATCTAAATTACCACTTAAAAAATCTTTATGTGTCAAAAAAAACAAAACAAAAACAAAAAACATAAACCTGTCTCTTTTACAAATACATTCATCATGTTATCTAATGTTGTTCTACTCATTTTAAATTTTAAAAACATGAAAAATTTGACATATAAAGATGAAGAATAATTTCGTGTTTAATAATTAAATATATTATTTTATAATAAGTGTCTATTATATTTTTCTTTTAAAAGGAAGGAAGAAAGACATTCCGAATTCTTGTTCTTGGCGGCGAGTGGTCGTGGGTTGCTTCGTCAAGTCAAAAAAAGGCTCAAACTTTATTCCAAGCGACCGAAAGCCGCGTATTAATTATATTGTCATGTGTTGGGTACGCGATTCGATACCGTGACCTCGCGTGGGGGTAAATTCACGGGTCGTTTCTCAGAAACCTCGCGGGGGAGGTGTATTCAGGAGAATTGGTCCTGTAGGAGTGGGGAGGGGCTCTTTTTAAGCCCATCTCTTTTTCTACCAAGTCCAAATAGAGTTGGTTATCACAGAATTTATTCACAGCTTGCTTTCTTCTATTGTGACTGTGTGTTTTTTTCATTCAAAATGAAGGGAGCAGAAGTTTTAATGGCCGCTGTTGCAGCAGTCGCGTCTACTGCCTTGGATTTTCCGGCCCACACACGCGGCATTCCGATCAGTGCTTTCTCCTCGGCAAGGGTGAGTTTGCAGCTCTGGGTGTTTTTGTGGAGGTCTTTTTGGTAATCAATTCTTTGTGGTTTTGAAATTAGTTTAGTGGGTAGATGAATTTACGTTAGATCTGTGTATTGCAGGGGAAAATGGACAATTTGGAGAGATACCCATGCGAGGAATTGCAGTGCAGACCGTGTAATGAAGATAAGTTCGCGCCGAAATTTGATGGGCTTCGCTTTATCGAAACTCTCGTAACTGCTCACAGATAGGGTTTCTAGGGTTTCAACGGGATCTTGTTTTTTTTGGGTTTCATGGGGACTGTTCTCAAAATTAGGACTGATTTCTATCTCCAATTTGATATTTGTGGGAGTAATATTGCTAACATTCTTAATTCTTGTCTCCGCTGATTTTTTAAAAAGAAAAGCGGATGAAGGGTTTGTATTTGGGGATCAAAATTTTGAGTAAGTTATTTGTACTGCTAGAGAGGTTGGGCAAGGCAGCGGCGGTGTTTGTAATGTAATCTTGAAGATTTATGAGAAAGCTTCGCATTGTGTTATGAGACATTTATATGTGTTTGGCTGTTAGATTAATGTATGGTTATATAATTTTTGGGTTAGATCTCCATTAATGAATGGATGATTATGTTTTTCTGTGTTCTTTTAGATAATAGATGATTATGCTCTTCTTTGTTCCTTTAGATTGGCCTTCATTAATGGTTACATATGCACTGGGTAGTGTAAAACTCCATACCTATATGCACTGGGTAGTGTAAAACTCCATACCTTGCTCCAGCTGTACAACAAGACAAGATCCAGGGACCATCCCAACTTTTTGGCTTAATGTTATTGTCTTGTGCGTGGAATTGTGTCAGAAGGGATATTTTTCTGGATCTTTTTTAATGTCTCATATGAATTAGGTAAGCTATTTTCATGGGTTTCTGTTGATCACCTATGTATTGTGTAGTTCAGTTCAATTGGCTCTAGAAGTACTTTTTTAAGGTATCCAGGTGCCAAACGTTAATCTGCATTTATTAGAATCCTAAACTCAAAGCTGAACCTGTTAGGATACTTGAGTTTAATTCTCTATTATTTTTGTGCACCTGTTGCCAAAGGCCCGGTAACCTGAATGATTTAGTATTACATCTGCTCTTCTAACTGTAGAACCCAAGTCATTTTACATCTGCATGCAACCTGTAAAAAGGGTTTATTCTATACTATGAAGAATTTGCAGGAATTTAAAATAAAAATATTAGTGAATTTGAATCTACATCAAAATCCCAATCCTTGGCTTTCTATAAGGAGCGAACCCACTTCCAAAAAAAGAACTTTGTACCTTACAATCTGGAATAAGACATGCAGAGTGCATATAAGCAACATACTGCCAGATTAGAGGGTTTGTCATACTATTCAGTGCTGGCTATAGCGTTTGTCCTACACTACTGAGCACTAAGTAGAATATATGATTATTGATATTGAGCTGTGAAGGGCCCGGGGTATGCAGTTTCAGGAGAATATTGATTATGCCTCAATTTTTGATAAATTGAAATATAAGATTCATCAGGTGTTTTTTTTTACTTATGTAAAATTGTAATGGATAGTGGTCTGGTTCTAAATTCAAATCAAATTGTTTGAGTTTGCTTCAAATGCAATTGTTTCCAGAGATTTCCAGACTATGTGCTTTTAGATTAAACTGTGTTTTTTTATCATCAATACATAAAATCATTTCTTTTATATGACATTGACAAGATGAAAAAAGTGTAAAATAGAATTCAATTGCATCAGGAAAATTCAACTTTTTTTGAGAATTGGTTTGTGGGCAAGATTATAAGAGTTATGAGCTAAGTTCAACTCTGCACTGCTCAACATAGAAAATATTTACTTCCACCTTAAAAGAGTTTATCTAAAAAATTAAAGATTTCTCTAAAAGAGAATTTTGCTTAATATTATAAGTGCCACCTTGATGGAGTACAGCATTTGCTGGTGGATTCCAATTACTGAGGATTAATTGCAAAATTTCACTACTTATTATTCCAACCTGCTAATGCTTGCCTGATTTTTGCTTGAGCTTTTATTCTTTGCAGCCCAGGGTTCTTTGTAATTTGGTGCCTTAGAGCTTGTTTTGAGACTTATATCGAATTGCAATAACGTGACTTATCTGTATTTTACTTCTAATTAGTTCCAGCCTGCCAATGGTTGCCTGATTTTTGCTTGGATTTTTGTTTACTGCAGCCCAGAGTTTTTCTGCTATGTGATTTTGTCTCCTTTGATTTTGTATGGAAATTGATCCTTACTAGAGGTGTTTATTTGGAGTATGAAGTGTTGTACATGTAAGTATGAAACTACATTTTTTAAGAAAATAAAATTCTCTAACATAAAAAGTTTAATAGAAATAATAATTAAATATGTTAATAAATATGGAAATCAATAAAGAGGTAGCTCTAGGGTTTGACACAATATTTTGTGATAAATTATGTGTTGTGATTCATCATTGTATTTTATGTTTAGAAGCTTGTTACATGACATTCATTAGAGTAATAAGTCGATTGTAGGTCATTTTTGCATACAAAAGTGATCTATGTGCCTAGAGTTTTGTATGCATCAAAATGGGCATAAATGGCTTCTTGAGGTCAGGTCAGAGCAAGCGACAAACAAACAAACTTGTTAAGGAGACTTAGAATCAAACCTAATAAGTACTTGTAAAAAGAGTTTCAAACAGAACAAGCAATAAAAGCTTGTTTGGAAGCTCAACAAGGAGACCTAAAATCAAACCTTATAAGTACTTGTAAAAAGAGTTTCAAAAATGGAAAGTTCACATGAGAATCAAACCTAATAATTGGAAACTCAACAAGGAGACCTAAAATCAAACCTTATAAGTACTTGTAAAAAGAGTTTCAAAAATGGAAAGTTCAAATGAGAATCAAACCTAATAAATACTTGTAAAAAGAGTTTCAAAAATGGAAAGTCCAAATGAGACTTTGTAGTGGCTAAAGAGTTTGCTTGGCAACATGTTGGGTTGACTTAATGTGTGTTTGTGATAGGATGATGACTTGATGGTTCGAAAACAAGTATGCAAAGATGTTTGAAAAGTTATAGAATTTCAAATATTTATAAAGTTGTAAAAATAGAATTTGCAAGAGAGTTGTCATGAGATGGTTTGTTGTTTAAGAGTTGTTATTGATGTTTGGATAAGATTCACAATATGGAAGAGTTTGAAAGATTTGTTTCCAATAATTTAATAGGTAGAATGACAATTCCTTGTTTTGTAGTATTTTCAATGTGTATGGTCGCATGATAGGACTTGAAATATTATTAAATTACTAAATATTGTGAAAGTTGCTTAATCATTGAGTACGAATGTCTGAGTTTGCAAATAGTTGTTTGAGTTTGAATGGTTGTTTGATTTGATTGGTTGTCCCATAGACTAGGTTCATTGATTTGTTTATGATTGTTTGCATGTTTAAATTGTTTGAAGATAATGTATTGGTTGAAACGTTGAGTTAGAGAAATGCAACAAATTAATGTAAACTACTACTAATGAATTTGACCTATATTTACAATTACTTTAGTGAAATTAAAACAAACAAACAAACAAAAAATTCCCACCTTTCAAGTGGAGGGTCCAAACCAAAGAAAAATATGAAGGAAAATTGAAGATGTTGATGCCAATGTTGTCCTCAAGAGAAAAGATCATCTTTGTGAGCTGATTGAGAACAATTAATTATGATGATTCCTAGAACAAAGGGAGCAGGATAAGAAGAGGCTTGGATAATTAGAAAACCAAGATGTAAATCCAATATAGAAGATTGATTTAGTGAGCGTATTGCAAAATAAGACTAGAAATAAATATACTTACAAGGTACATGCTACAATGGAAAAGAATAAAGAACTAATTGTATTCTTATATTATAGATTGATGTAAGGATGAAGTCGTGTATAAAAGAAATGGTTGAATCTAACCAAAAGACCCCCAATTTGGTTCTAAAAGAATTATTAGATAAAAGGGTGTCTAGGCAATAAGAGGACACTCAAAGAAAGAAAATAAAAGTCTCATGAGAAAGTTTGAGAAAATTTGTGATTGTGATGCTTGAAACTATATTGATGGTTTCAAGATTGTTGAAAACCATTATAGTGGTTTAGAAAACATTGTAGTGGATGAAATTGATGCAAAGATGGTGAAACCATTGTAGTTATTTCACAACCACCACTTATTGAAAGCGATAGTTTCAACCTAGCTAAAAGAGGCAAAAGTAACACAAAATGACCAAAACAACAACCATTTTTTTGGCACTACCTTGAACCTCATCCAATTAGGATTTAAAAGATAGTTGTCCTCGGCTAGAATGACAAGCACAAAGAAGTAAAGGCTAGATAGAAAGTATACTAAGGAAGACTTAGGAGATTCAATTGATAGGACATGCCTTAGGAATTGAGATTCATCGCCACTTTTATGCCATAACAACTAAGGATGGGTATTAAATTATTATCAGACACAAAAATTTTGACCCGTGCAATGACATGCAAAAAGTTGACACATACATATTGCCCTTTTAGAATAGAAGCATTGCAATAAATGTGCAAGCACCATTTTTTGAAGTTGGGTGGAGATTAGGGGCACTTGGCCCATTTCACCTCCATTGCTAATGTCCTTCAAAAGTTAAAAAACTTAAACCAATTGCAGCATAATGACTTGTTAACAAAAACTATTATAAAATGAGGGACAAGACAATATACTATATGGATTGCATGTCTCATTTATTATATGATGTCCATTCAACTCCAACTCCTACAAAATAGAAAAGAATGAATATTCAAATGTAGCATCATGACATCTGTGGAAAAATTACAATTGGAAATAAAATACAAGGGGACTCACCATTTGTGTGAAGTTTAGGTGTATACTTGAAGTCGATTATAGGTGTCATATCTACAAACTGAGTTAGCCTAACAAAAAAATCATCCAAAGATAATATTGTTAAGTAATAATGCCATTTAATAAGAACAAATTATAAATGACAAATTTTGTTGAATTGTTGTAAAATTGCAAAATTGAAAAGTTGTCAAACAAGAATTGAAATGTACATTGCTTAAGCTACTAAACCATAGAAAAACTACCATGCTAAGAAAAGATGTTGAAATGTAAACACTAAATTCCATGATGAAAGCAAAGATGATATGCATGATAAGGTGCTATAATAGGAAATGCTACTAAAATGCTTCTATAACAAACAAAAATTGTTAAATTTTAAGAAATAGCTAAAAACAAATCTAAAAATGAAAGGACTCGCCAAAAACATGGAAAGTGGTTGAAATGTTGATAGAAAAGGGATAGAGGTTTTGGGTAGAAAAGAACTCAAGGTTCTCACTAATAAAGAAAAATAGGCCAAGACACTATATACCTCCAACTTTGGACTAAGGGGAATGATTGAACAAACTTGACATTCTTTGATATGCTTGTATAAATAGACAGGCCTTGATTATGACCATTGCACTATCAAATATGACATGTTATGGAATTTTCCTTTCTATCTATGCACACACATTTATATGATTTTGTGTTATTGTCTGCATGAGGTCTATATGTAGTTATATGATGCCTAAATTAGATGTCACAAAAATACTGATTTTCTCTTAAATATGTTATGATATACAATGTTATTTGAAACATAAGAAAAAGTAGTTGATGTAAAATGGGGTGATTGGATATATGGTGCACCTATCTTTCTTATTTCATTAGGACAAAGAGATCCCCAAAGGTAGGATTGACTTTCAACCCTTAGGTGAGTCAACCTTATTGGAGATCTTGGCTATTTTCCTTATGACAAGACAAGGTAATTTTATGTTATTGTATGCATGAGGTCTAAATGTAGCTATATGATGCCTAGATTAGATGTCACAAAAATACTGATTTTCCCTTAAATGTGTTATGATACACAATGTTATTTGAAACATAAGAAAAGGTAGGTGATGTAAACTGGGGTGATTGGATATATGATGCACATATATTTCTTGTTTCATTAGAAAAAAAGAGATCCCCAAAGGTAGGATGGACTTTCAACCCTTAGGTGAGTCAACCTTAGAGATCTTGGCTATTTTCCTTATGACAAGACGAGGTAATTTTATGTTATTGTATGCATGAGGTCTAAATGTAGCTATATGATGCCTAGATTAGATGTCACAAAAATACCGATTTTCCCTTAAATGTGTTATGATACACAATGTTATTTGAAACATAAGAAAAGGTAGGTGATGTAAACTGGGGTGATTGGATATATGATGCACATATATTTCTTGTTTCATTAGAAAAAAAGAGATCCCCAAAGGTAGGATGGACTTTCAACCCTTAGGTGAGTCAACCTTAGAGATCTTGGCTATTTTCCTTATGACAAGACGAGGTAATTTTATGTTATTGTATGCATGAGGTCTAAATGTAGCTATATGATGCCTAGATTAGATGTCACAAAAATACTGATTTTCCCTTAAATGTGTTATGATATACAATGTTATTTGAAACATAAGAAAAGGTAGGTGATGTAAACTGGGGTGATTGGATATATGATGCACATATATTTCTTATTTCATTAGAAAAAAGAGATCCCCAAAGGTAGGATTGACTTTCAACCCTTAGGTGAGTCAACCTTATTGGAGATCTTGGCTATTTTCCTTATGACAAGACAAGGTAATTTTATGTTATTGTATGCATGAGGTCTATATGTAGCTATATGATGCCTAGATTAGATGTCACAAAAATACCGATTTTCCCTTAAATGTGTTATGATATACAATGTTATTTGAAACATAAGGTAGGTGATGTAAAATGGGGTGATTGGATATATGATGCACCTATCTTTCTTGTTTCATTAGGAAAAAGAGATCCCCAAAGGTAGGATTGACTTTCAACCCTTAGGTGAGTCAACCTTATTGGAGATCTTGGCTATTTTCCTTATGACAAGATGGGGTAATTTTACGTTATTGTATGCATGAGGTCTATATGTAGCTATATGATGCCTAGATTAGATGTCACATAAATACCAATTTTCCCTTAAATGTGTTATGATATACAATCTTATTTGAAACATAAGGTAGGTGATGTAAAATGAGGTGATTGGATATATGATGCACCTAACTTTCTTGTTTCATTAGGAAAAAGAGATCCCAAAAGGTAGGATTGACTTTCAACCTTTAGGTGAGTCAACCTTATTGGAGATCTTGGATATTTTCCTTATGACAAGATAGGGTAATTTTATGTTATTGTATTCATAAGGTCTATATGTAGCTATATGATGCCTAGATTAGATGTCACAAAAATAACAATTTTCCCTTAAATGTGTTATGATATACAATGTTATTTAAAACATAAGAAAAGGTAGGTGATGTAAAATGGGGTGATTGGATATATGTGTAGAATAGGGTAAAATTAAGGTAAAAGGCATGAATCAATAAAGCTCAAACCCTAGAGTCCCTAAACCAACAATGAAGCACAAATAAACATAGAAACATAAAACATAAAGCAATATTACCAATATCTCTATGCCGTGGTTGATTCACCTCCATTGTCCTCCATCTTGCTTTATATGCTTGATTGCCCTCAAATTTTGAGTATGCAACAATAAGTCTAGTGATAATGATAGAAAAATATTAATGATAATGATAGGCCTCTTTTATAGAAAACCAAATGTGAATGAAGGGCTAGGATTAAAAGCCAATATGCTATGAAAATCAATGACTAAGATTGAAAGTTGTAGTATGAAAAAAGGTTAGGGTTTAATTAGGGCAAAGATAGGACTTGGTTAAGGATGGATGGTTGAGATTAAATTATAAAATAATTCAATCAAGGGTGGAAATTAATTGAGATGTGAAGAGATAAGAATGACACAAAAAAAGAGGTTGCTAGAGTAAATTAAATAATTATAAAATTATTTAACTTAGAAGGGAAAGTGGATAATTAAATAATTTAAAACAATTATTTAATTATAGAAGAAAAGGTAAAGTTGACTTTTCAATTAAATAATGATTTAATTCAAAAGTGAAAGAAAAGGACAAATTAGTAAATAATTAAATAAATAAAATTTATTTAATTTATAGAAGAAGAGGCCAATGAATAATTAAATAATTAAAATAATTATTTAATTATAGTAGAACATGACAATAATTAAATAAATAAATAATTATTTAATTATAGAAAGAAAGGGGACAGTAGTGACGTAATTAATTTATTTAATTAATCAAAAGGAAGAAAGGAAAGAAATGAATTAATTAAATAATTAAGATTATTTAATTAATAGAAGACATACGACTTTAGACCATAATCAAATAATTAAAATTATTTAATTATGTAGGAAATAAAGGTGGTTGACGAGGAAAAATAATGTTCGTAGGCTTAGGACATTTTTTAGTGTCTACATTTTGCCCCTATTTGATACAATGCAGTTTATCGCGTTGTGTCAAAGAAATTGAATTCAAAAAATGTCTCGGTGTGCTAAGAGAAAAATAGGGTAGACCTATGCCCCCTCAATTTTTTTTTGCAAATTTTGGAAATTTTGGAAATTGTTTTGATAAGCAAATCTAATAGTGAATGAATGCAAGGATTGATGAAGAAAAATGTTAACAAGAAGAAAATGTTAGCATGGAGTTAATGGAGACAAAGAAAGATTGATATTTTGTTTGATAGATGCTAGGCTTTGCATTTAATCATCATTGGGCGTTAAAAATATGACAAATGGACAATAAAAACCATGATATGATATAAACCAAGGTGTGCAGAGTTATCCATGTAAGTGTGGAAAAAGTAAACTAAATACAATTAAATATACCTTTTAATGAAACATTGTATCAAGATTAAACATGAATTAAACTAATTTAAAACAGAGAAAAGCTTGAAAGTGTTTCATTGTCTCCTATCTCCAAAGATTTATCAAGTTACATAAGCTCTCAAATTTGTAAGCACCATAACTGTTTAAAATGCCTATCTAGAGAACAGAATGGATGATAAATGCAATGATGTGATAATTAAGAATGATTTCTAAGTGATATGAAGCTATTGTAAACTATCCTAATGAAAACTAATAAAAGGAAGCTACAATAAAAACTAATGATGCTGTCATGATATGAAATCTACTGATACCATGATGTGATGCTTATTTCTAATGCTAATGCTAATGTTATGGTTGATTGATTGCTTGATTGCTATAAATTCTTGTTCCTGCAGAGTAAGTTTGCATAAATTGGGATTTCTCAGATCATTTTCATGCTTCAGAAGGTTGTATATATAATTTTTGGCAACAATTTTGCATAGGGGTAACATTGCAGAGGCTGAGATTCAATCTGGAGATTTGAATGGTAAGAGATGAAAAGGTGGAGCTGATCATGGGGATTGTTCCTCCCCATGAAAACACCAGGAAAGATGATAGGAAAGATCAGAGGAAGAATATTTGAGAGATTCATTCAAATTTGTCTCCAATTTGTCTCCCTGTCATTCCCGTGAATGCCAGTTGAAATAAATTGGATTTTTAGAAAATTAAATTTGGTAGGTGAGTGAATAGAGGAATTTGATTTATGCCTTTATTTAAATATTTTTTATTTATTTAAATTTAGCAAAAGGGGAATAAATAATTTAATAAAACAAACTATAGAAGTTGTTTATTAAATAAAAATAGAAGGAATATGATAATTAAATTAAATATTTTAGGATATCTTTATTTAATTAAGAGGAATCATGATTAGATAATTAAATAATACCAACTATTGAAGTTGTATATTTAATTAAGATAGAAATAGATGGATAAAGTATAGAAGAAATAATAATGAACTTAATATAAATAAATATTTATATTTATTAACTAAGTAGATGAATTTAGGATTAATTAATCAAATAAATCATATTTAATTAATTATATTCTCTAGACCATTTTTAGGTGTCTACAATCCACTTGTAGAAATAGACAATTTAGACAAGGAATGTCATGACTTATACTAAGAGAAAATTTGCCCCAATCTTTTTGCCAGATAATCCACAAACATCAATCAAAAGACAAGCAGGTCATGAGACATCATCATTCTTCTAAATCCTTCTTGGGACATCCTCGAGGTGGTTAGTAACATGACTGAAAAACAAATTAATTAAAAATAAGACAAACTAGACCAACAAATTCAACAACCATATAGAACATTTGCCAATGTTTGTTGATATTTGATTGACTAATTGATTGACGGGTTGATTGTTTGACAATGCATGGTTTCAGGAGAGAAACATGTTGTATAAGATGTCAAGTTTGGTATCGATCATGCAACCACCTGTATAAGGTGAATGATAGAATTTGATAGTGATAATGTCTAGCTTCAAGAAGGACATGTCCTATATAAGACCATTTAAGTGACAAGTTTGATGTCTTGATATTTTGATTGATTAAACAATTGACCAGTTTGGCTTGAAGACCCATTGGATAGTTTTTTTTGCTGATTCATGATTTTTTTTATGACCATTTGTGTCCAATGACAATGTTTGATTTATTATGGATAGTGGCTGACTCGAAAAACCCTAAAGGACTGACATAGGGCCTCGAGGGCTCATCAATTGATGACCTTTCCTATGTAACAATGCACAGAGACCTCGTAGTTCGACTGGACTTTGACCTTGTTTTACTTATTATGGATTGAATCATGATTGAATTTATTCAACAAACCCTAAAGGATGGACCTATGTCTCGGGAGCTCATCGATTAATGGCCTTGCCTACGTTATACATGCGCAGGCAACGTAGTTCAATTGGATGTGGATTGGCATGATTGACTCTGACTCTATCTTTGGGATTTTTGAAAGGCTATTTGGATGTTTTTGGGTTTTCAACATATTTTGATTTTTTTGGCTTTTTGAAGTTTTTTCAAATTTTTTGAAGTTTTCTATTTTTTTGGATTTTTGATATAGTGACCTCCAGCGACAAGTTTAGAATACATTGAAGACATGAGTTAAGGATTTGCCCCTAGTCGGGTATAGGACCAACTTATTAGGGATATAATCGAATAAGCCTTATTGCGGGTGGATATGGAGGGCAAAAGACATGAAATGTCAATCATTCTAGGCTGTAGAAGGACCACAAAGTGTTATTATGGGTAACATGAGAAAGCGTGGAGGAAAATTTATTATGAGCGAAGGGTGGAAGACCAGATAGAATGATGGTAGATGATGAAGCAAAGATCGACTACACATGGCACCTGTTTGTTAGGTTTTCACCGTGGTATTATTCAAAGCACCACCGAAGTGGTTTTCACTATTGGGCGAATTATTTAATTTTTTTGATTTTTTTGGTGTCACCAAAATGCATGTTTGCTAAGTTTTCATTAGGGTGATGATTTTTTTGATTTTTCAAATTTTTTTGTACTTTGTAGGTTTTGACATGGCTCTCTGAAGCTAGGTGTAGAATTTGTGCAAGTGCAAGCTATTGATAGGCTCTAACAATGGTTCACCTGCAGGAGTTGAAAGTTGATATGCACCATACCCATATAGTGCCATGATGATGTAGGGACCCAACCCACTTGGTTCAAACTTGCCTGTATTTTCTCATTCTACTTGATTCTTAGGATTTTCCATTAAAACCAAGTCACCAATGTCAAAGTGATGGACCAAAACTTTCTTGTTGTAGTTGCGATGAAGACGGTTTTGATAAGTTTGTAGATGGACCAATTCATTTTGTCTTCGTTCATCTAACAATTCCAACTCATGCAGTCTAGATACATGATATTCTTTGCCATCAATGAGCCCTTGCATGGATACCCTTAAGGAAGGCAACTTGACCTCGATAGGTAGGATGGCCTCAGAACCAAAGACAAGACTAGTGAATATGGTGTGGCTCCTTTGGGAGTGTAGATACTAGTATGGTAGGCCCATAATGTGGGATTAAGTTTAAGGTGTCAGTCACAACCAATGTCATTGATAATCTTTTTGAAGATTTTAATGATGGTTTTGTTAGATGCCTCAGATTGTCTATTACCTTGTTGGTAGTATGGAGTGGCAAAGTGATGCTAGATATGGAATTTTTCGCATAACTAGTGGACATCTTGGTTCTTAAAAGGATGACCATTATCAGTAATGATGGATTGCGGGACACCATACTGGTAAATGATGTAATTAAGAATAAATTTTAGAATTTTTTTGCCAGTAATGTATGTCATGGGAATAACTTCAATCCATTTGGTGAAGTACTCGGTTGCTATGATGATGAACTTATGGCCATTGGATGAAGTGGGATGGATTTTTGTTGGAAGTGGAATTACTCTGAGAGGGGGGTGAATCAGAGTAATGTATTTAAAACTTTTTATGACTTGAAATGCAAATTTAAACCCTTTTTTATCTTGAACAAAAGTGTGACTTTATATATGCAAAGTGAATACTAAATTTTGAATGATTTTTTTCAATGACTTAGTCAACTATAACATGAATGCTTAACAACTCATATCAAAGCATGATGTACATTGTTCATATAATGTTGAATGAACAACTTTTTTATGCTTTCTTTTACACAAGACACCAAACTCACTTATGGCAGAATTTAACATTCACACATTGAACATGAACAATTGAACTTTGATCTTAAAGACAACTTGGAATTGTTGAAAAGTATTAGAGCATTGCATGAACAACTTTCACAAATGACTAAAATAAAAATTAAGCAAGATAGGCACAAACCACACAAAAGAGAAACACAGAATTTTGACGAGTGGAAAACCCTCTTGGGGTAGAAAAACCACTCCAAAATGCCTTATAGGCTTAATTCCAAACTTTTACGATATTTTTCATAGCGCCAACTTAGTAACAATGTGGAGCACCAACTCCAATAATAAACTGAAGCACCCACTTCAAGTTAGGAGTACCAACTCCTTTTTAAAACAAATATCTTTATGAAATTGCAAACTGTTAGGACCTTATAACTACATTAATCTCTGCAGTCACAAAATATCAACAAAATACAAGTATATGAATCTTCAATAATGCCCACTAAAAATGTGTACTGAATGAAACAGTACCAAAGAAATTTCATTGAAATATCAAATCTTTGTAATCAAGATCAGAGATATAAAACTTTTAAACTCTCTTTTCACCCTTCTCAAATACAAATGATATTGCTCTAATAACATAACCCAGTTCTGCTCAAAAACCCTTGTTCTCAACAATACTCTGTTTGGTCTTATAAATTCTCATCACATAGTCACGACTTTGAGCCATGCATTTATACAAAACAAAAACTGTGTAAACATCCAAACCCTCAAGTTTGAACTCGGGTTCAAAGTAGTTTTAGATTAGTTATCATTAATGAAAACTTCAAGATCCTTTTTAAAACTGAAACCAGAAATGAAGCCAACTGTTCGAAACTAAAACAATACCAACTTCCTTTTTTTTTACTTTTCCATTTAGCAGATTTACCTTTGAAAGAACAAAGCAAAGCAAAGATATTACCTTCTGTTATGGCGGTTCAAACTGCAACCAAACAACCATCAGATTATCTATTTCCTTCACTTCCAGCTCATGAGTCCACCAACTAACTTGTCATTGTTCACAAACTACCATACCTAAAAAAACTAGCTCGAAAACCAACAAAAACCCACTGTGATTGAAACTACAAACACTCCATGGCAGTGCTAGGGTTTATCACTAGAGCAAAAACTAAAATGACACAATGATTGCCCTAACTTCTTTCAAAATAATGACTCAATTTGCTTTTTCACATTTGATAAAACTTGAAGTCCGCTGCCAAAGAACCGACAACATTATTAACCAAATATCAATGATGGTTGTCAACAAAAATTCTAATAACAAATGTTACTGCCATGTGACTTTAATAAAGTCAACTTCCTTGTAAATACAATGAGGCCGATACAAATGAACAATTATTATGACCATCGTGTAACATGGTAAGCCCGATGTAATGTGGTCAATAAGCAAGGTGAAGCCCAACAATATGATCACCGATAGCCATTTAAATGGCTTTCATTTTAATCACTAACAAAAGGCCGATGTGTGTAAACATTTTTAACCATAAGTTCTTGAAGCCTAATAAATGTGACTTCAACTATCAATTGAAATCAATGGAGAACCCAAGCAAACCAATATAATGCAAATGATAAAGCATTGCCTTGGTGAAAGATACTCAAAGAATCATGTGCCAATATAACCTATAGATGCCATTCTATATTTCCATTACTAGCATCTGTGAATGCCAAAGTGAACAATTATAATGCCAGTGACATAATCTAAAAAAAAATTGTAGATAAACACATTTCATTGAACCAACAATCGAATATGTGAACAAATATGAGTCCTTATCAATGTAAGAACAATGCCACAGTATATCAAAGAAAAAACCAGTGATATAGGTATACTAAAATAATATCATCTGAAACAACCTTCAACCCTTCATCTGTATATACCTTAACAATGCTTATGTAATCACTGAAGTCTGTCATGCCAAACAACCTATATGAAAGAATAACTCCATTGAACAATATATATCCTCTGCACATGAATCCAACAAAATCAATGTACCACAAAACAAAACTAAAAATAAACCATCCAAATCATTGTCCATAAAGTACTAAATAATCAAGTACTGAAACATCAATAGCCAAATGCACCAATGAATATGCTAATTCCAAACCACAATGAATATGCCAATGCCAAACCATGAACGAATCAGTTTTGACATCAAGGACGAATAGCACAAAAGCGAAGTAAACAATTTTACCTATGAGTTCAAGTCCCCATTGGGCGAAGGGCCATGGTGATGTGATTGGTTGTAATTCCTAGTGGATGTATAAGGTCTCCATGAATCTGACAGTGTCAACATTTATTGACAAAATGATATGCATTGCATTCCACATGGGCCAATAATATCCCGCATGCATGATCTTCTTAGATAGAGTCAGACCACTAGATTGGGCTCCACATATACCTTCATGTACCTCTCGCAAGTTTGTTTGTGCTTCATTAGTATCGAGACATCATAGGATGGTGTTGTCTAGGCTTCGACAATAAAGAGTGTCACCAATAATGTCATATCTAGAGGTCTTGCACATGAAAGACTTGTGTTGATTTGCAAATAGGTCAAGGGGAATAATTTGTTCATGTAAGTAGTCATAGACATCTTGGTACCAAGGGGAGTTAGGACCAACAAGTTCACACACCATCTCAGACTCAGGAATATCAAAGGCAAGGATCAGTAGCTACTCTACCAACTCATAGTGTGGCATGTTATCTAGAATATCCAAGAGAGAACCAATTGTTGCCATTGCATTTGTTGCCTTGTTCTGGATTCATGGGACCTACTGAAAGATGATTTCATCGAAGCACTGCTTGAAACTATCAATCATCCATTTATAAGGAGTGAACTTCTCATCCTTTATGTCATAGTCATCATTAACTTGTCTGATAACCAATTGTGAGTCACCAGATACATGAAGACTTTTGATCTTCCACTTGATTGCCATTCGAAGTCCTATGAGTAGAGCCTCGTACTTTGCTATGTTGTTGGTGCAAGGGAAAGCAATCCTAAATGACTTGGGGATGGTATCACCTTGGGGTGTAACAAACAATATGCTTGCTCCTGAACCATGACTTATGCGAGATCCCTCAAAGTATAACTTCCATGTGGTTGAGGTCTCAAGTGTGAATCTAGACTCATCTAGGAAATTTGAAACTAATGGATGTTCTAATTTTGTAGGTGCATCTACGAGTTGGTCGGCTATAACTTGTCCTTTTATGGATTTTCATTCAATATATTAAATGTTGTATTCACTTAGTAGACCATGACTCATTTAGCTAACTGACTTGTCAAGACTACTTTGTTGAGAAGATATTTCTATGGATCTATTTTGGCTACAAGTTGGGTGCTGCCACAATAGTGTGTCTCACTTTTGGGACATGTTTTTTTGCTTGAAATCACTTTTTTTAGAAAAAATAATGATTTTATCCTTGAGAGGTTCCATCTAAAGGTTTTTAATTGAAGAGGGATAGATAAGACCCCCTTAGATCAAACCCCCTTGGATAGGACCCCTCTATTATTAAATCATATCCGCAATGGAGTCTCCTTCGCACCTATCAAAATGTTGGCAAAAAATCATGTTTACTTTACCTTTTGAGGGATTAAATAATGTCATTTAGAAATGATCTTTTGCAAGATTGTAGCCCTCGAAATGAGCTTTCCAACAAGTATAGTTGTGATATGTTTTCAATTTATCTTGTATTTAATTTTGAATTTTTAGTAAACATAGGTTTTTCTTTGAACATCAAGCTCTTCATTTTATAGAGGTGGAAAAATAGAAAACTATTGTAATTTTTTTTCAAAAAATACCCTTTCCCTAGGTATCGATGTCCTTGTTTCACTAAAAAATAAAAATTGGATTTCGATATATACACAACAAGTTAGGTTGTAAGACACACACACATGTCCAAATTATAGTTACAATGATTTCAAAAATTAATTAAAATATATATATGTAACAAAAAATTATGAAAATATATCCTTTCCCTAGATATTGATGTTGAGAATCTATATTCCAAAAATTAGAATTTTATCCTTTATAGAAAAAAAAGATATGTTGTACGACACAAACGTTACTTTCTGAAAATGTTGTTTTTCTGTTTAAAACTAGTTATTAAAGCAGATGTTGAAAGATTCATGATTTATTTCAATTTTTTTTTTTAAACATATATTTAGAATCTACACACAAATCACCACAAATCACTAGTTCACAACATCTTCAAATTCTTAATGGTTTAGCTCATATAGGTCTTAGAAGGTGAAGATTCAGTTAAAAATATTGATGTAAATGTCCATCTTGGGCAAAAAGTGAGACACAGTATTGTGATTTCACCCAGTTTCATCTGATGGTTCAACATGTAATGCCTAATTCTTTAAGTGGAAAAAACCATCGCAAGGTGAGCACGTTCGATAGGACTGCAGTTGAGTTCATACCCCACAAGTGTACGATTGATATAGTAAATTGCTCT
This sequence comes from Sequoia sempervirens, assembly GCA_007258455.2. Taxonomy (NCBI): domain Eukaryota; kingdom Viridiplantae; phylum Streptophyta; class Pinopsida; order Cupressales; family Cupressaceae; genus Sequoia; species Sequoia sempervirens. The sequence continues at coordinate 405,317,840 of VDFB02058242.1, forward strand.
TTTTTTGCCTTCATCATCATTCTATTGAAGTAATGCCCCTAGTGATGATGTGGTTGTTAATCTGTAGAGTATGAGATGTCTTCCATCAATAGGAAACATTAGGACTAGTGGTGTTAATAGGTAATCCTTTATCTGTTGAAAAGCCTCTTGACATATGTCTGTCCACGTGAATGTTACTACTTTTCTTAGCAAGTGTTGGAATGGTTGACATTTGTCTACTAGTTGTGTGATGAATTGTTGGATGGACTGGAGTATTCCTTGGAGTGTTTGTAGTTGACTTATATTTGTGGGTGGTGGCATGTCCATGATAGCTTTTACCTCGGCAGGGTTGACCTCAATACCTCTTTTGAAAATAATGTACCCTAGGAGTTTCTTGATGTTACCCCAAATACACATTTGGATTCAACCATACTTTATATTCTTCTAGATGCTTGAAAATTTTGTCTAATACTCACAAATTATTTCCTCTTGTCAATGATTTAGCTAATAGGTCTTCCACGCAGTCTTCCATGAGAGTGTGCATGAGATCATGGAAGATCGTGGTCATGGCACGTTGATATGTAGCCCCAACATTTTTCAATACAAAAGGCATGGCATTTCAACAGTATGTTCCCCAAGGGAATGCGAAGGATTTTTTATGTTGATCTTCAGGAGCTATGTTGATTTGATTGTATCTCAAGAAAGCATCCATGAGTGATAGCATCTCATAGCCTATCATTAAGTCCATGATGATGTCAATATTTGTTAAGGGGAAGTCGTCTTTTGGACATGCCTTGTTTAAATCTCAAAAATTAGTGCATATGTGGATTCCTCCTATTAGCTTTATCACTGGTACTGAGTTAGAAATCCACTCTACATAATCAATAGGTTGAATGAAGGCTCCAACATCCAATAACTTCTTTAACTCAGCGTTGACTAATAGGGCAATTTGTGGATGCATTTTTCTGAGTTTTTTCTTGATTGGTTTAGTGTTGAGAAATAATGACAAGTGATGTAAAACCAACTAAGGATCTAGACCATGCATGTCGGCATAAGACCAAACAAATTTTATTTGTCTCTCCGTGAAAAAGGCACGAAACTCTAGCTATTTTGTTTATGTCAATGATGTTGCAAAGTGGATAATCTTGGGGTTTTCATTCATGCCTTTGTTGACTTCCATAAACTTTTCAAATAGCATGGGTGATTTCTCTTGGTTTATGGGAAGTAATTCCAACCCTCCATCCTTGGGCGCCTTGAGGATGTTTTCACCCTTGGGATGTGTCCTTTCTTTTTAATTTTTCATGGTCTAAAGGTGCCTTGCAATTTTCACCTAGAGACCTTTCCTTTTTTATTTTATCGTTTTCACTTTTGCGGCTAGAGGGGTGGATAGACTCCCCAAAATAGGCTATGTTATCCAAGTTTATGGTAAAACCAACTTTATGATCTCCATTAGGAATGCCTTCGAGTAATCCCATAAACTCGGTGATTGCTTCATCATTTTCAAATATGTCTAGGATGGGTGGTCCTTGTTGGTCCTAGTCTATCAATTGTGGGTACACTAAGGGCATGCCATCGTAGCATTATTGATTTCAATGTGTGATAGGTCGAATGTGGCGTTAGAAAATATGAGCAGCAAGTAAAGAGTCTGAGATAAACAACTTGGAAGCAACCTACGCACCTCAAGATTGGCCTAGAAGTTGGGAGCAATGCAAGAACAGGAGAGTGACTTTATACCTTGGTTGAGTGGAATCGCTTTGGTTGGCCCTTCGATCTTTGATGTGTATGCTCCTTGGATGGCACAAGATGTGAGATGTGAGATACAAATGATGCTTGGAAACATGAAAATAGCTAAGTGTTGGTTGAGAAACAAAACTACAAGAGTTTGGCTAGCACAAATGATCTCCCCAAAATGAGAGAAAAGAGGGGGTATTTATAGGATTTTTGGGAAATCCTAGGGGAAATGGACGGTCAAGATTGATCCACCAAATATCAAGATGTAGGGCTAAGGTGAGTTAAGAACTCACAAGCCCTCACATCTTGACATGTGGCATGAGATGGCCCTAAAGGTGAAGTGGACATGACATGGAGGGGGTACAAAGCACCTTGGGATTGGACAAGATCTCCTCATAAAGGACAGATCTCCTCATAAAGGAGGTCCTTTTCCCATGTGGGTGAGAGGACATGTGAGGAATTAAAAATTCCTCAAATATTCTCATAGGGATGAGAGAAAGAATAAAGAATGAATAGAGGACATGTGGGGAGAAGTGAAGGAATTAAAAATTCCTTTTAGGTGCCTTGGGGGATTAAAAGGTGAATTAAAAATTCACATGGGGAAGGGGGATGCCTTGTCCAAAAGGAGAAAGCCTTTAATAAGGTTGACTCAAGGACATATGCCATAAATAGGATGAGGATTAGGTTAGGCTAATCAACTGATTAAGGTTGTGCAAGTACTCAGTTAGATGGACTAATGACTCATTAGAAGAAAGTGGGAAATTATGGAGGATGTGACCTTAATGGTGATTAAGGGTGTGCACATGCTAACCCTGGTTAATGAGAAGAAGATGAAGTAATTAAAATGGATTAGGGACCAACTTGCAAAAGTTGGAGGATGTGACCATGAGAGAGAAAAGAGGAATTTAAAATGAATTTTAATTCAAAAGGGGAATTTGACTAAATTAAAATAAAAGGGGATATTTATTTAATTTAGAGGGGGAAGAGGGGTAAAGTATTAAATTAAATACTTTAGGACCTTTGTGCAAGATGCAGGGTATTAATTAAACACCTGGTTTAATTAATATTGACAAAGGGGATGAGCAACCGGATGAATAGGGAGACGCGTTTGATCATGTGGAAGTGATCAAAATTGACGCCTACAATAGGATCACAAAATGCATGCCCTTAATATTTGTTTGGGGCTCTATATGATCCCTCAGCTTCATCAATAATGTCTGTTGAAACTATAGGATGTAGATTCCTTTTGACATCCATCTTTAATTTGTGCATTACACCTTTCATCAATATTTGGTATCTCAGGGCAACAAACATTTTTATTTAAATAACTTCTTTGCATCCCATACTTTGGGTTGTTTTCAATGTTCATGACTATACCATAGGCTTTATGCAAAGTTTTAGGATCCTTATCTCTCAATAGATAGCTCATCTGACTATCAAAAGATCACAAATAAACAAACAAACATACTACATCAATTAATCTCAGGACCTCAGGAATATCCCTTAATGTTTTAGCAAATCTTCGGTTGAATGATGGAACCAACCCATCCTTCTCTTTCTCAATGTTCATAAATTTATTTAGCATATAACTAGCATTGATTCTTTCATCAAATTGCTCTATGAATACTACTTTGAACTCACTCCAAGAATAAATAGAGCAAGTTGGTAAATAAAAGAACCAGTCCCTTACATCTCCTTTCAAAGATTGAACAAATAGTCTCATAATTATATCCTCATGATCTACTTCATAGTCATCCATTAAATTGTTGAATTCTTGCAAATGTTTATTTGTTGATTCATACTTTGTACCATTGAAATTTGGCAACTTATTTATGATTTTAGGTGGAATAACATTTGGGTAAACATTAATTTCATTGAAATTAATGGATCTATATCTTTTGGAGTTAAAAATTCTCTTACAACTTGACTGGGTTTGGTTACAAACCATGATTGCACTAGGAAATATACAAAGATGCATATATTGATGATATGCTTTCTTATACCCTTACAAATTTTTCATATCAACATTGCAATTACAAAGGGTACTTCCAAGTTCTTTTATAACATAATCTTAAGCTTTTAGAATGCATAGTTTATTTTCTTAAGACCTTCTAAATGAATCTCTTAAAAAATATCGCATACTTCATTTCATAGTAGATGTTGCAATCTAGTAATAAAGAAGTATGTAAGAGAATGACTACTAATCCCTTTCTTAGTGCTTAATTCACTCAATAGGGAACCATCATTCTTTCAAACTTGAAGACTTCTCATAAACTACTTTGAAAGATGATAATACTTTCTTTAAATTTATGAGAATACCTGTAAACTTGGAGTAGCTGCTAACCTTTCTTCTTGACTGAAATTCTTTTGTAGATATGATATTTTCTTAAAATCTTTAGCAGGTTCTTTGGGAAAAGTCACCACCTCTCTTTATAGAGGACTGAACTTCAAGCAGTATGAAGCTCTTTAGAGAATGAATTTCATTATAGGTCTTCTCCCACAATAGATTCACACATAAATTCTTTGAAATTGCTGCTGCAACAAACTCACTTCCAAGTCTGAAAACTTCTCAATATCTGAACCAAATGTTCATATTCACCGCATTGTTGAATCTTAAGGCTAGATGATCTTCTATCAATTTTTTCATAAATCGTTCCCTAGCAGAGTCACCATTTCTATTGGTTCTTTCTCCAACAAAACTTTGAATTTCTCTAAAGGGTAGCCAACCCTTATGGTTAAGAAAATCCAAGGTTAGTGGCCAACACAACTTGTAAAGGAATATGAGGTCTTTACTCCTACACTTTAGGCTTAGTGAGACCTAGGAGGGTGTTCCTTATTGTGTTCAAATGAGGTATATCTAGTTGGTAACACATTCACATTCATACATAGATTTATTCCTATTTATTACAAATAAACTCACTTCACTAAAGGTTTGGAAGACCTTTTAAGCAAATGATTATCTATTTGCTAGGAATCAAGGGTATTTCAAATTCATACATCATAATTTAAAATATTTTTAAATGAATATTGTTTGTATTTTAAATCTATGGTCAGTTGTGCTAGTAGCTCATTTTTATGCTAGGTTATCTATCAAATAGACTAGTGCTTCATCAATTGGGAAAATGGAGTGAAATATGCAAGAAAAAGTAATATATAAGCTATTTAATTTAGAAATTGGTGGACTATTTTCATAATACTTTGCAATATGAAAACTCACAATGCCTAGAACAATAACTTCGTACCAAATCTTATGCAATTCCTTACAAATCTATAACCCTCTTCAAGCATTTAATCAACTCTTTGAGTTAAATCTAAAATAGAATCATACATTTAATAGAATAACTGAAGAAAAATGAGAATATCATTAATATTTTCATTTATAAATTTTAAGAAAGATACATAAAAGAGTATTTGTTTCTGAAATAATATTTGTTTCAATATCAGTAGCTTATATAAAACAAATTTAATACTATTACATATAGGACTCATACCCAAGACAATCTACTATTCTATTCATTCATATTTTCTATCTGAATGCCTTTTATGAACTTAGCTCGTCACCTAGACCATTTTGAGACTTGAAAATCTAACCCTATGTAATGATCCCTAAGATCCCTTTCATAGTTCATAAGGGAGCAACAAGAATTATGCTCAATGACACATTTCATTTCATTTGAATATCATTTTCACTAGAATTTGAGACATTCCTTAGTTATATGTAATCATTTCATAAAATGAAGACTAAAAGACCAAACTCCACATCCTTTGAATGAAGACATGCTAGCTCCTCAAAAGGAAAAGTTTGTAGCTAGAGTAGCATCACCTTGTACTTGTCGACCAAAGAAGATTCTCAACTCACAGCCCGAGCAAAAGTTTTCATACCTCCCGAAAAAAGGCATACATGTGAAAGTTAGGAATTCTGGCATTCTTCAACACACCAACCTAAAATTTTTCCACATCGGCGCTAAATAAAAAACCACAAACATGTCGAATAGGACAATCCTAAAAAGGTGGCTATGGTGTCATCAAGAATAAAAATGGGACAAAAACATCACTCTGAGTCATCAACATCAAAATATGCTCGCCCTCATCTTGTTCATGGTGGAATTGGATGAACCGTCACCACTTCCTCATCAAAGTCTTTAGAAGGTACCAAGGAAAGGGGATAATAGTTACACTTCAGTTCAGTTTCACCTCCACTATATGAATGGCTATCAGAAACCTCAATGGGAGGAGAATTATTTTTCCCTAGATACACCTTACGGTACTTGCACTTCTTATTTTCCTTCTTTTCAGATTCAACCAGCTCCTTCCCTCTAAACTTGACCAGTTCTTCCAAAATGGTTTGGCTTCTTAGGTGATAATTTCTCCTTACACCATATTTCTTGAATTTCCTATGTGCTCTTCTACCCTTTTGTGTTTTAGGAGCTCCCTTTGTCTCAATTTCATCTTGAGGAGAATTTTCCTTAGATTCCAACAAACTCAATCTTTTGGACCTTCAAACTACCTTAACAAACTCGCTTGACTTACACATCTTCTCAAGAACCAGAACAAGAAGACTCAAAAAACTTGCACCAATTCTTCTCTTGGACTAAACTCAATTGTCAATCACTAAATGCAAATTTTGAATGAAAAATATGGCCATCAGTCCTCATTATATCACACCATGCAAGTGTGCCAACCATTAATACTCAAGAAAAGCTTATGCATGCAAGCTGACAGTAGTTTGCTTTAATTTATTTTTTTAAATCTCAACCATTGAGTCATGTTTTAAAAATAAATCAACGGACAATTATCACCAGTGTAACCAGTCATAATAAATGTTAATAGTATTTTATTAATTCCTTTTCCTAATCATAAAATCCCCAAGTAGATATACATCCACTCTGTACACATATTTCGACCACACACTTAGCATCAATTAAAAATTTTCGTGCCATGGTTACCCACTCACCCGTGGGAATTCATACACTTGTATTTCTTCATAGAAAAACAGCAGGGAGTGATCTTGATTTGATCTTAGAATATCATTCCATACCCTACCTTGCTTTACTTTCACCTTCCCACACATACCAATAACTGTTAGAATTGATGGCCAAAATCCCAAACATGTGCTTTAAAGAATAATATAAAAAATGGTGCTACTTTTATCATAGTGACATCTCAAAAAAATTTAGTAGCATTCCAACTCCACTAGATTCCATCAAAACCTTTAGAATTTCCACATGGTACTTGCTTGCTTGCCCACTAAAAAAAATAGGACACAGGCGGGCCCCTCACGGGATGGTGGGGAGTGGTCAAGATTGATCCACGTCACCTACCATCGATTGTTGATATTCTTACTTATAAAGCAATCACAGCCTCCAAAGCCTGGTGGGTCCCACAAAAAGTGACAGATGTTGCCTTGCCTGCTACCCATGTGGTCATCTCTCCTTAATGCACAAGACAGATGGGGGCACGGGGAATGGTCCAAATAAAGACATGTGTTGTGGTGTCCATCATTGATCTTTGTTGAAGCTATGTCTATTGGCCTTTTGGAAACACTAGACCCACCACTAAATGTGACATGTGGCCATTGGCCGCCAGCATGTGTGTTTTAAAATAGTATGAAATGAACTAACACGGGTGCGCAGGGAGTGGTCAAGATTTGGCCACATTGTTTTAATAATAACCGGCTATTGATCTTATTTCAATGGCAATTCAACTATCTTTACTGTATGTGTGGGTCAAGCCTCAAAGTCTATGTGAATAAATAATAAAGAATAAAACAATACGCATTAATAAGGGGAATGGTGATCAACCCCGAACGACTAATCCACTAACATGAAAACCTAATTTTGCACATGTCTAAAAGTTAATTTTAAAGGGGCCACCTCTGGTATTACTGAACTTGCCCCTTAAGGATGAAGTCTAAAGTTTTAAGTCATTAAATCAAGCTCTAATTTCATAGGAAAATTGACGCTAAAAGGGTTAAGGTGATCAAATAAACCTAAACTTCTAGGGTCAGAACATAACAACTTCAATGGCATAAGAGGTAACTTGAATGACTCAGGATATTGGGAACATTATGTCAATGAAAAATTATAATGGCCAAGGGTTTCGACTCATAGGGTTAATTGTGAGGATTTAGGTAACACAAAACCCTTAAAAGTGATAAGGAACATAACCCTAAGCCAAAACAAGGGTCCTAGCTACATTTGCAAGATTAAAATTGAATCTTAGAGGAATTTTGAGGTTCCATTAGTGCTCATCCATTAGTTTATTGTATTTATCCAATAATGCTTATAACTAGCCTTTTTGTGATTCGAGTTGTATCTACACTTAACATGGCAGCATACATTGTCAATTGTGCAACACAAGAGGCTACTACTATTTCAAGAGTCTCTTTTAACAATAACAACTCCAATCTATTTCCTCCATAGAATTATCACTAGGCTTTCCAAGATTTTGGTGCCATGGAACAAATAGAAAGTGTATGTAACTTAGGTAATTTAGAAGAATCCAACATCCTTTTACTACGGCTCGAGCATCCTGTGGTGACATGGCAACAATTTCCTACATTATTCTGCCTTCCTCCTCATTCTTACCTTAATCTTGTAAGAAGGGTTCAACTTTCTCCTTTGCTTCTTCTATCCACTTTTTTATATCAAACCTTTCACATGGATAAAAAAATATCTAAATTTTTTTTTTTGAGCAAAAGCATCATCATGCTTGAAATCATCACAAGCCTTTATCCTGACATTGTCATCGCCGACTTCATTATACTCCTATTTTACAATTATGCTAGGAGGTATGTCGATGTTCAAAGCATCTTCTTTAATAGGAGATGGGAACCTTAGATCCACCTCTTCGTCCACTAGGATGTACTCTAAAAATCCCTTAGGTGCATATCGTTCACCTCCTTGCTCTATTTCAGAATAAGTCACCAATGGGGTGACTACACGCTGTTTTCTTGTCTCCTTAGCTTGCATTTGAGAACCTTGAGTAGAGGATTGAGCTAGTTGGATCCTTATTTGTGCATTATGGTTTTGTTTTGTCACCTTGGCCTTTATTTCAGCTTGCTTTACCTTTTGGAAGAAAATTTTATCTTTAAAATCTTTAAGGATCAATTTTTCTTGCATAAATTTTTCCTATACTTCAAAGTAAGGACTTACATAAAAAGGATTCTCCTTCAACATCTTCTCTTCAATTGCACTTATCTTCCTCCATGCACTCTTCATTTTTGTAATTTCTTCATCAGAAGATAAGTTTCTAATCACATCCTTTTGATAGAGGAATTGATGATGTATCCTTGATAATCCTTTTTCTCTTCTCTCAACAGTAATAACCCCCTTAGGGTCACAAAACCTTATAATATTTGGTTTCATTCTAAAATTGTTTAACAGAGGTCCAAAACTCTCAGTGTCCTCCTTTGATGTGCAAGTGAAATATCAAAAAACACAATTAGGGTTTACTAGGGATGCCTTCCTTGATTTTCTAAAATGTTCCTTATCCATGGAATCAAGTAGCCGCATTATCTCCATGAAGGCTTGTCTATCTAACATATATATTTGCAGCTTGTGGGGTGGCACCAAGGATCCATAAATTTTGATTGCAATATAGTTAGAATAGGGGTACCAATCCCCCAATTGAATTTGTGTGTTGTGCCTTCCTCATACTCTAGAGGTCTTAATATTTATTTAACTCCTTTTGAAATTATGTAAACGTTCTTTAAGCCTAACTGTTCCAACACTAAAAACTTGAAAACATTGCAAAATGTAGTATAATCAGATTTAGGATAGAGCACATCCTAGATATGGGTCTGCATTTGCATAGACAACTCATTGTCTATGTTATCCCTTTCTCTCAATATCATGAAATTTCTAAACACCTTTTTCCCTTTCCACAACAACATGTGCATCAATAAATAATAGTGTATGTATGACAATGGTGGGGTTGCATCTTTCAACTTAATCAAATCCTCATGCAAGTGCTCAACAATATAAGAAGCATAATCCCAAACCCTATTTTGATACTTATTCTAAATATCAATTTCTAAAGCCATCAAAGGAACATCTATTTTTATGTCAAAATTCTTGTGGACTTGACACAATGCATAGGGTAAGGTGCAGTCATGATGGGCCAAAAGTGGCAATATGGTAGGTATGTGGTCACAACTTCTTTTTAACCAAAATTGTTGAAATGAAAGACTTTAGGACTTTTTGATTTTTGATTTGATTTTGGATTTGATAATGAACTCATAAAATCTAAGAGGTTAGATGTTGTCTTGGAATAAACTTGTCCATCAGGTGATAATTTAACTAAGTGTATGGGGAAGGATTCAGCTACACACACCTAGTCAAACAAGATGATTTTGATTTGAATTAAAGGATTTTCGAAAAGTCTAGTATGAAGGATTTTTCCAAGATTCTAAGAGTTATTTGTGAGATGGGATTTGATTGATGTTTGAGAAGGATGAAGTGTTTGATTGTGACCCTAGATGAACCTAAGAGGGACATTTTTTACAAGACCACTTGATAGCGAAGAACATGCTTTATCCTATGAGTAGTTTAAACCAAAAGACCAATGTTTTGGTTGGAAGACCATAAGACAAAATATATCAAGCACATGTGTGAGGTTCAATTGATTTAATCTTGGTTAATGACTTTCTTTTTACGACATTCACACTTCTTCCTTAATTTTTCAAACTAAACATGTCTATGTCTTAATTTCCTTTCCATCCCATAAGTGTCCATTATGTGGAAATCAAGAGAATCAAGGAAATCATCGCCTAATGTTAACTTTAGTGAGAGAAAATTGAGATGTAAATACAAATACTTAGAAGCCTCTAAGGATGAAATCCCTAGGGACAAGCAGTAGCACTTGGATTTTTTCAAAGTTATTTGCTCCTACTAAAGGGTTTGAAAATTGGTGACCATTGTTGAATGTTTTTTTTCAAGATTTTGGATCCAATCAATGTGTTTAACTGAATCAAAATTGCACAATCTTAGGATGGATTTTTTTTTTTTATTGAATTCCCATAAATCCAGCTGTGCTTATTCTTGATGGATGATTAAAAGCTTGACCACACTGGCTCCCCTCCATGACACTCACTTCTATAGGTCTGCCAAGATTTAGTACCCATGAAAACCTCCGATAATTTTGAAATTTCCTCAAGTACCCACACTTATATACTGGGTGGAAGTCACTTGGCTTTAGCATGTTCCTAGTTGGGTTGTTCCCTAGGGTGATTACTTTTTCCCACTAGGAAAGCCCTCTAAGGGTAAAAAAAAGAAATCAAGAACATCCATAGTTCGATCGATCTTTGTTTACATGAAAAAAGAGAGAACACACATGATATATGTCACTCACACTAGCAAGCTTTGTTCAATGTTAAGAATCCAAATTGAAGTATGGAGGCAATCTTTTATGCAACTTAATGTCACCAAAAATACTTTTGATTCTCAAGATCATCGTGAAGCATGAGAGAAATGCGTATGCCTTTTTAAATGAGATTACTTTGCAAGAAAGATTACAAGACACAAAAGCACATGTTCATTTTAATTTCAAAGTAGAAAATGAGTTCTTTTTAGGCACCAACTTTGAAGTGTGAGATTTTTTTGTTCAATTGTTAAGTCCAAAACAAAATGTAGTAAGTTCCTAAGATTCTTTTTAGCCGCTTTGTTTTGTTCTTTTTAAAACCCAAACATAAATTATTTTGAGCCCTAAAACTTGAAGAGAACAAAAGCCTTAAAATGGGATTATAATTGCTCCCAAAGTGTTTAAAAACACTTCTTATAATCAAGAGATGATGCCATAGAAAGCCTTTGTGTTCACTTCCTCCTTCCCTCTTTGATTTCCTAACCTGCAAAAGTGGTCAAAATGTTAGATGAGATCAAGAAACAAGAAGATATAAGGGTTAGATGAATCATTAAGAATAAAAACCCTAAAACTTAGACCAAGTTACAATGTGATTTGACTTCAAATGTAAAATTGAAAATTTTAACTCTACTAAAATTGAGAAATAGTTACACCATTTCATAGCTTATGAAATTCTACCCCATTTCAAAAGAAAGATTCAAAAAACACCTTTGTATGACCAAGATATGGCCATTTTAAAACTGACTATAAATGTGTTAAAACATAGACCAGATGTGCTAAAATAGTGACCAGATGTGGTAAAACATCAACCACATGCGCTAAAATTGATGCAGGAGCATCCAGTGGTGTAAGGGCAATCTTGCATCACCCAAAAATAGTGACTAGGATGTGCTAAAAGATTGCTCGTGAGCAAAAGCAAAAGAGAGCTCAGATGGACTAAAAAGAGTGCTCAAATGCAATTCAAAATAGAGGTGAATGACCGGAACATGCCATGAATGCACTATGCACAGAGCCTAGATGCACCAGGTTACCACCTATACCGAAGAAGCCATAGATGTGCTATATCTATTATTCATTAACATACATGTTGAAAACAAATCTAAAATGACCAAAAAAGACGCGTTAAATCTTTGATATTTCAATTCTCCTTTTAGCACCAAAATGTGAATGGTGGATCTATACCTACACAAACACAAACAAACAACACAATATTAGTTCATTATGCAAGTTAGAAACAACATTCCCCATGAAATTCATTTGAGATATCAAGAACAAGAAATAAATGAAGAGCATGAATAAAAACTATCTAATCTTGCTCAAAATAAACAAACTCTCAATCCCATGGGGGAATTGGTGCCATTTTGATGTCAAAAATGGCCCTTTCCCAATTCCTTGTAAGCTTGATGATCAATGGTGAAGATTTGATGCTCCTTGGTGAAATTTCTCCATAACCTAGCTATGAAAATATAAAAAATGGATGAAAATGGATGATGGATGAAGATTGCTCAAAAACATGAAGATAATAATGTTGCATGAAGTTGTGGATGAAATTCCTAAGATTATGGATCCAAAATCAATAAGAGAGCCTTCTATTTATAGAAGATAATGATGGAGGATGAGGCAAAATGGATGTATGTGGGATCAAACACCAACCAATAACACAATGCCACTTTCCAACATGTGAGTGCACAAAAGTGGAGCACATTTGGATGAATGTGCACATTAATGCAACTAGGTAGAAATTCAAATTTGGAGAAGTGACAAGTTGGAGGGAGAGAAGAAATGAAGTTAATGCCACTTGGCTCAAGGCAAAGTACATGTAAGAGGTTTAAATGCCTTGTTGGATGTACAAACCCTTTTAGAGGGATTTTTTTAAACTTGGAGAATATTCCCTTTTGGATGCCTTTTTGAATGAAAATTGAAGATTTAACAAATCAATTAAAATGATTTTCATGAGCAAGTTGCAAAAGCTAGAGGATTTGAGTGACTAGGATTAGGATTAATCAGGATTTGATTAATTAAGAGGGAGATTAGCTAATTTGACAATTTGACTTAGACTTTTGGATTAATTTAAATCAAAATGAGAGGAAAATGATTATTAGAATTAACTAAATAAGATTTTTATTTATTTAATTAAAGAATATGGTGTTAGTTTTAAATCAAATAAATATAAATTTATTTAATCTAGATGAGATGACCTTAGAGATTAATTAAATAAAATGATTTTTTATTTTTTTTGGTCAGTAATGTATATTTAATTTATTGATATATAAAAAAAAATACAAATGGAAAGAGTCACAAAGCTCCAACATCAGCTCAAAGTCCTTCACTTTCCCCTGCAAACTACTCCTAAAAGGACTACCCCCAACCACACCAAACCCAGCCCCCATAAAAGCCAAATGACTCTTCACATCTTAGCGGAGATGGTATATACCTACATTCTAAAAAATGGCATTAAAACCCCTAAAACAACCATTACAAAGCAATACATAGCCATGAAAAGAACACGCTAACAACCCCTAAGACTAAAAACGTCTCCATAAACAAAAGCTTACATCTCTCTATATAATGCTTAATCCAACTTTCAAGCCAAAGGACACCTCTTTCTTGCCTCCAACACTAAAACACCACACCTCTTGTATCAGAAAGGCACTGACTTCAGTCCTTAAAAGATAAAAAACAAAGGCCTTCATATATGTGCTCACACCTTTGAAAGCGTCTATCGCCAAGTTCTAAACACTTGCTGGAATATGCAAATCACACCCTCAAATTTATCTTATAAAATTGGCTCATTTTGTATTGAATCTCTCTAGATAACCTAGCCTAAACTCCACCTTTCTTCAAAGAATATACTTGAGGATTAATGCCAGAATTCATTGGTGCCAACTTTCAGTAGAGGTTTTCTCTATCTACCTTCCACCATCCCATACAACACATTACTCGAGATTAAACCCCAACAAGATTACCATCGAAACCAATTAACAACACTGAAATCTCCCTACCCTTAATTACAAAAACATAAGATTCTAAAAATTAAGCACTATCCAGATTCGCCAATCCCTAAAAATATTCCAGACGCAAATCCCCAACCTATTCAAAACTGAGTGCCCACTTTGAAAGTTTTTCTGCTACACTATTGCCCTCTCGTCTAATATGGCTGACCATAAATTCCTCAAAATAATTCAACTCACCCACAATCAAGGGAATATAACCCTACAGATGCCAAGCTTTGATCCCCCCATTTTTAATTGCTTGTATAATAACCAGTGAGTCACCCTCCAAATGTATCTTTCTAATTCCTAAGCACCGAGCACATCGAACAACCAGAAGCGTTGATGAGGCTTCAGCTTCATTGTTGGATCCAATCTTTAATCTCTTTGCACCAAACTTTACCAAATCACCTTTCTCATTCCTAATCATGAACCCTGCCCCAGAGGGACCTGGGTTAGATTGAGTGCTAGCACCATTGAAATTCACCTTATGCCAACCTTCAAATGGGGGTTCCCAAGTTGAACAAAGTTGCACCTTCTTCCTACCAAAATTATCTGCCCATGCCCCATGCTTGATCTTTATACCAAGCCACAACTTTTGAATCCTTCCATCCTCCATTGTGAAAGGTAGGGCAGTTGAGCTTGATTGGGAAGCTGCTGCACCAACCACCTCCTCGATAGCCTGATTAAATCTGCCTAGAATTCTTCTTTCATCTTCCCATTTGTCCATAAAGATCCTACAGTTTTTCTCTTTCCATAATTCCCAAACTAGCAATGATGGACTTGAAATCCATATACTTAGTAGAGAAGATTTCCTTGGAGCCAGTGGCCAACTTTCGAAAACCCCACTTAGCGATTTTTGCATTGGCCCATGCCAATTCAAATTCCCTTTTAAATTTGACTAGCACTTTGAGGCTACCTCACAATGAAGGAGAAGATGATCAACAGTCTCCTCTACAGATCCACACATCACACACTTAGAAGGACTAGCAAAACCAAGACATTTCCTTCTTTCTCCGGTTAGAATTCTACCTTGCATGGCAAGCCATGCAAAGGCCCCTACCTTGGGGAGACAATTTTTACTCCAAAACAGATCACACCTTCTTGAAGGCTCATTCTCCCTACCTTCTAATAGCTGATAGCCCAATTTGAATGAATAAACCCCATCACGAGCCCCACACCAGATCACTCGGTCCTCTTCTCTAGTGATAAGAATTTTCTGCTGAGCAAGAACCTCTTTTAAAATCCCTTCTTTCTAGTTTGACAGCCCTACTCCAAACAAGTCTTTCTAGCCCCAATCTTCCCCCAAGACACCTTGTCTTACCATCAAGTAGTCTTGGACTCTGTCACCCCAAGGGGGCACAAGCCTATCTCTGATCTCTAGCAAACCTTCCTTCTCTTTTAACGCTGGAAACCCTGCCCAAGAATCATCCTAGAATTTTTCTTTTTCCGTATTTCCAATCTGCCATGTAAGTGATCAAAGATTAACTTTAGATACAACTTGAAATGAAATTCCAAATAGCTAAGCCTTTGGGTGGGTTTTTGATTGTTAATATTCTATGATTTTCCATAGAGTCCAAATATTTAGCTCTCATTACTCTTACCCATAACTAGTTCGGGTTAGTGTAGAGGTTCCAAACTAATTTTTCTCCAAGGGCTTCATTCATTTTGTGCCAATCCCTTAAGCCTACCCCACCCTTTCCTTTTGATAAACAAATTTTCTCCCAAGGCAATAAAGGGATTTTATCTTGATCACTAACACCATTCCAGAAGAACTTCCTCATTCGTTGATTAATTGCCTTAATAACCTTGCTAGGGATCTTCAAACACATCATTGAAAATATTGGGATAGCCGATATTACTGATCTTAGCATCAAAATCCTTTCGGCAGAGGTGAGCCACCTACTTTTCCAACCATCCATTTTGGATAAACAGTTGTCCACAAGACCCTTCCACAAATCTAAATTGTTAGCACCACCAAAAAGTGGGATTCCCAAGTACTTTCTTGGGAGGTTACCCACTCTCATTCCAAGGACTCTACAAACCTCTCTCTAATTAGCTAGGGTAGAATTTAAGAAATAAATTTCTGACTTGTGCCAATTAACACGCTGCCCCGAAGCCTACTCATAGTCATCTAACATTTTTTTCATCACCTGCGCTTCCCTTACAAAGGCCTCTCTAGCTAGAAAGGTGTCATCCATGAATTGCAAATGCGATAGAGGCTCAACCCCATCAGCTATCTTGATGCCCTTCCATTGCCCCTAACCACAATTCAATGAGATCAGCCTACCAAGAACTTTAGCCAAAATAATAAAAAGAAATGGGGATAGAGGATCCCCTTGCCTAATCCCCTTATTTGAGTCAAAGAAACCCTGAGGGCTTCCATTAACAATAACTGAGAAGTGAGGAGAACTAATACAACTACTCACCCAAGAAATCCAATTAGAAATAAAACCAAATTTTGACAGCACCTGAAGAAGAAAGCCTCGATTTACCTCATCGTACGCTTTCTTAATATCAATCTTCACCATCATCCTTTCAGTTTTCACCATCTAGATGGAGTGGATAGCCTCATGTGCTATAATAATTCCCTCATAGATGGATCTCCTAGGAGAAAAACCACTCTACTCATTGGATATCATGGAATCCAAAACCACTTTGAGCCTATTTGCTATTACCTTCAAAATAACCTTGTATATTGTGTTGCAAATGGATACCAATCTGAACTCATCAAAAGATGTGACAACAACCTTCTTAGGGATCAAATCTATAATCATATTGTTGAAGTCTTCAAGGATGAACCCCCCCTTCTTGATTCTTCTACAACATCCAAAATGTCAGCTGCTAAAACATTCCAAAACTTTTGATAGAAAAGGGCTGGGAATCCATTCGGCCCCAGAGATTTATCTGAACCTAAACCAAAAACAACCTTTTTCACCTCCTCCATAGAAACAAGATCCATGAGCATTTTATTATTATTTTCAGCAACACAAGGGGGGATAACATTGAGAATTGGATTGGGGGCATTAAAAATACCAACATCTCCATTAAAAATATTAGAGAAAAACCTCACTACCTCCAAATTAATCTGATCAGCCCCTGTAAGTAGTTCACTATAAAATGAATTTTTTAATTAAAAGGGAGATGATGACTTAATCAGATAAAATTTATTTATTTAAGTAAGAGATGAAACATGATAAATTTAATTTAATTAATATTATTTAACTAAATGGTTAGTAAGGAGGATGATTCAGGAAGAATTGGTGTTAGTAAATCTGAATCAGGTGTATAGGATCAATCAGTACTATTTACGTGTCTACAATATATATCTTGATAGAGCTCACACAAAAGTAAGACTTCCATGGTGATCACATTCTCTCCACATATGGGATCTATTAGTATCACATTAGTGGGCTTGTCATAGATTCAGTAATCTATATAAAGAGGACCATTGGGTGCATGTTTAAGTATATATTTAGAAGAGTAAGCAATGTCAAGAGGATTTCTAGTTGGGCCCTTATGAGGAATGACATCTGTCACTCCTACCATTTCATCCATAGGATCATTATCTGGGTATGTGCAAGATCATGATGGGCCAAAAAGTGGCAATATGATGGGTATGTGGCTGATGACTATTTTTTTACCCAAAATTGATGAAACAAAAAGGGTTTTTAAAGGATATTCTCAGCTTTCCACCAATATAAATTATGCTTTACTTTGAATTTAATAAGTAATTATTATTCATTTTCTATTCAAATTATGACTAAAGTCTCGATTCATAGGCTGATTGAAAAACATCTATAGCTTTCAAACAGTATCACATTTTTTAAATCCAAATCATGTGTCACATTCTATGATTCACATACTATTGGATTAAAAAAATAAAGATTGAATTTCATGAAGTTTTGACCAAGTTAAGGTGGTCAGACATACAAGTTTTTATATTTTTTAAAAATTGGTAATAAAAAAATCATAATTAATTATTCAATTGGAAACAAATTACAAAAAAAAAAATGCATCACATCGGGGCATGAGTCCTCTACTTATATCTAAAATATTATAAAAAAATATTATCATTTTATTGTGGTTAGGGTGGTCAGACAGACACCTACTTCTTTTTTCCTGAAATTTAAGTACCATTGCATTGAAATTTCAAATTTTCACCAAATAGATTTAAAAAAAAACAAACCTAGTAGTTGAGAAACTAAATTTAATTTTTACAAATTTTATTCTTACATATTTTTGAAATAATATAGATAACTTATTCAAAATTTTACATCAAGTTGCCTAACTCTGATTTTTATGATTTTTTTGCCACTTAAGGGCCTGTTTTTTCCATGATCTTGCACATACCCATCTATAGAATTGTGTTGAACAGTGTTATTATTATCATCATTTTTATTAACATTCATCACATCATTCTTTGTAGTTTCACTCGCTTTGACAAATGAAATGTTATGATGAGGCATAGGGTTGGTAAATATTTGCATGTTTTTCTTAGGAGGGGCAATAGACTTATTTCCTTGATTACTAACACCTCCAATGGAAAGATAACTAGAATCAATGAGGTCTTGCATAAGATGTTTAAGATACTAATAATGGAAAGATAACTAGAATCAATGAGGTCCATTTTTTGATGATAGTTGTAGTAAGAATTTGGTTTGTAGCTTGCAGGTAATGGTTTACTAGGATTGGGGCCTTGTTTAATGAGGCAAGGTAATCATCTTCTATTCTAAAATTTGTGTCAAATGTTGTATTGTGAAGGGTACTGAGTAAGGGAGTGAATTTCCTTTTTGGGTCTCCATAGCTAAAGGCTATCATGGATTTAATAGTAGCTACTTGGTTATTGGTATTCTGAGTTGTGTGTTGAGGGGTATTGAATTGAAGGAAACCTTTATTTTGTTTTTTGAAAGGTGGGGAATTATTTTGGTTTGTGGACTCAAACGTCTCAGTTTAGTTAGAAGTGGAATTTGCATCATGACTACTAACTAAATTTTTATAATCACGGAGGGCAATACACAAGTGCATAAAGGAGGGAAATTTCATCATGGTAAGTTTATCTTGTATCTTGCTTTGCAAATTTTCTATGAACATATTTTGAAAGTGAGGATCGAGAACCTTGACATCGATTTGGGAATAAAGCGATTGATAGCATGAGATAAAGTTAGATATCTTTTTTTATTCTTTTTTATTACATCTCATCAAGTTGGCCAAGGTCATCTTAGGGATCATATGCATTTGGAAATGGTTAAAAAATTCCTCAACAAGTTCATTGAATGAATAAATTGAGTTGTTCAGTAAAGAAAAAAATGACTCGAAGGCAGTATCCTTCAAGAACCTAGGGAAAAGCTTAGCCAAGAGTTTATCATCAAGGAAAAAGTCACTACATAAGGTAGTATAAGCATTAATATGGTTAGAAGGATGTCCCTTTCATCCATATTTCCCAAATCTAAGCACCTCTAGACCTTGTAGCATCGGTATTCATAATATCTCCAAGGATAATGGACTACTTTTGACATAATATGCAGGTGGTCCATTTTGATTTCAATGGTTGATAGTGGAAACTTGCTTTTGAAGGGATAACATGGTTTACAAAAGTTGATTGATGAGAGGGTCATTGCTTGTGTTATGAGATGGAGGTGAAAAAGGTGAGGGGGTGTATGTGTTTGAAGGAAAAGTGAATGGAATTCTTATAGGTGGTAAAGTGGTAGGAGATATGATGTGGGATGTCACAAAGGTACTAGGGATGCTAGCAGAAATACCTAAGGAAGGGATCACATTACTAGTTGGTTGCATATTGTTGTGACTTGAGGATTTGTATAGGTAGGTATTGAGGCAATTATTGTAAGAGGAGGAATTTGAGTTCCTCCTTGGCTTGTGATATTTCTTTTAGGCGAAGGACAACTAGTGGTTGATGTAATGTGTTTTCCAAAGATTTGAACTATGTTTTTCACAAGGTCAAGTCCATCTTCACTTTCAAGCATGCAATGAATTTTATCTATAGCAGGGATGGTAGTGGTTGAAATGTTGTCATTTTGAACTTGATGTTGTAGGTTTGCTAAGTCTTCATGAATTTGATTTATGTTTTCTTGTGGGACACTAGCAACCATGATTCAAACATGTGTCACACTACTTGAAGGTAAATAGTTGTTAAGGCTACGGTCCATACCTAGTGTACTAATGTCAATTCTAGGAGTGAAAGAGATAGATAACCCAAGATCCACAATGATTATGCTATTGTAGGATGAAATGAGTCTCGAACTTTGTATCACTAGAATATTAGCAATAGGACACCAAATACTCATGCAAGGGTTTCTAAATGCAAAATGGATGCAAATGCAATATAAGCTAAGAACAACGAAATGACTATAATATAAATTCTATAAAATGAAACAAAAAGGTATAAATAGAAAATAGAAGCTTAGAAACAATGTTTTAAATGCCAAGAAATGTAGTGTAGAATGTGCATAGGGACTGATTTTCCCAAGGTGGCAAATAAGTCCAAGTAGTGACCCTCTAGTTGCAACACTCTGTTTTAGTTTGATTTAGCTTGATAGATAGATGCTTTAGTTGATTATGATACTATGTTGTTTTTACACTCTGTGGATGATACATTTGACATCCTGATTATTTGGTTGTGTTTGTGTGATGACATTGTGATAGACACGTATGTGATATGGTTTATTTTCTTATAAAGTTTTTATGAGGTTATCATGATGAAATAGTTGTTTATGATATATGATGTTCGTCAGTTTCGGTGAATAAGATAGTGTAGCACTACTCATTCATGAGTACCCTACTACAATACGATTCTTCTTCACGGTGTGTTTTTTGATATAAGTTTATATGTTTAACAGTCATGTTTCATGTAGATATAGGTACCGGGTATTGGTTCCACCTACTTGTCAGGTCTGAGTGTACCCTAATTCAATGAAATTATGTTGATCCAGAGGTAGTGACAGGTCCTTATTGAACCATCGTTCTTCATTGAACGAGTACCTATTTGTTATCCTTCCTTGTTGTCTAGTTCATTTTTGTTGTGTCGTACTTGTTTGAATGGTTTTGTTTGGGAATTCATTATTGTAGTTAAATGATTAATTGTTTTAATAGTAGTTTAAATGTTAATGTTAATGTTTATGTTTATATTTATCATTTAATTTATTAATTTAAATTAAATAAGTTATTTAATTTAAAAGTGAAAGTTAATTTTTGCAAAATTATTTAATTAAATATAAATTGTTGATTTACTTGTGCAAACAAGATTTAAGTGGAAATAGATATTTTAAGAGAAGATGTTTTCAACATGATATGAATCTTTGATTTGGAGTTGAAAATGTGATTTGATGTTAAAAGGGTAAGTTAGAACTGATTGATCCATTAACAATGCATAATTGACTATCAGTTAAGTTTCATGATTGAGAGTTAATTAAATGCATTAAAAAGTTTTTGGGGGATGCAATTTTGTTGCACGACAATGTTCTGGAAGAATTTTTCACGACAGTAGTTTTTAGAATATCTTGACACGACAGTTGTTTTGGAAAATCTTTTATCTTAAATTTGTTTAAGAGCATATTATTGGGGTGGAGTGTTTGGATTTCTTTGTCATTAGTTAGGTGTTTTGAGTTAAATTGATAGAAGTTACAGACTTTGCTCAACTCAACTTTTTAGCATAATCAGGTTTTCTTCTTTTGATTTTCTTGCAAATTTTTGAATAAATTTAGTAGTAAAGACCATCTTTATTCAACCTACACAATGACAAGAAGAAATTAGAAAGATTTTCAATATTAGAAAGAAAATTCAAGTTAAACAAAGAAGAAGAAACTTAAGGCATTTAGAAAGTAAATAACCTTTGCAAAATGAATACATAATGGATGAAACAAGGAATCACAAGCTTTGAAATAATTCATATTGTACATTATTAATATCGGATTTTATTTATTGAAGAAGTGGTTTATTTTAACAGAAAACATGTATTATTCAGAAATAATTATAATATTATAAAGCTCTATGTTTATTTGTTTAAAAACTCTTGATTTTGATTAGATTCCCTTCTCCTAATGTTAGTACCCATCTTTGAAGTGAGGAAATTATATGTTTATTTGTCATATAGTTGTAATCTAGCATGAATAAGTGAAAAAAAATTCCCATCACTTTTTGCTTGTAGCCTATTATCTTTCAGATTTGTATTATCTTGTTTAGTAAATATGTGCACAACCTTCCATTTGAAAGTAACTCTTATTTTATTATTAGACTTTAATCCTATGTCTATCTTTCTCTAAATATTTGAATGGTAGTGTATTTGTTCCTGAATCTTTAGATGGATTTGAAAACATTTATTTACATAAGGGATCTATTTTGAATGTAGATAAAGAGTACGATTTGATTGCTCTTAAAATGCCTTACCATTCCATACTTGCCTTTGTTTAAAAGAAAGAGAAAACTTTAGTTTTTTTTTGTAATGATGCAAGAAGCTATACTAAGTTAATCCAGTGAAAACTTTTAATTGAAGATCAAATGTATATTCTGTGTGTTGAAAACCATATGAATTAATCTTCATCTCTTTGTTATAGAATTCTTTGTTTGTATAACTTCCTAGTTTTATTGGAAAACTGCCGATGCCTTTTCCATGTTTTGAAATAGATGTAATACCTGTGGATTGAGTTAAAGAGAAAGTGCAACAGTAAGCCATTCGCTATTTTTTTTATTGATTATTTCTTATTAGCAAATAATCATGTTTTCTCATCAGGAAATATTCACAGATTATAATGAAATATGTATATGATAATTTTGCATGGCATGTTTTTCTTTTCTTAATGTTATCTAATTGCATGGCATATAAACTGGCATTGGATGTGAGAGATTATTTAACTTAGAAGCTTGCAACGTATTTCTTTATAGCCACTTAATCTTAACTAAACTTAGAGAAAATTTCATTCAAAACTGAAGATTAATATAATATTGTATCTAGTTGTTATGACAGACATAGACTTATTTAATGATCAACATTTGTTGCATGTATTAAAGATCTACCATATAAATATTGATAACTTTTTTTTAATATGAGATATCATTTCTTAGCCAATAGTTTTGCGTGGAAAAGTTAACTAAGTGATGAGAAGTTATATGTGATTTATTTGAATGTTAATATATATATATATAGTTGGTTGGATTTCTTTTATAATGTAATGTATAAACCAATGAATATGTTAAGAGAAAAGATTGGTTTGTAAAGAAATATATTTCTGCATTATTTATAGAACATGATTTATATGTTTTTATTAAACAAATCTTTGGTTATACATATGATGAACAATAGCTTATTGTTTATAATCTTTGATCAAACTTTCAAGTTCTGAGTTCTTTTACTTCTAGAGGCTAGTGGGCTGATTTGAGATATGAGCTTTTAATGTTTGTTCATTGCTATTTTAAATACCTTGATCTATTTTGGGACTCAGCCATGCAAGAGTTATATTTCACCTTAGAGGTGTTTGAATTGTTCATTGATTGGGACATGAATGAAATATGTTCTTTTATGGTTTTGTCTCATATGCATGTTGGTTGTCCTTGATATTTTTACATCACGTTTATAGGAAGAGTGGCTTGTGGTAGGGGCCAAAAACCTAAATGGTTGTCAAGGTAACCTATCGTAGGTTTCGTAATCCAGTGAAAACCTTAATTTAATGTACTAGGGGTTTGGTAGTATTTAATATTAATTCAGATAATTGAATGCCTCGCCTATTACCTTAATGCTTGTTTAGATTGAGGTAAGGTTGAGAATGCATGGAATGGCTTAGTCACCTATCTTTTCTTCTTGAAAGATGAAACGACTCCACACTAGTTTGTATAGGGGCCGAGAATCGGTAGAGACTGCTAGGGTAGCTCTTGGAGAGGGCCAGTAGTCTAGGAAGATTCACCAGGGTAACCTATCCTGACTGTGTGATGACACTCTTTGCCTATTACATGATTGTGTCTTTTGTAGTGAGTTATCTTTAGTTGTATTTTTTTTGCCTTTGGGAGTTTTTTTGACATGTTTTGACATCGTTATGTCGCTATGTGCATGTAAGCCAAGTAAATGTATTGTTTTGTCTTCTTTTTTTTTTGTGGACCTGTCATTATCTCCAACACGGAGGGAGTGGACCTTCAAGTTTCATGTGGTTGGGAGGAAACTGTGCTATACCTTCATTGGATACTCTTACAAATGATATTATACTTGTAGCAGGTTCCAATTACATCATTGTTCGTGACAGTGGATGCAAAATATATTTATGGACATGGATGCTAGTTGTGATGTGATCATTATCCTCTTTGTATATTTACCTCATGTATATGAGTGTACTCGTTGTATCATTGTTATGATGTATTGAGATTTATTAAAATCTCATATGATGTAATTTGGATATATTTATAACCTGATTGCATAAAGTTTTGAAAACTGGATCATTCATGGATTTAAATTGTACTTATGTTTTATGTTATGATGCATTGATCTTATTTATAATGTTTATGTAACATCATCTTGGAATCCTTAAGACAACTATGTAATTGAATCTCTAAAAAAAAATTTACTTAGTTAATTTGTTCTTTATGCTTTGTTTTCATGGAATCCTTTGCAGGGCATTATAGTTTTCTTGTGGGACACTAGCAACCATGATTTCAACATGTGTCACACTACTTGAAGGTAGAGAGTTGTTAAGGCTATGGTCCATACCTAGTGTACTAATGTCAATACTAGGAGTCAAAGAGCTAGATAACCCAAGATCCACAATGATTGTGCTATTGCAGGATGAAATGAGTCTTGAACTTTGTCTCACTACAGTATTAGCAATAGGACACCAAATACTCATTCAAGGGTTTCTAAATGCAAAATGGATGCAAATGCAATATAAGCTAAGAACAACGAAATGACTATAATAGAAATTCTGTAAACTAAAGCAGAAAGGTATAAATAGAAAATAGAAGCTTAGAAACAATGTTTTAAATGCCAAGAAATGTAGTGTAAAATGTGCACAGGGACTGATTCGTCCAAGGTGGAAAATGAGTCCAAGTAGGGATTTTTTTCAAATTTTTTAGAACTTGTCAATTGCTTTTTATGTTTTTTTTGTTTTACGATCTAAATTCTAAGTGAAAATGTAGATTTTGTTTGATATTTAGTGAAATGAGATGCAAAAATGCAAGCTATATGATCTTTTACTAATGCAAAAATTAAAAACCCTAGAATGCCAATTAACTAATGCAAACTCTAATGCAATGTTAATGCAAGAGAAATTTTGGATGGTGATGCACTCTAAATCAAAATTTTAATGTTCTAAATGCAAGTTCACTAAAATAAAATCAAATAAAAGTGGTACAGTGCTAACATATGGTTTTAGGACATAGAGCACACCCGCTTTCCAATTTCATTCAACGATAACCCTAGAGATCTCAATGCAAAGGAGAAAGAGATCTTGCAATAGGGTTGTCCTAGGGGCCAATTGTAAGCTAATAAAGGGTTCACCACTAAGTTATGATGTGGAAAGACAACTGCAATGCAAAGTTGTAATATTAAACCCTAATATGATGCAATGACTTACAAAATGACCTAGAAAAGTAAATGAAATAATACAAAAAGCTACAAGAAGGACTACATTCACTTGGAAATCTAGACATGGCTGAATGGAGCTTTGAAATGCTAGGTATTTTAGTTTTAAATGTTGGTATGTGGCAACTTATCATGCTATACTATACACTCTTCATGTATCCTTGCCGGGGTCACCGAAAAAGGAATTTTTTTTTGTAAAACCCTAATTTTGGAAGCTTCTAAAAAGATTGTTATAAGTGGTTTGGATGGGGGTTGCAGAACGGCATGATTAGCAAGATTTTAATATGATTTACACTGGTTAATAAAATCATTCGATGGCTGTAGTTTTGTGGATGTAGCCTAGATAGGGTGAACCTCGTTAAATTCTCTGTGTTGTCTTGTTTCTGCTATAATTTTTTGTGTGTTTTATTTCTTTGTTTTATTGTTCAAATCTACATTCAAATGTTAGATATCTACTTTCTAACCCTAACATTAATGCTAAGTGGGACTCATTTTCCAAGTAGGGAAAATCAATCCAAAATCTGGGTTTCTTTGTGGTCAAACAAGAATTTGGAAAATGGGAATATGAATCTACAAAAATATGAATTTTGACATAAACTAGGACTCATTCACCATATGTGGTGAATTAGTCCAGTTAGGGTTTTCCAAAACTTTAGGATCTAAGTCTACTCAATCTGCTTCTATAGATTTTTGGATCTGAATCTTTGTAAATAAGCCCGTAGGTGTTCTCCAATATTCTCCAAGGCTTCATGAAAAGTTTGACAACTACAACTTTATGCACTCTTAAAACTTCTTCCAATCTTTCTCTTTGATGTGTCTTCCACCTAAAATTGAAAATTACATATAAAAGAGAGGGGAAAATGTTGTTTGGTTATTGGATAGGCGTTTTCCTTGGTCAAAGCTTTTTTTGGTAATTGGACCTTGAAATAAAATGAAATATGAATGAACAAAATATGATGTTGTAACTCACCAAACCCTATCAATGAAGTGTTATAAACATGTATGAGATGGATCCAATGGATGTAGTTCTTGACTCTTGCTTCAAGGTGATACATATTGAATGAAATGCTAGCTCGAATCATAAAATTATACATCACAATTGTTAGCTCAAAAAAAACATGATGCTTGATGCTTGAAGAATTCTCTAAAATGCTTGATAATCTACTCTTGAAAACACTTGAATGCTCTTGTGATTGCTTGAATGCTCTTGTGAACTCAAACTTGCTATAAGGAATGCTCTCACAAAATTCTTAGGTGAAAATGAGTGAAAGAACCTTGTATTTATGCTTAATTATGCAAGAATTCCTAAAATTACAACACTACAAGCCGACATCAGATCTAGGAGGATAAAATTCTGCCAAAATTTTGAATTAATTTTTATTTTGGGCCACATAGAACTCATTCCCCCAAGGTGGTGAATGAGTCCCATCAAACATAATTTTTATGACCATTTTTAAAAATGCTTAGAAAGGTGTGAAATTAGGTTCAAGACCCAAAAAATATAGATGGGACTCATTTTCCCAAGGTGTCAAATGAGTCCTAGATGACTAAATATGGGCCACACAAGCTAAAAACACCTGAATTATTACTGGGTATTGATTTGTGTTGGGATTATCCTTGAAAAGATGCATTAAATGAAGCTTGTGGATGTAAAATAAGGTCAATTAAAGCATAAGAAAGCCCAATTATTAAAGACAACCCTAGAAAAGTGTGAAAGTATGTTACAACACTATACAACACTCCAAACAAAGAACTAATAAGATCATTTATTTCACAAATGCCCAAGACCTAATGTGAATATGCTAGACACATTGCAACATTAAATCAAGGCCATGTTAGGGAGGACCTTTTTCTGTCATTACACCTTTTATTCAAAAATTTAAGGATCACCTTATTCAAGAGTTCCTAGGAGGCTAGAAACTTTTGATTGTGTTCTTGATGAGTTATGAACGCTTCAATAAAGGAGTTCCATTTAGACCTACAACCTTTGATAGAAGAATTTTGGGTAAGGATAAAAGCTCTGATTTATTTAACAAATCTAAAGGATCTTTGAGAAGATGACCCAAGAAATTTTGGGAGATAGATTTGACAAGAAGTAAAAGTTAAGTGAGGACTAAATGAATTCAAACAATCTTTTTTTTGAAAATATGAGGATTTAAAATGCCAACTAGGCACTTGGGTAACAAAGTGTAATGATTCTTCCCACATACCTAATTTTTTTTTAAGGAATTAGTTGTGCATTGGTTTTCTAGGAGTATTGTCCTACAAAAACAAAAGAGTCAAATAACCAAGCTTCTAATCACTAAACACTCAATAACTACCAATTGCTCCACTAATTACCACTAATCTACAATATTATTTGAAATAATTTTTTTTACAATAGACCATATAATTATTTATGTTAATAGATATTATAGATTTATTAATGTTCTGATAAAATGAATATATTATAAACCTATCTCTTCTCGATAAAACTTAAAAAGACTTAAAACCATCATAACCAACAAACATTCAATAGCTACCAATCAATCAACCAACCACCACCAATCTACACTATTCTGTCTACTAAACTCAAATTTACAACAGACCATATAATTATCTTTGACACTGAAATCGGTAGCTGTCGCGTGTTGTAGATTTAATTTTCATGTACACATTTCTTTGATCTGTTATGTAATTAACTTGCATTCTAATGGAACACGACAGAAGTTACAATGTTGTACAAAGCATGAGAAACAGTCAACAAACAATTGTTTTTCGCTTTCGTTGTTGGGTAGTCAAATGTCACACATGAAGTCGACTAGACCGATATTCTGTCTTAATGATATGTAATATCCATATGATACATCATTCAAGCATTTCAATAATTATTATATTATATCACCGTTTCTAACAACAGATCTTGGTTTCTCAAAATGAATGGTTCTTAATTCAAAGCGCAGGAATCGAAGAGAGTGCTTTTATCTGCATCGTTTAAGAGTTTTTAGTAAATTACCATAGTTAAACTGAATTTCTCAGCGAACCATTCCGTTCTCTGAAAAGTAATTGGATTCGAAATTTGAATGTTAACATTCGAATGATGAGAAACGAAGTGAAGGAAGAGACAGAGGGAAAATAATTAAAGAACATGTGTGGGAGATTCGATAGAAAATACAAATGTCCTATGTCCTCTTCTCATAGCAAACAGGCACACTACGACAATTTTGAATAATTGAACACCTTAAGCTTTGAGATGTGGAGCATACGGCCTTTCACTTGTTTAATCTATCACAAAATTAGTACCGATGTTATCTCTTCAATATCACATTCAAATCTTTCGGTGTTGAGGAATCTTGACTATCATACATAGCTCTAAGAGCACTCAACAAAACATTTTTAGTGGTGATCCCAAAAGACCAACCATACTTCTGACAGGTTTAGGTCATGCATGCGAATCTCCCTGCCAATAAGGTCAGCTTTACAATAGGAATCATCGTATATTTTAGGGAGGGTGAAGGTTGTATATATATGGGGTCAGGTTTGTATAAGCAATTATCATATTTCAGGAAGGATGTTATATTATGATATTGCTATCAAGATTCAATTGTATAGTGTTTTGAGTCAAATCCATTGAACCATGTTTCATGAGTAGTGGTTCACAATAATCCATCTCTCATAATAATGAATGGTCCACTTAGCACTCATTTCATTTAGGTGATGCTCATAGAGGTGAAACATTAGGCCTTCCCAAGAGATCACCCATCCCAACACTACTCCAACTCAAGCACCCTTAACTATGGAGTTTTCCCCAAGGTTAAGCTCACTTAGCTTGCAACCCCATTTGCAAAAGCTTCAACAAGTGTTTTGCCTTATGAACCATTCACTATAGAGCCCATTTAGCTCATTAACTAATAAATAGGAGGTATCATCCAAAAAATTTCAAATTATAATATTCCTATCAAGGTTCAACTATATAGTGTTTTGAGTCAAACTCATTGGCCCATGTTTCATGAGTGGGGGTTCACATGAACCCATCTCTCATGATAATTAATGGTCCACTTAGCACTCATTGCATCTAGGTGATGCTCACTGAGGTGAAGCATTGGGTCTGGTCGAACCCTCAAAATCTCCGGTTCCACTGATCTAATATGCCTTACTTTTGTGGTATTTGGTTTGAATTATGAAGATAGGGTTTAGGGTTTTATTTTAGGGGTGAGTTTTTACTTTGTATTTTTCCTCTTGTCTAAACCCTTGTCTTTTGTTCTAATCCTTTGTTGACCTATTATGGCCAATTCCAAGTTGTTTTATCTATATCTTATGCCTTTGGGTTCATGATGTTATTGATCCCTTGTGGTTAGGGCTCCCCGTTTGCCCATCACATGTATTTCCTTCATTACTTTGGTCTAGGGATTTATTTTATAAAGTTGATAATTTGGCCTTGTTTGGCCTTTACATCCTTTGCACAAAATGTTATTAAACTTAAGCCCCCGCCCTACGTTTTTCCTAGGCGGTCCCTATTTTAAAACAAACTTTATACACATGCTTATTTCTACCACTTAAGTCCTTGTATTGTTCATTGTCGAAGTTTTTTACTCTTGTATCATGTATCGCAGAAGGTGTTCGGTCTTTTTGTTTCATTATCGCGATGAGTGATATTCTTTTTTCCTTTTATATCACTTACTGCTAAAGATATTTTGTTCTTTGGTTCTACTTCATTGAAGCACAATGAACACAAGTTCCTCCTTTATATTGTGTCATTATAGAAAATTTTTATTGTTTATTTTATTTACTACGATGAGCGATATGAGGGTAAGGAATGGTGAGTTGTGTTCTTGCCACGTGTCTGCATCTAGTGTCATCGCTTGTTTCACCCATCACCGAAAGCATTCTCATTTCCAAATCAACTACAACGATAAGTGATGGACTAAGGCTATATCTTTGTATCCCTAGGTTTCTCTCTTTGTTGAAGTAAATGTGTATCTTAGTAACACTTCAACAACAAGCAATCCAGAGAATATAAAGAGGAATATTCCTTCCATCGAAGGTGTTATCGTTCATCACTAAAGTATGGACTTAACTTCAAAACATTACTGTGATGAGCAATGGGGTTCTAAAGGATTATTGAACATGTGGGTGGTTATGTGGAAGCTCCTTGGGTATCATCACTATTTTAAAGAACACTAGGAAAGCATAAAGCGATGGTCGAGGAGAACCGTAGATCATGTTTTAAATTAAAAAAGATCAATGGTTGGAGTTTAAACTTGGATGGCTACTTGTCAATTCGCTCACATGAGCTATCTATCAAACACTAATGGAAAAGACGCTCCAATTTTTAGTAATACCGAGGGTTGTTGATAACTTTTCTTCCATAATTGAAATCATCGAGAGTTGAAGAACTAGTGAAGTGAAGGAAAGAAGAAGGTAAAGCTCTAGGTAAAGTAAATTTCAACAAACAAACTGCTAATTTTCCTTGGTAAGTTGAATTTTGCACCTCTGTGAGTAATTTGTAGCACTAGGTAATTGAGGGAATAGTAGCTATGGTTTGTAATTTAGGGTTATTTCTCTCTATTAGCAGGGGAATTGTAGTTGTTGTATCTAGGGTTTGGGGTACAGGAGTGAATTTTATCTAAAATTGAGCTTGAACCCTTGAATTCAAAGAATAGAATTGTAATTCATAGTTATCTTGGAACCCCAATTTTATTTGAGTTGTAAAAATGAGTGAGCCTAGTGAATCATCCATCAAACCAGAGAGGAAACCCACCCAGAAGAGGGTCAAAATACCTAAGCCTCAAGTTGATAAGCCTAAACCTAAAAAACTTGAAAAACCTATAAAGAAGAGAACCGTTAAGAATGATTACCCTCGTTTCATAGAAGAAGCCCCTAAGGACTCGGTTGTAGAGGTTAAGCTAGTTGTAAAGAGAAAGACTAGTGAGGGCACATTGACAACTCACTTTCAGGATTTAGCTGGTAGGGTTGGTGATGTGGTGCTATCGTAGAGTGGTTGGGATTTGTTTATATATACTTTCAAGAGGAGGTTTACCAGTCATCCCACTTGTCACTTATGGACTTGTGATATTGGTAAATTGGTGTGCACAAATTTGTTTGTGGAGATGGACTTGATGCTTGAATTGGATAGGTGCTAGGATCCTAGAGATAGAACAATCAAAAGATTTCTAGACATTCTTCCTATGTTGGAAATTTTAGGAAGTGAAATAGCTAAGGTTTTCAATTTGAATTCATCTTCTTCTGAATCCATTAAGTTTCATGCACTGTATAATGAATATGAGAAAAATAGGTTTGGATATAAAAAGAATGTGTTTCCAAGGCACATGAGATGAGACCTAAAGAAGAATGGTGTACCTTTCAGTCCTTTGGAGTTAGAACCATTTGATTGTGATGATTTGGAGGACTACTTAAAAAATATAGACTATGCATTGTGTCAAGTCCACAAGAATTTTGACATAAAAATGGATGTTCCTTTGATGGCTTTAGAAATTGATATTTAGAATAAGTATCAAAATAGGGTTTGGGATTATTCTTCTTATATTGTTGAGCACTTGGATGAGGATTTGATTAAGTTGAAAGATGCAACCCCACCATTGTCATACATACACTATTATTTATTGATGCACATGTTGTTGTGGAAAGGGGAAAAGGTGTTTAGAAATTTCATGATATTGAGAGAAAGGGATAACATAGACAATGAGTTGTCTATGCAAATGCAGACCCATATCTAGGATGTGCTTTGTCCTAAATCTGATTATACTACATTTTGCAATGTTTTCAAGTTTTTAGTGTTGGAACAGTTGGGCTTAAAGAACGTTTACATAATTTCAAAAGGAGTAAAATAAATATTAAGACCTCTAGAGTATGAGGAAGGCACAACACACAAATTCAATTGGGGGATTGGTACCCCTATTCTAACTATATTGCAATCAAAATTTATGGATCCCTGGTGCCACCCCACAAGCTGCCAATATATATGTTAGATAGACAAGCCTTCATGGAGATAATGTGGCTACTTGATTCCATGGATGAGGCACATTTTAGAAAATCAAGGAAGGCGTCCCTAGTAAACCCTAACTGTGTTTTTTGCTATTTCACTTGCACTTCAAAGGAGGACATTGAGAGGTTTGGACCTCTATTAAACAATTTTAGAATGAAACCAAATATTATAAGGTTTTGCAACCCTAAGGGGGTTATTACTGCTAAGAGAAGAGAAAAAGGATTATCAAGGATACATCATCAATTCCTCTATCAAAAGGATGTGATTAGAAACTTAACTTCTGATGAATAAATTACAAAAATGAAGAGTGCATGGAGGAAGATAAGTGCAATTGAAGAGAAGATGTTGAAGGAGAATCCTTTTTATGTAAGTCCTTAATTTGAAGTATAGGACAAATTTATGCAAGAAAAATTGATCCTTAAAGATTTTAAAGATAAAATTTTCTTCCAAAAGGTAAAGCAATCTGAAATAAAGGCCAAGGTGACAAAACAAAACAATAATGCACAAATAAGGAGCCAACCAACTCAATCCTCTACTCAACGTTCTCAAATGCAAGCTAAGGAGACAAGAAAACAGTATGCAGTCACCCCATTGGTGACTTATTCTGAAATAGAGCAAGGAGGTGAATGATATGCACCTGAGGGATTTGTAGAGTACATCCTAGTGGATGAAGAGAGGAATCTAAGGTTCCCATCTCCTATTAAAGAAGATGCTTTGAATATCAACATACCTCCTAGCATAATTGTAAAATGGGAGTATAATGAAGTCGGCGATGACAATGTTAGGATAAAGGCTTGTGATGATTTCATGCATGATGATGCTTTTGTTCAAACAAAATAATTTAGATATTTTTTTATCCATGTGAAAGGTTCTGATATAAAAAAGAGGATAGAAGAAGAAAGGAGAAATTTGAACCCTTCTTACAAGATTAAGGTAAGAATAAGGAGGAGGGCAGAATAATGTAGGAAATTGTTGCCATGTCACCATAGGATGCTTGAGCCCTAGTAAAAGGATGTTGGATTCTTCTAAATTAACTAGATGGGAATTATCATCAACCATTGCATTAGATGCAATCAAAAAACATTTAGATGCCTCAATTTCTAAAGAAACTTTTGATAATAAAGTGTTTAGTTTAGGCTTTAGTCTTAAGTTACATACACTTTTTATTTGTTCCATGGTACCAAATACTAGAAAGCTTAAACTTATAAATTTTATGGAGAAATAGATTGGAGTTGTGGTTGTTAAAAGGGCTACTGAAATGATAGCTACTGTAGCTGCACAGTTGACAAAGCATGTTGCCATGTTAAGTGTAGATACAACTTGAATCACAAAGGCTAGTTATAAAGCATTGTTGGATAAATACAATAAACTAATGGATCAGCAATGATGGAACCCCTCAAAAATTCCTTTGGATTCAATTTTAATCTTGCAAATACTTGCCTAGGACCCTTGTTTTTGGCTTAGGGTTATGTTCCTTATCACTTTTTTAGGGTTTTGTGTTGCCTAAATCCCTCACAATTAACCTATTAGTCCAAAAAACTTTGGCATGATTGTAATTTTTCATTGACATAATGTTCCCAGTATCTGGTCATTCAAGTTACCTCTTATGCTATTGAAGTTGTTGAGTTCACTGACCTCTAGAGTTTAGGTTTGTCGGTGACCTTAACCCTTTTTAGTGTAAGATTTTCCTATGTTAAGCTTGATTTTACTGACTTAAAACTTGAGATTTCATCCTTAAGGGTAAAGTTACCATTGACCTAGAGGTGGCCCCCCTTTTGAAATTAACTTTTTGTAACATGTGCAAAATTAGGTTTTCATGTTGGTTGTTTGATCATCAGGGGTTGATCACTACTATTCCCCGTGTGCCCGTGTTGTTTTATTCTTTATTATTTTATTCACATAGGCTTTTGGCCTTCAACCATACATCTGGTGCATTGGTGGGCCCAGTATCCTTGGTAAAGATAGTTGGTTCCATTGAAAGAAGATCAACGATAGTTATTAAACAATGTGGCCAAATCTTGACCACTCCCTGCATGCCCATGTTGGTTCATTTCATCTTATTTTAAAACACACAGGCTAGGGGCGAATGGCCACATGTAACATTTAGTGGTGGGTCTAGTGTTTCCAAAAGGCCAATGGACATAGATTCAACAAAGATCAATGATGGAGACCACAACATGTGTCTTCATTTGGACCGTTCCCCATGCCCCATCTATCTTATGCATTAAGGAGAGATGATCACATGGGTAGTGGACAAGGCAACATCTGCCACTTTTTGTGGGACCCACCAGGCTTTGTAGGTGTTGATTGCTTCATAAGTAAGAAGATCAAAAATCGATGGTGGGTGAAGTGGATCAATCTTGACCACTTCCCGCCATCCCGTGAGGGGCCCACATGTGTCCTATTTTTTTCAGCAGGAAAGTGCCATGTGGAAATTCTAAAGGTTTTGATGGAATCTACTGGAGTTGGAATGCTACTAAATTTAGCTGAGATGGCACTATGATAAAAGTAGCACCGTGTTTTATATTATTCTTTAAAGCACATGTTTGGGATTTCAACCGTCAATTCTGATAATTATTGGTACATGTGGGAAGGTGAAAGTAAAGCAAGGCACTGGGGTATGGAATGATATTCTAAGATGAAATGAATATCACTCCTCGTTGTTTTTCTATGAAGAAATACAAGTGTATTAATCCCCACGAGTGAGCGGGTAACCATGGCATGACAAGTTTTAATTGACACTAAGTATGTTGTCGAAATAATGTGTATAGATTAGATGTATATCTACTTGGGATTTTTCTAATTAGGAAAAGGCATTAATAGCATACTATTAAGATTTATCATGACTGGTTACACTGGTGATAACTATCCACTGATTTATTTTTAAAACATGATCAATGGTTGAGATTTAAAAAAAAAATTAATGCAAACTACTGTCAGCTTGCATGCATAAGCTTTTCTTAAGTATTAATGGTTGGACATGGCCAAATCTTGACCACTCCCTGTGTGCCCATGTTGGTTCATTTCATATTATTTTAAAACAAAGGCTAGTGGCCAATGGCCACATGTCACATTTAGTGGTGGGTCTAGTGTTTCCAAAAGGCCAATAGGCATAGCTTCAACAAAGATCAACAATGGACACCACAACATGTGTCTTCATTTGGACCATTCCCCATGCCCCCATCTGTCTTATGCATTAAGGAGAGATGATCACATGGGTAGAAGGAAAGGCAACACCTGTCACTTTTTGTGGGACCCACTAGGCTTTGGAGGTGGCGATTGCTTCATAAGTAAGAAGATTGATAGTCGATGGTAGGTGACGTGGATCAATCTTGACCACTCCCTGCCATCCCATGAGAGGCCCAACTGTATCCTTTTTTTTTAGCATGAAAGTAGGCAAGTGCCACGTGGACATTCTAAAGGTTTCGATGGAATCTAGTGGAGTTGGAATGCTACTAAATTTGGCTGAGATGGCACTATGATAAAAGTAGCACCATTTTTTATATTATTCTTTAAAGCACATGTTTGGGATTTTGGCCATCAATTCTGATAGTTATTGGTACATGTGGGAAGGTGAAAGTAAAGAAATGTAGGGTATGGAATGATATTCTAAGATAAAATCAAGATTACTCCCTGTTGTTTTGCTATGAAGAAATACAAGTGTATTAATTCCCACAGATGAGCGGGTAACCATGACATGACAAGTTTTAATTGATGCTAAGTATGTGGTCGAAATATGTGTATAGAGTGGATGTATATCTACTTGGGGATTTTCTTATTAGGAAAAGGAATTAATAACATACTATTAAGATTTATCATGACTAGTTACACTAGTGATAACTATCCATTGATTTATTTTTAAAACATGATCAATAGATGAGATTTAGAAAAAAAAATTAAAGAAAACTACTGTCAGCTTGCATGCATAAGCTTTTCTTGATTATTAATGGTTGGTGTAGACACCTAAAAATGACCTAGGCCTGCAAGCTTCATTTTTACCAGTTTCGTCCTAGCATAATTATGACATTTAATTATGTCCTTTGCCCACATTCAACTATTGATTAAATAAGTCATAATCATTTAATTAATTCATGTCCTTTTATTCTTTATGATTATTAAATAAATAAATTTTATTTA
Source organism: Sequoia sempervirens (assembly GCA_007258455.2). Classification (NCBI taxonomy): domain Eukaryota; kingdom Viridiplantae; phylum Streptophyta; class Pinopsida; order Cupressales; family Cupressaceae; genus Sequoia; species Sequoia sempervirens. The sequence continues at coordinate 405,354,600 of VDFB02058242.1, forward strand.
TTTATTAAATGTGTCATTAATTGTAGGGCAGGGGCCCTAGCTCGGTTGGCTAAGTAATTTCGTTGCGGCTCTGCTGGTCACGAGTTCTAGTCTCCCCCTGTCCCGTGGTACCGGAGGGCATGTCACGCCAGCGCCGCCGGTCACGTTAAAAAGTTTACCAGGCGCACTGCAGTTTATAGGGGGTCGTGCTACCCGATTCCTGCAATCTAAAAATAAAATAAAAAAATAAAAATAAATAAAATAAAAAAAATAAAAAAAAAATGTGTCATTAATTGTCTAAGTCTTCCCCTAATTAAATAATTACCCTTCTTTAGTCATTTCTTCCTGATTATTAAATAAATAAGTTTTATTTATTTATTTAATATGTCACTAATTGTCATAACTAAATAATTTGATTAATTAATTTAATTAATCTTATCTGCTAAATTAAATAATTTAATTTAATTATTTAATTGCCAAATTTGATATTCCTCTCATTTTAAATAAATTAAATTATTTAAAATGTCATCTCATTCTTAATTGTCAGCTCATTTTGGTAAATAATCCAAAAATTGATTATTTATTAGTTCACAAAATTCACATTTGGAATTAATTTAATTCCAAATTGGTAACTTTCCTCCAGAAATTAACTAATCAGGCAGGTTCTTGACCCTTTCCAAATTTGATCTTCAATCCGGTCTTTATCCTCCTCATTTTTTGAAAATCTTTATTTTTGAATTAATTTCCTCATTTATTCTCCACCACCGATTTGATTCTTTGAGATGACATCTTGACCGCTCGATTAATGATTCTACCCTAACCCTAATTAGGGATTATCAAATTTAATCTGGGCCTCTCATTTTGGGTCTTAGTCAAAAGTCAATCTCATCCATTCATTTAAAATTGCATTTTCTATAAAATGCCATTTGCCTCTCACTTTTCGACACGTCGACATATTACACATTGACATTAGATACTTACACACTTGCACATTTAGACTTTTCATAGCCATTGCATCAATTCTTAGCATATTTCATTTGAGTTTTGTCATGTTTAGGCATTGTCAATCATAGTCATAGGCATAGGCATTAGATTTTCTAAAAATCCTTCAAAGCTTGGTGTAGGACATAGACATCTATTCGAAGATTGCTCGCACGATGAATCTGAGGGCAAAACATCAACCAACAAGCAAGAAGGTGTTACAAAAATCAATCATGGAAGTGTACACGGTTTACAGGTATAATCGTTCTTGATTTTAACTTCCTTTGTGTTTTGTAATTACTTTGGGTTTTAGTCTTTGTTGATTTACTGCTAACACTCCTAATCAAACCTAAATTTAACCCTCAGTTACATTGGTGAACCCGACTCTATTTTCCTTGTTATTTCCATACGGTTTTCGTGTGTTTTCTATTTTTTTTGCAGGTACAGGTATGAAGCAACGCAACTATTTTTTTTAAAAATGTGATGCATCTAATGCGTCGTGACACATTCAAAAACCCAAACGCTGCAATTTCTCTGTCACGACGCAATTGTGCTCGGGAAAGCAGCAATTGAATTACCAAGCCGCATTTGATACACCAAGCGATGCAATCGCTCTATCATGACACATTCGACTGGTAAGGTTTTCTATTAATTTTCTTTCGGCTTTTTTCTATTTTTTGTGTTCCTTTTATCCTAGTTATTTCCTACTTTCTGTCTAGCATAGGTTTTCTATTACTAATCAGGATTTGTAGCTTTTGGCAGTTACTTTTCGAGGGTCCAAGGCAAAAAATTAAAACTACTAATGGGTGGTCTTGCAAATTCGATTGTCAAAGATTGAACATCAAAACAATGTGTCTATTTTTTTCTTAGTATACAACACATTTTATTTTTGGTGCAATTAAAATGAACCTGTGTTTACTATGTCTGAATGTGTTTGCAAAATGGTAGGTGAGTATGCTCTCATCTTGTGAAAACTTGGTGATAAAAAAACCAGACTCATTTTTATCTAGTATTACCCTCATGATTTGGTATATCAGAGTATCCTCTCCCTTTGTGCTTTTGGGCGATCTTGGGTGTAAGAGAAATGGTTACTAACTCTAGAAATTGGGCCTGCCTGGGGATTTCATCACCCCAATGCGACTCAAACTGGCAACAGAGCTAAGGAAAAGCTACCCCTGACCGGTATATAAATGTGAATCTTAAGGGAAAACCTAAGATTACGAGTGCGTATTTGTCATATGGACAGAGTAGTACTCCCTTAAACCCTATTGAGCTTAACCTCTTCAGGCTAGAGTACCACCTAATCAGTGATTAATCTCTTGCCCCATGTATGGCCACTCAAATGGGGGTCCCGAATTAAACACCTTTGTGTAGTAAGCCAAAAACCTTGTATATGCTAGCACAACACCGGTTGGTGTGAAGTCATCCACACTTTCGCAATTTGTAGTAGAGGTGATCAACCTACCATGGGAGTTTCATGGGGGTTGGAAGCTTGGTTGGCCTGAGAAGAGAGTACACTGTAAGGGGGAGCCTGTGTAGCCAAGCTTCTGAATTCACACGCTACAGATATGCGGTTGGGGAAACCCACATGGAATCTAGCGAATATTGTCACGGCCTAACCTAGGATTGTACTTATCTGATGTGTGTTTGATTACATTGAAAACATTGTGCTTGTCAAGTGCTTTCTGGATTCATCACATTTTCAATTTTGAACACAACATTCAACATCGAACAAATCAAATTTGCAATCAAAATGACAAGAAACTCAATTGCTACAAATTGTATTGCATATGTCGAACTGCATTCAATCTTCTGAGATGCAATCACTCTGTTATACCACATTTGACATTTTAAACATTGAATTTGTATGCGTCATGACACAACTAAACATTATAGAGTCGCATTTTCTAAAATGAGTCGCATTTGTCAGTCCCCAAGCCACATTCGCTTTAACTGTGATGCATTTGCACAACTGTGACTCATTCAAAACCTCAAACGACACATTCGCCTGTCACAATTAAAAACATTATACAAAGTCAAATTTGAAGTCTTCACCTTGTCAATCATTTGTCAAACGCAATTTCCAAAAGGATTCTATCAAAAACCAATTTTGAAATTGCTCAAATTTTTGACTTTTAGTTTGCATTCTTGACCATAGGTTTCATCCTTCATTCTCATTAGTTGCATGCATTAGGCATTGGGTTGTCCCTAGGTTTACATCTTGCATACTTTGGATTAGGAAAATCTCAGCATAATTTGCAACGTCATTGCTTTCAAAACTAGGCTCTCTTGGACTAAGTTATCAAATACCTTTTTCAGTCATTGTCCCCTTTTGTGAGATTTTCCAACTCAAAAGTCTAGTTAGGAAAACTCACTAGTCATTTAGACCTTGTCATCTTGTCATTTTCAACAAAGTCCTTTAGTAACCAAAATAGAAAACAAAGATTGAGCTTAGAAGTTCTTAGGTACCCTTGTCTTAATTGCATTATAAGTGTAGACATTGCATATTCTATTCCCAAAAATTAAAAAACATTGGTCATCCTAGTCGTCATTTTGAATGTAGACCTTGCATAGTGTCATCATTGCATTTAGTTGTCACTTTCATTTGAGAAAATCTCATTTTATGGTGGACACTAAACTTCAAAAACAACAATGAAAAATGGCAAACTTTGGACAAGATTCCAATCCCAACATTGACAATAACACTTATGACACAAACCAACATTGGACTTTTTCTGACCCATTTCACAACATGAAAATGCAACCTTCCATGAACATGTCATATTCATCATGAAACCCTTCTGAACCATTGATACAAAGAGACCAAAATGAACGAGTATATGCAGAAGACTTAGAAGTTGCAGCGCAAAATCCTGATATAGTCTCCTTTGTAGAAAACTCAGTCTTACGCGACCCTCAAAGGTATCTGGTCATGTTTTTGGACCGAGGGGCTAATATACCACGAGGCTTTGACATAAATACTTTTCCACCTCCATTAGTTTACCCTCACCATCAACAGTCACTTAACATAAATCCTTCCATTAATTCACAACAAATGTCCACTTATCACCCTTATCCTAACTTTGACAAGGGAAGCCAACTATCCACTAGTCCATTCCAAACCTCCACGTCATATTCTAACCCTTCACCTATCAATCCTGTCCAAGTCTACATGCCTTATCAACCATCTAACAACTCATGTCATGTCCTCACATCATACCATATTAATCTAGTCCAAGACTCCATGTCCTATCCTTGTCCCTCACATGCTAGTCTAGTCCAAGTACCCATGTCCTATCCTAGTCCTTCACATACTAGTCCAGTCCAAGTCCCCACATCCTATCCTAGTCCCTCATTCATTAATCCTTTTCAAGTCATCCCCTCACAAGCCACATCTAGTCATGAAAGTTCTATCATTACTCAAAGTCAAATCCCATCGTCTACACTTAATGATACATGTCAAAATGAAAGCCCAAAGCATAACCTTATAATGTCACCCTCATGTCAAGAACAAGGTATTCCATCCCATGACCCTATCTTAAAATCCATTCAAGGATTCCTTCAAGACAATCATGACATCCAAAGTACACCTACCATTGACCAAGAAGTCCAAATCCATGACAACCCCATCTTCGACCAAGACCCTACCATTGACCAAGAAGTCCAAAATAATCCACTCCTTGACCTTTATGCCATTCATGATCAAACACTTGCTGACCTTATAAAGGCCTCAACTATTGACACTTCCCATGATGAGACAATTTCCTTCATGAGACACATAGATGATATTCCTCCAGAACAAGAATCTTCCACTAGGGACATGCTTGCATATGATCAAGTTATAGCTAAAATCATTGGACTCTATGACACTAAACATAATGATGGCTTCGACATTGGCTTGGAAGCACCAATAAAATCATTTGAACCTGACATGTCACACGATCATACCAAAGATATCAGTCAGGAATATGTCCAACATGACAATGAAGCTAAGACACTTTATCAACTAGGGTCATCTATCTTTGTCAGAGCAAGCTTTCTTGTAGACGAAAATATTACAAGTGACAGTATCCACATACCTAATGATGGGTTAGCATCTTGCTTTCAAAACAACAAATACCCCATCGCAAACAGAATATGTTAGCATGCAATATCAAGGCAAAGGACTAGGCATACACGAGCAAGGCATTCTAGAACCAATACAGCTTCAGGCAAATTACAAACATCAAGGTCTTGGCTATTCCTCAGTTAGTAAATCAAACGATGTCAGTGGTACCTCCTTGATACTGGGGGAAACTTTGTCATATACAAACATCAAAATGGAGTCCATGAGAAATCCTTGTCATAAGACTGCTGCTAACACCCCCTCCACCCACACCATAAACCGTCATTCTCAACATCTTAAACCTTCCCTTTGGAACCAACAAAAAAAAAGTATTAAAAATTCAAAAATCAAATTTCAAAGGCCAATGAATCAGATAAAAAGACAAGTGGACAAATGAAATTAAAATGGATCCCAAAGAAAAGTCGATCAAGCAAAGAAAATATGTCAAAAGGAAAAGTTACTTACAATGTGGATCCACAAGCAAAGAGGATTCCCACATACAACAAATGTACACCTCCTTCAAAATGGTCATCAAGCAAGGCATCTAAAGGTGTTGGTTCCAAATGCCATCCCTCCAAAATCTTTCATCCATCATCCCAAGTTTGGAAAATAAAAAGTGATTCATCCAAACGTCCAAACAACCTTTCCACGTCTACCATCATTCGTCATAATCCTACATCTTGTCTAAAGTCCAAAAATCCTACGTCACACATCCATCACATCTTGGAAGCAACTCTTTACCATAAGGACTCTCATGGCACTCTATCATGATGTGTGTATTCTGATAAGGCCAACTCTAGTATCAGAAAGGACCATAATGACATCGATCAGTTGTATACAAGCGCTATGATTCTGACAAGACAACTACTTTAGATAGGACATTATTGGCATATCATAGCACTGATCTCTACATCGGCATCATCGATGAATTCAGAATAGTTAGTGGTCATCTAAAGCATCCAGGCTATCTGTAAAATCAGAAATACAAAAAAAAAAGAATTTGAAAAATGTAAAAAAATCATCACCCTGATGAAAATCTGGCAAACAGGCATCTTGGTGACACCAAGAAAATAAAAAAGTCAAGAAAATAGTAAAGATAAAAATTTCATCCAATGGTGAAAACCTGGCAAACAGGCGCCCTGGATAAGTACCATGATGAAAACCTGGAAAACAGGTGTCATGTGTAAAATAAATCATCTATGTGGACTCTTACACTTGGGGGCAAGTTGTCTCATTTTCCCATGTCTTCTTCATTACATTGACATCCATCTAAGCCCTATCATTGCCACACATTTTTCCCACATACCTGGGTCTTGACATAAAACTAGCACACATAAATCATGCGTTGGGAAAAATATTGACATGTCTATCCTTCAGTCATACACGATTCACGAAACATCATGTCATTGACCGTCATAGTCTTATTGTCCTTATATGACATAGTCCTTGAATATCATATGACAATTCCCTTAGTCTCATGTCTCCCACCCTTTACCAAGGCCACCTCTCATCCTTTCATGCCTATCACCTATCTTGGCTTTCCCTTGTCAAATGGTCTAAGGATAATCATCATCCCATCTAGTCCTAACCAAGTCATTCCAAATGCAACAAGTCTAATCCATACAAGCACATTATCCAAAATTTTACTTGACTGCATTCCTGGCTCGGCTGTAGACCTCCATACTTTCATCACATTATCGTCATCATCCTCACATTGTTTCAAGATGCGTCCTTCCCACGTCAAACAACATTGTCATCACCTATCAATTGGTATTCAGCTTGACTAGGGGCACAATCATGTTTGTCCTTGGATTCTCATGTGTAGGCATTAGTCATATGCATTTGTCACGATCCTCTTAAATGTCAAAATCTAAAAAAATCATAAAACAACAAAAAGACAAAAGCATCATAAAATGTCCTAAAAAAGACAAAAACATCATAAAAGTCCTGCAAAAAGACAAAAACATCATAAAATGTCCTGAAGAAAGACCTAAAAATCATAAAACGTCTTGAAGAAAAAAACAAAAACATCCAAATCAATGTCAAAATCCTAAAAATGGAGTCAAAGTCAGTCGTGTCAGTTAGTCCATGTCATTGTCGAACTACGTTGTCTTTGCGTATTTGCTACATAGGAAAGGCCATTAGTCGATGAGTCCCCGAGACATTAGGTCAGTCCTCTTAGGTTTGTCAAAATAAAATAATGGCATTTGTCACAATTGTCACATCGGTCAAGTAAGTGAAACATATTCAAACTCAGACACAAGACAGTCATTCAAAACGTTAATGTCAAAATTGGTCAAAATCAGACAGCACAGTCCAATCAATCATACAATCAACATTAGTCAACTTGCCAAAACATATTAGTCAAAACAATGTCAATCTCGTCACTCTTTGGTCCTCTTCAAGATGTGTCCTCAGATTTGGACCTCGTCAAAATGTCCTTTGCCTTTTTCAGGATGTGTCCTTCCTGACAATAGGCCCCATCACACTGTCAACACTGTCAAATTGGAAAAGGTCTTAAACTGTCAAAACTGTCAAACCGTTAAGAGTTCAATCTTTGGCAAACAAACATGGGAAAACAAAATTAAATGGTTGTTAATCTTTTTGGTCTATCTTGGCTATTTTGTCTTATATTTTTACTGTCTTGTCTTTGTGGTCATGTTGCTAGCTACCTCAAGGATGTCCCATGAAGGATTTAGAGGTGTGATGACGTCTCCTGACCTATTTTATTTTCTTTGACTGCTATCTGTGGATTGTCTTGACAAAAAGACTGGGGAAACTTCGCCCTTAGTATGAGTTAGGACATTCCTTGTCTCTGACTGTCTATTTTTCAAGTGGATGATCTTGCACACCTTGGTCTACGTCATATCATGGTGTTTGTTGTCCATTTGTGTCATTTTTACCACCCAATGATGATTAAGAGCAATAAATATTAAAGTCCTATGGCAAAGTTTTGAAGGGTTTGGTCTAGGAACTAACATGCATCTTCTTTAGTCTTGTCATCTTCTCTCACTCATCTCATATAGGCATTGCATCCATATCATCATCCATATCTTTTGAACTAACATTTCTTTACATCTCTTCATATTCTAGTCTTCTCATTAATTTTGAGAGCACAACCATGTTCTTGGAACTTGTCTATCCTCTCGAGGGGGCATACCATAACCCTCCTCGTCATTCTTCCTCATCTTATTTTGCACTGGGGCATATTTTTGACTTATTTTCTTTGTCAAAATGCGACATGCTACATTATGACAAAGATGGGAAAAATGTAGACACCTAAAAATGACTTAGGCCAGCAAGCTTCATTTTTACCACTTTCATCATAGCATAATTATGACATTTAATTATGTCCTTCGTCAACATTCGACTATTGATTAAATAATTCATAATTATTTAATTAATTCATGTCCTTTTATTCTTCATAATTATTAAATAAATAGATTTTATTTATTTATTAAATGTGTCATTAATTGTCTAAGTCTTCCCCTAATTAAATAAATTTCTTAATCTATTTAATTACCCTTCTTTAGTCATTTCTTCCTGATTATTAAATAAATAAGTTTTATTTATTTATTTAATATGTCACTAATTGTCATAATTAAATAAATTGATTAATTTATTTAATTAATCTTATCTGCTAAATTAAATAATTAAATATAATTATTTAATTGCCAAATTTGATATTCCTCTCATTTTAAATAAATTAAATTATTTAAAATGTCATCTCATTCTTAACTGTCAGCTCATTTTGGTAAATAATCCGAAAATTGATTATTTATTAGTTCACAAAATTCACATTTGGAATTAATTTAATTCCAAATTGGTAACTTTCCTCCAGAAATTAACTAATCACGCAGGTTCTTGACCCTTTCCAAGTTTGATCTTCAGTCTGGTCTTTATCCTCTTCATTTTTGAAAATCTTTATTTTTGAATTAATTTCCTCATTTATTCTCCACCGCCAATTCAATTCTTTGAGATGACATCTTGACCGCTCGATTAATGATTCTTCCCTAACCCTAATTAGGGATTATCAGATTTAATCTGGGCCTCTCATTTTAGGTCTTGGTCATAAGTCAATCTCATCTGTCCATTTAAAATGGCATTTTCTATAAAATGCCATTTGCCTCTTACTTTTCGACACGCTGACATATTACACATTGAGATTAGATACTTACACACTTGCACATTTAGACTTTTCATAGCCATTGCATCAATTCTTAGCATATTTCATTTGAGTTTTTGCATGTTTAGGCATTGTCAATCATAGTCAGGCATAGGCATTAGATTTTATAAAAATCCTTCAAAGCTTGGTGTAGGACATAGACATCTATTTGCAAATTGCTCACATGATGAATCTGAGGGAAAAACATCAACCAGCAAGCAAGAAGGTGTTACAAAAATCAATCATGGAAGTCTACATGGTTTACAGGTATAATCATTCTTGATTTTAACTTCCTTTGTGTTTTGTAATTACTTTTGGTTTTAGTCTTTGTTGATTTACTGCTAACACTCCTAATAAAAACCTAAATTTAATCCTCAGTTATAGTTGGAACACTTGTATCGTGTGATATAATGAGGACTGATGGCCATATAATCCATCTCTCATAATAATGAATGGTCTACTTAGCACTCATTTGATTTAGGTGATGCTCATAGAGGTGAAACATTAGGCCTTCCCAAGAGGTCACCCATCCCAACACTACTCCAACTCAAGCACCCTTAAATATGGAGTTTTCCCCAAGGTTAAGCTTGCTTAGCTTGCAACCCAATTTTCAAAAGCTTAAACAAGTTTTGTGCCTTATGAACCATTCACTATAGATCCTGTTTAGCTCATCAACTAATAAATAAGAGGTATCTTCCAAAAAAAATCAAATTATAATATTGCTATTAGGGTTCAACTGTATAGTGTTTTGAGTTAAACTCATTGACCCATGTTTCATGAGTAGGGGTTTACAAGAACCCATCTCTCATGATAATTAATGGCCCACTTACCACTCATTGCATCTAGGTGATGCTCATAGAGGTGAAGCATTGGGTCTGGTCGAACCCTCAAAATCTTTGGTTCCACTGATCTAATATGCCTTACTTTTGTGGTTTTTGGTCTAAATTATGAAGATAGGGTTTTGAGTTTTATGTTAAGGATGGTTTTTTACTTTGTATTTTTTCCCTTGTCTAAACCCTTGTCTTTTGGTCTAATCCTTTGTTGACCTGTTATGGCCATTTCAAAGTTGTTTTATTTATATCTTATGCCTTTGGGTTCATGATGTTGTTGATCCCTTGTGGTCAAGGTTCACCATTTTCCCATCACATGTATTTCCTTCATTATTTTGGTCTAGGGATTTATTTTATAAAGTTGATAATTCAACCTTGTTTGGCCTTTACATCCTTTGCATAAAATGTTATTAAGCTTAAGCCCTTGCCCTACGTTTTTCCTAGGCGGTCCCTATTTTAAAACAAACTTTATGCACATGCTTATTTCTACCACTTAATTCCTTGTATTGTTCATTGTCGAAGTCTTTTAACTCATTGGGTTCAATACCATCAAGAGCGATGAGCCTTGGTTTTTTCTTGTATCGTGTATCATAGAAGGTGTTCGGTATTTTTGTTTCATTATCGCAATGAGTGATATGCTCGTTTCCTTTTATCACTTATAGCTAAAGATATTTTTTTCTATGGTTCTACTTTAGTGAAGCACGATGAACACAAGTTCCTCCTTTATATCGTGTCATTATAGAAAAGTTTTGTTGTTTATTTTATTTATTGCGATGAGTGATATGAAGGTAAGGAATGGTGAGTTGTGTTCTTGCCACGTGTTTGCATCTAGTGTCATCACTTATTTCACCCATCATTGAAAGCATTCTCATTTCCAAATCAACTACAATGATAAGTGATGGACTAAGGCTATATCTTTGTATCCCTGGGTTTCTCTCTTTGTTGAAGTAAATGTGTATCTTAGTAACACTTCAACGAAAAGCAATCCAAAGAATATAAAGAGGAATATTTCTTCCATTAGAGGTGTTATCATTCACCACTAAAGTATGGAATTAACTTCAAAACATTACTATGATGAGCGATGGGGTTCTAAAGGATTAATGAACATGTGGGTGGCTATGTGGAAGCTCCTTGGGTATCATCACTATTTTAAAGCACACTAAGAAAGCATAAAGCGATCATCGACGAGAACTGTAGATCATCTTTTAAATTAGAAAAGATCAACGGTTGGAGTTTAAACTTGGATGGCTACTAGTTAGTTTGCTCGCATGAGCTATCTATCAGACATTAATGGAGAAGATCCTCCAATTTTGAGTAATACAAAGGGTTGTTGATCAGTTTTCTTCCATAATTTAAATCATCGAGAGTTGAAGAACTCATCAAGTGAAGGAAAGAAGAAGGCAGAGCTCAAAGTAAAGTAAATTTCAATGAACAAACTGCTAATTTTCCTTGGTAAGTTGAATTTTGTACCTCTGTGAGTAATTTGTAGTACTAGGTAATTGAGGAAGTAAGTAGCTATGGTTTGTAATAGGGTTATTTCTCTCTATTAGCAAGGGAATTGTAGTTGTTGTATCTAGGGTTTGGGGTATAGGAGTGAATTTTGTCTAAAATTGAGCTTGAACCCTTGAATTCAAAGAATAGAATTGTAATTCATAGTTATCTTGGAACCCTAGTTTTATTTGAGTTGTGAAAATTAGTGAGCCTAGTGAATCCTCCACCAAACCAGAGAGGAAACCCACCCAAAAGAGGGTCAAAAGACCTAAGCCTCAAGATGATAAGCCTAAACCTGAAACACCTAGAAAACCTACAAAGAAGAGAACTGTTAAGAATGATTACCCCCATTTCATGGAAGAATCCCCTAAGGACCCGGTTGTAGAGGTTAAGCTGGTTGTAAAGATAAAGACTAGTGAGGGAACATTGACAACTCACTTTTAGGATTTAGCTGCTAGGGTTGGTGATTTGGTGCTACTGTAGAGTTGTTGGGATTTGCTTATATATGCTTTCAAGAGGAGGTTTACCAATCATCCCACTTGTCACTTATGGACTTGTGTTATTGGTAAATTGGTGTGCCCCAATGTGTTTGTGGAGATGGAACCGATGCTTGAATTGGCTTGGTGCTATGATCCTAAAGATAGAACAATCAAAATATTTCTAGACATTCTTCCTATGTTTGAAATTTTAGGAAGCCAAATAGCTAAGGTTTTCAATTTGAATCCATTAAGTTTCATGCACTGTATAATGAATATGAGCAAAATAGGTTTGGATATAGAAAAAATGTGTTTCCAAGGAATGGGAGATGAGATCTAAAGAAGAGTGGTGTACCTTTTAGTCCTTTGGATTTAGAACCATTTGATAGTGATGTTTTGGAGGACTATGCATTGTGTCAAGTCCCAAAGAATTTTGACATAAAAATGGATGTTGGTTTGATTGTTTTAGCAATTGATATTCAAAATAAGTATCAAAATAGGGTTTTGTATTATGCTTCTTATATTGTTGAGCACTTGCATGAGGATTTGATTCAGTTGAAAGATGCAACCACACCATTGTCATATAGACACTATTCTTTATTGATGCACATGCTGTTGTGGAAAGGAAAAAAGGTGTTTAGAAATTTCATGATATTGAGAGAAAGGGATAACATATACAATGAGTTGTCTATGCAAATCCAAACCCATATCTAGGATGTGCACTATCCTAAATCTAATTATATTACATTTTGCAATGTTTTCAAGTTTTTAGTGCTTTAACAGTTAGGCTTAAAGCCCGTTTACAAAATTTCAAAAGGAGTAGAAAAAATATTAAAGCCTCTACAGTATGAGGAAGGCACAACACATAAATTCAATTGGGGGATTGGTACCCCTATTCTAACTATATTGCAATAAAAATTTATGGATCCCTGGTGCCACCCCACAAGCTGAAAATATATATGTCAGATAGAAAAGCCTTCATGGAGATAACATGGCTACTTGATTCCATGGATAAAGCACATTTTAGAACTCAAGGATGGTGTCCCTGGTAAACCCTAACTGTGGTTTTTCCTATTTCACTTGCACTTCAAAGGAGGGAATTGAGAGGTTTGGATCTTTGTTAAACAATTTTAGAATGCAACCAGATATTATATGGTTTTGCAACCCTAAGGGGGTTATTATTGTTGAGAGAAGAGAAAAAAGGATTATCAAGGAGACATCATCAATTCCTCTATCAAAATAATGTGCTTAGAAACTTATCTTCCGATGAAGAAATTACAAAAATGAAGAGTGCATGGAGGAAGATATGTGCAATTGAAGAGAAGATGTCAAAGGAGAATCCTTTTTATGTAAGTCCTTACTTTGAAGTCTGGGACAAATTTAAGCAAGCAAAATTGATCCTTAAATATTTTAAAGATAAAATTTTCTTTGAAAAGGAAAAGCAAGCTGAAATAAAGGCCAAGGTGGCAAAACAAAACCATAATGCACAAATAAGGAGCCAAATAGTTCAATCCTCTACGCAAGGTTCTCAAATGCAAGCTAAGGAGACAAGAAAACAGACTGTAGTCACCCCATTGGTGACTTATTCTGAAATAGAGCAAGGAGGTGAATGATATGCACCTGAGGGATTTTTAGAGTACATCCTAGTGGAGGAAGAGGTGGATATAAGGTTCCCATCTCCTATTAAAGAATATGCTTTTAATATTGACATTCCTCCTAGCATAAATGTAAAATGGGAGTATAATGAAGTTGGTGATGAAAATGTCAAGATAAAGGGTTGTGATGATTTCATGTGTGATGATGCTTTTGTTCAAACAAAAGAATTTATATATTTTGTTATCGATGTGAAAGATTTTGATATAAAAAATAGGATAGAAGAAGCAAAGGAGAAAGTTGACCCCTTCTTACAAGATTAAGCTAGTGATGAGGAGGAGGGCAGAATAATGTAGGAAATTGTTGCCATGTCACCACAGGATGCTAGACCCCTAGTCAAAGGAAGTTGGATTCTTCTAAATTACCTAGATGGGAATTATCATCAACAATTGTATTAGATACAATCAAAAAAGATTTAGATGCATCCATTTCTAAAGGAATTTTTGATAATAAAGTGTTCAGTTTAGGCTTTAGTCCTAAGTTACATACACTTTCTATTTGTTCCATGGCACCAAATACTAGAAATCCTAAAGTGATAAAGTCTATGGAGAAATAGATTGGAGTTGTGGTTGTTAAAGGGCTACTGAAATGATAGCTAATGTAGCTGCACAATTGACAATGCATGTTGCCATGTTAAGTGTAGATACAACTTGAATCACAAAGGCTAGTTATAAAACATTATTGGATGAATAAAATAAACTAATGGATGAGTAATGATGGAACCCGTCAAAAATTCCTCTGGATTCAATTTTGATATTGAAAATACTTGCCTAGGACCCTTGTTTTTGGATTAGGGTTATGTTCCCTATCACCTTTTTAGGGTTTTGTGTTACCTAAATACCTCACAATTAACCTATGAGTCCAAAACCCTTGGCCATTATAATTTTACATTGACATAATGTTCCCAGTATCTGGTCATTCAAGTTACCTCTTATGCCATTGAAGTCATTGTGTTCACCGGCCTCTAGAGTTTAGGTTTTTCGATCACTTGAACCCTTTTTAGTGTCGAATTTTCCTATGGTCAGGCTTGATTTTAACGACTTAAAACTTGAGACTTCATCCTTAAGTGTCAAGTTACCATTGGCCTAGAGTTGGCCCCCTTTTGAAATTAACTTTTTGTGACATGTGTAGAATTAGGTTTTCACGTTGGTCATTCGATTGTCAGGGGTTGATCACTATCGTTCCCCATGTGCCCGTGTTGTTTTATTCTTTATTATTTTATTAACACAAGCTTTCAGGCTTCAACCACACATCTGGTGCATTGGTCGGCCCACTCTCCTCGATAAAGATAGTTGGTGCCATTGAAAGAAGATCAATGACAGTTATTAAATAGCATGGCCAAATCTTGACCACTCCATGTGCGCCCGTGTTGGTTCATTTAATATTATTTTAAAACACACAGGCTAGCGGCCAATAGCTACATGTCACATTTAGTGGTGGGTCTAGTGTTTCCAAAAGGTCAATGGACATAGCTTCAAAAAGATCAATGATGGACACCACAACACATGTCTTCATTTGGACCATTCCCCGTGCCCCCATCCATCTTATGCATTAAGGAGAGATGATCACATGGGTAGCAGAAAAGGAAACATCTGTCACTTTTTGTGGGACCCACCAGGATTTGGAGGTGGTGATTGATTGCTTCATAAGTAAGAAGATTGACAATAGATGGCAGGTGAAGTGGATCAATCTTGACCACTCCCTGCCATCCTGTGAGGGACCCACCTGTGTCCTATTCTTTTTAGTGTTCAAGCAGGAAAGTGCCACATGGACATTCTAAAGGTTTCCATGGAATCTAGTGGAGTTGTAATGCTACTAAATTTTTCCGAGATGGCACTATGATAAAAGTAGAACCATTTTTTATATAATTATTTAAAGCACATGTTTGGGATTTCGGCCATCAATTCAAACAATTATTGGTATGTGTGGGAAGGTGAAAGTAAAGCAAGGCAGGGTATGGAACTATATTCTAAGATCAAATTAAGATCACTCCCCATTGTTTTGATATGAAGTCTAAGTACAAGTGTATTAATTCCCACAAGTGATTGGGTAACCATGGCTCAACAAGTTTTAATTGATGCTAAGTATGTGGTCAAAATATGTGTATAGAGTGGATGTATATCTACTTGGGGATTTTCTGATTAGGAAAAGGCATTAATAGCATATTATTAAGATTTATCATGACTGGTTACACTGGTGATAACTATCCGTTGATTTATTTTTAAAACATGATCAATGGTTGAGATTTAAAAAAAAAATTAAAGCAAACTACTGTCAATTTGCATGCATAATATTTTCTTGAGTATTAATGGTTGGACGTGGCCAAATCTTGACCACTCCCTGCGCACCCGTGTTAGTTCATTTCATACTATTTTAAAACACACATGCTGGCGGCCAATGGCCACATGTCACATTTAGTGGTGGGTCTAGTGTTTCCAAAAGGCCAATAGACATAGCTTCAACAAAGATCAATGATGGACACCACAACACATGTCTTTATTTGGACCATTCCCCGTGCCCCCATCTGTCTTGTGCATTAAGGAGAGATGACCACATGGGTAGCAGGCAAGGCAACATCTGTCACTTTTTGTGGGACCCACCAGGCTTTGGAGGCTGTGATTGCTTTATAAGTAAGAATATCAACAATCGATGGTAGGTGACGTGGATCAATCTTGACCACTCCCCACCATCCCGTGAGGGGCCCGCCTGTGTCCTATTTTTTTTAGTGGGCAAGCAAGCAAGTACCATGTGGAAATTCTAAAGGTTTTGATGGAATCTAGTGGAGTTGGAATGCTACTAAATTTTTTTGAGATGTCACTATGATAAAAGTAGCACCATTTTTTATATTATTCTTTAAAGCACATGTTTGGGATTTTGGCCATCAATTCTAACAGTTATTGGTATGTGTGGGAAGGTGAAAGTAAAGCAAGGTAGGGTATGGAATGATATTCTAAGATCAAATCAAGATCACTCCCTGCTGTTTTTCTATGAAGAAATACAAGTGTATGAATTCCCACGGGTGAGTGGGTAACCATGGCACGAAAATTTTTAATTGATGCTAAGTGTGTGGTCGAAATATGTGTACAGAGTGGATGTATATCTACTTGGGGATTTTATGATTAGGAAAAGGAATTAATAAAATACTATTAACATTTATTATGACTGGTTACACTGGTGATAATTGTCCGTTGATTTATTTTTAAAACATGACTCAATGGTTGAGATTTAAAAAAATAAATTAAAGCAAACTACTGTCAGCTTGCATGCATAAGCTTTTCTTGAGTATTAATGGTTGGCACACTTGCATGGTGTGATATAATGAGGACTGATGGCCATATTTTTCATTCAAAATTTGCATTTAGTGATTGACAATTGAGTTTAGTCCAAGAGAAGAATTGGTGCAAGTTTTTTGAGTCTTCTTGTTCTGGTTCTTGAGAAGATGTGTAAGTCAAGCGAGTTTGTTAAGGTAGTTTGAAGGTCCAAAAGATTGAGTTTGTTGGAATCTAAGGAAAATTCTCCTCAAGATGAAATTGAGACAAAGGGAGCTCCTAAAACACAAAAGGGTAGAAGAGCACATAGGAAATTCAAGAAATATGGTGTAAGGAGAAATTATCACCTAAGAAGCCAAACCATTTTGGAAGAACTGGTCAAGTTTAGAGGGAAGGAGCTGGTTGAATCTGAAAAGAAGGAAAATAAGAAGTGCAAGTACCGTAAGGTGTATCTAGGGAAAAATAATTCTCCTCCCATTGAGGTTTCTGATAGCCATTCATATAGTGGAGGTGAAACTGAACTGAAGTGTAACTATTATCCCCTTTCCTTGGTACCTTCTAAAGACTTTGATGAGGAAGTGGTGACGGTTCATCCAATTCCACCATGAACAAGATGAGGGCGAGCATATTTTGATGTTGATGACTCAGAGTGATGTTTTTGTCCCATTTTTATTCTTGATGACACCATAGCCACCTTTTTAGGATTGTCCTATTCGACATGTTTGTGGTTTTTTATTTAGCGCCGATGTGGAAAAATTTTAGGTTGGTGTGTTGAAGAATGCCAGAATTCCTAACTTTCACATGTATGCCTTTTTTCGGGAGGTATGAAAACTTTTGCTCGGGCTGTGAGTTGAGAATCTTCTTTGGTCGACAAGTACAAGGTGATGCTACTCTAGCTACAAACTTTTCCTTTTGAGGAGCTAGCATGTCTTCATTCAAAGGATGTGGAGTTTGGTCTTTTAGTCTTCATTTTATGAAATGATTACATATAACTAAGGAATGTCTCAAATTCTAGTGAAAATGATATTCAAATGAAATGAAATGTGTCATTGAGCATAATTCTTGTTGCTCCCTTATGAACTATGAAAGGGATCTTAGGGATCATTACATAGGGTTAGATTTTCAAGTCTCAAAATGGTCTAGGTGACGAGCTAAGTTCATAAAAGGCATTCAGATAGAAAATATGAATGAATAGAATAGTAGATTGTCTTGGGTATGAGTCCTATATGTAATAGTATTAAATTTGTTTTATATAAGCTACTGATATTGAAACAAATATTATTTCAGAAACAAATACTCTTTTATGTATCTTTCTTAAAATTTATAAATGAAAATATTAATGATATTCTCATTTTTCTTCAGTTATTCTATTAAATGTATGATTCTATTTTAGATTTAACTCAAAGAGTTGATTAAATGCTTGAAGAGGGTTATAGATTTGTAAGGAATTGCATAAGATTTGGTACGAAGTTATTGTTCTAGGCATTGTGAGTTTTCATATTGCAAAGTATTATGAAAATAGTCCACCAATTTCTAAATTAAATAGCTTATATATTACTTTTTCTTGCATATTTCACTCCATTTTCCCAATTGATGAAGCACTAGTCTATTTGATAGATAACCTAGCATAAAAATGAGCTACTAGCACAACTGACCATAGATTTAAAATACAAACAATATTCATTTAAAAATATTTTAAATTATGATGTATGAATTTGAAATACCCTTGATTCCTAGCAAATAGATAATCATTTGCTTAAAAGGTCTTCCAAACCTTTAGTGAAGTGAGTTTATTTGTAATAAATAGGAATAAATCTATGTATGAATGTGAATGTGTTACCAACTAGATATACCTCATTTGAACACAATAAGGAACACCCTCCTAGGTCTCACTAAGCCTAAAGTGTAGGAGTAAAGACCTCATATTCCTTTACAAGTTGTGTTGGCCACTAACCTTGGATTTTCTTAACCATAAGGGTTGGCTACCCTTTAGAGAAATTCAAAGTTTTGTTGGAGAAAGAACCAATAGAAATGGTGACTCTGCTAGGGAACGATTTATGAAAAAATTGATAGAAGATCATCTAGCCTTAAGATTCAACAATGCGGTGAATATGAACATTTGGTTCAGATATTGAGAAGTTTTCAGACTTGGAAGTGAGTTTGTTGCAGCAGCAATTTCAAAGAATTTATGTGTGAATCTATTGTGGGAGAAGACCTATAATGAAATTCATTCTCTAAAGAGCTTCATACTGCTTGAAGTTCAGTCCTCTATAAAGAGAGGTGGTGACTTTTCCCAAAGAACCTGCTAAAGATTTTAAGAAAATATCATATCTACAAAAGAATTTCAGTCAAGAAGAAAGGTTAGCAGCTACTCCAAGTTTACAGGTATTCTCATAAATTTAAAGAAAGTATTATCATCTTTCAAAGTAGTTTATGAGAAGTCTTCAAGTTTGAAAGAATGATGGTTCCCTATTGAGTGAATTAAGCACTAAGAAAGGGATTAGTAGTCATTCTCTTACATACTTCTTTATTACTAGATTGCAACATCTACTATGAAATGAAGTATGCGATATTTTTTAAGAGATTCATTTAGAAGGTCTTAAGAAAATAAACTATGCATTCTAAAAGCTTAAGATTATGTTATAAAAGAACTTGGAAGTACCCTTTGTAATTGCAATGTTGATATGAAAAATTTGTAAGGGTATAAGAAAGCATATCATCAATATATGCATCTTTGTATATTTCCTAGTGCAATCATGGTTTGTAACCAAACCCAGTCAAGTTGTAAGAGAATTTTTAACTCCAAAAGATATAGATCCATTAATTTCAATGAAATTAATGTTTACCCAAATGTTATTCCACCTAAAATCATAAATAAGTTGCCAAATTTCAATGGTACAAAGTATGAATCAACAAATAAACATTTGCAAGAATTCAACAATTTAATGGATGACTATGAAGTAGATCATGAGGATATAATTATGAGACTATTTGTTCAATCTTTGAAAGGAGATGTAAGGGACTGGTTCTTTTATTTACCAACTTGCTCTATTTATTCTTGGAGTGAGTTCAAAGTAGTATTCATAGAGCAATTTGATGAAAGAATCAATGCTAGTTATATGCTAAATAAATTTATGAACATTGAGAAAGAGAAGGATGGGTTGGTTCCATCATTCAACCGAAGATTTGCTAAAACATTAAGGGATATTCCTGAGGTCCTGAGATTAATTGATGTAGTATGTTTGTTTGTTTATTTGTGATCTTTTGATAGTCAGATGAGCTATCTATTGAGAGATAAGGATCCTAAAACTTTGCATAAAGCCTATGGTATAGTCATGAACATTGAAAACAACCCAAAGTATGGGATGCAAAGAAGTTATTTAAATAAAAATGTTTGTTGCCCTGAGATACCAAATATTGATGAAAGGTGTAATGGGGTATGTGCAGGATCATGATGGGCCAAAAAAGTGGTAATATTATGGGTATTTGTAGGGTATGTGGCTGATGACTTTTTTTTTAACCCAAAATTGATGAAACAAAAATGGTTTTTAGAGGAGATTCTCAGCTTTCCACCAATATAAATTATGCTTTAATTTGAATTTAATAAATAATTATTATTCATTTTCTATTAGAATTATGACTAAAGTCGATCGATAGACTGATTGAAAAACATCTATAACTTTCAAATAGTATCACATTTTTTTAAATCCGAAACATGCATCACATTCTATGCTTCACATACTATAGGATTAAAAAATAAAAATTAAATTTCATGAAGTTTTGACCAAGTTAAGGTGGTCGCATACAGTTTTTATATTTTTTAAAAATTGTAATAAAAATTCATAATTAATTATTTACTTGGAAAAAATTACAAAAAAATATGCATCACATCCTGACGTGAGTCCTCTACTTATATATCAAATCTTATAAAAAATAATTATTTTTTTATTATGGTTAGGTTGGTCAGACAAACACCTACTTCTTATTTTTTCCCTGAAATTTAATTACTACTACATTGAAATTTCTAATTTTCACCAAATAGATTTTATTTATTTTTAAATAAACCTAGTAGTTTAGAAAATACATTCAATTTACTAAAGATTCTGTTCTTACATATTTTTGAAATAATATAGATAACTTATTCAAATTTTTACATCAAGTTCCCTAACACTGATTTTTCTAAAATTTTTGCCACTTAAGGGCCTATTTTTTCCATGATGATCCTGCACATACCCAATGCACAAATTAAATATGGATGTCAAAGCATCTACACCCCTATTGTTTCAACTTGCACATTATTCCATAATGAGGATCATATAGAGCCCCAAACAAATAATCAAGAAGTTGCATGCATTTGTGATCCTATAAGCCCTCTCATGCATAAGAAGACATGAAGAAGAATCATCATATGATCTTTATTCAAGGTTTATGGGTACTCTTTCTTCAATTCCTAAATGTCATAGACATGAAAAATTAGAGTGCATTGATTTGTTTTATGAATCTTATGAACCAGGTTTGAGTGCTCTTCCAAAGGAGTTGAAACCTGTTGAGCTTTACCAAGTGTGTGAATACTTTTCTCTTTTTGAAAAAAATAGAGATGATCACCGGGAAACTATTATGTTTTCAACCTATGATGATAATGATTTTATTGCTCCACATGAGCTAAGAAGTGAGATGCTACATAAAGAAGAGAGTAGAGCCAAGGTTGAAAAATATATGCCTCAATGAAGAAAATGGAATGTTTGGTTCTAATTCTTCTGAAGATTCCAATACTTGAACTCCTATGGAAGACATAAGGCTGAGCATTTATTCTAAATTTTTTGAACACAATTGCAATACTGACAAGTCCTCTTGTTGTAGTAGTGATGCTGGTAATAAATATGACCACTCCTCTGATAGTCATGTTTTTCCTCATAAGGAAAAGATTGAAATTTTTCCTACAAATAAGAAATATGATGATGGAAACATATGTTTGCTTGATAAGGAAGAACTTTCTTCCTATGAAGAGTTTTTAGAGTATGCATCAAAAATGTTGATTTTAGAGGATATAAATGAAATTGAAAATCTATTTGTATGCTCTTATAGTGATTGTAGTGATTTTGAATACAATGGTGATATGAAAGATTTAGATCTTCATGTTAAATAGGTTGAGCCTTTTGTAACTACAATGAGTGTTACAGAAAAAACCTTGTTTGATAAGCCTCCATCTTCACTAGAAGTGTGAAATGATGATCCTTATTGGTGCAGAGAAAATCCACTCTTTGTTGAGAACTATGATTATGCATTTGATACAGGTTTATAATGTGGCCTTAAGAAAACAAAGAAAGAAATTGATGAGCTACAAGAAGGCATCACATATGAATGTGTTACATTTGATACAGATGTTGTAGATAAGATTGAATATCATGATTCTAGTTACTTGGAAGAGTATGAATACTTTCAATTTCTAGTTCAACAGTGAGGTATTTTGATGAAGCGTGAAAATGAGCTGAATAACAAGGAATGTTATTTTTAGTATGAGCATGTTTCATGTGATGAATATAACATAGGTGTGTCATGTGATGATGAAAATTTTCAGTTTATGCCTAGTTATACAATGCAAAATGATAGAAATTACATTAGCAATGGTATGCTTAGAAAATTTTTGAGAGATGTTAATGACAATGATTGTAAACAAGAAGCTTTTAAGGGTAACCACATATTTAGGCTTGAAAAGGGAGGATTATACATGTTGCAGTGGTATGGAAGAGGTAAAAGTGGATGGAGGAAAGTCAATTCTTCCAATCTTTGATAGGGGCAAGAGTCAACCCTAAGTTTAGTGGCTTGGTGCCACCAACTTTAATTGAAGCTTGGTTAGATTGCAGGGTGCACACTAGAAATTTGCACCTCAGATAAAGGTTTCAAATTGGTTGAAAATTGGATCTCTTGGTTTAGTTCTTTATGGAGTATGTAAAAACTATATATATGTTTGGTGTCTTTTTTTTGTGTGCTTGGTCTGCTTCACCTATGATTCTAGGATCTCACCATGCCTGCAAGAGGCATGTGTCCCCAAATGGATCCATTGATCGAACACCTCAAAAAATTATTTGGATTCCATTTTAATCTTGCAAATACTTGGCTAGGACCCTCATTTTTGGCTTAGGTTTATGTTCCTTATCATTGTTGTTCCACCTAAATCCCTCACAATTAATCTGAGTCCAAAAACCCTTGGCCATTATAATTTTTCATTGACCTAATGTTTCCAATATCTGGTCATTCAAGTTACCTCTTATGCTACTGAAGTCATTGTGTTCACCGTCCCATTGAGTTTAGGTTTTTTGGTCACCTTAACCATTTTTAGTGTCAAATTTTTCTATGGCCAGGCTTGATTTTAATGACTTAAAACTTTAGCCTTCGTCCCTAAGGGTCAAGGGTTTTGTGTCTCCTAAATCCCTCACAATTAATCTATGAGTCCAAAAACCCTTGGCCATTATAATTTTGCATTGACCTAATGTTTCCAATATATGGTCATTCAAGTTACCTCTTATGCCATTGAAGTCATTGTGTTCACCGTCCCATTGAGTTTAGGTTTGTTGGTCACCTTAACCATTTTTAGTGTCAAATTTTTCTATCATGAGGCTTGATTTTAATGACTTAAAACTTTAGCCTTCATCCCTAAGGGTCAAGCTCCCATTGGCCTAAAGGTGGCTCCCCTTTTTAAATTAAATTTTTGTGGCATTTGTAGAATTAGGTTTTCACATTGGTAGTTTGATCATCAGGGATTGATCACAACCATTCCCCATATGCCCGTGCTGATTTATTCTTTATTATTTTATTCGCACGGGTTGTCGGGCTTCAACCACATGTCTGGTGCATTGGTGGGTCCTATCTCCTTGGTAAAGATAGTTGGTGCCACTAAAAGAAGATCAACAGTTATTAAGCAATGTGGCCACATCCTGACCACTCCCCACACACTCGTGTTGGTTCATTTCATATTATTTTAAGGCACACGAGCTGGTAGGTGATGGCCATGTTTCCAAAAGTCCAATAGACATAGATTTGAAAAAGATCAATGATGGACATCGCAACATGTGTCTTCATCTAGAATATTCCCCACATGCCCATCCATCTTGTGCATAAAGGAGAGATTATCACATAGGCTAGTGGGAAAGGCAACATCAGTTACTTTTTATGGGACCTACTAGTCTTTGGAGGAGGTGATTACCTCATAAGTAAGAAGATCGACGGTCGATGGTGGGTCACGTGGGTCAATCTTGAGCGCTCCTTGCCATCTCATGAGGGGCCCACTTGTGTCCCATGTTTTTTAGTGGGAAAGTGGCATGTGAACATTCTAAACATTTTAATGGACTCTAGTGGAGTTGAAATGCTGCTAAATTTGGCTAAGATGGAACTATGATAAAAGCATCACCATTTTTGATATTATTCTATAAAGCACATGTTTGGGATTTTGGCCGTCAATTCTGACAGTTATTGGTATGTGTGGGAAGGTGAAAATAAAGCAAGGTAGGTTACAGACTAATATTTTGAGATCAAATCAAGATCACTCCCTATTATTTTTCTATGAGGAAATACAAGTGTATTAATTCCCATGGGTGAGTGGGTAACCATGGCACAATTTTTTTTAATTGAAGCTAAGTATGTTGTCAAAATATATGTATAGAATGGATGTATATCTACTTGGGAATTTTCTAATTAGGAAAATGCATTAATACCATACTATTAAGCTTTACCTTGACTAGTCACATCAATTATAACTTTTCGTTGATTTATTTTTAAAACATGATCAATGGTTGAGATTTAAAAACAAAAATGAATCAAAGAAAATTGCTATGAACCCCAATCCTAGACCTGCACAAACATAGCAAACAAACACAATGTTAGGTCCATATGCAAGTTAGAACTAAGATTCCCCACGTAATTCATCTACAATGCTCCAAAAATAAATGAAGAACAAAACAAGAAAAGCTATTAAATCATATTTAAGCATGAAAACTCTCAATCCCATGGGGGAATTGGTGTCAATTTGATGTGGAAAATGTCCCTGTCCTAACTCCTTTGTAAGCTTGATGAAGATTGATCCACTTGATGATGATGAACAATGTGCTTCCTTGATTAATCTACAATAACCTAGCTATGACGATAGAAAAATGCTATGGAAATGGATGAATTTTCTCTAAGTTGTGGATCCAAAATGAGAAGAAAATCCTTCTATTTATAGAAGAACAAGATGGAAGAATGAGAAAAATGGAGGAATGTGGGATCATTCAACATCCAATGGCCAAGTGCCACTTGTCAAGATGTGAATGGAGGGAGGTTGAGCACATTTTGATGAATGTACAGAATAAATGATATTAGGTGGAATTTGAAATTTGTGAAATGACATGTTGGAGGGAGAAAGGAATGAATTGAATGCCACTTGGCTCAATGCACAAGGACATGTGAGAGGAAATGAATGCCTTATTGGAAGGACAAATCCATTTGGAGGGATTTTCAAACTTGGAGGAATATTCCCTTTTGATGCCATGTTGAAAGTAATTAGGGGAATTAATAAATCAAAAGAAATGATTTATTGGTGCAAGTTGCAAAATCTTGAGGATCTAGGTGATTAGGATTAAATTATTCTAGATTTAATTAATTTAATAAGAGATTAGTTGATGTGACAATTTGATTTATATTTTTTGATTGATTTAAATCAAAGGTGAGAGGAATATGATTTAGATTTAATCAAATAAAGATTTTTATTTATTCAATTAAAGAGGGATGATGTTAGGTTAAATGAAACAAGGTTTAATTTATTTAATTTAATAGAATGACCTTGAGGATTTAATCAAATAAAATGAACTATTTAATAAAATAGAAACTAAAGGATTGATTAAATAAAATTGATTTATTTAATTAATAGGAGATGACAACTTAATTAGATAAACTTTATTTATTCATTTAAGGGACAAAAGGTGATGATTAGAAAAGAAGATGATTTAGGACAAAAAAATGTTAGTAATCAAGATCAAGTGTATCGGTATATTTTCCATGTCTACATTTTGCCCCTCTTTGAAGAAAAGTACTTGCTGCATTGGTTCAAAGAATAAACTATCTTGGTCAAAATTTAAAAAAAAATCAATTTTAAAAAAATTGCCCCTAGTGTTGCCATGGTGAGAAGAAACATGTTGATATACTGCCGCCTCAAGAGATTAGATGAAAATTTGGATTTTTGGGTGATCTCGTGAAAAAAAGGACAAGGTGCCCGATAGGTCCAAAAAGGCTCAGGGATGCCAAAAACATGAAAAAACAATGCAACATGGCCTTTGGCTGGGCGAAAACGGGATTAGGGGTCCAAAACCTTAACTGGATGGCTAAATGGGGTAAAACCCCTAGTTTTCAGGCTTAAATAGGCCTTGAAGGGCCACTTCTAGTTCATTTGCACACATAGCCTTTTAAAATTTCTGTGATTTGAGCTCTGACCCTTGTGAGAGATGGTGCAATGACCATTTCCCTGACACATCTCAGAGCGAGTGCAAGTGTACTAGAGGCTTCCCTGTGCAGGACCACATGTGAGTCAACTTGCCCTAATTTTTCATGTGCATTTATTAGCTTAGAAAGTTCAATTGGTTCAAGTGGTCATGTATAGCACTATTGCAAACTTCTTTTGGCACCACGTGGCCTCAAACTACACTACTGTCATGAATAGCAACGTGGCATCACAATTTTGAGTTAGGATTCAAAATCCAAACTCAACCACATATGAAGATAGCGTTGTTGTGGGCCACTTTGTAATTTAGGGGCCAAAGTCAGGCATGCTCAAACTATGCCATGACGGTAGAGTTTGGAGGTTTAGAGCTTCCAGCAACATAGTTTGGAACTTCCAAATTGTACTGCAATTGCAAACAGTGACGTAGTTGTTGTTTCAATTGTGAAAACTTTGAATAGGATCCTATTTTTTTACAAAACTTGATGTTGTGACTTTCTTGATGTAGGAGGAGGTAGAGATTCTTCATTTGTGTGAGCATAGATCCTCCATTCTAGGCAGATTAGTTGGTATGCATGAGTGACTCTAGGAGGACCTGGGGGCGATTGGACTTTGGTACATTGCATATGCATCACAAGTGAGGACACACTTAGGGATGATGATAACACTAGCAGAGTGATGGCATAGTGAGACGTCATCATTTCACTTTTCGATGGGTGAAGCCATAGTGACATTAGAGGATGTGTGGCACATTCTTCATTTTCCTATCCATGGCGAGTGAGTTATTTATGACGTGGATGCCAGGAGAGATTCCTGTTATGATGTGATGGACTTGGATGAGATCATCTTTGCAAAGGGCCAAATTGAGTTGGAGCGCTATAGGCTCGTCGTGTCACCATTTCACTTGGTTGTTGCAGCTATCATTTCATGACTTGTAGCACCAGATCGACACGACTGATACTTTAGTCCAAGATGAGGGCTCACTTCGGAGTAGATGGTTTGACGGAGAGTATGCTTTGCATGGGGACTAATACTGCTAGCCTCTCTATATTAGGATTTACATGAGTTTGCATACTATGATGATAGAGAAATTAGGGCTGGAGTCACACTCCTCCATATCTGGGCCTGGGAGCACATTGCAGTGCTCTTCCCATGAGTTACACTAATTGATATGGAGCCAGATGACCCAGTCATTTGGAGGTACAAGGGAGGACTCTCTTTCACATACACATGACAAGCTGGCATCCCTCACTGGAGGAGGGTCATTGATGATATGCGAGTGTTCACATGGTGACCATACCTTGGATGGCCAACATGGTACGATGATGCCCAACAACTATTTTTCATGATACAGGACAGACTAATGCAAGGTCGTGAGCACACCATGATCGAGCAGTACTTTCCTGGTTGGGTTCTCAGATAGTTCGAGGAGCCACAGGATAGACTCGATGACCAGTATCTTGCCATATTTGCATGTACTATGAGAGAGGCATCATGGGGTTGATATATTCGTATAGATAAGGCAATTTAGAGCTTCAGGTAGCTAGTGGCCAAACCGTGGCCATATGATCAGCGCCAGGAAGAGATAAGGACTACATAGGCTTACAGGGATTAGTTCTGGCCACCCCTTAGATTGACAATGCTAGGGACACCATCGGCATGGTAGAGACCCAGGGGTAGATCAACAGGATGAGGTTGGGGCTAGGGAGGCTAAGGAGATGGGGACGAGGATGGAGATGGGGGCTGGGGAGGAGGTGGACCACACCGGTATCCCGATCAGGACAGGGTACGACATGATCCCCCAAGGTAGGATTAGGATCAGGACAGACAAGATCAGGATAGATAGCTGGATCAACCATCTCGAAGAGATCATGGACCTCCATCACCAACCCCACCACCATCTCCACTTGATCAGAGGGACGCTCTCATCCAGTAGCTATAGGAACAAGTGCAAGGGTTACAAGGATAGGTTGTTGCCTTGACATCAAAGAGAGACCAACTGTGAATAGAGTGGGATCAGGTGGTCTGGCAGAGACAAGCTATGGAGCTCAAGGTTGCACAGGAGATGGGTCATCAGTAGTAGCTCGAGAGCATAGCCGCATCCTCCTCTTGGAGCTTAGTTTCTTTACGAGCATACAAGGAGGCAGTCCAAGAGGCCAACTACTACATAGTGCATTATCATCAGGCTGTGCCCTAAGCAACCCATGTCCTAGAATTTTCATAACAGATAGGGTATCGACCTCTAAAGGATCATGGAGAGAGACAAGTCGATGAGGTCAAGGGCAGCCAATAGTGCTAGCTCACTTTTGATCAAATACATGATATTTTTTTCATTTCACGGGCTTGTTTTTGATAGTCTGGTGGGTGATTGTACTTGATATTGATTGATACACACTTGATCCTAATTTGTACCATGATAGTATATATTATTTTGATGATATATATGAGATGAGATGATTTGATCTGATATGATGTGTTCTATTATATTTATCCATTATGTGATGATCTTACTTTCTATATGTGATGCAATGATTCTATCCTATGTGATGATGATGTGATTCTATATGATGTTATGCGATGATTCTATATGATGTGATGTATGACATTATGATGTTATGATGTGATGTAGTGATTTATGGACGCATTTCTTTTTCAGTATCTTTTATATGTACTTTTTATGATGATGTATGCAAATCTTATGATATGCGAATGCTTAGACTAACATATCTATATTATTGTGCTTTAAACGGATGATAATGATAAAACGTATGAGATGCATTTATGATAGGATGATGTGATGCAATGATGCATTTTATAATGATGTCTATGTATTGATGTATTTAATGATGATGTAATGATGTACATGGTATGGTAATGTATAAATGATGCAAATGGATGATACGTATGTGATGTTATATGGTTATGTAAGGGATGCAAATGAGTTATATTATGATGTTTATGTGATGATGCAATGGATTCTTTGGCGATGCATATGATATGAGTTAATGATGCCTATGTGATGGTTGCTTTTATGTTTATGCAATGAATGAAAATATATGGTTTATAAGATGCTTAGAATAACCAATCTATATTATGCAATGATGGAAACACAATGCATGTGGTATGAATAATTCTTTCTATATGATATGATATACATTATGCAACATGCTGACAGTTTGTGGATGTAGGATGGATGCAATGGCAATGATTTGTGATTAACTATCATGGTACTATGTTAGCATGCAAATAAGATGGAAGAAAGTAAGAGACTTCAACAAGTCAAAAGATAATGATGATAATAATGACGATAATGGGGAATTTAAAAGGGCTATTTGTTGTATGTTTGATAATAAACATAGGCACGATGCATCAAGGTATAAAGAACCAGGATGGCGTTGCACCTAGTGTGATGGAATTTGACTTGACAATCAGATAGGAGTAAGTATCCTATTCACACCTAACATATGAAACCTTATTCAAAATGCAGTTTAGATATTCCAAACATCTTGAACCAAAACATAGAAAGGAAAGCCTACCTATGTGGTCAACAAGATACCCGAAATATCCTCCATACACCCAAACAAAGCATGTATGACCAAGGTTATATTACAAGAATATCCAACAAGAACAACAGATAAAAGGATAATTATCATTGCCCCATTTATTTCTCTCTAAATCCCTTCATTTTGGACATCATTGAGAGGTCATCAAAATGAGCAGAAAAGGATAAGTCAAAAGAAAAAGATAAAGTAAACAAACAAGCTAATGTTCTTCAATACCGCTAGCCAAGACTAAACTATAGTGATGTCTGATGTTGATGTCCATTGTAGGAAGGATGAATCCTAGGACATGTTGTTATCATATGATTCATTTGGGACTGATTGGATGATAGGCTATTGACACAAATAGTAGATCAACTTTTTTACGTACTGACCTAGACTTGAGACCTTGACGATTGAGTTTTCACTTTTGACTTGCTAGACTTGTTTCTGATTGTTTTACCAAAAGGTGAAGATGATGATGATTTATTGTGAGTGGTGTTTATTTTGGGTGAAAGCAAGATGAGACAGATGGATTTTCTCAAATATTTTGATGTTTTCTGAAATGTTTTGAGGCTAGTTTTGGTATTTTCAATATTTTACAAATGTTTTGATTTTTGATTTTCCAATGTTTTTGTGTTTTATGATCTTTTGACCAAGAGACTAACTTAATGACCTATCCTAGGGGCCTCGAGGGCTGATCAACCAAATTAGCCTTGCCTACATTATACACAAAGACCACGTAGTTCAACTGACATGGACTTGATTTTTGATGAGATATGAACAAATGGATTGCAAGTTTATTGTGATGGACTCCTAAAGGCTTGACCTAAGTGTCTTGAGGGATTATCAAAGATCAACCTTTCCTACATTTAGAACTCAGAGACCCGTAGTTCGACAATACGACTCTATTTTTAACATTTTTATAGACTTTTTGACCTATTTTTTGGATTTTGATATGTTTTGAATATTTTTTGATTTTTTGATTTTATGAATGTTGTTTGGATTTTTTGATTTTCTGATGTTTTAGAATTTTCTGATTTTAGGGACCTCAAGAACATACATGAATCTTATTTGATCATAACATGCTCCCAACATGAAGCAATAGACTGCCAGGATAAAAATGGGACAAAGTGACCTTGAGGATGGGTCGAGTTGTACTAGGAGGGATCATGACACAATCACAAGACCAAGCTATGGCGTAGATGTGGATGGGTGATGGATGGAGATATGTAATGTGATGGATGATGGTGTGATGTATGAATGATGCAGAACAAGTTGCAAAGATCCTAGTGGATGGAAAGTGTTTATTTACACAAGGTTCCTGTTTTCCAGGTTTTGCAGCAAGGTACTTGCCCAAAGTGCCACCAAAGTGGTTTTCACTAGAGGTTGATTTTTTTTCTTTAGTGTTTTTATTCCTTTTTCTAATTTTTTTGAATTTTTGTATTTTTGTATTTTTTTATTGTATTTTGTGGTTTTATACCCTGCAAGATTAAGCATAGAACTTTTTGAGATGGGAGTTGTTCATGGGCTCCTGCAGAGGCTCCACTTTGGGTGTTGATAACTGATATACCCCTGACTTGTAACTTGCTATGATGACAAATGGTCCCAACTAATTGGGTTCAAATTTACCATTATTTTCTAGATTTGGGACGTTCTTCTAATTCTCATTGAGCATAAGTTTTCCTACCTAGAATTTCTGACTCCATATCTTCTTGTTATAACTCAACTTGAGTCAGTTCTAATACACCTGTAGATTGTTTAAGGCATCCATACACCTCTCATCTAGTAGTTCTAGCTCGTTCAATCTTGACACTCGATATTTCTCATTTGTGATGAGATTCTATAATAATATTCTCAATGACATGAGCTCGATGCTGATGGGTAATATGGCTTCTAATACATAGACTAGGGAAAAGGGGATGGCACCTATTGTTGTAAAAATACTTGTTCGATAGGCCCAAAGGGTAGGATTTAGTTAGAGATGCCAATCACGACCAACTTCATTGACCATCTTGTTGAGGATTTTTAAGATGGTCTTATTTGTAGCCTTAGCTTGGCCATTGCCTTGGGGGTAGTACGGAGTGGAAAAGTGATGTTGGATTTTAAATTTGTGGCATAGGTCACGAATATCCTGATTCTTGAAGGGTGTCCCATAATGGAAAATTAAATAGTTCAGGATGAACTTTGATATTTTCTTTTTGGTAATGTAAGTCACAGAGATGGCTTCTACCCACTTTGTGAAGTACTCAATCGAGGTGATGATGAATTTATGTCCACTAGATGAGGTGGGGGTGATTTTTCCAATGAGATTGAGCCCCCACTATGAAAAGGGCCAAGGTGTGACAATCAAGTGGAGCTCTTGAGCTAGTACATGGATTAGGTCCCCGTGCTGCTGACATTATAGACACCTTATGACATAGTCATATGCTTCTCTTTCCATGGTAGGCCAATAATACCCTATCCCCAACAACTTCTTGGCCAAGGTCATACCACTCGAGTGTGAACCAAATATGTCATTATGTACCTTGATTAAGGCGGTCAATGCCTCCTCAATGTTTAAGCAACATAATAGGGTTCCTTCAATGCTTCTATGGTAAAGGGTATCTCCTAGGATGAAAAAATGGGATGATTTATTGACAAAGGATTTCTTAAGGTTCAAGGTTATGTCAGCTGGGAGGACTCCTATTCCCAGATAAGTGTATATATCATGGTACCAAGGATCACCAGGACCAACGATTTCACACATAAATTCGGACTATGTTACCTTGAATGCAGACATGAGAAGCTTCTCTATAAGGAATTCTTGTTTTGGAACATTACATAGGACATCTAGGAGTGACCCGATTATAGCCATTGTATCTATCATTTTGTTGTTTGCTCTAGGTAGTTTCTCAAATGTGATCTCAATGAAGGACTCCTTAAGAATTTCCACCAATTTCTTGTATGGAACTAGTTTGTCATCCTTGGTCTGATACTCATTTTTGACTTAATTGATTATGAGCTGAGAATCCCTGTAGACCTTTAGTGCCATTATCTGCCATTCCACTGCAATTCTTAGCCCTATGACAAGAGCTTCATACATCTTCTATGTTATTTGTGCAAGGGAACGACAACTTGTATGATTTTGGAATACAATCCCCTTGTGGGGTGATGAGGAAGATCCCCACCCCATGTTGCATGTAGGATCCATCAAAGTACATTTTCCAGTGATCTGCTACACTTAAGTTGAAGATTGATTCATCGAGGAATTCTGAGACAAGGGAATTTTCTACATATATTGCTGCTTCTGCTATTTTTTGGTCAACCTAATGTCTACACTTCATTCAAAGGATAAGTATCAATTGAAGAAGTGTGTGATTGATCTGAGATGTTGTTTTGGGTCTTGGTTAAGTGTTGGTTTGGTCTGCTCTCATTCACTTCCACTGCGAGAATATTGATTTTTTGACCTAATTTGAATTTGTAAAATGAAGCATGTGTAGCCGACCTTCGAGAAAGTTTCTAAGGTTGAAGATGGTATAAATACAAGTTGAGATGTTATAGATTGATGTATCAAGTATGCCACAAGTTTGAGAAGCAAGAGTGTGTGAAAGTGAGTTGAGGTAGCAGTACTTTAATGTGTTAGATTCCTAATAGTAGTGAGTTGATGGTGTCTACAATCTTCTAATCAAGGCTGTGGATATGCGTAACTTGTTGTGGTGGATCTTTTCTATTATCTTTTCTATATGTAGGAAATGATCCTCCTTGTTGGAAATTGAGCCATTTTTTAAGGAAGTGAACCTTGTATTTTGGGTAGTGAGCCTCTTTGTATTAGGTTTTTGAATTACTTTATATTGTGAGTTAATCCTCACCATAGTTTTTCCCTTATTTGGTTTTCCACATAAATCTGGTATTTCTTGTGTTGATATTTCCTTCTGTTATTTGCATTTCATTTTCATACTTAATAATAGAATAAAGTTGTTGTGAAGTTGGCAAGTGTTTGAGATTTGAGATTGAGTTCGGTGACAATTGATTCACCCCCCTCTCATTTGTCTTTTTCCTTTCAACAATTGGTATTAGAGCTTTTGGTTCCTTGAAGATGAGCTTAACCATTTGAGGTAGATAAGATGGTGCACAAATTGGTGATCCATGTGTTTGATGGATCTGACTACAGTGACTAGAAAGTGTAGATGAGAGGTTACATAATCTCTCTTGGTTACAAGACTTGGAAAGTTGTTGAGACAAATTATGTTGCATCGACAAGTGGTCATTCTTATGCTGATGAGATTTTTGCCTATGAGGAGAAGGAAAAAGAAAGGTATGCAATCTATCTAGTGCTTTATCTAAGACTGAGTGAACAAAAATTATTTCTTTAAAGGGAATTGCTTATGAAGTTCAGAAAAAGTTGGAAGATATCTATAAAGCAAATGATAGAGTGAAATTTTCAAAGAAGCTAACAACTAAGCATAGAGATGAGAACTTGAAAATGGAAGAAGGTGAAGATATTGCAAGCTATTTTCATAGGGTTGATATTGCAGTGAATGAAGTGAAAATTCAAGGTGGTACCCTCACTAATGAAGATGTGATGGAAAAGATTTTGATGACTCTACCAAAGAGTTACAGTGATAAGGTTTTAGCTATTGAAGAAGTGTATGATCTTAAGAAGTTTACTAAAGAACAACTATTTGGCACCTTGACTGCATTTGAAATGAGAAAGTTTGGAAAAGAAAAAGGAGAAGACAAAATCAAACTTTAAATCTATAAAGATAGAAGATGATCCGGATGGTGATAGTTCATATGAGTTGGAAGCAAATTTTACAAGGAAGTTGAAGAAAGGTATCAATAAGTACAAAGTATGTTTCCTTTTAAATGTTTCAATTGTGGAAATATTGGTCACTATGCTTCAAGATGTCCAAATAGAGTTGTACTAAAAAAGAATAGAGACAATAAAGGAAAAAAGGATATGAAGTTCAAGAAATTATATTATGTTAGAGAAGATGTTGGTTTTTCTCATGATGAATCTAATTTTGAGGATAATGATGATGAATGCTTGTTTCTAGCCTTATTGAATAAATCTATGGTCCAAAGAACAAGAAGGAAGAGATGGAAGGTACTCTAGTTACCACCTTTCATGACAGATAGGATGAAGACTATTGGGTGATTGACAGTGGATGCTCAAATCACATGACCGAAGACAAAAGTAAGTTCACTAAACTTGAAAAGTATGATGGTGGATTAGTCATGTTTGGAGATGATTTTGTAGCAAAGATTGTTGGAAAAGGAACAATTAGTTTTGATGGAACCCAACACTGATGGTGTCTATTATGTTAAGGGCTTAAGGAATAATATTTTGAGCATTGGAAAAATGTGTAGCAAAGGATTTAAGCTTGTGTTTCTGGATAACACTTGTGAGATCAAAAAAAGGCTCTAGAATTGTGGTTGCTACAAGAAGGAGAACATATGGAAACATTTATCAGCTTAAGGGTGTTGATGTTTAGTGCCTTTATCTCCAGTTAGTGAAAGTTGGCTACGGCACTAGAGGATGGGACAATTAAACATTGATAATCTAACCAAGATCAGTTCAAGAGATGTTTGAGATCTACCTAAAATTACAAAGCCTACCAATACTATTTTCAGAAGTTGTTAGGTGGGAAAACAAACAAGATGTAGTTTTAAAGGAAAAGAATAATCAACTACTAGAATTCTAGTGGTCCTACAAGAACAAGAAGTCTAAATGGTGACAAGTATTTCATGCTCTTGATTGATGATTTTTCTAGAATGACATTTGTTACATTTCTTACAGAGAAAGCTCAAGCTTTGGATAGATTTAAAGTGTTCAAGGAAAGAGTAGAGAATGAAGTAAACCTAAGAATAAAGTTTGTAAGGTTTGATAGAGGTGCATAATTCACTTCCAGTGAGTTTAATACATTTTGTGAAGAGCATGGAATAAAGAGACATTTTTCTGACCCTAGAACTCCTCAGCAGAATGGAGTTGTTGAGAGAAAGAATTGAATTGTTCAGGACGCTACAAGAACAATGATGAAAGAAGAAAATACACCTAATGTATAGTAGAGAGAGGCAATTCACACTACTGTTTCCATTCTTAACAAAGTTCAAATCAGGGGTAACAACACAAAGACTCCTTATGAGTTGTGGACTGACAAGATTCCTACTTTGGAGTACTTTAAGGTATTTGGAAGCAAATGTTACATAAAAAGAGATGATAAGAACCTTGGAAATTTTGATGCTAGATGTGATGATAGTAGTTTCCTTGGATATTCAACTAGTAGCAAAGCTTATAGATGCTTCAATAAAAGATTGAGGAAGATTGTTGAGAGTGCAAATGTGAAGGTTGATGAATATATGCATAGACCAGTTGAGATAAGTGAAGTTGAACTAGATGAGCCTATTTGCAGACCAGTATTGGAAGAGAATAAGGAAGAAGAAGAAGAAGTTCTAGAACTTGCTCCTAAGACCCCAAAGTATGTACACAAGAATCATCCTAAAGAGAAAATAATTGTAGATAAAAGTGAAGGTGTAAAGACAAGAAGCAAAGTGGTAGCAGCTAAGGTAAATTTGTATTTACTTTCAAAGATAGAACCTAAATATTTATGTGAAGAGTGCAAATATGTGATTTGGGTTAGAGAAATGAAAGAAAAATTGTAGCATATAGAGAAGAATCAGACATGGGAATTGGTTCCTAGACCTATAAATAAGAATTTAATTAGTTCAAAGTGGGTGTTTAGGAATAAGCTGAATGAGAATGGTGAAGTTGTAAGGAAGAATGTAAGACTTGTATGCAAAGGTTATTCACAAGTTGAAGGAATTGACTTTCAAGAGACATTTTCCTCGGTGGCAAGAATGGAGGCCATCAGGATGTTTCTGGCATTCTTTGCACACAAAGATTTCAAGGTATATTAGATGGATGTCAAGTTTGCATTCTTGAATGGTGAATTGGAAGAAGAAGTGTACATGGAACAAGCAGAGGGATTTCAGTTATCAAATAAACTAGACATGGTCTGTAAATTGAAAATGGCATTGTATGGACTTAAACAGGCTCCGAGAGCATGGTATGCAAGATTGGACAAGTATTTGAAAAAACAAAGATTCAACAAGGGATCCACAAATAGTAATCTCTATTTCAAAGTGGAAGGAAACAAAATTTTGATAGTAGTTGTGTATGTTGATGATATCATTTTTGGAGGAAACGAAGGTATGTGCAAGAGATTTATAGAAGAGATGTAGAAAGAGCTTGAAATGTCTATGATTGGTGAGTTGAATTTATACCTTGGACTTCAAGTGAATCAAACTGATAAGGTGATATTAATTTCAAAATCAAAGTATGTTAAAGAATTGTTGAAATTTGGAATAGATGACTCCATTGTACTCCTATGGTGACTATATGCAAGCCGAGAAAAGATGAAGAATCTCCTAAAGCTGATTAGAGCACGTATAGATCTATGATTGGTGGACTGTTGTATCTTATTGGTACTAGACCAGATATCATGCATGCAATACATTTGGTTACCAAATTTCAAGCAGAACCTAATGAATCACATGTTACAGCTATGAAAAGAATATTTAGATATCTAAAAGGCACTCCAAATTATGTCTTGTGGTATCCTAAGGATACTGATTTTACTAAATGAGTGCTTACATTGATGCAAATTGGGTTGGTTGTATGGATGACCAAAAGAGTACAAGTGGTGGGGCTTTGTTTCTTGGAGAAAGATTGGTTTCATGACTAAGCAAGAAATAGGATTTAGTTTCTTTATCCACTACAGAAGCTGAGTATATTGCAGTAGCATCTTGTTGCACACATGTGTTGTAGATAAAGCAAACATTGAAGGATATAGGAGTGATATGTGATGATCCTGTCCATATATTCTATGACAATACAAGTGTTATACATATTTCAAATAATTTGGTAATGCATTCAAGGACTAAATACATATCTATCAGATATCATTTCTTGAGAGAGAGGGTATTGGAGAATGAAGTCAGATTGGAGTATGTGTCTACAAAGGATCAGATTGTAGATATATTTACTAAAGCCCTTCCGAAGGATACTTTTGAGTATCTTAAGGAGAAGTTGGCGCTCATTGGCCCCTCTTCTTTGAACTAGGTGCATATGGAGGTGTATCAGTCCAGTGGACCTATAGATTCGTCATTTGTATAGATTGATGAATAGGTCTACTCCACAGGGGGAGAAGAAAGTATCATTGTTGTAGTATGAAATGGGTACAATCATAAGGGGGAGTGATCAGAGCTTTTTTTCTTTTCCATTGATGTCAAAGGGGGAGAGAGAGTCATGTGAAAAATAAAGAAAGAAAAAGAAGAGATTATTGTGATTTCAGGAATGTTGTGTAGGTTGTCTAATCTAAAAATAAAGGAGAGTGTAGGAATTGAATGGATATTGTCTTTGATGGTTTTTCACATCATGTGTTGCCATCAATGACAAAGGGGTAGATTGTTGTAAGTATAAGTGAGTTTGGTGATGTTTTCATTGATGTTGTCATTGACTTCATCATTGATGTCAACACATTATAGGATATTGCAAGTTGTGCATGTATGGTTGAGATATTGTTGAGATATTGTGACTACATGAAACTACCTTTATGGTGTTGTAGGTGTCCTGATATAATGAGTTATCAAGTTCTTTTGAGAAATAGTGAAGACAAATTTGTGTGTGTGTTCAAAATGTTCTCCAGTAGGTGCTCTACATTTCTTCTGTGTTGATACTATGTTTGTGCATATATGAAGTGTTGTTCATCAAATTTATTGGGTGATATATCCTGGATTAGACCTTTTGGTTTCATGGGGAGTCAAAGTTGTGTTCACCGGTGTGTGAACTGGATTAACAGAGTTGTTTATTTGTGGACTTGGAGAAATGTTTCTGCTCTACAATCCTTTGCTAGTTTGTTCCAAGTCTTGTGGATCTAGTAGAAGGCTTGTAATGATGTTGTTTATGTCCTGGCAAAGGTGTTCATCATTTGGTGATTCAGAAGTTGTGTTTTAGAGTTGTTGTGTGTGTCTATGTAGTCCAAATGGGATGATGGAAAGTGTTATGTGTATGAAGGTTGTTGCATTTGCCACAAATTCATCTGAAGGTATTGTATATGAGATGTGCTCTCGTGTATGGTGAAGCATGTTTTGTGGTCCAGATGTTATCTTGTTGTAGAAGCGTGTACTTTGAAGTTCACTTGTGTTTTCATTAGATTTGACTGACCTGGTTTCTACACTCCATGTGAAGGATAAGTATCAATTGAAGAAGCATGTGATTGATATGATACATTGTTTTGGGTCTTGGTTAAGTGTTGGTTTGGTCTGCTCTCATTCTCTTCCACCATGGGAATGTTGAGTTGTCAACTTAATTTGGATTTGTAAAATGAAGCGTGTGTAGCCAACCTTGGAGAAAGTTTCTAAGGTTGAAGATTTTATAAATGCAAGATGAGATGTTATGGATTGATGTATCAAGTATGCCACAAGTTTGAGAAGCAAGAGTGTGTGAAAGTGAGTTGAGGCAACAATAGTTTAATGTGTTAAATTCATGATACCAATGAGCTGATCATGTTTGCAATCTTTTGATTAAGGATGTGGATGTGTGTAACTTGTTGTGGTGGATCTTTTCTATTATCTTTTGTATTTTTAGGTAGTGAGACTCCTTATTGGATAGTGAGTCCCTTTTGTAGGTAGTGAACCTTATATTTTGGTTAGTGATCCCTTGGAAATGAGCCTCTTTGTATTGAGTTTTGGAATCACTTTATATTGTGAGTTAATCCTCATCATGGTTTTTCCCTTATTGGGTTTTCCACGTAAATATGGTGTTTTTTGTGTTGATATTGCTTTATGTTATTTGCATTTCATGTTCATACTTAATAACAAAATAAAGTGGTTGTGAAGTTGATAAGTGTTTGAGATTTGAGATTGAGTTTGGTGACAATTGATTTAACCCCCTCTTAGTTTTCTTGACCTTTCAACATACTGGTGTACTTCTTTCCACTGGGGCAACAATATGACATCCGAAAAAATCAAGAATTTTTTAAATTTTGATCTCACCAATGTTATTCTTTGAACTGATGCAACTGGTGTGCCGCTTGAAAGAGGGGAAAAATGTAGACATCTAAATAATCCTAATCGTCATTATGCATCTAAATCTGACTAATTAACATCAAATTCCTCTATTAATCAAATAAAGTAATTTATTAGATTAATTCACTAATGTTCATCCTATTTAATTAAATAAATCAATTTCCTTGATTAAGTATCCTAAAGTCCTCTCATCTAATTTAATAAACCAAATCATTTAAATCAAATGTCAAATCCCCTAAATTCCTCCAGGTTAATTAATTCTAGATTAATTAACTCCTAATCCTAATTACCCATTCTCTAGCTTTTGACTCAACATTGGTCAAACTCAACCACTGACTAACCCACCCACTTGCACATGAAAATCAATTCTTTTAATTGACTAATTGTCTCATTTTCTATCATAAATGCATATTCTAAGTGAATATTCCTTCATTAACTCCATTTAACTAACTTTCTTTCGCAAAAAATTTCCCTCCAAAATATCTCAACCACATTCATTTAATGCCTCTTACAAATGCATTAATCTCTCTTACACCTCATAAATCCTCAACCACATGCATTGACTATGCACATTCTCCAAAATGTGCTCCAAGTTCACCCAATCTCCTTTAGTCCCACATTCCTCCCATCTCTCCATTCTTCAACCCAAGTTCAATCTATAAATATAAGGAACTTCTACTTGAAAATCATCCACAATCTTAGCATTCTCATTATAGGCACTTTCATATCCATCACTTGCACCTTTTCATCTTCACCACATTTTTTTCTTTATCGTTAGAAGCTTATCAAGGGGGTGGGAAAGGGCATCCTTTCCACATCAAAGGAGCACCACTCCCACTATGGGATAAGGTTGGCACATGCTTTTTATATGCTTTCAATTAGTTTATTTCCATCTTTTGTTGTTTTGTCTACATTATTAAGTATGTTTGAATATCTTATAGGAATGCTAGATTTACTTGTTTTAAATTGAACATCAATACTAATGCTGGTCATTGTTTGAAGCTTGTGACAATTAAGTGTTTACAATAACTAATGTGACCTAGTGGAGATATAGCTAATATATATATATATATATATATATATATATATATATATATATATATATATATATATATATGGAAAAGAAAATGTCACATTATGCAAGTACAACCTTCCATGTACATATATGTGCAACCAAATATATCTTATCCTAAGTAAATACAATACAACAATGAAAATAACTCAATGAAAAAAATAATGTACCAAAAATACCTAGAACTAGATCTCTTTCTCTTTAGTTTTTCCATTGGAGGAAGTTTTAAACATGCTCATGTTGATTAAACTTTCATATAAATTATTAATATGGTGAATAAATATAGAATTAGTGTTGTGAATAAATGATGTTTAGTCATCATGTTGGTGGGCCTAGCTCGATTGGCTAAAGTATCCTATTATATGCAAGAGGTCACAAGGTATAGTCTCGCCACCATCCACGTGGTACTAGAGGGCATGTCACACTAGTGTCAACATCATGTGAAAAAAATTTACTAGGTGCACTACAGTTTATAGGGGGTGGCTACCCATTTTCAATTCCTGCAATCTAAAAAAAATGAGGTATGGTCATCCAATTGTAGTAGATCATGTAAATTCATGTCTAGTGATATTGCAAAAATTAAATTTATCATCTAAAGTAATGGTGTAAATTATGATTGAAATTTTATGTGCATGATCCTAAAGAATTTGAAGATCTGATTAATTCAGTAGTGCATGAGATAGCAATACAACCAATATTTTATATGAAGGTACTTGATACATCTTAATTGGACTAAATAGGATTTTATTACAAAATAACTAGGTATTATTGGCTATAAATATATGCAAAGATCATCTAAATGAACTAACCAATTATCCATTTTCTTGATCAAATAATGTGGCCTCCAATAAACTAATCATCCAGGGTGGTGAAACATAAAGAAATTATAGTAATGATGATGATCCCAATTGATGAATGAAGATCATAAGAAATTATGAGAGGAAAAAGTAAGTTAAAAGGAAATATAGAGAGAAGGAAGTTTCTCACTATTAAAATAAACCAAATAATCAATTATCCTTTATCTAGGGATAATTAAAACTTCTCCACTAGTCATTAGTGGATCAATTATCCATACTTTAATAAATATTTTATCTAAATCTTGTTTTAAATAGGAAACTAAAATTTAAAATTTAATTTAATATTCTAGAAAAGGGATATTTGAGTCATTAATTAATTGAGGTAAAAGATAATTTAGACCATATTTTACATGCAAATGGGTGTTGAACGATACAACTACACCTTAGGAAAAAGTGGGCTTGGATAAATGGTGTTGCATACTTTGAAGTTCAATGTCATTCCTTCTCACAAATGAATTATAAATAAATTTCATGTATGATTGAATATGTAATTGGAATTAGTGAAACTCGTTTTAGAAAGGTAATTAAGTAGAAGCCATGTCAAGGTAGAAAATGGTACATTCTTTAAAATATCAATAATGTATATGCATAAAGGGTAAGTATATAGGGTCCTATTATTATTAAAACTACTACCATGTCTGGTCAGAAAAATGTGGCAAACTTACCCACCTTCGCGAATGGATAAACAATGCAGTGGAAAAATATTAGAAATTTATATATAGTAACTTTAAAATTTAAAAGGGAGTGTAGAGTGTGAAGAAGTAAAGGGTTTTTTTTAAATCTTTGAAGGGGTATGCGAAGACGATCCCAATCCTAATGCATATGGGATTTTTTGGTCACTATTTTTCTCTACTTTGGCTACACAACCTGTGGGGTTGGCGCAATGTTTTGGTAGACTAGATTGGGTGAGAACAAGGGTGATGGCGTAGGTAGTAGTTTCTGGACCCAGTTCTCTCATAATGGCTTGTGGTGATGCTAATGGTATCACCCAAGATTTTGTGTTCAAGTCAGTTTCAGTTTTGATGTGTGTGCCTACAATTTTTATTGACAATGGTTTAGATGCTAAGGACAACTCCCCTATTTTTGGGGTCTCCTTTGTCAACTTTTCCCTCAGTGGTTTTGGCGAGGGCAACAATATTTTCTATGTTGGGAGGTTTGTTGACCTTGTTGGGTTGGGTGAAATTGTTGTTGTTGGTATTGTATTTGAAGATTTGGATGGGTGGGTGGTTCTCTTTCCTTCCCTTATTCTATATGTTTCACCTTTCTTAATTTTGGGAAGGCTTGTTCCTTCTGTGGCCATGTTGGGTTAGGTCACCAATTCATTCCTTCATTCCTCCAAGAATGGTTTCTTGTGGTCTATAATTTTTCTATGGAATTGTCTATATTTTTCAATGACCCTTACTCTTGTTGGGATATGGTGGTCTGTCTTCTATTGATTTAGTTATTCAAGGTGTGGTCTTTTCCCCTTCTAATGGCTCT
Organism: Sequoia sempervirens; assembly: GCA_007258455.2. NCBI lineage: Eukaryota > Viridiplantae > Streptophyta > Pinopsida > Cupressales > Cupressaceae > Sequoia > Sequoia sempervirens. The sequence continues at coordinate 405,398,033 of VDFB02058242.1, forward strand.
ATTTTTTAGGAATCTCATATTGGGGCTTCAAGGTTTTTTCCCTATCTCTTTGGTGGATCTTGGGTTTCTCCCATGTCTATGGGGGTTGGAAGTTTGGTGCAGTTTTTCCATTTTTGGGGGGCTGATGTATTTTTTGCAAGATGGTTTATTGGGTTGGTTTTCTTCAACTCTTATTTTATCCAAGTTTTCATGTTGGTTTCAAGGAAAGTTCTTTACTCTAGGGAGGTGGGGTTTTGCTACTTGTGTGAAGAAGACCAATCTATGCTTGTGGTTCCTCTTTTCTAGTCTGTTTCATAAAAAATTATTATGCAGGGGTTATCGTGAAAGATCCTTTGATAATTATATTTCAAAATACCTAGGTGGTTTTGAGGTTAAAGGGTACTGCTAGTGCTAGTTATACTATTTTTACTTTCTTCCTTGTTCACTTTATTGTGACTTCTTTTGAGGTGGAGCTAGTGGATTTCATTGAAATTAGTTATCTTCTTCAGGTGGCCCCCTTTATGGCTTCTCCTATTGAGGTGGAGCTCTCTCGTATTGAGGTGGAGATTAGATTGGCTAGAAGGGTTCGATGGCATTATAGTGGGGTTTTTGACTCTTTCTCTACTTTTTTGTTGTATTCTTCTCCTATTATGGTGAAGATTAGATGGTGTTGGGTTCTTGGCCCTACACCCTTTGGTAGTGACTGTTGGTTTTATTAAGCTTTTGGCTTTTGCTAATTTTTGGAAAAAAAATTCTTCTGTTGGTTTTGTCTTGTCTTAGAAGGCCTATTTTCTGAGTTGGTTTCTCACTATTTCTCTTTTTTGTTGCAATAGGATTCTATTTCTAGTTCCATGCTCCAATCAAAAGCATTTTTAATGTATTATTCTTTATAGGCTCACTAATGGTGAGTCTTGCTCTTTTTTTCTATTGAATCATTTTCTTTGAGTCACTTCTCTCTACCTCTGTGGTTGCTCTATAATGGGTACTAGCCCTTCCAATTTTAATTTAATGAAAACTTTAAAATTTAACTATTCTTATCCATTCTAGCATATGGGATTAAGTCCCCTTTCATTAATCAGTGGAAGTTTCCATTTATTTTACATCTTGAAACTTTTTTGTAGATGATCACATATTAAAACATCTACATAAATAAAATGATTGTTTGTGAAATTAAATAAAGAGCCACATTTACTGATAACTTAAAATTAACATGATTCAGGGAAATTAATGATATTTTTGTCCTTCTATTGTTGTTATATAGGATATGAAGTATCCACTCAAAGTTGAATACATCCTATTCAAGTTATAGGAAATGAGTTAAAATAACATAACAAAACCCAAAAAACTCAAATAATGAATCATAGTTAAGATAGATTCAATGGAGGTAGAAAACAAACACAAAATAAAACTAAAACAACCAAACCAACATCTCTATCAGATGTGATCTATAATGTTAAAATGTAGGTTCTCATTTTCAAATTATGTACCTGAAAATGGATCATTTGTACATATGAAAATGAAGGAGGAAGGTGTTGAACTATAGAAGTATGGATGCAATATGAATAATAAAGATTCAAGATTCTTAATGAATAATTGCGATTGAATGAGAAGAGTGAGAAATCCTCATTGGATAAGAATAGTCTAGGGAGTTACTAATGGGTGTGGAACTTTTTTGGACAAATAGGTGTGCATGGGATAAAAATAAAGGAGGTCTAATTTAGGGGTTACAATTTGGATATTTGAATTTTATTATTTATTGGAGATAGATATTAAATATTATTATTTATTGGAGATAGATAATAAATATTATTATTTATTGGAGATAGATAATAGATATAATTATTTGAAAATGGATAAATGGAGAATGATATAGATTTTAATTAGTTATTTTAGAAATAGATTCTAGAAAAATGTTTATTTATTTTTTTATGGATAGAAACTGATAGTGATAATTTATAAGTGGATTAGGAAATGTGAGTAGGTTGTGACTATGGTGTGACATGGTGTGAGAATATAATATTAGGTGTCATTAGGAGATGGTTAAAAATAACCATCCACAATAGTAAACCAAAGAACCAGATAACAATTGACTCATTTGATCAACTAACAATATAATATAACCATATGGGATTAACTTAAGGAATCCACAAGATCGTAATTTGAAGAAAAATAGAACATTCTCAATACATAAAAATTAGCAAGACGCATTCAATCTTAGTGTCAAAGAAGTTATTTAATTAAAACTACTTGAATATTTCTTTCTAGATTTAAGAAAAATCATGCTCACATGTGATGACAAATGTCTTATTTATAGTGATTTTAAGTAGTTACAAGTAATAACCAACTTTTAACTACCTAATAAGTAAATTATAACCATATAGAAACTCTAAAGTGATTTGATAAACTTAAGCGACTTTAAATGTTACCTTCAAATATTAAGTGGCAATTGATGAAGCAGACAATTTTAATGTAGACTTCGTCGAAGAATAAAATAGTATACTTGTGTCCTCTTCATTCCCAGTCCATACACAACATTATTTATCTATTCATAGTATTAGAAGCAAGATGGTACACCTTATTTACAAATGTTTTATCGATGATCACATCTAATAAAGGGGACATGAATATCATCATTGATGAGTTTTTTTTAAAGAAAATAGAGTCCTTATACTTTTCTAATGAAAATATTTTTGTTGACTCATTCTTAGGATATTGAACCAAATACATGAAATCTCAAGATATCCATAGTCAAAATTTGATGAAATTCCTTGGTGCTTTGTGTTAAAATATGATAGGATCCTTCAAGCGCATTGCAACAATGTGCCCAATATTGAAGAAACTACTCTAATTATTCTTGAAGACTAACAACCATCTTAGTATCACCAAAAATGTAATCATGTGAGTCTATTATCTTCCACATAGAGTATCTTACCTAACTACATTATTTCAAGGTTTGAAAAAACTCATGCTTATAGACCACCCTTTCATTTATCCACTAAAAATTTTGAGCTAAAGGCCATAAAGATATCATGAATTCATGGGAAAGATTCAAATATTATCATATATGTACAAGATTATTTAAAAAAAAATTAAATATGTTTGAAAACATTGGAAATAAAAAGAAGATAAAAAAGTAAAGGATAAGGCATAAACTTTATTTGAAAAGTAAATTCTATTTTATTTATCATATTCTATTGTAAATAATACAACTCTATTGTATGGGCAGTATGTAAAGGCAAGTTGTCATAGTTTAGATACATTAAAATTTATATTTGAGTTTCTTTTAAGTAAAGAGAAAAGATTCTTCATTTATGACTTCAAAAATTTTAAAAAAATTTACCTAAAAAATAATTATCAATTAAAAATTAGTAAATAATCTCTATAATAAAACACACATGTCTTCACTATGAATATAATTCAAAGCTCTATTTTTTTTAAATGAGAAAGAAAGGTAGAGAAGTGGGACATAAGATTGTGTCACTGACGATCCCAATACAATCTTTAAAAAGTACAAAAGAATTAATGAGGAAGAAAAGTTATATTCTCTAGATAAATGAATATGTTTGACTATTATAATTTAAAAAATAACATATAACTTCCACAAAAATACATATGCCTATAAATATGATTCAAAGTTTTAATTTTTCCAAATGAGAAAGAAAGGTGGAGAAATTTGACCACAAAATTGCACAATTCCCTAGTCCATTATAACCTAAAAAGACAAGAAATAGTTAAAAAAATCAAACCTGTTCTCCATCATGTTAAAATTTTATCAATTAAAATATTAATATATAACATCTATGATAAGATATGCATATGCCTTCACCTTTCACCTAAGAATAATTCAAAGACTCAAATTCTTCAGATTGAAATCGAAAGATAGAGAAATGCAAAGTTCTGATTCTTCCAAACGAGAGGGAAAGATAGAGAAACGGGACCACAATATGGTGTAATTCACGCTCCCAACAAGATCCTCGTAAAAGCACAAATGAAGTAAAGAGCTAAAAAAAAGCCCCGTATTCTCCATACCGACATTTGATGTTTAACTGTTAGTGACTGTATGTTAGGTGAGAGAAACACTTTAGACGTGGTCCATCGCAGACCACTGAGTTTTAAACACACTCTCTTGAATACTAACCATAACTTTGGCCTGTGCTTTCCACAATATTTCAAAGTTCTTTGGACAAATCTCGAAACGTCAACAACATGAACATTCAGACCAATTCATTACCATTAGTGAAAGTTGGTAATCAGTCCGTGAAGCAAAGATGATCTGTAGTTATTCCAACGCAATTTGTGACGTAAGGATGATCTATGTTCCCTAGTAAGACAACAAGATGAAACGTCGCAGAAGACAGTAAATGTCCAAAGGTAATTATTCTATGAAATGAGTGGGGTATGAGGTGTTTTATTTTATTATTTGACTCAGTGGGTCGGTAGTGGATAACGTGACCCATCAATCTGTCCCCTCGTTCAATTTTGTTAATGTCAGTGGTCCTTTTATTTTCTCATGATTTTGCTGGTCACTTCTGGTAAAGTAACCATAGTTACTGCAACAACAATGGAGATCGGTGTGACTTTTATACTCTTTCCGTTTTCGTCTGTTCAGTCATTTTCTCTATTTGGATGGAAATGTAGCGCCATGCGAAAGGCAATTGACCAACGTTAGGATTTGAGTTTGGTTCCGTTTATTGCATATATGTGGTAGTTGTTTTGCTGCTTGGAGGATTTTGTATCGTTCATAAAGAGGATAGATATTTTGAATTGTTTAATAATTTACTGGGACTTTTGATTATAAGTATATGCATAATTATTCTTTTGATTAACTGAACTAATGATTGATATGATTAATTGTGAGTATTGAAAAGTTTTCATTCCACCAAAATCTTTTAGAATATATATGTTTATATTTGATAATGAAATTTAATGATGTTTGGTCAAATGGACCTCTGATGTTGATGGGATTTGGAAAATCACAGATTGGATGTCTTTATACTCGCCACAATTATCGCAATTTCTTCAACTTCTTCATTATCACTTGGTTTGATTGATCCTATTTATTTTCCCTTGATTTTCTATACACAAAAATGATAGATTTGAAATAAACCTCATCAAAATTTTATCCTTTAAACTTTAATAAAAATATATACACTATTTGAAGTTCTTTATATGTTTTTGTACTTATTTAGTATATTTATCTTTTGCGGAATGGAGAAAAACAGAGACTTAATGGTAAATCTTCTTTGAAAAGTTTAAAGTTTCTTGATTAGGTTCTCTAATTCTAATTCCGCTACCTTTCGTCACAACCTGTACATAGTATATTTTGGGCATCCACTTATAAACTGTGGGTGACTGATTCTTTCTGTGAAGTCTTGGACCATTTAATTTCATCTTAACCATTCTGTAACAGCTCTGTTTAGGAACTATCATGGATTTCAATGGTTTAAAGAACAGCCTGCAGTGTACTCGAAAGGCTGAGATCCCAAAGTGGGAGGGAAAAAAGAAGAGTAAACGTCCACGAACAGATGACAATGAAGCTCCAGAGGTTTTCGACATGGGAGAAAAGGAGTGTACATTACGTCCACAAACAGATGATAGTGAAGTTCAAGAGTTCTTCGCTTTGGTGGACAGAATCCAATCAATGAGAAAGCTTTTGAACCAGAAACAAATGAATGGCTTCTCTGCAGAAGAGATATCTACGGTACAAAATATGGGTAGCGATATTATCAAACCTAGATCTCCATGGAAACCCTCATTCGAGTGGGAGGATTTTTCAATCCTCAGCGTGGAACATAGCCCTTCTGCGCCAAGGAATTCAACTACTTGTACAAACAACTTTGGCAGTTCTGAAAAATCCCTAAACCCAGATATGGGATCTGATAAACATAAGCGGGTGGCGAATTTTGACCTAAATGTAGAAGCAAGCGCCTAGCATCCTGTGTCTGCGCAGCATTTAGCTTATTTTCTTAGGATTATGGACGTTATGGGAACTTTTATGCAGCCTGCAGGCATTTGGATCACTGATTGCTCATGACCAGGTAACTGTAAAATTCACATAACTGGTTTAAGATTTTTTTATTATTTTTCCTGCCAGCTCTACTATATTCACTAATGTAAGGATCAACTTATGACTAGTGGAGCTCTGTAAAAGTTTTAGACCAGTTTTCATAGGAACACCTAGAAAGTGAAATTGCATAGTGCTTTTTTGCTGTTTTAGAAATTGAGCAACTGTAGATGTAAATGGTTATAAGCTATACAATGTAGTATTTCCTTAATACATTTTATTGAGCGACTACCCTTTTCCTTTAGAACATATTTCTGAGTGGCTTATAGCGCTGCTAATTTGGAATCTTTGGTATATAACCACTGCGTTTTAGGTATTATTGAGGAGATGATGAATAGTAATATTTATAATTGTATCAGTCATATTTATATGTTATTTTACAAATTTATGGTGCTTTATATTTGGTTAAATGGGATATAAGTATTTGTATTATTCACTATTTTATATTATTTTTAACTGTTGTTAATAATTATTAAAATAATTATAGTGTGATAATTTTTAAAAAAAGTTATGATTCTATAAGAAAGAAACAATATTGACGATATATAATTTAGTAATATTGATGATCATTTACAAATATATTAGAGAATGATTTAATGAAAGTATTAGTCATAAAGAAGAACAAATTCCTGATTTTCGCTTAAGGTATGTATCTTTTGAGTCATACAATTTTTGTTTCACCATTCTATAAAATTATGTCAAAAAATTATTAGTTTTACAAATTAAAAGAGATCACAAGCTTGCATTTTTTTGGTGTCATACACATTGCTAGATGCATCATTACTTCTTGAATGAATTCAAATTTTAATGCTAGATTATTATCAAAAAAAAATATTATATAGTTTTTTGTATAAATATAATACAAACACTGAAAAATATTTTTTATAATGTTAATAGCTATAATTTTGTATTCCCTTATAAGTGGTTTTAATAAGATCTTGGAATCCTTAAGGTTGAGATTCCACCTTTGATTTAAGCCACATGAATAATGCGTTAAATGTATATTCTACTGCTATTGTTGAGAAGATGAGGTGGTTTCAATGTAGGATAATTGTTAAAAGTTTTTCATGAAATTTTATTTCAAATCTATAATTTCAATACATGTTCAGAGAAATTACAAGATCTTTTTGAAAAAATTCTCCAATATTGCTTCTTTATATCCTCAAATTCAACATCATTTCAATCTCCTCCACTATTCACAATAGAAATCCCTTTGCGATTAGAATGTACATGCCCACCACCACTTCTCATTTCTATTGAAGGGCTCATGATACAAATCATAAGTCCTTGACACGTAAATACTAGATCTAATATAAACACATATTGTTCATTTCTAGATATAGAAAAGCTTGCAACATTGATTTCTCCCATGTCTCCATTTCCAAAGTAAAATTCTTGTATACTTAATTCAAAAAAATAAAAAATATTTTTTCAATATATCATCATAATTTGCATCCATATTTACACCGTAGTATCAAAAAGTGATGGATCATTCCTTTTGAACATAAAAGAAGCTACAAATGTAAAATACAATTTCCACAAAAATTAAGAAAGTAAATTTATTGTAATGTTAGTTTGAGGTTGAAATGACAATCAAATATATAGATCTCCCTCCAACTATGTACAAATAGCTTATTTTGCATACTATAGAAAAATATAACTAGTGAAAATACTAAAAAATTGACTTTAATTTTTACACATACATCAAAATACTAAAAGTAACCTATCTCATAAGCATCTTTAGTATTTGTAAGAAAATATTGTACGTTTTTCCAAGTATAATATGAAATAAGTTAAGATTTAGAAATATATTTTATCATATCTCATTTCATCGAGAAATAATGAATCTATGTATCTCACCACAAAAAAATCATTTTTTCTTTAAGTGTTCCTTCGAAGTTGAAATGTTTTTTATTACAAAATCATGGGAAAGGGCCCTTGAACCAAAAGAGAGAACAACCAATAGGACAAAGGACCAATAGAACTACCACCACAAAACAAAACAACCAAAATTATGGACTAACACCACATATTAAAGCAACACCAAAACAAAGGATGAAATAACAAATCCCAAATAGCCAAGGAACCACCACAACCAGAATCTTGTTAAAATTCCAAAAAAGCACAAAATAAAAACCAAAATAAACAAAAGGGCATGTAGATCTAGAAAGTACCAAGGGAAAGGGAAGTTGAAATTGGATTGATGCAAGATGTGGCTTTTAAATAGATGAGTGTTAAATTAGATGATAGTAAATAGCTACATGGGAAACCAAATTTTATATTCTTGAAACATTATTCAATATTATCACATCATCTAGATATTTAAATGTCACATGATCATCGTCAAGAAATCACTATATTTTGCTTTGTTGTTTTCATATTTTTATTTCAATTTGAGAGTTTTTGTTACTTGGAATTCATCATATTATGCTTTAATTGATAAATTTTGTGCATTGTGTGAATTCAAAATTTTATTTATAAGGCATCATTTTCATATTTTTACATTTGAAATATAATTAGAAAATTATCTTGTTTAGAATCTAAAAATTGCATTTACATATTTGCATTGCACTTTACATCCTAGGTTACTTCATTGCATTTCACCTTTTATCTATTTTGGGTATACATTGAGTTTGTGAAACTTGTACGAGCTTCAAAAATTGGTGTCCTATTAGCAATACTATTGTGAGACTTAGTTTTAAACTCATGTCATCCCATGATACAACATTCACCATGGATATTTGGTTCTCCAACTCTTTCACTCATAGTGTTGATACTAGACAACCCTCTATGGATCATAGTATTCATACCTCCTTTTCCAACTTCCCTACCTACAACTCATGTGCATGATGTTGAAAAAATGGCTACTAAAGAGAACATAAGAAGAATAGATGAAGACATAGAGAAATTGCAAAACTTTGCAACTTTTGAAAATGTGACTAGTAGTGCAATTCCTTCTTTAGATAGTGTGAGGAAAATGCTTGAAAATGAACATGGAATATAGATTGTGCAAATTCTAGCTCATATTGTTGATAAACATGTCCTTACCCTAACTATTTGTGCTCAAGCCTTGGGGTATACTCAATTCCAAGGTGGAAATTCAATTCCTCCTTCCACAACCCTTACCTCTATTCCTACCTACACTACTACTCATGTTACAATAACCATAGCCGATATTGGCATGGTGTAATGGTTTTATGGTGGCATTGTTGTTCTTGCCACCAAGGTTCAAACCCCATTGGGGTGGTATTGTTGAATGGTTGTATTCTGGTTCATAGCTCCAGTCAAAAGCATTTACCCCTTGAATAAAATAAAATAAAAAATGTTACAATAACCATCCAACCTACTAGCAATGCCAACACTTTATTAGGTATTTTCACTAGGAATCCTTCTAGCTTTGTGAATTAAAATCTCATATCTCCTCAACCATCACCCCTCACAAATATGAAATTCACTTGCCCTTCACATACATACACAACACCACCTTATTCACCTCCATCTCACAATACCAACAATGATGCTATCCTTAACACACTTTTACAAAATATGTCATCCCTCCAACAATAAATCACCACACTAAACTAAAACAACAATGATCAACCTTCAAAATACATCAAAACCAATATGTTATCCTTACAGATATTGAAAACACAAATGCCACAAGATATAGAGGTTCCTAGGTTTGAGAAATTATATGGCGGGAAAGGAGATCTAATTAGTCATGTTTCTAGTTAAATATCCTTATGTAGCTACTTCATTTTTGAAGACAGACTCTTGGCTAAGATATTCCCTTGATCCTTGAAAGATGTTGCTTTAGAGTGGTTTTTCTCCCTACTAAATAATTTAATTAGTTCATTTAATAAACTTATTGATTCCTTTTACAACCACTTCCAAATTCACATGGGTCCTAAGGAGACCTTAGCTAATTTGATGGCATGTAAATAAAGGGTTGATGAAAAGGTCACTAATTTCATATACTAGTGCCAAATACTTTATTCACAAATAGACATTAAGATTCATGATTCCCACTTTCAAAGAATGTTTATTTCCAATTTGTAAGATAAAATCCAAACTAAGCTTGAGATGTTGAGGTTTCCTTCCTTTACAAAGTTGTGTATGTAACCCTTTTTTATTATCAAATTTTGGTTAATAGTCGTGAAGTGAAAACTCACTCTAACCATCCTGAAAAGTTTGAATCCACACTTCAAACAAACTATCAACCTTTCAAGAAACAAAATAAGGGCTTCATACAACTTAATCCCCTTCAATCAAATAAAAATGTTGACACCCAAGTGGCTTCTGTAAAGATGACAAAACCATATGACTTTGCAAATAGAAATGTGCAGTTTACACCCCTACCTAATACCCTTCATAATATCATGTTGTAGCTCTTAGATAAGAATTTGATTTCTTATCCTCCTATTAGAGCTCCTGATCCTACTAAGCATTTACCTTCAAACAATAGATGAAATTCTTATTGCCATTTTCATCAAAAAAATGGACATGATACAAAACATGCAAGTAGGTTAAACATCTTCTAGAAGACCTCATTGATTCTAATCATATCCTAATTGGAGGTGTTAATGATCAGTGTAATAAGTCTATAGCTCCTCCTAATCAAAATATGTAAATCTTTACCAATCCTATGCCAAATCATAATATCTCTTTTGTTATACTAGTGAAACAAAGATTGATGTGATGAATGTTGACACAGAGGATGAAAACATAAAGACAATGAGGAAAACCTTATGGATGATTTGGTTGCATCTATTAATGCTAAACCTTATAAGAGCCTAACTAATATGTTGATTGGAATTGCTTTCTCACAACAAGACATACTTAAACATGCACCTAATGGTCCTCTTTACATTGCTAGAAGAATCAGTGAAAAGCCTACTAATGGGATATTAATTGATCCTCTCTGTGTAGAGAATGTGATCACTAAAGAATTCATATTTATGTATAAGCTTTATCAAGATACATATGAAATATTGAAAGCATGGATCAAAAAAATAATGGCTTAGCTTTCCTACAATAGGTTCGATAAATCTCCCTTTAAAGGTTGGATGAAAATAATTAAATGTCCCATTCACCATCATCTTGACTTTGGATCAATTTCATGTGAAGTTAGGATATCCATGGCTTTTCTCTATACAGTTCATCCTATCAATTGTGCATGAATGCTTAAAATTCCCATTTGGCAATGAACTATCCACTGTGCATTGTAGTGGCTTTAATCTTATGTCTTCCCATGAAAATTTCCCATTGTATTTCTTTTGTCCCGAGCCTATAGAGCCTATTTGACCCTGTGAAGACTTTTTTTTCAAATCCTATAAAATTTTTAAGGAAAAGCACATAACAAAATTATCCCTTACCAATTTGCCTCACCCCATGATTCAAAATCATATCCTTGATGAGACCATGATTGAACCAAAATCTCTCCCAAGTAACCAACACCAAATTATTGAAAATCCTCCCCCTATTTCCTCTAAGAGACCATAAGAAAATCAAATAAATCCCATTGTTTCTCCTAAACTCAAACAAGTTTACAAATCTAAAGAGAAAGTGGTTGAATAACCTCCCATAGTTTCTTTCATTTTTCCCTTAAGGGAATAAAATAAACCTATGGTTGACAAACCTGCTCCTACACAATCACAACTTGAAAACCAAATGAAAAGAAACCAAAATTCCAGAGAGTGTAGGTGTAGACATTGTGCTATTTCTCATTTGTGACAAACAAAAGAAGAAAATAACAACATAGAAATCCAAAATCCAAACTTGACTCAAGCAAGACATGATACCTCTCCATCCTCACCATAACATAAACAACCTTCTATGGATATTTTCATTAGACCTTCCATTGTGATTAACTTGGATGATGATAATGAAATTGCTAAGACTGATGAGGAAGTGCATATTGAGTTAAATTTAATGTTTTCCTCTTCTATGAGATTAAACAATAATCCTCCTAATAAGAGTGTTGAGCTTGGTGTTTTTCCTAGTTCGACACTTGATGTTGTCCCTTTGGCTAGTTGTATGCCTTCCCCATATACTGATCAAGATTGGGATGCAGAAAACTTATTATAAGTTGAATCACATGTGCCTTACTAGTCTTCTGCTATTTTTTCTTATTCATGTTCTTTGTGTCATTGCATGTATGTAATATGATCCCCCATACTATTATGTTTGATGTATCTCACTCAATGTGCATTCCTCTATTTGTATCTACATTATTTTATATATCATAAACACATATCCTTTTTCTTGTCTTATGTTTTCCTTTTGGGGATGATGCAAGGAGTCGAGACATTTAGGTCTCTTCCATGTTGACCGAAAAGGTTTTTCTTTGTTTTCACTCTCTATGTGTCATTCTTCTTGATTTTTGAATATTTGGGGAGTGATGACATTTTTTAACTCTATAACAACAATGTTGCAAAGATATACTGACCCCGAATCATAGATCCCTTATGTTTTTTGGGATTTCATTTTTGGGGAAACCCCTTCCTCTCTTTTTCATGATGTAGCTTTATTTGGAAACATATGACTTGGTATAGGGATTTCAGGATAAGCTCTCATGTCTCCTTTATTATTTAGCATTGAATATTTGCTACTTTAAATTAAATTTCTCATAGGAATGGTGTAGCAATTTCTTTAAAGTGGGGGCATACATTGGCATTACTATTTGCAATTTTTTGGAATTCCTTATGTTTTATTGTGTGTTTTTATTTCTTCATGTGATGCATCTTTTTCTTGGCGGTGTCATTGGGTTTGATGCCCTCTGAGAGAATGATGTTTATTGGCATATACATCTTTCCTCTTAGTGGTGATGTTATGTGTTGCATTCCCTAAGTTGCGAATTTTTTATCCTTGACTTGTCCTCTCTCAGAGACATTAGGCACAATGTTTCCTAAGAGGAGACCTTACATAAACTAAGAAAAATCCCTTGGAACCACTTTTATTTTCATTTTATTCATACGTGTTTAGCATAATATAGCTTGCTAACCTTGTGAAGCTCAAAGCCTTTGTTCTGTGGTGCCCTATTAGAGTTATCAGAGGGATAGCTTTGGTATGGCTAGTATAATGAGATCCTATAGACCTGAAATGGCTTTCTCACTAAGCCACTTATTGGGGGCTCACCTAGTGGAAAACCTGAGGTTCCATTAGCCCATGTGAGTGTGTTTTTTGCATAGTGGACATCACATTCCACTAGTGAATGTTTTGGACAAACAACTGTGATGTGTTCCACATCGTGTTGGTCTATTAAGGCCTGATCCATCAATTTTTTTTTGCTAAAATAGTAGAGGCGTGTTCCACATTGTGTTGGAAATTCGAGGCTTGAGCTGCCTTTTATGTTTTTACCTTTTCTTTCTAGTTTTTTAATGTTGTACGATTGAGTATCTTTTTCATTGCTACATACATATGTTTTGAATGTCTACCTTTGTGTGAGTTTGACACAAGGTCATCCTCTCACTAAAGTGGGGGCTAAATGTAGTGAAGAAAAATGTATCCCTTTTACATCTTCACACTTAATTTGGAATTAATGTTAAATTGGATTTAATTATGCCTTAATTTAATGTTGTAATATGTATTTTACATATTCAAATTAAGTTTAGGGCCCTATTATTTAAAATGAACTTATTTGTGCCTTAATTTAGTGTTGTAAAATGTATTTATTTACAATTTCACACTTATTTAGGGCTCCTTTAATTAACTGAGCTTAATGTTCCTTAATTGTCCCCTTTAATTCAAGTCCAAGCCTATTTAATCAATTTTTTTGAAGAGGAAACTTGACATTCATTAATGCCTTAACATAATACTTCTCATTGAGCAACGTGTGTCCTAAGTTAGGGACCTAGGACCCATTTTCCCATGGGAGAATGGGTCCTCCCTTAGACCTAGGACCTAAATTTAAATTATGCTTTTAGTAGTATTTTAACATTTTCAAATCTATATATATTCAGATGTCGGCTTGTGATATTTTAATTTTAGGAAATTAAGGATACATACCTATAAATATGATGTTATTTAACTATGTTTCACCTAGCAATTTCATCTAAGCAATCTAAGAGTTTTCAAGAGTAATTCAAGGCATTCAAGAGCATATTTATTGAAGATTTATTATAGCAATCAAGATCTAATTGTCATATTCAAGTCTTCTTGCATCATGCATGTTATTGGAGCTAATATGATGATTTAGGTTTCATATTCCAATCAAGTATTCAAAATGTTATTTCAAGTAAAGATTCAAGGTTCAAGATCCACATCCATTGAATCCATTTCATGCAAGTTGCATATTTACACTCCAAGATTTATTCAAGGGTTTGGTTAGTTGTGACATAGTAATTTTTCATTCATCATTCCTTTCATGTTTCATTATTTTAATTCAAGGTTTGATTACCAAAATAGGGTTTGACCAAGGAAAACTGCCATTCACCAAAAAAAAACTATTTTGCTGTTGATTTGTGTTTGCAGATTTAGGTGAAAGAAATCTTAAAGATCTCACTTAGTGAAGAGAAAAATTTAAGTTCTAAAAGTTGCAAAAGTTGTCATCTCATAGAAATTAAATTACAAAATTTATTTCCAACTTTTTGAAACTAAAACCTAGGAAATTTGAGAGATTTATATTTGTAGAAGAGGCTCCTAAAAGTTGTAGACAAACCATAACTCAGAACCCATTCATGTCTAGGTGAATGAGTGTTAGATTAGCTTTATAAAATTACTTTTGGTGACTGGTAAACATCATTATGCCATTCTTTGATCGGTGATCTTATTTCTCATTCCATCAATATTGAGCTTAGATCCAAGTTGCAACAAATGGAAATCTATAGATTCACACTTTGACTTGATTCACCTAAGGGTTGATAGTAATTTCATTGAGTGGATCTTGTTTCCTAATGAATTGAGGAAGAATAGGTCCATATGTGGTTCATCAATCCATTTTAAAGGTCATTGCAAGATCATGGGGTTCCAAGCTAGGCCCTTAAGTGGCAATGAAAATTCGAAAAAGTAGACTTAGACAGCTTGACATAAAAAATTAAATAGGTTATTAACATAGTTTAAAAATATGTAAGAACAAAATTTGTAGCAAATTGACTGTAGTTTCTAAGATACTAGTCCTCTTTTGGAAAAAAAAATCTATTTGGTGAAATTTTGAAGTTTCAATGCAACAATACTAAATTTTGAGGAAAAAAATAAAAGGTAGGTGTATGTCAGACAACCTAAGTACAAGGGTTTTTTTTTCAACTTTCAATATAAGTACAGGAGACATGTTTGAATGTGCCACATTTTTTTTAATAATTTTATTGTAAGTAAATAATTAGTTATGAACTTTTTATTAGAAATTGTTAAAAATATTAAAACACTTTTGTCTGGCTACCATAAGGGTATGTGCAGGATCATGATGGGCCAAAAAGTGGTGATATGATGGGTATGTGTAGGGTATATGGCTGACGACTTTTCTTTTACCCAAAATTGATGAAATGAAAATGGTTTTTAAAGGAGATTCTCAACTTTTCGCCAATATAAATTATGCTTTATTTTAAATTTAATAAATAATTATTATTCATTTTCTATTTGAATTATGACTAAATTCCTGATTGATAGGCTGATTGAAAAACATATATAGCTTTCAAACGGTATCACATTTTTTATTCTGAAACATGTGTCACATTCTATGCTTCGCATACTATAGGATTAAAAAAATTAAATTTTGTGAAGTTTTGAGCAAGTTAAGGTGGTCAGACATACAAGTTTTTATATTTTTTAAAATTTGTAATAAAAAACAATAATTAATTATTTACTTGGAAAAAATTACAAATAAATATGCATCACATCGCGACATGAGTCCTCTACTTATATATAAAATCTTATAAAAATATTATCATTTTATTGTGGTTAGGTGGTTAGACAAACACCTACTTATTTTTCCCTAAAATTTAAGTACTCTCAGATTGAAATTTCAAATTTTCACAAAATAATAGATTTTAAAAACTAGTAGTTTAGAAACTACATTTAATTTGCTACATATTCTATTCTTATATATTTTTGAAATAATATAGATAAATTATTCAAATTTTTATGTCAAGTTGCTTAACTCTGATTTTTCTAAAATTTTTGCCACTTAAGGGCCTACTTTTTCCATGATGATCCTACACATACCCATAACTTGTTCAAAAATTTATGAAAATCATTTTTTCTTTTTTTTATCCTATAGTGCGGGAAGCATAGAATGTGTCGCATCTTTTAGATTCAAAAAATGTCAAATCGTTTGAGAATTATAGATTTTTTTAATTAGCTTGTCAATTAGGACTTTATGTAGAATGCATATAGAAAATCAATAATAATTATGTATTTAATTCCAAATAAGTCATGTCTTATATTGCTAGAAAACTAACAATTTTATCAATAAACCTTTTCATTTCATCAAATTTGGATTAAAAAAAAAATCATCCACTTTTTGGACCCCTGTGATCCTGCACTCACCCTTGATGCTCCTATTTTTCTTCATTTCAGGCATGTTTCTTGATTATTCAATCAAAAGCAAGGAACATAGGTGCTACAATAAAATATTGAAGAAGATTGATTAAAGTATAAATGTAAAAGTTGATGAGACATTGCATTATAAGTTGGCATCAGATAATGTTGATATTAATTTTGAAGGATCATTTTGCATTAGTGAAGAAGATACAAAAAGTTATTTTGAGAGATCAAATAACAAAACTTTGGAAAGGTATGTTTATATAGAAAAATATGAGATCCAAATTTTTAGAGATAATGACAATAGATTCCTAAATGAAAGAAGTTTAGAAAGGATGAATGAATAGGTACCATTTTCTTTGCTATCCAAAATTAAGCCAAAAGGCTTTATAGAAATTATTGAGGATGATAATTGGAAAGAAGCAATGGATGAAGAAATGAATTAGATTAAAAAAATATTAAAAACGTGAGATTTAGAACACATAAAATAAATCTAGGTTTATGAATATATGAAAAAGTGAAACCCTAGAGCTTCACTTTCGGATTTCAATGGTCCTTTCCATAATATTTCATTTAAGGGTTTGAGGTAGCAGTGGTTTCATGGATTTGGACAAAGTATAAGACTAACTTACAACCTAAAACATGAGTCAACCTACCCTTGAGAAAACTTGGGACAGATTATGGAATTAAATGCAATGAAATGACTAGGGTAATGATGCAAATAACTATTTTGATGCAAAAATAATAGATTTGGAAATTCATAGACAAATTTAGACTTAAAAAAAAAAATAAACAAAGTTTTGTGCATCTATGATATGTAAATTTGGGGCTAAAAATGGACGGCTAAGTCACTTAGGGTGACAATGTCCTTTTGATTGAATTTATATATGATTTCATAGTCCTTTGGAGCCATGTTAGTGCTTCCCTTCCCCAAGTGTTGGACTATTGGATCTTCATCAGGTGGCGAGATAAGTAAGATTTCATATGTTGTCAAGGTTTAGGGTTGGAATATAATAATGAATAATTGACCTTCAATATTCATCTAGACTTCTTCATACTTATAATATGAACATTCAAAGAGAGAGGAAGGGTTGTTCCATATAGGAGCTTGGCTCAATCAAACCCCATCTTGGTGTTTCTGCCTTTATACTAATAATGCTAATGAAAGAGAGATTATCCTTTTGAGGGATAGAGGTTAAAAGATAAATGAATAATGAATAAACAATGGATTGCAACTCACAAGTCAAAAATAACATCCTTGAAGGATTGAAGTCATGAAAATATCCTCAAGGATTGATTATTGTTTGCTTGATTTTCTTGAAGACCTACAAGGGTTAGATCTCATAAACAATATAATAACATAAAAATGAACAAACTCACATAAAACTTGACATGATCCTTGAATGTTTAATTCTTGCAATAAATCATCTCTTGATGGATCTTGACATGCTTGATGATGCTCTTGTTTTGATAATTCTCTTGTTAATATTAACCTTCTTGCTCAATTTTCTCCTTAGTTTTAAAATTGTTGCATGAATAGTTATTTATAGGAATTTAATCTAATTTCCTAAAAAAAAATCCCGATAGTCGATATTTGATATTTGAAATTCAAATAAAAAAATTACTATCCTCGATATATTAAATTTTGGTTGCAAAATAGGAGGATCAAGTCACCTTGGGAAACATATTCTTGGCCCTATTTTGTGGGATGCAAGGTATCAGGAGAAAAATATTAAATGTATGCATTGGTTTTCCATGTGTTTTCTTAAAAAATATCCAAATGGGCCACATAGTGCATAATTTGGGATATTAAGTGTAAACATAGTGTAAAATTGTCATGGGTGACAATTTACAACATTACATTTAGCCCCCAATTTAGTGAGCTATAGTGTATAAAAATGTATCCCTTTACATTTTCTCACAAGTGTTTGTGCTCTCCTATCTAAAATGAACTTAATAATGCCTTAATATAGTGTTGTAAAATGTATCTCTTTATATTTTCAAACTTATTTAGGCCCTCTTAATTAAAATTAACTTAATAATGCCTTAATTTAATGTTGTAAAATGTATCTCTTTACATTTTCACACTGTGTCATAGAAAAATGACCCATTGTCATTTTCATGGTCTTTTAGGTCTTGTTTCATGGTGTTGGAACTATGTTTCTCTAATTTTATGTTGTAACCTAGCTTGAACATGCTTATTCAGGTACTAAAACTCAAAGAACAATTTCTTGTGAAGGTGTTGTGAAGTGTTGTAAGACATTTCTACGTTCTTATAGACTCTGTTTATCACAATTCACCTAAAAATTACATTTTTCATCACTAAAAAAGTCCTATTTTTAAGTGTTGTAAAGTATTGTAACAAGATTTCATGCTTTTCTAGGCACATATTCACTATTTATCCCTTTCCCATGCTTTATTTGGTCCCTTTATGCCCTCATATGACTTAATTAAGTGTATTTTTGAATGTTATCCTGACAAACAACATTAAAAGCACACTTTTCCCTACACATATATTTTTAGGTCCTAGGTGGGACCCATTCGCCATGGGTGGTGAATGAGTCCCCCTTAGCCCCAAATTCAAAAAAATTTAAATTTCCTTTCAGGATTTTATTCAAAATCACTTGATGTCGCTCTGTGATGAGGTATCAATGGATACAAAGGCACAAGAATTGTATAAATATGTGATTTTCACCTCATTTTAGATCTCTTAAGTCATTCCAACACATCTCCTCATTTAATCATGGGTATGTGTAGGATCATTATGGAAAAAACAGGCCCTTAAGTGGCAAAAAATTCAAAAAAAATAGAATAAGGCAACTTGACGTAAAAATTTGAATAAGTTATCTATATTATTTCAAAAATATGTAAGAATAGAATCTGTAGAAAATTGAATGTAGTTTTTAAACTACTAGGTTTTTTTAAAAATTATTGAAAAAAATTGAAAATAAAAGTAGAAAAAAAATAAGTGATCTCCCACCACCCTATCCACAATAAAATGATAATATTTTTTATAATATTTTAGATATAAGTAGAGGACTCATGCCCGATGTGATGCATTATTTTTTATAATTTTTTCCAAGTAAATAATTAATTATGAATTTTTATTACAACTTTTTAAAATATAAAAACTCATATATACCTTAACTTGGTCAAAACTTCATGAATTTTTTAATCTTATAGTATGCGAAGCATAGAATGTGATGCATGTTTTGGATTCAAAAAATGTGATATTGTTTGAAAGCTATAGATGTTTTTCAATCTACCTATCAATCATGACTTCAGTCGTAATTTGAATAGAAAATGAATAATAATTACTTGTTAAATTCAAAGTAAAGCATAATTTATATCGGTGGAAAGCTGAGAATCTCCTTTAAAAACCCTAAGTTTCATTTCATCAATTTTGGGTAAAAAATAGTCGTCAGCCACATACCCATCATATTGCCACTTTTTGGCCCATCATGATCCTGCACATACCCTTACTCAATTTCATAACACATTCAATCAATCTCAAGCATCTTGCAACATCTTTTCAAGCACTTTGAAGCAACCATTGACATTGCTTCATATTTGCATGATCAATGGTTAGGTAAGTTGATAGCTATTGCATGCTATTAATTTATCTTTCTCTTGCATTTCATTATCTTATTAAGGGTTTGATTACCACAAGTGGGGTTTGACCAAGGTAAACCCCTATTCACTAACCCTCAACCATTTTTCCCCTATTGCATGTTTATTTGTAGCCTTTTCTGTGCAAATTTGACAAGCTCTTAGGTGTTGAAGATTGGTTTACAAATCAACTAGGTGCTTCAAGTCAACTCAAGTGTATTTCAAGCTTGGAGAAGGTTTTATGTCTATTTCTTGTAGAATTGACTTCAACAACCTAACAAGCAGTGATTTCCAGATATAGTGTTGTAGAGTTGTCTCCTATTTTTTTCAAAAATTTGGGAGAGGACTGATTTTCCATTAGTGGCGAATAAGTCCCACCTTAGGACTAAAAATCTGATTTTTTTTAGATTCTAGATCCCGATAGTCAAAAACCAGCTCCCGACAGTTTTTCACCAAGAGGGGGACTAATTTGCCACCTTGAATGAATGAGTCCCACTATGAAAAATCAGTGACTTCAACTAGCATTCACAACATTCTAGATTCATGATACTTCACCCATGTGCAATCTAATTTAACTTATTTCAATTTTTTTTTCATTATTTCTTCATTTAATTCATTGTTTGTATATCACAATGTATTTTCAGAGATAACTTTAATTTCACTTTTGCATTCATATTCAGTCATTTAGATCAGTTAATTACATTTAGTTAACTTCATTTACATTAGACAACATTGCATACATCATAATTTGAGTGAATCATTTGTATTTTTGGCCCTATTTGTCTCCTTTTAAGTGAAAAAACCCAAGAGTGTAAGAGAAGCATTAGGGTCCCAAAAATCTATGGTTCATTTTGGTGAACCCAACTCTTGAACACTTTTCATTTCTGATTTCATTTACATATTGCATCTTAGTGTACATTTTAATTAACATTCAATTAGGACATTTTTTTTGTATTTATATTCTCGGACTTTCCATCTTGCATTAGTGAAAACTTCATTTAGATTTCATTTTTTCATTATGTATCTCATTGCAAAAAATAAAAACTTGTATTCTACACCTTTTATTGCATATTGTAGAGCATTAAGATCATCTTAAAATATTTGAAAAACACTAAAAACCATCATACTAGGACTCATTCGCCACCTAGGGCGAATCGGTCCCTCTACACTTTTTAAACAACATTTATGGAATTTTTCTAGCATTTGTCTACATTTATGTTTTTTGTAGTTAGATCTCTATTATAGTTAGCAAAATTACTATTATTGGCATTATAGAGCTCTTAGATTAGCTTGCATTTACATTTACCCATCCTTTGTGGTATTTATATGAGTGTTTGGTACCCTATTGATAATACTTTAGTGAGAAGAAGTTCTAGACTCATGGCATCCTATGATAGCTCTTTCATTGTGGATCTTGGGATCTCACAAGCTCCTACTCCTAGTATGGAAAATGGTGTATTAGGCATTGACAATGCCACTTCTATTCCTTCACATGTCCATCCAATGAATGTTGACAACCAAAACAATTCCCTCCCACAAGAAAAGGTCATTAATATTCATGAGGATTTTGCACATCTACAACAAGACTTTTCACTTGAAAAAATTTCCTCTATTGCTATACCTGCCATTGATAATGTTCATTGTTTGATTGAAAGTGATGAATTGCAAGTAATGAAGATAATTGCGAAGATTTACAATAAATATGCTTCTTCTAGTACTCAATCGGTAACAATTCCTCTAAGCCAAGGAGGCCCTCAAGTTCCTCCCCCTTCAACCATAACCTCCATACCAATGTATACCAATCTACAAGTCCACACAACTATGTATCAAGCTAATTATGTAGCTACTTCTCTCCCAATTCCACCTAGCATTCCTACTTCTCTTGTGGCATTCCAAATACCTTCCAACACCTTCACACCCCTTACCATTTCATTCACTTCCCCTAACATCACTTACACTCCATCACCATTTTCCCTTCCACCTCAACCCACTTACCATGATCATGTTCTTACATAACTCCTTAACACTATTTCATCCATGCAACATCAACTTTCCACCATTAGTCAAGGTCAAACCACTCCACCCACATATAATGTCTATAGCAACCCCTTATCCTTAAAAATCTTACGTACCTCAATGCCACAAGGGATCAAAATGCCTCAATTTGAGAAATACGGAGGAAAAGGAGACCCTATCAATCATGTTAATGCTTATACAGCTTTGTGTAGTGACTTTGTCCTTGACGATAAACTTTTAACTAAACTTTCCCCAAGGACCTTGAAAGATATTGAATTAGAATGGTTTAACAACTTGCCTAATCATTCCATCTGTTCTTTCAATGAATTGGTAGATACTTTCATAAGTCATTTCAATTTCACATGACACTTAAAAAGACAATGGCTGACCTCATGAGATGTAGAAAAAACACAGATAAAAAAGTAATGGATTTTATCTCATGCTACCAATCCTTTTATGCTCAAATTGATGTCAATATTCCTGATGCACATCTACAAAAGATGTTTATCAAAAACTTGCACACAAACCTTTAGGATAAATTAACTATGATGAAATTCCCTTCATTCATGCATTTATGTACAACCTTATGTGACTATCAAAACTCGGTTTCAAGTCATGATTCAAAATCCACTTCTAGCTGAGCTGAAAAACCTGAACACAACAATCAAAACCAAAACAACACACAAAACTTCCACAAACCTAATATACAAGATTTTTATAGTTTAATCTGCCTCCTCAACCACAATTGCAACCGCCAACTCAACCTATTCCAAATCAAGTAGCAACTGTTAAAACAAAGGTCCCTTACACCTATGGGGATCTGAAGAGACAATTTACACACCTACCCAATACCCTTCATATCACAATGAACCAATTAATTCAACAACACATGCTCACTTTGCCACATGTTAGATCACTTGATCCGAATAAGCCCTTACCACCTACTTTCAAACCTACCGCTTATTGTCATTTTCATTGCCAAAATGGACATGACACTAAACATTGCAAGCATCTAAAGCATTTAGTTCAAGAGCTCATTGATTTAGGACATTTGTCCATTGTGGGTGTTAATGATCAAGGCAATAAGTCCATTGCACCCCCTAACCAGAACTTGCAAATTTTCACCAATCCCATGTCTAAGCATACTACCTCATTTGTCAAGGCTAGCAAACCTTCAAATACTAATGTAATGACTATTGATACAAATAGTGAACAACATGATATAACTCCTACTATTACCCAAGTTAGTCTTATCGATGAACTTGTGGCTATGATAGATGTTATCCCTTGTAAGGGCTGAAACACTAAATCTCTTGATATCACTTTTTCTACTAAATACATACTACAACAACTTCCTAATGGTCCTCTCTACATAGCTGGCATAATCTATGATAAGCCCACTAATGGGATATTAATAGATCCCGCTTGTGGTGAGAACATGATCACAAAAGAGTTTCTAGTATTACATGAGCTATATCAAGATGATTATAACAAACCAATTGCATGGATTAAAACACATATTGGTTTTGCATTCCCTATGATCAAATTGATCATTCTACCCCTATAGAGAGGACCCAAATCTTCAGATGTAGCATTTTCAATTATTCCACAATCTAACCAATTTCGTTTGACGCTAGGCTTGGCTTCATTCAATGAAAGCAGTCCCATCAGTTGTTCATAAGTGTTTGAAGTTTCCACATGACAATTAGATATTCACCATACATCATAGTGTCTTTAATCCCTTATCTTCCAAAGGCAACTTTTCATTAGAATCCTTTTTTCCTACACCCATGGAACCCATCACTCCTCAAAAGGATTTATTTTTCATTGCCTATCGAAAGTTTAAAGTAAAAAAGATAGCCAAATTGTCTCTTTGTAATGCATCCCTGTCCACTTCCACACCTCCTCTCATAGATGAAACCATGCTCTAACCTGAGTTTGGCATTGAGAAAACCATAAAACCTCTCAAACAACCCTCACACACTTCCCCGCCATCATTTAAATGACCAATGGAAAATGAAACAAATCCTGCTCTACCTCCTTCAATTAAACAAGTGTATAAAGAAAAGGAGAAAGTGATTGATCTATCTTCAGAAGAAGAAAAAGAACCTATGATACCTCAATCCACTCTTACACCTCAATAACTACAACATAGAATTAAACAAAACTGGGGTGCTAGGGAATGTAGGCATCGTCATCGTCTCCTTGCTCATCAATCTCACATAGAAGAAAATAAATAAAATCAACCTCCACCCTTGACATAAGTAATAGATGACCACCCTCCTTCTCCTGACCTACCACAAGATAATTTGGTGAAACAATCACAGCAAAATGAGCCAATCCAATAACCATAGTTTTTGATACACCCATCCTTAGAAATCACCCTTTGTCCTCCCATAATCATTAATCTTGATGATGATGATGATGATGATGATGATGATGCGAAAATAGCCAAAATAGATGAAGAAGTGCATAATGACTTAAACTCTTTATTTTCATCTACAATGAGCTTAAATGTTAAATCCTTTCAACCAAGTGTAGAACCTGGTACAACTCCTACTTTAGCACTTGTAGTTATTCCTTTGGACAATCAACCGCCCTCGCATTACATTGAACATGATTGGGAGGTGGATGACTTGTTAGATAGATAACTTCCATTTTCCTAGCTAGCCTTTTCTTTCTTTCTTTTTTCCCTTTTCTTTGTTTCTTTTCATGTGCATATCGTGCTCCCCTGTATCATGTGTTTGATGTTCCTCTCTTTCTACACTTCTTCTATCTGTATCTCTATTCTTCTATTGGTCGTGCATTGTCATTTTTTCTTTTTGTTTTATGTTTTCCTTTTGGGGATGACACAAAGCATTAAGATGCCCTATGTCTCTTCCATGTTGACCCAAACCATTTCCTTTCCTTTTTAATTTGTCTTTTCTTGTGTTTTCCTTTTTGGGATGACACAAGGCATTGAGACCGCAATGTCTCCTTCATGTTGATCCAAAATATTTTCATTTTATTTTTCCTTTTCATTTTTTTTCTTTTTTGCTTGTGTTTTCCTTTTTGCTGATGATTCAAAGCGTTGAGACCGCAATGTCTCTTCCATGTTGACCCAAAATGGACTTTATTTTTCCTTTACTTTCAATATCATTGTGTCATTCTTCTAGTTCTATGTGCTTTGGGGAATGATAATAGTTCTGAGCTCTTTCATAAAAACATTGCAGCAACGAACATACTAGCTCCAAATCCATAGATCCCTTATGTGTTTGGTGTGTTTTTCTTCTAGGGGGAAATCCCTTTCTTTGTTTTTCATTTTCCATGACATGACACAGCCTGACTATGAAGCATATGACTTGGTATAGGGCTTTCCAATTTGGCTCTCATGTTGTTTTTACTTTTTTCTTTTTCTTTCCTTCTCTACTTTAAATTAATTGCTTATAGAACAATTTGTAGCAATTCCTTTAAAATGGGGGGTGTACATTACCATAATTCATGTGCATTCTTGGTTCTTAGTGTAGCCTTGTAATTTATATGATGTGTTTGTCACTTTGTGGATGCAATTAGGTATGATTCCCTTCATAAGTGTGATCTATCTTAGCATATTGCATTCCTCTTGGTGGCTTGATGTGACACACTGCATCCCCTAAGTTGTGAATATACTATTCTTTGATTGGTACTCTCTTGGAGACATTAGACACAATGTTCCCTAAGTGACTGACCTTGCATGAACTAAACAAGACTCCTTTGAACATCTTTTTCATTTTGCATTTTTCACATTTTTGCCACCTTACATAACACAACTTGCATGACTATGGTACCTTTCCTTTTGTTCATAACATTTCATTTTCCTTGTGGTGCCTTGTTAAATTTATCAGGAGGTTTAACTTTCACATGGTTGAGCAGGAATCCCACCTAGCAGCATGACTTTTCCCCATAGCCACATTTGTGTTTGTGAGTGCATACCAACTTGCATATGTATCTTACTTTTTTGGAAATTTTCACCCCCTGGAAAACTAGTTTTGTGGCCCCAGAGTGAGTACATTTGGGATTTATCACCTCATGGACAACTAGTTCTATGGCTCCAGAGTGAATACTTTTGGGCCTTCTCATCCAGCGGACCATCATGAGTTATGCCACCCTAGAGTGAGTACACATTCTCTTTTTCTCACAATCAGCCTAAATCTAATCCACAACTAGTTGGACTGACAATCGTAGCTTCATTCAATTCTTTCTTTCCAACATTTGTGTGTTCCTTTTTTCTTATGCTTAGTTTACAATGGGATCTTCATCCTAGGGGTTTGATCACCCCTCTTGATCATTGTTATTTCATCTTGCTAACATAAGTGCATTTGAACCCTCGTCTCGATGTTCATGGCTACTTTAGTGTGATTTTGAAGTAACTTCATCCTCTCACTAAAGTGGGGGCTAAATGTGTCATAGAAAAATGGCCCCTTGTCATTTTCATGGCCTTTTAGGTCTTGTTTCATGGTATTGGAACTATGTTGCTATGATTTTATGTTGTAACCTAGCTTGAACATGCTTATTCAAGTACTAAAACTCAAAGAATGATGTCTTGAGAAGGTGTTGTGAAGTGTTTTAAGACATTTCTACATTCTTCTAGACTCTATTTATCACAATTCACCTAAAAATCACCTTTTCATCACTAAACAAGTACTATTTTGAAGTGTTGTAAAGTATTGAAACAAGCTTTCACGCTTTTCTAGCAATATCTTTACTATTTATCCCTTAGATCATACTTTATTTGGTCCCTTTATGCCCTCATATGACTTAATTAAGTGTATTTTTGAATGTTATGACGAAAAACAACATTAAATGCAACATTTTACCTCACACATATTTTCAGGTCCTAGGTGGGACCCATTTTCCATGGGTGGTGAATGAGTCCCCCTTGGCCCCAAATTCAAAATGTTTTAAATTTCCTTTCAGGATTTTATTCAAAATCACTTGATGTCAGCCTATGATGAGGTATGAATGGATACTAAGGCACAATATTTGTATATTTATACGTGATTTTCACCTCACTTTAGATCTCCTAAGTCATTCCAACACATCTCCTCATTCAAGCATTCAATTTCATAACACATTCAAGCAATCTCAAGCATCTTACAACATCTTTTCAAGCACTTTGAAGTACTCATTAACATTACTTCAGATTTGCATCATCAAGGGTTAGGTAAGTTGATAGCTATTGCATGTTATTAGTTTATCTTTCTCTTGCATTTCATTATCTTATTAAGGGTTTGATTACCACAAGTGGGGTTTAACCAAGGCAAACCCCTATTCACTAACCCTCAACCATTTTTCCCATATTGCATGTTTGTTTGCAGCCTTTTTTGTGTATATTTGACAAGATCTTAGGTGTTGAAGATTGGTTTACAGGTAAAATAGGTGCTTCGAGTCAACTCAAGTGTATTTCAAGCTTGGAGAAGGTTTTATGTCCATTTCATGCAAAATTGACTTCGACAACCCGACAAGTAATGATTTCCAGATCTGGTGTTGCAAAATTGTCTCCTAATATTTTAGAAATTTGGGAGAGGATAGATTCACCACCATTGGTGAATGAGTCCCACCTTATGACTAAAAATCTAAATTTTGTCAGATTCAGGATCTCAACAGTCAGAAACCATCTCCTAACAACTTTTCACCAAAAGGAGGATAGATTTTCCACCATGGGCGAATGTGTCCCACTGTGAAAAATTAGTGACTTCAACTAGCATTCACAACATTCAAAATTCATCATACTTCACCCAGGTGCACTCTGATTTAACTTATTTCATTATGTTTTGCATTATTTCTTCGTTTACTTCATTGTTCCTATATCACAATGTGTTTTGAAACATAGCTTTAATTTCACTTTTGCATTCATATTCAGTCATTTAGATCAGTCAATTGCATTTATTTAACTTCATTTACATTATACAACATTGCATACATCATAATTTGAGTGAATCATTAGCATTTTTTGCCCTATCTCTCTTCGTTTAGGTGAAAAATTCTGAGAGTGTAAGAGAAGCATTAGGGTCCCAAAAATCTATGGTTCACACACTTGTTTGGGCCCTCTTAATTAAAATGGACTTAATAATTCCTTAATTTAGTGTTGTAAAATATATTTATTTACACATTCACACTTATTGAGGGCCCCCTAAATTAATTGAACTTAATCTAGTCTTAATAGGCCCTATAATTCATTTACAGTCCTAATCAATTACATTTCCTAAAGGGGAAACCTAAGATTAATTAATGCCAATACACAACACTTTACATTGAGCAATGTGTGTTCTAGGGATTAGGGCTTGGGACCCATTCGCCTACAAGCGAATGGGTGCTCCCTAACTTTTGGAACCCATTTTTAAATATAATTTTGGTAGTATTTTCATGATCCTAAACTCAAATTTGAAAGGTTGGCTTGTAATGTTTTAATTTTGGTAAATTAAGGATAAGACTATAAATATAATATTATTTTCATTAAATCAAGTCTCAAAAAAATCTAGTAGGAGGCGAACTTAACAAGAGCCAAGATTATTATCAAGAGCATTCAAGAGTAGATTTCTTCATCATTTACTGCAACATTCAAGATCTCAAGTATCATGTCAATGTCTTTTGCAATTATGCATATTTTTGGAGCTCACATTATTATGTAGGTTTCATGATGTAATCCAAGCATTCAAGTCAAAGATTCAAAACAAGATTCAAGTGTCAAGATCAACATCAAGATTTTAGTTTTTCAAAGGTTCATTCAAAACTGAGAAAGATGCATCCCCATATCGCCCTTCTGGTGAAAGCCGAGTTGAAAAAGCTATTAGATGCAGGATTCATAAGATCTATTGACTATGTCAAGTGGATATCAAACATTGTTATGGTATCCAAACTAGATAAGAGCATCAAGATATGCATGGGCTTCAAAGATCTTAATAAAGCATGTCTGAAAGATGATTTTCCTCTACCAAACATTGATTTGATTGTAGACTTGACTGTTGGGCATGAAATGTTATCACTTATGGATGGATTTTTAGGATACAACCAAATAAAGATAGCACTTGAAGATCAAGATAAAATGGCCTTCACATGTCCTTGGGGCACTTTTTGCTAGAATGTGATGCCTTTTGGGTTGAAAAATGTTGGAGCTACATATCAGAGGGCTATTACTACCATCTTCCATGACATGATGCATAATTTTATGGAAGACTATGTGGATGATCTGTTGGAAAAATCCTACACTAGAGAAGGACACTTAGAGATTCTAGACAAAATCTTCACAAGATTGGAGAAATTCAAGGTAAGGTTAAATCCCAAGAAATGTGTGTTCAGTGTAACATCAGCTAAACTTTTAGGATACATTGTATTAGGTAAAGGCATCGAGGTGGATCCCGCAAAGGTCAAAGCCATTATGGAAATTCCTCCTCCTAAAAACATTAGTCAACTTTGATCATTACAAGGAAGGCTCCAGTCTATTAGAAGATTCATTCCACAACTAGCTGATAAAACTCACCCTTTCAACCACTTATTACACAAGAGTGTCTCTTTCAAGTGGGATGACAAATGTGAAGCTGCCTTTTCTCAACTAAAGCAGTACCTGATGATACCGCCTGTGTTGATACCACCAGTCAAGGGAAAACCACTATTATTATACATTGCATCAACTAAGATATCTTTGGGAGCCTTATTAGCATAGGAAGATTCTACAGGAAATGAAAGAGCCATCTATTATATCAACAGGACCCTAAATGGTTATGAGATCAATTACTCCTTTATTGAGAAATCCTTCTTAGTGGTTGTATTTTATTCACAACAATTGAGGCATTACATGTTGACTCAAACCATTAAACTCATTGCCAAAATTGATCCATTAAAGTACTTACTCAGCAAAGTTGCTTTGACAGGGAGGTTAGCCAAGTGGGTCATGATATTGAGTGAGTTCGATATCTAGTATGTGGACATGAAAGCAATCAAATTTCAAGCCATAACATATCAAATCGTTGAAGCACCATTGCTAGATAACAATCCAATGAACATTGAATTCCTTGATAATGATATCCTAACCATATCTACACAACAATGGCTGCTATACTTTGATGGATCTTATACACAACATGGATCAAGCGTAGGAATATTGTTTGTCTCACCACAAGGAAACAAAATTCCTAAATCCTACAGATTAAAGTTCCCTTGCACCAACAACACAGCTAAATATGAAGCATTGATCATTGGAATCAAGATAGTTGTTGAATGGAAAAATTAGGGAATTGCTAGTCTATGGTGACTCACAACTCGTCATCAACTAGGTCAATGATGATTATCAAACAAAGGATGACAAGTTGCTGCCCTACAAGAGGATGGTGGATGATTTCAAAAAGTACTTTGTTGACATCAAGATTGCATAAGATCTCATAATAGAAAACAAAGCTGCAGATGTAATGGTCACCATTGCTTCTCTCTTGCATATACCTGAACAAAGAAGACGTTATGAATTCATGGTAGAACAAGTGTCTAACCTAGCTTATGAAGATCCAGAATCCCAAGTGATATTCCATATTGTTGACCCTCAAAATTCCCTCTATGCAGAGATCCATACCTACTTGCAAGACAATATCCTTCCAATTAACTTATCCCGAAACCAAAGACGAAACTTCATTTGACAAGCAGCTCGATAACACCCTAATAGTTGATGTACTTTATAGATGAGGTTTGGATGGTACTCTTCTTCGATGTCTAGAATGTAACGAGTTGAAACCACTTTACAAGAAGTTCACAAAGGTATCTATGGCACACATTCAAGTAGCTTAACCTTAGCTAAGAAATTGTTATGATTGGGGTATTACTAGCCGAATATGGAGAAAGAGTCATTTCAATATGTCAAAAGGTGTTACAAATGTCAGATTCATGGAAACTTGATACATGCACCTACACAAGAGTTGCATCCTTTCACAACTACATGGCCTTTTTTTCAGCGGGGATTGGACCTTGTAGGTAAGATTCACCCCTCTTCCTCCAATGGACATAAGTTTATAATCACAACCACATAATACTTCACCAAGTGGATTAAAGTTGTTCCTCTAATCACCATCACCAAAAAACAAATCTCATCATTCATCCTGAATTATCTCATATGTCGGTATGGTGTTCCTCAATCTATCATTATAGACAATGGTCAGCGCTTTATGAATCAAGATGTTCAAGAGCTCTATGAAAGATTCCATATCCAACATCGGTTTTCTACACCTTACTACTCCCAAGGGAATGGCCAAGCAGAGGCCTCAAACAAGACTATTTTGAATATTTTTGAAGAAAACCATCAATGAAGCTGGACGTGATTGGCATGTTCAACTAAACCTAGCATTGTGGGCTTACATAACCAATATATGTACCTCGATAGGAGCAACACCCTATTCTCTTGTCTATGGATCATAATTTATTCTACCTATTGAGGTTGAGATACCATCCCTACGTGTGTCACTTAAAGGGATGATTTCAGATGAGGATTACAGAGTATCTAGGCTACAAGAATTAGAACTGTTGGATGAATGCTGACAACATGCAGTTGATCATCTAAAAGCTTATCAACAAAGGATATCTAGGAGCTACAATCATATAGTAATACCCAAAGCATTTTAGGTGGGTGATTTAGTCTTAAAGGAAAATCCCCGTAATCAACAAGATCAAGAGAAGAAGGGGAAATTTGAACCTAAATGGCTGGGTCCCTTTATTATAGTATTAGTCTTTAGATTAGGAGCATATCAGTTGTCCACACCAGAAGGGGATTTCTTTGAAGAACTCCTCAATAGCTTGCATCTCAAAATTTTTTACACCTAGCTCATCCAATGCATTGGTCAAGATCTGTGAAAAATACCAAAAACATCAGAAACTAAAAAAGAAAAAAGAATCACCCTCTAGCGAAAACCACTTCGGTGGCGCTTTGGGAAAGTACCTTGGTGAAAACTTGGAAAACATGCGCCTTGCGTAAAATAAGCACTCTCCATCTCTTTTGGGCTATGTGACTTGATCTGCATCATTTATCCATCATGCTTCCATCTTTGCATCTGTCATGCTTCCATGTTCACATCATAGATTGATCGAGTGTTTGTATCAAGGTACCCCCTAGCATTACTTGACCCATTATAAAAATCAGTTTATCTTATTATATCACACTGGGGGAATCTCCTACATCGAATTGGATTCTTGTACATTCTCAAGGTCAAAAATTTGAAAATCCCAAAAACATTCAAATCTTGTCAAAATCCAAAAATAGGTCAAAAAGTCAAAAATTCAAAAATATAGTCATTTTTTGAACTACATCGTCTCTGATCTTTGAACGTAGGAAGGGGGTGATCTTTGTTTATCCCCAGGGACATTTGAGTTATTCTTTTGGGTGTTTGCTATGTTCATATTTTCATCTTGTAAATCTTGGTTGTGTCATCAGTTGAACTACATGGTCTCTACGTGTATAACATAGGTGAGGCTAATCTATTGATCAGCCCCTGAGGCCCCTAGGATAGGTCTTTAGGTTAGGTCTTGGTCGTCATGGTTGTGTCTCACCCTGGACTAGAGGAAAAATCTTGTACTCACTCGGGGCAAATAAACTTTGAGCTTGAACCAAAAGACAGACAGTTGTCAGACTAAAGTTACAAACACAAACTCAAATAGATGATGATCTTTCTAAATAAAGGTTTTATCACGTTAAACATGAAAGTTCAATTTGTTCTACTTTGATTTTTTATATCATATCTCTCGAGTCCTTGATGATGTATCGAAATAGAGGAGTAAGGAAGGAGTATGATTTTTCTTTGTCTGTTGTCTGCGAGTTTATCATTATTATTATGCAAGTTGTCGCGAGACATGCGCTACAAAGTATCACTGATGACATTTTTAATTTGCATAGGAAAATTATTAACACTTGCCTATTTATGCAAGCAACGCTCAGGTCATCTCGGTTTAATTATACTTAGATGCTTGTGTTAACTTGCAAGTTTAAAACCTAATGGAAGTAGTACTCAGGTCATCTTGGTCTAACATATGCCATCGATGCTTGTACTCACTTTCAACATTTTAAAGGCGCAATGATGATAAAAAGTACAAAAACTTGGTTAATATAAATGACAACTTTTGAAAATGAGATTTACATAGTTAAGTTAGACTGCATTCATGTTAGTATTGCATGTGTATTTACGGGGTTTTTCAATGCTGAAACAATTTCACAATGGTTTCATCTCTATTATTAATGGATTGAGTACAATGGACATTAAACAAAAAAAAAAAACATCATTCTCATTTAGTTGCACATCAGTTGCATTATCATTTGCATATCTTAGAAAAAATTCTCATTTCATCTACATCCATACATTCCATCATGATATTTGCATCAGAAAATACAAAAGAAAGAACATACATTGCATATCATTTTCAACATCATGTCATCCACTACGCTTAAATAAGTGAGTCTCTTCAGATTTCCAAGAAAGTTGGGAAATATGTTAGAGTTATGAAGCTTAAAAGATCAATCTACTGTAGTCTTCCCATAACTTTTGGAAGTTGGACAAACTCGCTTATTCAAGCTTACGGCCTTGAACATTTAATGTCATGCATCATAAAATCACATCACATTGCATAATCATTATCATCACATAGAAATTAAATAAAGTCACAACATTGCATATCATAAGAGGGAAATCAAATGCATCATAATCACCGCTGCATATCATATATCATTAAAAATGGATCATAAGTGTCCAAGTGTACAAGGATATCCAAAAAGTAGGATGAGATACATAAAAATTCAAAAAGGTGATGTATCATGAGAATCACATCCTTAATATCAAAAAAAGGTGTATACACAATGTCCAAGGAACATCATAAAATGTTATGCCGAGCTCCCACTAGACACTGTTGCACTCATGGAACTAGTACCACCTCTACCCGAAGGACCTGCACCTCTCAGCAATGGCCTTAGCCTAGTCTATTCGGTGTTTGAAGGCATCCCTCTTTGACATAAGTATGATTATCTATGCCTGCAACTATTGTATCTATTGCCTATCTGTCCCTCTATCAGTCCTCAAAATATCAATATGTGCCTGACACTGTCCTAACTCATCCTAAACGAACATAATCTGTTCTTGAGCCTACGCTATCTCGCTCTGAAACGACTGAACCTCTACCTGCAAATTTGCTATCTGTGATGACTGTTGATGTGATGGTATCCCAATCTAAATCCTAGGAAGCACTTCCTGAGCTATGGTGGCTCTCCTCTTGCACCTTAGAACTACAAAACCCAATGGATGAGTGTCATCTGCCCCAACATCATCACCCACTGCACCACCATCACTCTCCCCAGCATCATCACCCACTGCACCACCATCACTCTCCCCAGCACCATCACCCACTACCCCACCATCACTCTCCCCACCACCATCACATCTGTAACCACCCTCTGCACCACCATCATCACCTTTATAAACACCATCTTCACCACCCTCTTCCTCTCCTCTGTCTCCATCAACTAGCAGTACTGGCTCCTCCGAATGAGTAAACCTAGGAAAGGGATGCATGTGGAAGAACTCTGAATAATCCTCGATCATCCAAATGTCTGTAATATACGGAACATAATCCCATAAACCAAGGGTCAAGGTATAGTACTCTATATAGGCTGTCTCATATGATACACATGGGCCCCACTCTAAAACATCCTATCATTGATGCGCATAATGGGAGACTCCCAGGGGCATCCCTTGAACCTATCCAAATTGTCAACATACTTGCAAATACAAGTAGCGCTCAAGAACAATAGGTGTCCACCCAATCAGATAGCAGGATAATAACATATATGGCATCTCCAAATGATTCTCTGGCCACTGCTCACAATCTAAGTACAACCACCATGTGATAGTCTCCAAATCATCCAGAACACACCTCCAATAAGCAACCTTGCCCAGCTTATGCTAGACATGTGGACCACTATAACTGAAAACATAGGATCTCCCAGGAGGTTGATGTCTCTCTCCCATGGGCTAAGTGATGGCTATATGCTCCCATGCCCAGGTCTACAGTAATGTGACACCACATAACAAACTCATTGCCCTGTAATAGACAACCTTGTGCAAATCTTGACATAAGTGGGCTAACATACAAGAACACCAAGCATACCCCATACCATCAAGTGTCATCCACAATAGAACACGACTGCAACCTATTGAAAATCCCTTTGACCTAAGATCAGGAAAAAGCAATCCACCAATGAATCAAGAAATCACACATGGAAAAGGAGCATATATGTTGATCATCTCTGTCCAAAGGAGCCATCGGCCCATAACATACTCATCTCGACATAATCTTTGCAATGCAGCTATCCCACCCTTCTCTCTCTTATCGTACACTACTGTCTCTCCCATCACTGGGATTCGTAGAATACGATAGACATCCTCAAGAGTCATGGTCATCTCTCCAATTAGTAAATGAAATGTGTTATAATCACTGTGCCATCTCTCTGCCAAAGTTGTCAATAAACCTCTATTGATTCTATATTGTGGAATGTCTAACAAGGAAGTCAACCCACAATGGGAGATAATCTCTAAGTCGGCTGATGACAACCAGCAGACCATGTTCTAGGTCTTCGGGAATCGCTCTCGAGGCTGGAGTACATCTCCATCTCCCTAATCATGAATTAAAATTAGTCAATTAATGTCATGTTCACTCAAAATTATCAGTCAATCAAGCTAATGTGAAATAATTAAAATCCAATAAATCAGAACAACCAACATCTTGATCAATCTAACCCATCATTCCTTGCCTATCATGAGGATGATCTACTATCAATCCTACCCATCGTTCCTCACCTATCATAAGGATGATGTGCTATCAATCCTACCCATCGTTCCTCACCTATCATGAGGACGATGTGCTATCAATCCTACCTATGGTTCCTCGCCTATCATGAGGATGATCTGTAATCAATCCTACCCATCGTTCTTCACCTATCATGAGGATGATATGCTATCAATCCTACCCATCATTCCTCGCCTATCATGAGGATGATATGCTATCAATCCTATCATTGTTCCGCACTTATCATGAGGATGATATCCTATCAATCTTACCCATCGTTCCTCACTCACCTATCATGAGGACGATCTGCTATCAATCAACCCATCGTTCCTCGCCTATCATGAGGATGATACAACACTGGTTCTATCATTTGATTCTCACCTATCATGAGATCAAATCATCACGTAAAACATCAATCAAACACTGCACATACCACAACCTGACTAAAATCAATCCAAAACATGACAAAACCAATGACTCCTAGGCTTTAAGGACATCTTGCGAACATCACCTCGAAGGCTTTTTGCAATCACACCCAACAAAATGGGTCAAAAAACAAGCTAAACGACTTCAAATCAACAAAAATGACAACTTTCCAAGGCAACAAGAAGCACCATTTGGGACCCCAAAGGCACCAAAATAGAGTATGCAACTCAAAACAATGTTTTCAAGACTTACAAAAGGTGCCACTTGGGACACCAAAGTGCCAAAAAAGTGTTTAAGCACAAAACATGCATTTTCAAGCTTACAAGAGGCGCCATTTTGGGACCCCAAAGGCACCAAAACTCAAGAACCACCCAAAACCATGCATTTTCACCCTTGCAAGAGGCGCCACTTGGGACCCCAAAGGTGCCAAAACTCTCAAAGGGCTGAAAAACACCAATTTCAAGCTTGCAAGAGGCGCCACTTGGGACCCCAAAGGTGCCAAAACTCTAAAAAGGCTCAAAAACATCAATTTTAACCTTGCAATAGGTGCCATTTGGGACCCCAAAGGTGCCAAAACTCTTAAACATGTTTAAAAACACTTGAAAACAACAAAAACATCACCCAAAAGTGTATAAATAGCATCCCATAAGCTACAACATCCATCCATGACGTTCAAAATGCTTCTAAAAGGAAAGAAAATGACTAAAAAGAGGTTTCTCATAAAGTGTACCGTAGGTCCAAAGGCAACAAGCTGATCAGATTGGTGAAGACACTCGAAATGATGCTTCTGGTATGGGATCACCATCTTCCTCTAAGCTCTCCAATCTTCAACAAAACCAAACTCAAAATGTGCAAATGAATCTGATTCTACCCATTTTCACCTTTTAGGGGTAAAATGGAGGGATTATGGTGGGATTTATTCGCCATTTTTACCACAAAGGAAGGATAATTAATCAACATTATTCAAAGAAAGAGCTTACAATGAACTTTCAAGAGATAAATCATCAAACCTTCACTAAATCGACATTGGATCATCATTGCATCATCACAACACTTATCACATCATTCAACATTTCATTTTCACATCCTTGTATTCACCGATTTATCTCTCGAGGGGGCATAATATCCATCAATACATGAAATTCAAAATCTGGGGCATCGCAATCTTGCATCGTCCGGGGCATCAAAATATTGCATCATCTAAGCATCAACATCAAAATCTTCTTTGAAGTAACGTGTAAACACATCACTTCAAAGAGGGGAAAAATGTATACACCTGAAAATGGTCATCGCATTCAATTTATTAAATACAACCTATTTGATTAATGCTTCGACTACATATAAATAAGGTATGTCTTTATTTATATTGTTCACTTTCCTTTTAATCCTCTTAATTCACATTCTTCTAAATTAAATAAACAAAAAAAAACCCCTAAGTTATGTGTTTATTTAATTAATCTTCCCTAATCCTGATTAAGAATTAGAGCACATTTCTACAAATTTTTTATGTGCCACCTCATAAAGGTCACATGAAAATAAATAAGCCTAATTATTAATTAGAAATATCCTCACACACTTCCACCAATAAGAAAAGGCGCGACTTTATTCCCCCACACTTCCAATAAATTTGGAGCACATGGGTCTTTGTGTCACACACTTGGAATCTCATACATTTGGCATGCTTCCAATTGTTCAAGGGCATTCTCTTCACACACACATGGCATGCTTCCCTTGGTCAAGGGGACCAAATCATGATTTCTTTCATCTCCACCATCTATCTTGTGTCCTTTGAATTTGAACCATTGATAGGTGCCACCGCACAAAATGCTTGCAAAACTCTATAAATACACCCCTCATCCTTTGCATTATCATCCACCTTTTGAGTAATGTTATAATGCTATTTTGAAATACAAATTGGAATAGTGTTATAATGCCATTTTCCATCCCCACTTTGAGTATCATTACCATGCAATTTTTTCGTAGGAGCTTGGAGCTTTCATGGAGTCTTATACTTAGCTTGCATATCATATGTTACTTTGCATTCTCATCTTAGATTAATTAATTGCTTCATAGTTACATTTTATCATCTCCATTGCATCATAGTTACATTTTAGGTTAGTTTGTTTTATGTTTTCATTTGAGCATATGCATAATCATAGATAGCTCATTATAGTTGCATATCATCTCACTCATCTCCACTTGTT
This sequence comes from Sequoia sempervirens, assembly GCA_007258455.2. Classification (NCBI taxonomy): domain Eukaryota; kingdom Viridiplantae; phylum Streptophyta; class Pinopsida; order Cupressales; family Cupressaceae; genus Sequoia; species Sequoia sempervirens. Next base: position 405,436,628 of record VDFB02058242.1, read on the forward strand.
CATCCATCACCATCATCATCCTTCATTTATCATTGCATCCATCATCAATTCCATCATCTTGTTTAATTTAGGAGCATACCACTAATCATTCCAACACACATTTGCATGCCATTAATCCTTCCACCACACATTTTCACATAGAAATCATCTTAGCTTGCATATTAAGCATCAAATCTCGTTTTCTAGGTAGTCATTTTAACAACCTTTCTGCTCATAGAAATCTGAGGGCCAAACGGTTTAATAAATCCCTAGAATTAGAGAAAAATGATACGTATTTGAAAGGTTTGATTGTATTATGAAATAAATTAGTTTTACTTGCTTCAAACTTTGAATGTAAACTGTTTCATTCAGGTTTTTGTTGACATTAGAATAACTCACTCTACACATTTTGACACACGCACACTAAGAATTTTCTTAGTGGTGAATCCATTTTTAGTCCCATGTATGGAGACCGTGTAGATTTTTTTTTCCTAATTGGATCATTAGCTTGAGATCTCCAGGGTTTCCTTTAATGAACTAAGAGTGAAATAAGAGGACCCTTTCCCTTTGCATGTTCCATCTCCTAAAAGGTGGAACACACCCTATTTCCTCTAGTTCATTTTAGTGAACCTAACCTTTAAACCCTTTATTTCTAATTTGGAGTACACTAAAGTTCTTGATCTATCTTCTAAAGATTAGCTTTGCATTAGATCTTACATTAGTTAAATTGCATTTAGGGCTTATAAATCATGCATTAGTGAAAGTGCATATAGGTTGCATTTTTGCATCTTTCATCATTGAATTTTATTTGAAATCTATCATTGCAATGATTCAAGACAACATAAAATCTAGAAACCTTAACATTCACTCAAAATTTGTTGAATTTGGTGAAAAAACCATAATTTGGGACTCATTCGCCCCTCTAGGTAATTTAGTCTTGTGAATGGAGATCCTATACCTACACAAACACAAACAAAAAACACATTATTAGTCTATTATGCAAGTTAAATCATCATTCCCCATAAGATTCATTTTAAATATCAAGAACAAGAAATAACATGAAGAACACAAGTAAAAGCTATCTAATCTTGCTCAAAATAAACAAACTCTCAATCCCATGGAGGAATTGGTGCTATTTTGATGTGGAAAATAGCCCTTTCCCAATTCCTTGCAAGCTTGATGATTAATGGTGAAGATTTGATGCTCCTTGATGAAATTCCTACATAACCAAACTATGAAATAATGAAAAACTATGAAAATGGATGACAATGGATCAAGATTGCTCAAAACAATGAAAAATGATAACTTTTCATAAGTGGTGGATCAAATGCCTAAGATTATGGATCCAAAATCAATATGAGAGCCTTCTATTTATAGAAGGGAATGATGGAAGAATAGACTAAATGGATGAATGTGGGAAAAATACCTACCAATAGCACAATGCCACTTGTCAACATGTGAGTGGATAGAGGTGGAGCACATTTGGATGAATGTGCACATTAATGTTATTAGGTGGAAATTCAAAGTTGGAGAAGTGACATGTTTGGGGGAGATGAAGGATGAATTAAATGCCACTTGGCTCAAGAAAAGGACATGTAAGAGGCCTTTAATGCCTTGTTGGATGGACAAGTCCTTTGGTGGAATATTTTCAAATTTGAGGAATATTCCAACCTTTGATGCCTTTTTGAATGAAAATGGAAGACTTATTAAATAATTAAATTGATTTTCATGAGCAAGTTGCAAAATCTAGAGGATTTGAGGGATTAGAGTTAGTGTTAATCGGGATTTGATTAACTTAGATGGAGATTAGTATGATCTAGCATTTGACTTGTATTTTTGTATTTAAATAAATCAAAATGAGAGGAATAATGAATATTAGACTTAATTAAATAAAGTTTGATTTATTTAATTAAAGAGGGATGATGTTAGACTTAAATCAAATAATGGTTAGTTTATTTAGTTTAAATGAGATGACCTTAGAAGTTAATTAAATAAAATGAATTATTTAATTGAAAGGGGGACATTAGGATTAATTAAACAAAATGATTTAATCAAACAAAGCGGATTTATTTAATTAAAAGATGAAATATGATGAATTTAATCAAAAAAGGATTATTCAATTAAATGCTTAGAAAAGGAGTGATTTGGGATGAAGTGGTGTTAGCAAATTAGGATCAAGTGCACGAGATCAATTGGTATAATTTACGTGTCTACATTTTTCCCCTCTTTGAAGAAATGTACCTATTGCGTTGGTACAAAGAATAAACTTGACGAGATCAAAATTAATATTTTTTGGATGCCCCACTATTGCCCCAGTGGAAAGAAGTATACTGATACATTTCCCCCTCAAGAGATTGAGCGAAATTTTTTATTTGAGGTTCAATCTCACGACAAATAGATTCAAGATGGATGTATGAATGGTTATGATGATGATGCAAATGAGATGGTTTTAAGATGTTGAGAATAAAAAATCTATGTTATCTTAAACATCTCAAATGATGATGTAATGCATGTGAGATGGATGATATGATATTCCATGATTATGAGATGTATGTATGCTAATGGTTTGTGGATGCATGATGGACATGATATTATGTTAGCATGAAAAGAGGATAGAAGAAATGAGATAATGAAAAGAGGATCCAACCAGTCCATGATCTATGAGACTTTATTAGAGATGATGATGATGATGATGATGATAATGCTTTGCTTATCAGGAATTGGGATTTTAAAAGGGCTACTTACCTCTTGTTTGATAATACACATAGGCATGATCTGCATCAAGGTATAAATAACTAGGATGGCGTTGCACCTAGTGTGATGGACTTTCACTAGACAATTAGATAGGAGTACTCCTATTCACACGTGACATATAGAACCTCATTTTGAATGTAGTTAAAATATTACAAACATCTCAAACCAAAACATAAAAGGGAAATCCTTCCTATGTGGTCAACAAGACACCTAAAACACCCTCCCTACCAACTGAATAGAGTGGGCATGACCAAGGTTATATTACAAGACCATCCAACAAGCACAATAGATAAAAGATAATGATCATTGCCCCATTCCTTTCTCTCTAAATACCTTTGTTTGGAAATCATCGAGAGGTCATTGGAATGAGTGCAATAAGATAAGTCAAAAAGACAAATATCAAGTAAACAAACAAGCTAATGTTCTTTATACCTCTAGCCAAGACTAAACTAAGGTGATGCCTTGAGTTGATGTCCATTGTAGAAGGATGTATCCTGGGACATGATGTTATCAGATGATTTTGGGATTGATTGGATGATAGGCTATTAATACCAAGAGTTGACCAACTTCTTTACCTACGGACCTAGACTTGCGACCTTGACGTTTGAGTTTCCACTTTTAACCTGCTAGACTTGTTTCTAACTATTTTACCAAAGGTTGAAGATGATGATTGATTTATTGTGCTCAAGTGATGTTTATTGCGGGTGAAAGGGAGATGAGATGGATGGATTTTTTCAAATATGTGGATTTTTTTAATGTTTTGAAATGTTATGAGGCTGTTTTTGGTATTTTCAAGATATTTGCAAAAAAAAATATTTTTGAATTTTCCACTGCTTTTTGTGTTTTATGAGATTTACGAATGTTTTTGGATTTTGTGTTTTTTTATTGTTCTTTTGTTTTTCTAATGTTTTTGTGTTTTTTTTTTAAATATTTTTTTGATTTGGTATCTTGGGGGCTGATCAAAGATTAGCCTTTTTTGTGTTTAAGTTCAGAGATGACATAGTTCGAATAGCATTTTTTTGACATTTTTCTGACTTTTTAAACCTATTTTGGGATTTTGATATGATTTGAATGTTTTTATATTTTCTTGAGTTTTTTGAATTTTTTTGGATTTTTCATATGATTTTGACGATTTGGATATGGATATGTGATGATAGCAGTGATCTGTTTTGGGATTTTTTTGAAAACCAACCTAAGGTTGATTAATCGGATCGATGGATTGATGATGATAACATTGTTGAGGATACAAAACAATGCAAGGATTGTGTTAAGCAACACAAGGATTAGGATGGATATTCCAAGATGATGAGGGATTGATGATGATAACATTGTCGAGGATACACAACAATGCAAGGATAGTGTTAAGAAACGCGAGGACTAGGAAGGATATCCCGAGATGATGATGGATTGATTGGATTTGCTTGATCAAGATTTTGAAGCTTGGTTTTGAACAAAATTTGTTATGAATGATTTGATGTGACATTGAAGTACCAATTAGATGCAACTAATATTGATTGTTTGAATTGATGTTTGATGAAAGATGAAGCTTGATAAGGAACATCTTCTTGTCAAAATATGCCATGGGCTAGTGATTTGGATTTTTGGCTCACAAATGTTTGGACCAATTTTATTTCACGTTTTCCAATGCCTAAATCACCACATAAGTTGGAGGATATAGATCAAGATTTATTCCCAAAGTAAGATGTAAATATCTACCCCTAGTGTCTAGCAATGTTTGAAATGCCATTGATGGATGCTAGGATATGTGTGTGGATGGATGGATCTGGTAAGCATGAAAAGGATGCCAAGGATTATCTTGTGATAAGATAATAGGTTCGGATAGAGGATGGTTATTTGCAGAATTCTTTATGGATCAGTTAATGTTGGGTAGGATAGGATCAATGAAAATGACCCATGTCCTAAGCAAGTATAAAGTGTGCACCAAACTTTGTCAAGATCAAGATAATGGATGTAGATGGATGAAAATGGAATATTGGATCAATGGTTTATGGATGAATGGATCTATTATAGATAAGATGGATGGAATGGTGGATTTATTATGGATGGGATGAGATGTTTCCACCTAAAGTGGGGCACATAGATAATCAATTCTACACATGATGCATGTTTTCCAAGTTTTCATCATGGTACCTATCCAAAGTGCCACCATAGTGTTATTCACTAGAGGACGATTTTTTTTCTTTACTATTTTGAATCCTTTTTCTGATTTTCTTTTATGGATTTTTATTTTTATTTTTATTTTTTGGATTTTTGTGAAAAATTTGTGTTCATGTTCAATCACCTGGTAGTGTCGATGTAGATGTTTTTTTCATAATGTGCCATCGATATCCTACTTGAAGAAGTTTCTTTGCCAAGATACATGTACTTGAATGCAACTTTTGAGATTCTTGATCTACTTTGTTGATATCGGAGTTAACTTTGTCTTTGTGCATACATCATGATAGAGTTCCTTTTTAATCCTTATGATGAAGGGTCATTACCAACACACAGTCAATGTGAGAATTGGATATCATGCATGGAGTTGTGGATGGTGTTGTGTGTTTAAGAATAGGAGATGGATTGGTTGATAGTTTGGAACCTTTGACTCTCCAAACTTGAGAAGGTGAGCAATAATGGGTGGATATGAAAGTGTGTGTATAATTAGGACCAAATCCTTGATATACTTTGTGTGTTGCTTGAGAAGCCTACTTTTTCCTTTGTGGACATCTTTGATGGATACTTTTCCCTTTTTATTTTTTCCCATAGTTTCTTTGACTAATGGAGTTTGATAGGGATAATCTTTCTTTGGTATCCACTTGTATTTTATTTCTCCATTATGCTTCCTAACTTATTTTTCTTTGATAATGTTCTTTGTACTTTGATTTTAATCCTTCTTCTAGTATTGGTCCCAATTCGTGGATGAGGTGATGGGTGGATGAAGATTCATGATGTGGCTGGTTGTAGTATAGCCATCAGTTTCATCATAAGGATTCTTCATGCTTCCTATGTTGACATTTCCTTGAGATGAAGTTTCCCCAGTACTAAATAACCAAGACATTAATGCTTAAGATTTCCAATAATTTCCAGTAGTTCTATGATACCCTATTCATGGAGGCCTAATGCTCTACCCTGATAATTCATCTGTTGAAACATTTTATCTGAAATAGGGTATGATTTACCTTGGAAACAAGGTGCTAATCCTTTTCTTCTCTATTGTGGATCTTCAAAGGTGATAGCTTCTTCATTGATAAGATAGCTTTCCCTAAAAAGGTAAGTGATCCAAATTTATAAGTGATAGGATCCTCCATAAGTGGGATAACTTCATGATTCATATCTTTGGCTTGATCTTGCAGAATATTAGATTTTGATGATTCACTATTCATGTAGAAGTCTTCCTCATGATTCATTTTTTGTTATGCCTTCATAGGATGTTTTTGATTCACAACTTCTATAGAAGACTTCTTCATGACCCATTTTTGATATGTCTCTAGATTTTTCTATATCTTGATCATGTGTGCAAATGTTAAGAGTAGGAGACTCTTGTTCCTTGGTAATGATATCAAGAGTATGAGACTCTTGTTTTGAATGAAGATCATCTATATGTCCATTAGGAGTAAGCATCTCATGGGTAGATGGAGGAATATGTGCTATATCGATATGATCATCATTTGTGACATCTTGTATAGATAAGAGAGTTTCCATTAGATCATTATAGTATCTTGGAGATACGAATTCTTGATCTTGATTAATTTTCAAATTTCTTTTGACATGCTTTGGATCAAGTTCTTGACATGGGTTAGTTTTGAAGGATGGATTGCTTACAAAGGGTTCTTGGATGTCTTCATTAGGCATTGGAAATGGCCCAATATCCTCTTGATCTTTGAGTGGACTTGGACCAAATGTTGAGTTGAGGATTCCTTCAACATCTATAACCATGAGGTCAAAGGATGTCAATATGTCTTGGAAAGGATCATTGCTAGAATTTGGTGAAAGATGTTAATCATGATTTGGAATAAATTCTTGAGATATGTCCTCTAACTCATTAGGTGATGTAGATACATTTTCAACATGATCATTGGTTGATGCATTGTGTATTATGTCAATAGGATCAAATAATTCTAACACTCCTTGAAGTAGATCATTGTCGAATATTGTTGAGGGATTTTGATCATGACCAAAAAGTGACTTTTGATGTATGTTGAGTTGGTCTTCAGATGAGGTAGAAACATATTCAAGGTGCTCATTGATGGATAGATATTGATCATAATTTTCCACAATTGTGGAGGAGAGATTGTCACTGCTATCGCTAGTGGTTGAACCTTGATCATTGTCCCCAATAGTCATTATTTTTTGGTCAATGGGGTCTTAGATGATATTTTTGAGTCGAATACAATTTTATGTTGTGTCTCCCTTTATTTTGTGAAAATAAAAAAGGTGCTTCTTGTTATACCTTGGTGGTTTAACTTGGGGCTCTTGATAATTCTCATAAATGAGGATTTTAATTAGATTCTCTTGTACCAATTGTTGCATGACCAATTCAATTGGTTCCCCAAGTGGTGTGTATTTTCATTTGTTACCTTGTGATATTTGTACTTTAAATTGACCTTGTGGTGATGATTGATCTTTGAGATGTGGTGATTGGGTTTGTTGGTTATGTTTTTGATCTTGATATCCAACTTCTTGACATTAGAGATATTGTTCTTGATGTGGTTGTGGAAACATCTCAATGCTTTGATGACATGGTTTAACCAATGGAAGAGTGTATTGATTTTTGGGTGGAGATGTCTCTTGGCACAATGAATCAACTAGTTTGGTAAGTGTAGCAATTTAATCTCGCAAAAATTGATCTTGATTTTGATCTTGACACCCTTGATATAGTTCACTTGTTTTTTGTTCAAGCAGATTTAGAAAGTATACTTGTGGTGTTTGTATGGTATCATGGAAAAATTGATTTTGAATAATGTTTTGATTTGGGATGATTTTTGGATTTTTTCTTACAGGTTGAAATTGAACATTATTGTGGTTGGGAATCACATTTCCTTGATTTAATAGGTAACTTTTATTTTGCATGTTGATACCTTGACTTGGATCAATACATGGAGTTGTTAACATATTGTTTGTACTTTGAACAACATTGGTGTGATTTGCAAACATATCTATCCCAAATTTTACCAACTATGGATTTGAAATTTTTATGTTTGGTAAAATTGTACTCAGATTTGGTGGGATAATGTTGTTTGTCTAAAGACTCATGCATTGATTGTTTGGTTGATAGATTTGTAGGTCTAGACTTTGATTTAAATCTACCATAGGGAAAGGTATTCCAAAATTTGGATTGGGCATACTCACATTTTTTGTACCATTGAGGTTTGTAGGAGATAATGATCCCATGCATGGAGTGTAGAAATGTGAGTTTTGATAATCAATCGACATTGTAAGGCTTTGATAGTTTGGTTGATTTAGATTACTCATGATGTATGGAGCAAGTTTATATTCCATGTTTTTCTTGTGTTTTGACCTTGTTGACCTCTAAGGGATTCAAGACCAATGATGAGATGAAGGATGAAAGGTGTGAATGATATGGGTGTTGAACTTTTAGGAACTTTGAATCAACACTAGACTTTAGGACTATTGAATTTTTTTATTTGGATTGGATTTGATTTGATTTGTATAATGGACTTATAAACCCCAAGATGTTGGATGTTATCTTGGAATAAACTTGTCCACAAGGATAATAATTTAACTAGATGTATGAAGAAGGATTCATCCACACACACTTAGTTAAACAAGGTGTTTTTGCTGTTGTTTTGAAGGATTTTACTAAAAGTATAGTATGAATGATTTTTCCAATGGTTCAAAAGTTGTTTGTGAGATAGGTTTTGATTGATTTTTTAGATGGATGAAATGATTAGTTGTTTTGATCCTCAATGAACCTAAGAGGGACTTGTTTACAAGACCAAGGTTTTGAATAACATGATTTTCCCTAAGAGTACTTCAAACCAAAAGATCAATATTTTCTCAAAAGACCATAAGAAAAAAGATAAAAAAGCACATATGTGGGGTTCAACTGATTTCATGTTGATTAATGAATTGCTTTTACCACATCCAATGTCTTGCTTAAGTTTCAAACTGAATGCATATGTCTCAATTTCTTTTCATCCCACAAGGTCCATTATGGGGAAATCAAGAGAATCAAGGAAATAGTTCCCTAAAGTTGACTTTAGGGAGAGAAAATTGAGATATAAATACAAATACTTGGAAGCCTCTAAGGATGTAATCCCTAGGGCAAGTAATAGCACTTGGATTTTTTAAATGTTTTTTTGCTCCCCCTAAAGGGTTTGAAAGTTTGATGATTTTGTTGAATTTTTTTTTTCCAATGTTTTAGATCTGGAAGCAAAGTGTTTTGATTCCAAGAACATGCACAACCCTATGGATATTCAAGAGGCAATATTTGTTGAATCCCCACTTGGATAAATCTAGCTACGCTTATTCAGAGAAGATAATTAGAAGCTTGACCACACTAGCTCCCCTCCATGGCACTGACTTCTATGGGTCAGCCAAGCTTCAGTTCTCATCAATCTCCCATGAATAACTTTTCATCTCTACAAAGAACCACAAGTATGTGGGATGGCTCTGGAGGTCTGACCTCTTGATGCCAACAAATATTGGGATTTTGGATTTTAAACAAAGGTTCATAGTAAGGGAATCCAGTTTAGGGGGTGCAATGATAAGCTCCTTGTGAGAGATATCCAAACCATTAGAAAAAGGGCTTTACGCATCATAAAGTTACTAGGGGAGAGTTATCATGCACTACTTCCCATTTTTTATGACTTTTATTGCAACCACAAAATTATATAGTGGTTTGGAAGAGCTTGGCTTATGCTCATTACCATTTGGGTCATTCCCTTGGGGTGAGTACTTTTTCCCACCAAGGCAGGCCCTCTAAAGGTGAACAAAAACAAGTAAGTACATCTGTAGTTTGATCAATCTTTGTTTGTGTAAACAAAGAGAGAACACACATAATGTCATTTTTCACACTAGCAAGATTTTGTTCAATTTTAAGAGCCCAAATTCGAAATGTGGAGGGAATGATTTACAAAACCTAATATCACCAAAAAGACTTTGATTCTCAAGATCTTCATGAAGCATGGGGGAAATGCATATGCCTTCAAATGATATTAGGTTGCCAAAAAGATTACAAAACAAGATAGGTGCATGTTCATGTTAGACCTCAAAAGCAGTAATGGATTCTTTTTATAGCACCAAGATGAAGTGTGGAGTTTTCTTATTCAATTTTTAGATCCAAAACCAACTCTAGTAAGTTCCTAAAGTTCCTTTTAAGCCTTTAATTGTTCTTTTTAAAGCCCAAAATAAATTTATTTGAGTCCTAAAACTTGAAGATAATAAAGCCTTAAGAATGGGATTATAATTGCTCCCAAAGTGTTTAAAAACACTTGTTACAATCATGTGATAATGCGTTTTCTTTCACTTCCATGCTCCATGATCCTTTAAAACCTACAATCCAAGCTCCAAATGTTAGATGAAATCAAGAAACAAGAAGATATGGGGGATAGATAAATGATTAAGCATAAAAACCCTAAAATTTAGACCAAGTTTCATTGTGATTTGAAATTAGGTGAAAATTTGAAAATTTAACTCAATCAAAGTTCATAAACACCTACACCATTGGATAGCTTATGAAATTCTACCCCATTTTAAAAAAAAATTCTGAAAAAGACCAAAATATGATCAAGATACGACCATTTTAAGATTGAGTGAAAAAGTAAGAAAGAAAAGGTGGTGCCATTTGAAACACAGAAGTAGTGGCACTGTTTGAGTGCAAACAATGATATTAGAATGATAGTGGCACTATTTGAGGATTTGAGCAGTGCTCTGGTGAAACTAGCAGCACTGTTTGGAAAAATAGAGACTGCATATGTGTCACTATCTCCTCCAGTGGCATTGTTTGACCTGGAAAGAGAAAAAACATATAAAATAGTGGAATTTGACCAAAAATGTGTTAATTTTGAAAGATTTTCCCTCTTCCTAGGACCAAAATGTGAATGGTGATCCTATACCTGCACAAACACAAACAAACAACACATTCTTAGTCTATTATGCAAGCTAAATCATCATTCCCCATAAGATTCATTTTAAATATCAAGAAAAAGAAATAACATGAAGAACATAAGTAAAAGCTATCTAATCTTTCTCAAAATAAACAAAATCTCACTCCCATGGGGTTGGTACTATTTTGATGTGGAAAATAACCCTTTCCTAATTCCTTGCAATATTGATGATCAATGGTGAAGATTTGGTGCTCCTTGATAAAATTCCTCTATTACCTAGCTATGAAATGATGAAAAACTATGAAAATGGATCTCAATGGATAAAGATTTCTCAAAACATTGAAAATGATAGCTTTGCATAAGTGGTGGATAAAATGCCTAAGATTGTGGATCCAAAATCAATATTCAAGAGCCTTCTATTTATAGAAGAGAATGATGGAAGAATAGACTAAATGGATGAATGTGGGAAAAAATACCAACCAATAGCACAATTCCACTTGTCAACATGTGAGTGGAGAGAGGTGGAGCACATTTGGATGAATGTGCACATTAATGTTATTAGGTGGAAATTCAAAATTGGAGAAGTGACATGTTGGGGGGGGATGAAGGATGAATTAAATTCGAGTTGGCTCAAGAAAAGGACATGTAAGAGGCCTTTAATTCCTTGTTGGATGGACAATTCCTTTGGTGGGAGATTTTCAAATTTGAGGAATATTCCAACCTTTGATGCATTTTTGAATGAAAATGGAAGATTTATTAATTAATAAAATTTATTTTCATGAGCAAGTTAAAAAATCTAGAGGATTTGAGGGATTAGAGTTAGTGTTAATCAGGATTTGATTAACTTAGATGGAGATTAGTTTGACCTAACATTTGACTTAGATATTTGAATTTAAATAAATCAAAATGAGAGGAATGATGAATATTAGACTTAATTAAATAAAGTTTGATTTATTTAATTAAAGAGGGATGATGTTAGACTTAAATCAAATAAAGGTTAGTTTATTTAATTTAAAGGAGATGGCCTTAGAAGGGGGACATTAGGATTAATTTAACAAAATAATTTATTTAATTAATGGAAGATAATGATTTAATCAAAAAAAGCGGATTTTTTAATTAAAAGATGAAATATGATGAGTTAATCAAATAAATATTATTGAATTAAGTTGTTAGTAAAGGAGCGATTCAGGATGAACTAGTGTTAGAAAATTAGGATCAAGTGCACAAGATCAATCAGTATAATTTACGTGTCTACAAGTCCCAATACAGGTTGATTTACTTGATTTCTAGGGATTCTATGTTAACTATTTTTCATTATTTGTACCTTCTAGAAACCCTAAATAAGACTCATTCACTCATCTAGGTGATTTAGTCCCATATCAAACCTAAAACTACATTATACAACATTAAAATCCTTGTTTATGTATTTTTGTTTGATGTTATTAGATCTCTATTTCAGATTACTAAGTTTTTGTTTTGTTCATTCCATTAGACCTAGCTTAGTTTAGTTCATTTCATGCATTGCTTAATTTTAAAATTGTATTTACAAAATTTCATTTTCAGATTGTTGCATAATATAATCAACAAATTACCTTGTTAGGAGTCTAAGAACTGCATTTCATTTCATCATGGATATGTGATTTGGTAAGTTTTTGATGTTGAAATCATTAGTGGATGTGTCAAGCTGTGCTTTTGGAAATGACCCTAATGAAATTGAACTCAATCATGCTCAATCAACTGCTAATGCATGTCCTCCTCATGATGATGGCATAATTGGAGAAGATGATGATAGTGTGAACAACTTCATAAATGATTTCCTTAACAACCTTGAGAGTAATGCATCCTTTTATTCTTACATGAAACAACCAACACAACTTGAGATGTTTAGTCTCTTACATCTTGAAATTGAGACACAAAATAAGCCTAAACTTCCTACAACAAGTGATCCCAGTTCCTCTAATCAAGTACATCAATCCTATGTTAGAAAAATGACCAACACTCCCATCAACTTAGAAGAAATTTATGGCCAAGGCTTGAAGATATTATCCAACCAAGGATGTGACATAACTAATGAGCATGAAATTCATAAACTCTTAGAACAAATACCAATTGAAGATACCAAAGGGATATGATATCAAAATCCTCCTCTCGACATAACTCTATAATGAATCCTTGTGATTTTGCTCTATTTTTTCTCTTTTTTTTGCTTCCACCCACAGTTTTAATGTATTTTTTGCTAATTTTTTGAAAACATCAGTGCTATTTATCGGGATGGCGCTATTTTTGGTGTTTATTTGCAACGATCAAGACAAGTCGATGCTAATTTAGGCACTAATTTGTTTTGAAATTAGCACTACCTTTAGTGCCAATATCAACTTCGAGTGTGGCACCATCATTAGTGTCGCCTTTGGCTCCAAGTTTAGCTTCGATTTTAGCACCACTTTTAGCTGTAACTTTAGGTTTGAGTTTAGCTTCATGTTTAACACCAGTTTAGACACCCCTATGCCGAAGAGACTTATTTATATGTCTCATTGATGATGTAAAACAGTGAAATGTCAACAAGATACAAGCATATCAAGGAGAGAATCACTTATGTCACATCAATAAGGTATATCTACAAGTGTTCAGTGAAACACAACTCTTGGATATAACAAATTAATGTCGATGAGACATTGAGATATCGGTAAGACAAATAAGATTATCTCATCAGCACTCTTCAAGTAATGATCAAAAGCATATTTCACTAGACCACTGGGAATGTGAGCAACATATGCGGTAGAGTGGTATACACTACAACCCCACAACAAGAAGCCTTGAGCAAGGTGGTAGCATCATAAACAATAGAAGGGAAGGGAAAAACACAACCATATCGTAACAGGTATAATAAGAGATGGTAGTAGTACGATAGTCATGGCATCATTACAATTTACAATACTAAATGCAACAAATCACATCAGTCACAATCCATTTGAATAAATCCTTTAAGGAATCATGAATATAGCCCACCAAAATACTCTAAAACTCTAATAAACATACTCTAAAAATTTCATCGAAATCTTACTTTCATGCATAGCCCGCTAGAATGGAGCTATCATTTTAATAAATATACAATAAAACCTTTGTTGAAACCTTATTTTTAGGCGTAGCCTACCAAAATGGAGAATTTTTTTAGTAAAGAATGATAGAGAATGGTAAGGAGATGTGCATGATAGGAGGCATAGGATTCATTGTTGTTTATCTCATTTCCATTCTGATCAACAAGGGTTACAGTGTTTGTGCTACTTTTTGTAATCCAGGTATTTAATTGATATATGTTTGCATAATCTCAAATTCCTTCAAATGCTTTTGAAGTATCAATGTATCCTATATAGGTTTTAGAATGACTTCTTTTAATTTTAAAAAATAAATCAAATGCTTTTGAAGTATCAATGTGTCCTATATAGGGTTTAGAATAATTTCTTTTAATTTTAAAAAATAAATAAATGATGTATTTTCCTATGATTAGATAATGCAGAGATCTCCTAAATCTGCCCTAGCACACTATCATCTCCTAAATCTAAGAACGTTGTATTAAGCTAGCATGCATAGTATGCATATAAAGAAAATCCTTCATACCTTCCATTGTTCCAAACCACCACTCATCACCTTGCTTAAAATGTTGCCTCCATAAGCACAATAACATGTTTTCAAATCATGGTTGCCAGTAATTGACCATTAAGGTCATTACTTTCATCAAGATACAATGAGCTATTTTTCTTCAAAATTAAGGCATTATGCAAGATAACATTGTGATTTTTTTGTTCTGTACAATTTGATTTTCTTGCAAATTTACTACTTCGCTAACTACCATTAAGACTGGATATTGCACCATCAGCTGCAACCTCAAACAACTCCCTCATTGTCACTTGAAGATTCCTTTCATGAGCATCCTTGTATAAAATCAAGCTATGCCCTATAGATTGCCTACTTACTTACTAATATAGGGGACTCATTGTTTCATGATATTTTTACTTTTATTTAGAAGGGGTTAATATGTAGCATTTTTATGTGCAAGAAGAATAGATTGTGATGCAATGTTTAGGTATGGATAGTTTAAGAAAAAATGGATTGCTATTGGTGTCATAACCAGGTTGGATTGTACCTTGAGTTGCTGTGAAATGCTTAGAGGTTTTTTCACTTCGAAGCAGAACTTGCGTGTATGAATTTCCAAATATCAAATAGAGGAAGTTCCTAGATTCTAAAGATAAAATCATAAATCTGCTTATCTAGTTTCTAATCCAACCTGAAATCTTTAATATCCAATAGAGAAAGTTTGTACATTCTAAAGATAAAATCATAAATATGCTTATCTAGCTTCTGATCTAATTTGAGGTCACGAATATCAAACAAAGAAATTTCCTATATTCTAAAGATAAAATCATAAATTTTATTGGTCCAATTGGAGATCCAATTTCAGGTCATGAAGCTCTGATAGAGAAAGTTCCTACATTCTAAAGATAAAATCATAAATTGTTTTGGTCCAATTTGAGGTCCAATTGTAAGGATTTGTCTTTTTAATTATACTTTCTGACATTTGTCTTGATAAAAATTATTACTTTAGAATTATGGTATTTATTTTCTTCTAATGTTTTCAACCCTCATTTTAGGGAAGAACTCCAAAGATGGTTCCTTTAGATGGAGACTACACTTTTCCACTATAGGTTCTAGCTAGAAACACTAGAAGCTCAGGTACTTTCATACTCAGGTACAACAGAGTTTGAGGTTACTTTGTTCTCCTTGATACAAAATTTTTTCGTTCAATCCATCTTAAGCAAAATTCACTATTATGGACTTCATCATTGTACCTTTCATGAATTCAATTTAATTTTCTATGTGGAAACATGTTGTCTCTATCTTTGCAAGTAATTACTATTATGTAAGCTTTTAATCTACATGACTTCTGGGTATGTGCAGGATCATCATGGAAAAAACAAGCCCTTAAGTGGCAAAAAATTCAAAAAAAATTAGAGTTAGGAAACTTGACGTAAAAATTTGAATAAGTTATCTATATTATTTCAAAAATATGTAAGAATAGAATCTATAGCAAATTGAATGTAGTTTCTAAACTACTTGGTTTGTTTAAAAAAATAATAATCTATTTGGTGAAAATTTGAAATTTCAATGCAGTAGTACTTAAATTTTAGGGAAAAAATAAGTAGGTGTCTGTCTAACCACCCTAACTACAATAAAATGAAAATAATTTTTTATAATATTTTAGATGTAAGTAGAGGACTCATGTCTCGATGTGATGCATATTTTTTTGTAATTTTTTTCCAAGTAAATAATTAATTATGATTTTTTTATTACAACTTTTAAAAAATATTAAAACTCATGTCTGACCACCTTAACTTGGTCAATACTTTATGAAATTCAATTTTTCTTTTTTTAATCCTATAGTATGTGAAGCATAGAATGTGATGCATGTTTTGGATTCAAAAAATGTGATACAGTTTGAAAGCTATTGATGTGTTTCAATCAGCCTATCAATTAGGACTTTAGTCATAATTTGAATAGAAAATGAATAATAATTACTTATTAAATTAAAAGTAAGGAATAATTTATATTGATGGAAAGCTGAAAATATCCTTTAAAAACCCTTTTCATTTCATCAATTTTGGGTAAAAAAAAAAGTCATCAGCCACATACCCATCATATTGCCACTTTTTGTCCCATCATGATCCTGCACATATCCTTCCCCTCATGTTCAATTCTTGTGACTGTTATGATGCTTGGGGCTGCTTACTTTTAACTAGACTGTTAATGAAAACTATCTTGGAATCCTTTTTGATCAATTTTGTTAGAATCATGGCTACATTGATATTGGGATGTTCTTATTAATAAGGATAAATCTTTATCAATAAGGAGATTACCCCTTACCAACATACTCCACTATCCTTGCAAAGGTTGATCTTTAATGCTTTGTGGATGGTTTACTTGTGATTATCCTTCTCAAATGAAACAATCGGGCAGCAGGTTGGGCTCAACCCTTGTGGGAGCCACATTTCACCCCACATGTTGTACCTAGATAAACAAAACAACAACCTAATTTTATCTATACTTGCACAATGAGAAAACATGTTAGATAAAACTGAGCATATGATAGATATGTTTGATAACTTTCTTGTTTTCTTAGACATCTATGGTATGCAAGTTATTTGAGTGCACACGATGATCAAATTATATGTTTATAGATGTATGCACATATTTTTACTAGAGATCCTTCATTGCTCTAATAACACTCTTATCACTCAAATGCAAGGAACCTAGGAATAGTGAGGAAGACATCAACTTGGAGGCTTAGACAAGCGAGAAGACTAAATATGATGTAGAACAAAGCAATCAGGATTCGACATTGAGGCAATCATGGATCCCCTTTCTCTTTATGTGCATTTTTCTCTTTTGTATCTATAAATGTATAGTTTTTTTATTATATGCATTTAAATAGTTAGTTGCATGGCTTGTGTGGAACAACATACATTTACATTATCAATTAAGACTACATTTTTGAAAGGATTGTGAAATCTTTCCTATATTATATGCATCTGCATAATTGCAATCTAGTAATGTAATCTTCTGATTTTGTTTATGCACATGAATGTAATGTAGTAGAAATAAAAATGTACCTTACTCTTCATTTGAAAATCACAAAATCTCTACCTGATTGAGCTATTAAATTTTGTGTCTTCACAAACATATGTTGATAAAAGATGAATGGAAGAAGCATCCAAGCAATCCTATTTTTTTCTGCCAACAATTCATACCAAAGATTGAACAATTTAAGGATATTGCACAATAGGTAATTTGTATCCACACAACTAATATTACTGAAGCATTTCAAAGTTTAGGCCATAAGAATCATCTTTTCTAAGCATGGATTGTGTTGTAGCCAAAATTCCATCCTAATTATTTTTGCCTACATCCATTTTCACTCTTACATCCACCATATGCATAGAATTCCTATCATAATAAATTAAATTTAATAAAATCCCTCACATGAGCTTCCAAATAAAACCCTTGATCACAGCATCAAAGTGTATTGTTCCTTTGAAATGCTCCTATGATTGCTCATAGCATATCACCAAGACAACACCATGTCGATGAGAGTCTCTCCAAAGTCTCCCTGACATTAGCACAAAGCATTGATCAGAAATGTAGATGAGACACCCCTATGTCACAGAGACTTATTTCAGTGTCTCATTGAAGATGTAAAATAGTGAAATGTCAACAAGATATGGGCATATTAAGGAGAGAATCACTTATGTCACATCAACAAGGTATATCTACAAGTTCTCGACAAAACACAACTCTTGGATATAACAAAGTAATTGTCAATGAGATAGTGACATATCGGCAAGAGACATTAACTTGTCTCATCGACACCGGCAATCAACATCAGAGGAACATAAGATCTAATGTCAATGAGACATTGAGATATATGTAAGACAAATAAGATTTTCTCATCAACACTCCTCAAGTAATTATCAAAAGCATAAACTGTTATATGGTCAGGAAGATGAGAAACATATGTGGTAGAGTGGTATACACCACAACCCCACAAGAAGAAGCCTTGAGAAAGGCAGTAGTGCAGTAAACAATAGAAGGGAAGGGAAAAACACCGCCATACTAGCATATTGAAGAAACAACGGGCATTTTAATTAAAATTATCTTTGACAGTTATGAAATGATGATTAGTTTGATTGATGTAACTAACAAAAATATTGATGAGACTATTGCTATTAATGAAGAACATGATCATAAAGGTGGCATGAGTGCCATTTATGAACCAAGGCTGGATGAAGTGTCCTAAATTTTGATAAATACGACTTCAAAGAAGTTGAAATCACTATGAATTGTAATTGCAAGTGGTCTAGACTCAGCTCAAAAGTATTTTCTTAGCAAGTAGATGAGAGAATTGCATGAGTAGGGTTGAGATAGAAAAAACCCCAAGAAGACAGAAAGCAAAAAGATAGAAAATTGAAGCTAGGCAATTGAATCAAGACTTAATTGATCAGTGTCCTAGGTATGAGCCAAAATCTAGAAGAATAGTATAGCTTAACCCATTGTGTGTGACATTAGAAGATAAACAAAAAAATATGGGAGATGTATGGATGCCATGTAGGGGTTACGATCTCTTTATTTATCATTATAGGAAGAAATTTCGGCATAGCCCAATGTCAAAATTGTGGAATTTAAGTTTGTGTAAACTTGTAGCACCCAACATCTTTGTGAACATAGAGTTAATCAAGGTGTTGGCAAAGAATTACAATCTAAAGATGAGACAAATTTATTTGCTTGATGGATCATAGTTCATGGTCATAAAGCTAGATTATATTTCCATGTTTTTTTAGCTAGACACTTCCCTGAAAACAAAATTACAAATTAGAGAATTGTTGGAGGAATACCACACCATAGACACAAGTTACAAGAGGTGTAAATTTCCTCTACATATGGTTAAAGGTGCGGGTAACCAAAATATGAGGTTCTCTAGTGAAGATAAGCCCCCATTCTTTGTGGCTTTGTTTGAAGAATACTTTCAATACACTTATTACTCAGCTGGTCAAGTATTGGGAATTGATGTTCTTGAGAACATGACAATTGCTCCCATGGTTTTAGCCACAGACATCCAGAGCCATAATGCCCATCCCTATGATTATGTAGAGTATTTATCAGAGGCCATCAATAATTCCCTCAATATCATAAAGAATGATAGTGAATCCATTAATTACAAGTACTATTCTCTTTTCATGCACATGATATTATACAAAGGGCAGGTGATGGGGATATGGGGTGAGGAATTAAGAATAAAAGACTTAGATAATGATGGAAATTCAAGGCATGTACAAATGTGGACATCTTTGTGGGATAGTAGGTGTGGGAGGTCACACTACCTATATTTTGAGGAATATTTTGTTAAACAACTATACAAGATGCAAGGCCATAAATTCAACTACAACCTCTCCCCAAAGATCTTAAGATTTCTCTGACCAAAAGATATGGATCATGAAGTAGGGATAAATCACAATTGGGGGGATTGGTACATGTTTGGGGATTGCACTATTATCAAGGCTTATGGATTTGAAACTGCACCTTATTTGATACCTAAGATTGTGCCAGACAGAGTTGCTTATTTAGAGATCATAAGGCAATTTTCATTTTCAAATTTCATTCCTTTCAAGAGCTATGGGAGGTAGCCTTTCATGCCTTCCACTTTATGCTTTGGTGATTTCACTATTATCTCTAATTTAGGCTATGACTTGGTTAGTGGTAAACATAATGAAACGTTATGAGCATAGTTTCCTTTTAGAAGATGTCATCAAAAATTGCGAAGAAAAAAAACATGATGAGAATGAATGCCTACAGTAGGGTTATGATGGCTAAGGCTTGGAAGGTGAATAATAACCTAGGCTACGTAGGGTCTTTCCCCAAGGTATAGGATACCATAGAAATAATTGAACAGTTAATCCTCCATGAAGAAAAACTTATAAGAGATGTGTCACTTGTGGCATTTGAAAGAGAAAGGGGCATCAGTCCTAGGAGGCAAATATAAAATATCACACCACTAGATCACTTATCACCTCAGCCTACTCCTAAAGTGATCCTTTTAGCTAGTTCCCCATCCATGGAAGAAGATAGCACTGAGGAGGAAGAAGAAGTATCACAGTTTAATGCTCTTGTTATAACTGAATATGAGATGCCATTGGAAAGAAATGTGATCAACTTTGAAGCCTCTAATGACCTATCCAATGATGTGAGGCATCGTGCAAGTCAAGAATTTGTTGCAGATGATACTTTTGTGCAAACCCCTAAATTTAAGTCATTTATATATGAGTATAAAGGAAGACTAATAAGAGAAAGGTTAAAGGACATTGACCCTGAGAAAGAGGCTTATGCCTTGAAAGAGTTGCAACATGAAGTTGATAGGGAAATGAGAAACATGATTGTTGAGAGAGGAAGAGAATTATTGGAAGAAGTTGGAGTTATGCTCCTTCCTGGGTGGGATATTAGTTCAACCATTGTGTTTGAAAACTTTTTAAAGATAAGGAATAAAAAATTGCAAATAATGGATGAAGCGGGTGATAGGGTCTATATAGGGTCGGGGTACAATCCTAATAATACCACTTTGCAAATTTGGGATCTTTACCACCCAGGAAAGAAGCCTTCTCTCATTTACCATGATCATATTTTTGGACATCTCTTGGTGCAAATAGTAGGGGAGACAAATCCCTTGGACATTGTTGACTTGAATGTGAATGTAGCCAAATTCACCAAAGCCTAGATCCAAAAGCTAGTAAGAGATAACTAGTGGCTGATAGAGGAAAATGACAAGTTGAAACAAGAATTAACTAACTACAAAGATAGGTTGTTTGCTTCTCTAAGGATTTACTCTCCTTTAATTGAACATGAAAGAAAAATGTTAGAGGCCATGTCTAAGACTACTCAATAGAAGCATAAATTTGAAAAGGCTCAAAAGGAATAGGAAGAACTAAAAATAAAATTGAAGGCTACTACTTTTGAAGTAGCATCAGGGATAATTTGTATGAAATTCAAAGATATGCTCCAACATGCATATGGTGTCTAGCATGCTCATAATGGAACATACAAGGCCCTCATGCAACATGGAAGACTGCTTAATAGGATGAAGGAAATGGAGTCCCATATCAAGGAAAAATATGGAGATAATAGTGCTTTTCTCTAAGAATATCAAAGCCTCGTGAATACATAGGAATTGAGTGACTTCAACTAGCCACTATGTATGGCCATGCTAGATTTCTTTGAAGAAACAAATTTGAAGGATCAAGAAAGTTAGAAAAATGAGATATCAAAATATTTTCTAGACATCCTTGATGTCATCAATGATGACGATGAGGTACTCAGGAAAATGCATAAGCACCTCAGGTGGATTGTTCTATTGGAGAATGTAGTGATAGACACTTTATAGAATGCAATCACTTATGCCCAGGAGAAATACATTGATCACATGTCAATGTTTAATTTGTTCCTTGCACAAGTTGTATGATGAGGTAGTCAGAGTTTGGTTGTTGTGGAAACATTAACATGGTGCTTGATCCTTGAATAGATCTTAGGTGGTCATAGGCGTTTGCTGATGGTTAACAGACTATGGTGCATCCAACAATAAACTCTTTTTAAGTTTCTATGTTATGTTAGCTCTGCTTTAGTTAAGAAATGATGTAAATTTTGTGAATGGACCTGAAGCTTGTTGCTTCCAGTACAAATAGGGAAACCAAGGTCCAATTTTGATCATCAAATCATCAGTATTTCAATCCATTAGAATAGATACTAGACCATCTCATCCACTTATTCATATAAAAAGAACTCATGTTATGTATGTTTATATTTTGAGAAATATAATGGAGTAGATACATTATAACTCGTAATCCATTTTTTAGTGTTAAATTGTTGTGTTGATTTTCATGCTTATTTATTGCTTTGTTATCTCCAAAGTGGTCTTTTCAAGTTTTTTAAATCTATAAGATTTATCAGGGCACATTTTTTGTTACTGTGTGGATGCTTTGATTGGTTTCTGGTTGGGTGTGAATTAAATTTCTTTCAAATAATTTACTTTAATTGGTTCGTATTAAGGATTAAAGTCCTCTTAGATATTGGAACCCTCTTATGGTCTTAAAACTTGTATTTTTCAAACCCAACAAATTGCAAATAACTCTAAAAATTTAGAAGTCTATGAAATAGTTTATATATTGTATGAAACAGTGTATGTATTCTTGTACTTGTAAATATTCTTGTATATATTCTTGTATTTGTATATTCTATGAAACATTCCTTATTTTCTATGAAATAGTGTATATATTCTTATACTTGTAAATATTCTTTTACTATTATGTCTATTAAAGAAAATAAAGTTTGAATAAAAAATTCTTCACCCTTTTTTGTAAGTGAGTATGTGAATTATTGTTTAAGGAAAAATATTATAGTGTTTACATTTTCAATTTACTAGTTTCAAATCCTCATTTTCTATGTATATAAAATTGTATGTGATCTTTATTTGTAATGGCATAAATCAAAAATGTCATCAAAATCAGGGTTTTCAGTTTCAACACCATCATTGTTCACACTTTTCATATCATGTTCACTTTTAAGTAAAATCATCAAAATTTAATTTTTATTTCTTGTCCTAGTTAATCTTGATTCTGTTCAGCACAACACAGTAGGTTGCATGTTAAATTTCAAACATTTTCTTTGCACTTTTTTGTATATATTATTTTCTCAGTGCATCATTATGTAACACCAATTTCTCTTCTGAGATATATAGTAAAAATAAAGGAAAGCACATGTTTTATTTGTCAAGGGAAATGTATGGAAAATACCCTATGTCTTTTAGATAAATGTGCAAGATAAATAAGACATAACTGATTGAATCTGATTTTCTACTGTACAATTGTTTTTTTATGTGCTTTTTTACTTTTTGCATGTGAATTACCCTTAGAAAGAGACTACTTATCTTTTCTTAAATGAAGCCTTTACATTTCCTATCTACGAAAGGAATTTACTGCTTGAAAACATGCTCGTGAACTTCATACAAATTAATATTGGTGTAAAGGGGCATCTCCACAAATGTTGTTTGGTCTAGAATTATAATGGAAAATAAAAAAGATTGCTAGGAGAATAAAATAGGTTTACAATTGTCCAAGTATAACATAATATTACTAAAGAATTTCAAAGTTTAGGCCATAAGAATCATCCTTTTTTAAACATCGATTACAAATAATTCTAAAAATTTAGAAGTCTTTAAATCATTAACATTATTGTCTACTACAATGTTATCCAATGTATCATTGTCAATGTTCATATGTTCTTGGGTGATCCCACAAAGATGGTTTACAATTTCTGGAAGATTCTTATTTTTGCTAAAATCACATAATTTTAGAAAATATAATGATTTGAGCCTTAAAAAGTTCCATTTTAAGCATTCCAATTGAAGAGGGCTTGATCAAGCTACCTTAGATCAAACCCCCTTGGATAGAACCCTGCTAGTTTTAAACCATACCTATAACAGAGTCTCCTTTACACCTATCAAAATCCTAATAAAAGACCACTTTTGATTTACCTTTTGGGGCATCAAATGAATTCATTTAAATTTTATTTTTTGTAAGTATTTAGTCCTTATTATAAGCTTCCCAAAAAGTATAATTTTAAATAAATTTAGTTTTACTATTATATTTATTTTTTATTTCTTGTGAATGTAGGATTTTCATCAAAAATTAAGCTCTATGTTCTGCACATGTGGAAAAATAGAAGATTATCAAATTTTTTTTTGAAAAATATGAGTGTACCAGATATTGAAGTCCTTGATCGAACAAAAAAAGTTAAAATGAATTTTGATACATGTACAAAAAAATGTATGTGTTATACAGTCCGCCTATGTTTTAATTGTAATTGGTTTGACTTAGAAACTTGATTAAGGAAAAAATATTCAATAAAACACTATGAAACCAATAGGGAGCACTAGATATCATACTTACAAATCTAAATTCAAAGAAAAAGAATTTTATCCTTCATGGAAAAAAATTTAAGTGTTATACGGTGAGTGTCACTCATTAAAAATGGTGTTTACTAAAAAAAACTAGTTTTCAAAGGAGATGGAAAAAGAGGTGCAATCTGATTAAAAAAAATTTGAAAAAAATATATTTAGAATATACAAAGAAATGCAAAAAATCACTAGCTTGCATCATCTTCAAATTCCTCACGATTTAGTCACTATAGGTGCCCGAAATTGAAGATTAAGTTAGAGAAAATCAATTCATTGTCTAGTTTGGCCAAAAATTGTAAACCAGTATTGTGGGATCATCCTCTTTCAAGTATTTAATATTATCATCATCCTCATCTTGACCTGCATTATCTTCATCATCATTGAAATTTGACTGTAGACCATTTATATTGTTACCAAATGTATTTGGATCATCATTTTTAATACCATCCATATTGTTGTCTTCCATAACATCATCTAGCTTTGGATTGTTGTCTTCTTGTGCTTGAACATAACCATCTTCAACATCATCATGGGTGTCAATTTCTTCAATGTTCTCTAATCCCTCTCTCTCATTTTGTTGGCCATCATTGTTTTGCTCAGTATCCACTAATGCATTGTCAAATACATGCCTTGATCTTGGATCATAATGTATGACAAATATCCATTTTGGGTCCAAAATATCTTCATATAAAAAGACCTACACATGAACGACATACATATATTAGACGTATATTATAACAATTTTATTGATTAATAAACACATGTATATATTCAAAATAAGCTATGAATTAATAGATTAATGATCACTACCACTTCTTGTTTGAGTTAAAAAATAAACTACTCACAATGAATTGGTAGAACATAATGCTCCTTATCCTCTGGTAGGAATGATGATGAATCTATAGAAAACAATCCACTATGGGTATCATGTCTTTTTTTCGTCTCAAATGCTTCATACCATCTACACTTAAAAATACAATATTTAAAAGAGCAATAATCCAACTCAATAATTTCTTGTATTTTCCCAACATATTGTAGATTCTCTTCAATTATATTCTTATCTTTTGAGCTTCATCGACTGGATTGCTTGAAGTCAACCATGATGCCACAATCAAAGGATTGACTCTTTACATCTACACTTTCTACATGATAATGTCGACCATATGTCCACATTGTTGGATATTTCCTTACCTGTGAAAGACCATTTATTTCAATGAAAAAAAATATAATGATGAATATTAAAATAGTTAATACTGTCAAAACTGTAAGGAAACAACATTTTGTAAAATTACAACTGTACCTTTCTTTCACATCCTCTAGACATGTTGATTTCATCTTCTATTATGTTTGAATTTGTATAGGTGCATCTTCTATTTGATTTTGAATTTGTTGAATAACCCATTCTAGTATGAAATATTTTCCCCATTCCCCAAGAAGATGAGTGAGAAATGGAGTATTCCTTGGGTTTGATCTCTTAAACTATCTCCTTGCTTCTAACACTTCTCTCTTTTTATCATATAGATCATTCCATTTGTTCACAAAGTCCATTTGGTACAAAATGAACTTGTCAAGTATAGAACTTTTGTCTACACCTATTACATGTCAACATGTTTATTTCAAAATCCAATTGTCATGTGTTAATTTGACAAATAAGTTACAGAGTAAATTAATGATTGCAAGAAAAACAACCACATTGATCATGAATTTACTTACTAATTTCTACTTCAACACCATTAGATTGTGACTCCATCAATAATATATGATGCTTGTTCTTCATCCCAGACATGTGGGCCATCTTCAAAATCCTTACCATGGTATTCACACAAGTATAAAAATGCTTCATTCAATACATATCCTTCAGCCATGCAACCCTTTGGATGTGCCTTTTTTCGAACATATCTTTTAAGAGTTTTCATATACCTCTCAAAGAAAAACATCCACCCTATTGATACAATAGTTGCCAATTCAATGCCATTGACTAGGTATATAAGTAAATGGACTTGTAGGTCCATGAAACTTGTAGGGAGCTCCTTCTCAAATACACATATAATTTCTACAATTTCCTTCTTCCACTTTGGCACTTCAGATTCATGGATCTCATTGGAGGTCACCCACCTAATATAAGAATAGTAGATTAGTATGAACCTTTAGTCATAAATTAAAATGAAATATAATATCTCTATGTCTCTCACACATGAACATTTCATATAACCACATACCTTGTAAATGTTGACAATCGACTCATGGCATTCCTTAAGTCAGCTGTAAGACAAGAATCCCCCCTAATTGCCAATGGCATGATATGGTATCAAACACATTTATGAAAAGGTAATTAGTAATTTTTTCTCACACAATAAAATATCAAAATAAATTTAGTGCTTAATCAATGTTACCAATAAATGTTAAATGTTGATATATAATACCTTCATTAAATTATGAAAATCATGTGTTTTAAATCTTGTGATATGTCCATCAACTATAAAATATTTAGCTAATGATGACCCATAGCCAATAGGTGTCCTTATTGAATGGATGACATTTTTTAGTTGGTCTAGCTCTTTTTTTTTCAAAATCCATGAAGCTTCTACATATGTTTCATTTTCCATGTTTGGCCACAAATGTTTTCTATCAAATTTGGTACGTGAAAGAGAAATATCTCTCCTCGAAGACAAGGTGTCCTTCTCTTTGCCTGATTTATGTCAAAATATAGAATATGGGACATTTTTGAAGATGTGCGTAGGATCTAATAGGTGAATCACCCCTATCAAAAAAATCCTACCAAGATTTCAATTCATCATCTTCATACTTCTTAAGCCAATCACCTAGACCCATAATCATAGGAGGGCCTCTATTTTCAACTTTTCCATCAAATTGATTCTTTAGGTGATTTCTAAACCTATGATCTAGTGGTAGAAAAACCCTGTTGTTTGCGTAAATAAATTTATGTAGATCTTTAGAATACCACCCTTGAAATTGTTCTGCACATCTTAGACATGCAAATATCCCCTTTGTTGGAAGCCTTGCAATTCAATAAGTAATGTTAATAACATAAAAAAAATAGTATAAAACTAAGTATGAAAGTTGGGATGAAAATAAATTATCAGTGTAAATACGTAAATATTTTATCTTACCGGAACAAACACCAAGTCCTAGGAGATCATGAATAGTCCAACATAGAACACTATACAACATGAAGGACCTAATTGATGGAGGACGTGATATGTCATACATTCTTATGCCTTTCCATAGCAATTGCATCTCATCAATAAAGGTGCAAGATAAGCATCCATGTTTTTAACTTGATGTTTTCCTAGAACAATGAGAGTCAACATAAGGTGCTCATTTCTAACACTCATCCATGGGGTAATATTGTATACTATCAATCCAACTAACCAAACAATATAATTTGAGCTCAGGAAAGAGAATGGGCACACTCCAATTGCAAGACCAAACCTAATACTGCAGGGTTCATCTTTGAATTTTGTTGGCCATTTTTCCTCTATGTGTTTCATTGCTTTGGAGTCAACCAAAATTCACATGAATCCATCTTTACTCCTATTCTTTGCATACCAGTCCATCAATTGTGCTAGTGAATTGCAATGAAACATTCGTTGAAGTCTAGGTATAATTGGAATGTGACGTAAAACCTTCTTTGGAATTGTAGGACCTTGTACATCTATACAATATCTCTTCTCTTTACATACATGACATTCTACCTTGTTTTTATATGCATCCCTGGGTATGTGCAAGATCATCATGGAAAAAATAGGCCCTTAAGTGGAAAAAAATTCAGAAAAATCATAGTTAGGAAACTTGACATTAAAATTTGAATAAGTTATCTATATTATTTCAAAAATATGTAAGAATAGAATTTGTAGAAAATTGAATGTAGTTTCTAAACTACTAGATTTATTTTACTTTTTAAAAATCCATTTGGTAAAAAATTTAAATTTCAATGTAGTAGTACTTAAATTTCAAGGAAAAAATAACAAGTAGGTGTTTGTCTGACCACCCTAACCACAATAAAAGGATAATATTTTTTTGCAGGATTTTAGATATAAGTAGAGGACTCATGTACAAATGTGATGCATATTTTTTTGTAATTTTTTTTAAGTAAATAATTAATTATGATTTTTTTCTTACAACTTTTCAAAAATATAAAAACCGGTATGTCTGACCACCTTAACTTG
Source organism: Sequoia sempervirens (assembly GCA_007258455.2). NCBI lineage: Eukaryota > Viridiplantae > Streptophyta > Pinopsida > Cupressales > Cupressaceae > Sequoia > Sequoia sempervirens. The sequence continues at coordinate 405,465,166 of VDFB02058242.1, forward strand.
GTCAAAACTATCTAAAATTAAATTTTTATTTTTTTAATCATATAGTATGCAAAGTATAGAATACGACAAATGTTTCGTATTCAAAAAATGTGATATTGTTTGAAAGCTATAGATTTTTTTCAATCAACCTATCAATCAGGACTTTAGTCATAATTCAAATAGAAAATGAATAATAATTCTTTATTAAATTCAAAGTAAAACATAATTTATATTGATGGAAAGCTGAGAATCTCCTTTAAAAACCTTTTTCGTTTCATCAATTTTGGGTAAAAAGAAGGTCATCAACCACATACCCTACACATACCTATCATATCGCCACTTTTTGGCCCATCATGATCCTATACATACCCTTCTATATAAAATGCAATCATTTTTACATGAATGAATTTGATTATATTCAATCCCCAACTAAACCAATAACAAACACGCCTCTCTGCAATTGACAGCAACACATTCTCTTCAAGGAATATTTTAGTTTTAAGTGCCCTATAAGATTGCTAGAGATTAAATCAATTGAATGTTTCACTTATGATGAACATGTTTGATATGCAAATCTATACTAGGACTATTTATATATAATATATCATGGTTTTAAAATCCCCTTAAAAAAATATAAACGAAGTTGATGAATGTTTACAAATTATGTACACCAATTGGCCATGCAAAGTAAGAAATATATTTCAACTCACTTTAGTAGGGTAGTGAATCCTTTATCTGACCAACCAAATAGTGACTTGATTTCTAATAATAGTAATTTTATCTCCTAAGCTTGCACCCAAACTGAGTTCTAAAACTTAGTTAGCTAGAGAAACATGGAAACACCTCTAGGCTATGGGGAACCTAATGATGAAGTGAATCTTTGGATAGGCCAGATTCCTAGCTAGTTATATCACCTAATCTGCTGATTTTTTTTCTTAGGAAAAGGGATAATGATAAACTAAAAGTGATAAAACTAAAAAAAATGATAAAAAAATATTTCTATGGTGATACACCTAACTAAATAGGATTATGAAATTCTAGATTTTCAAACACTTGAATATTGATGACAACATCTAAATTGCAAAATTCACTTCTAGAAGTTTATACATGAATGTTTCACATTTGAGTGCACTATCTTCAAAAGGAAAATAATATTTTCATAGTTTGAAGGATAAATGAAATTTAAACATAACCTATAACTTGCATAAGTATATTTTACAAAAATGGCATGAAAAGTAAGACAAAACCTCAAAGAGATTAAAATACCTCACTAACAATTTGATCAATCACTTAGTTATACACAAAACTGCAATAATGAAAAGGAAACACAACACAATCAATGGTACTCAAGGTATTATTTATATATCATATCCCAAAATATTGAGTTACAAAGAAATTCCAATACTGTAGCAAAGGACTATCAAAGTCACAATCTCCAAAAATTACATAAGAACTGCCTCAAAAATGAGTTTCAAAAGCAATTAAGTAGCTAAAGCCCAAGTGGTTCCACCAAAATAGGACGTAGAAGCTCCATGGGTTGGATGAAACAATAAACCCTAAAATATAGCACAAATATTCTTTCAAAAAGAGTTCATGATGGATGAAAAAGTCATGCAAGACTTAAAATCAAACCATAACTACTACTAAAAATGTTCAAAATAGAGTCAAAGAAGCCTAAATTTTCTCCACAAGGTTATGACAACACCCTACATCTTCTCCATATGTTTACAAACTGCAAATAACCTCCCTTGATGCTTGTAAGAGCATAAATGAAAGCATATCTTTTTGTTTCCTCAATCAACCAAGTCATCTTTTTTGCATTTAATAATAACAATGACTATTTAAGGTTTATAATTGCACCTTTAAAGTCATATGTTTTACATTGGATAAGTATGCAAATAAAACCTTATGAGTATTTTAAGGCGCATACAAGTTGAAAAAGGCACTTGGGTGATTAGGTGGCATTTATATATTGATGTGGCATTGACATTTCTAAAGTTGTGAAAACACAAAAGACATTAGACCTTTTGGATGACTGCCACTTTTCTTTTGATATTGTCATATATTTACGATCCCTAAAAATATTAACCCTCTATTATGCATATCTCCTTTGGGTTGCCAATGGGTATGTGCAGGATAATCATGGAAAAAACAGGCCCTTAAGTGGCAAAAAAATCAAAAAAATCAGAGTTAGGCAACTTGACATAAAAATTTGAATAAGTTATCTATATTATTTCAAAAATATGTAACAATAGAATCTATAGAAAATTGAATGTAGTTTCTAAAATACTAGGTTTGTTTAAAAAAAGGAAATCTATTTGCTGAAAATTTGAAATTTGAATGCAATAGTACATAAATTTTAGGGAAAAAAATAAGAAGCAAGTGTCCTGCCTAACCACCCTAACCACAATAAAATGATAATATTTTTTTATAATATTTTATATATAAGTAGAGGACTCATGTCCCGATGTGATGCATATTTTTTTGTAATTTTTTTCCAAGTAAATAATTAATTATGAAATTTTTATTACGACTATTAAAAAAATAAAAAGCTTGTATGTCTGACCACCTTAACTTGATCAAAAGTTCATGAAATTCATTTTTTCCTTTTTTAATCCTATAGTATGCAAAGCATAGAATGTGATAAATATTTTGGATTAAAAAAATATGATACTATTTGAAAGCTATATATTTTTTTCAATTAGTCTATCAATCAGGACTTTAGTCATAATTTGATTAAAAAATGAATAATAATTACTTATGAAATTCAAGGTAAAGCATAATTTATATTGGTTGAAAGCTGGGAATCTCCTTTAAAAACTATTTTCATCTCGTTGATTTTGGGTAAAAAAAATAAATCAGCCACATACCCATCATATTGCCACTTGTTTGCCCATCATGATCCTGCGTATACCCCAATGTTAAAACTTATGCATGAGGAGTAGACGTGCCTATTTCCCTCAACTATCTTTACTATGCTCTCAATTCATACCTTTCAGTAGTCTTCATACCTCAAGAATCAATCCATTTAGCAATAGTGCTTATTGTTAGAAAAATGTAATTATTTATGTGTCCTTTTTTGGATAGATCCTATCAATCAAAATCTTGTGCTTAGCTTTTAGATACTATAATCCCATTGAGTATTAATTATTGTTTGTAATAGTGGATTTATCAACTTCATACTTATTAATGATGAATGCATCCTCAATTGCATTACACTATCATGGAAAGCTTAACAAGTTAATTTGATCACAACACAAACTGCAAACACGCTGGGCTCAATCCTCGCGGGAGCCACATTTATCCCACATGCTGAAATTTAATAGATTACATTAGAAACACAAATGCACCTATATCTGCACATGAAGCAAACAAGTTAGTGAAATAAAATGCATATCTTGAATGTTTTTGATGGCTTCAATAGTTTTCTAGGACATTCAGGATATGCATGCTTGTTTAATACAGAGTAAGATTAGTTTATATGTGTATAGGTGTATGTTCACGTATAGTTGGAAACTTTTCATTGCTTAGAGAATTTCTCTAAGACCATTTCTTGTGTTAAATGTGGGAACTAGGAATGATATGGAGCTAAGAAGGAAAAAATTAGCTTGGAACAACAACAAGACAAGATGACACAACAGAACTAGTCATTCACAAGCAATGACTGGTTTCCTTCTCTATATGCACATTCTTTTACTTATTCATGTATATTATTTTCTTCTTCTACATTGAATAAGTTAAGTTAATCTCAGGGCTTGTGTGAGATAGTGTACACTTATACATTCAATAAAGATTACTTTTTTTAGAAAGGAAATATTTGAATCCTTCTTCTGTTACATGCATGTGTATGAATGCAGTAATTTGTAATTGTAATCCTTTTTGGATTATTTCATTTGTGCATCTAAATGTAATGTAGGAATGATTTAAATGTAGCTCTTTCTCAATTTAAAATCAACAAGCTCAACTTCATTGAGCTATGGGTTGAAATCTAGTAACATTTCTGGTGACATCTGTTGTATGTTTTCCTACTAAACACTTTGACCAGTTGCCTAGACCTACCCTTGGGCACGAAGTCACTCAAAACTAGGCTCATGAATTAGAAAAATAGACTTAAAATTTATGCAATGCAAATTTGATAGTATGAATGACACCTTCACATTTATTGAAAACAAAACAATAGAAATGAAACTATCTAACTATGCTAAAAATTAGTTAGGGAATGAAACTTGCAACTAAACTATAGTGCAGCAACATTTTATTGAAAGAAAAAAACCTAACCTAGCATTTACAGAAGTAGATCATACCTCAAAACACCATTTGAAGTGAATCCCATTAACTGGGATTGGCAAGATTTCTCTATCCATTTTTTATAACAGGAATGTGTTATGCTCCTTACATTTAGTAATGATAAAGTGGCCACTCCAGAAGTTGTCAAACTTTGAATGCTTACCTAGCCTACTCTTCAGCGCATCCCACCTAAGCACCACATCACCCTCTCTAAAAAATTTGGGTGTAGCTTTCTTATCAAATACCCTCTTTGTTTGGAGCTAATTATACTCCAAAGACTTCATTGCTCTATCTCTTGTTTCTTCAAGCTCTATGAGTTCATCATATCTAACAGACATTGGGTCTTGTTCTTCAAACATCTCCAACTAATGTATAATGTCAAGAGCTAGCAGCTCTACAGATAAAGGAAGTCTTGCCTCTTTACCATAAACAAGTACATCTGTAGAATTTCCAACTAACCTCTTAGGAGTTATTCCATCTTCCCATAGTGTAGATTTCAATTTGGTGTACCAAAATCTATGATTCTCCTCCATGGTCCTTTTAATGATCATGATCAGATTCTTGTTTGTACTCTCATCCAAACCATTACCTTGTGGGTAATAATTTGAGGAGGTATTTAGATGGATTCCATGTCTGACAGGCCAATTTGTAACTCTTAATCCCACAAATGGAAGATAATTATCTGAAATGATGGAATCAAGAACTCCAAACCTGGTTACTATATCTTCATAAAAGCTTAAAACTGAAGATTCAGTAGATTCTTTCAAAGCTAATGCCTCTATCCTATGTGTAAACTAATTAGTTGCTATAAGTACCCACATGTGACCAGCACTGGAAGGTGGATTTATTAGCCCAATAAAATAAATACCCCATCTCATGAAGGTTTGTTCAAACTAAATTAGCTGCAGAGGCAGAGCTGGAAGACTTTCTTTTCCTACAAAAAGAGCACATTTTACACATTTCCTTTCCCAAGCATGGGCATCCTTGAATAAGCTTGGCCAATAATAGCTAGCTCTCATAATCTTCCATGCAGTTGTTCTTGGAGAAAAGTGACCTCCTGAAGTTCCATCATGGAATTCATGAAGCACTTTATCAATCTAATCTTTGTTAATAGGCCTTAACAAAACACCATTAAGCTCTTTTTTGAAAAGAATATTATCAATCAATACATATGGAATTGATTGCAACCTGAAATATCTTCGTTTAGCTCTATCCAAACTTGGTGGACATTTACTAGTCTCTAGAAAATGGGTCATATTTTGAACCCAAATTCATCTAACACAGGTGCATCATTCTGAAGCTCATTATCATTGACTAAAATAGTCTTTGATTCTAATTTTTGTTCCTCTTCAGAAGTTGAGGCTAACTATTCACATAGTCCTCTACCTCTGATAAGCTTTGTGATTTTGATGTCAACATCAAACTCCATAACCCTTGTGATCCACCTTTCTCTTCTCACTCAGGTCTTTGCTCAGCAGAAATTCCTTCACACTAGGATGTGCAACCATAACATGTATCTTATTGTTAGAGATTAGAGGCTTAAACTTCTTTAGACTTCTAATCACAACAAGAACATGTTTCTCAAAAAATGTATATTTCTACTCATAATCAACTATACCTTGACTGGAAAAAGCTATTGGGTGTTCTAAACCATCATTATTTTTTTGAACAAACATAGCAGAAATTGAACTTACACTACCAAAATCATATCGAAAGAAGTCCTTTGAGAAATCTGGATTTACTAGTGTTGGGGTTGATGCTAAAGCCTCCTTGATTGCTTCAAAACTATATTTGGCATCCCTAGTCCAACTAAAAATTCCATTCTTCTTAAGGATGGCAATCAAAGGTTGTAACAGATTTGTAATATCAGCTATAAACATTCTTAAAAAGTTGACTCTACCTAAAAAGCTCTGCATTCCTTTCTTATAGTTGGGTAATGGCAGCTCAAGTATGGCTTTGACTCTCTCAAGGTCAATAGTAATTCCTTGCTTTGAAATTATGTGTTCTAAAAATTTACCTTCATGAACAACATATATACTCTTTTTTGGATTGAGAGATATACCATATTCTCTACATTTTTGAAAAACTTGCTTGAGATGTGATAAATGTTCATCTGCACTTTTAGAATATATTGTTATGTCATCTAGATAAACAAGTAAAAACTTCTAAATTAGACTCTAAAATGCCATATCCATGGCCCTGGGTATGTGCAGGATCATGATGGGCCAACAAGTGGCGATATGATGGGTATGTGTAGGGTATGTGGTTGATGAATTTTTTTTTACCCAAAATTGATGAAATAAAAAGGGTTTTGAAAGGAGATTTTTTATCTTTCCACCAATATAAATTATTCTTTACTTTGAATTTAATAAATAATTATTATTCATTTTCTATTTTAATTACAACTAAATTCATGATGATAGGTTGATTGAAAAAAATCCATAGCTTTCAAATGGTATCACATATTTTGAATTCAAAACATGCATCACAATTTATGCTTTGCATGCTATAGGATTAAAAAAATAAAATTGAATTTCATGAAGTTTTTACCAAGTTAAGGTGGTCAGACATACAAGTTTTCATATTTTTTTAAAGTTGTAATAAAAAAATCATAATTAATTATTTACTTGGGGAAAATTATAAAAAAATATGCAGCACATCAGGACATCAGTCCGAGCTACTTATATCTAAAATCTTATAAAAAAATATTATCATTTTATTGTGGTTAGGGTGGTCAAATAGACACCTACTTCTTATTTTTTCCCTGAAATTTAAGTACTACTACATTGAAACTTCAAATTTTCACCAAATAGATTTTTTTTTTAAAAATAAACCTAGTAGTTTAGAAACTACATTCAATTTTCTATAGATTATATTCTTACATATTTTTGAAATAATATAGATAACTTATTAAAAATTTTTACGTCAAGTTTCCTAACTCTGATTTTTTGCCACTTAAGGGCCTTTTCTTCATGATGATCCTACACATGTATACCCCCCTCTGAAATGTGGCGCCAACATTATATAAGCCAAAAGGAATTCTCTTGTAGGCCATAGTGCCCCGCTTTGTTGTAAATTTTGTCTTATATTGATCCTCTTAACTAAAATCTGGTTATAACCAGAATAACCATCAAGAAGAAAAAATATCTCTGAACCAGGAATAGATTGAAGATTATGTTCCATGGAGGGTAATGGGTAATGATCTTTTAAAGATACTCTGTTAAGATCTCTAAAATCTACACATAATCTTATCTCCCCATTTTTCTTTCTAACTTGAACAAGGTTAGAAACCTAGGAGGTGTGTTTGATTGGAAATATAATACCCCTCTCAACTAACTTAGTTAACTCTTTAATCATTAAAGGCTCAAGCTTGGGGTTCAAAGGTCTCTGCTTCTTCCTAACAAGCTTAGCATCAGGTTTTAATTGAATTGTATGTTGAACAATATGAGGTTCAAAAACCTTTAAATCATAATATTGTCATCCAAAAACATCATGAAACTCTTGGCATAAAGCAGTAAAAGCCTTCCTATCTTCAGCTAAACAATTTTTTCCTATCTTAAGAAGCTTACCTTTAAAGATTTCAATTTCTTCATAATGGTCCTCTTTGACTTGAATCCAAGGTAACTAAACCCTTGGGTAATTTGTTTATCTTTAATTGTATGATCTGATCATCATACTGTTGTTTAAGCTTATGTTGATTCGCTATAGAAAACCGATCCTCTTTAAGTAGGAAAGATAAAATTTGTTCATCACTGTCAAATACTTGTGAATGAACATTGTTATTTGGAATGGAAGATTTGATTACTACTCTGACATACTGTTATACCTTCTCCTTCTTGATATTATTTGGGATATCAAATTGTGCACCAATGGCAGCAAGTCTGTCCACATGTCTATTTTGATTTCTTGGGATAGAAACCAAATTAAAGGCATCAAATTCCTCTATTATATCCCACACTCTATTCATGTAGGAATTCAATGCATCATTCTTAGTAACACTCAAGCCTCTAACTTGATTAATGATCACCTCACTATCTCCATAGACCTTCAGGCAATTTATTCATTTTTTTCTTGCCCATTCAAGACCTTGAATAAGACCCTCATACTCAACAGTATTATTAAATCATGCAAAAGAAAAATGGAAGGCTGAAAAATACTTATCACTTTGTGGAGACACAAGCATTGCATCCCCACTAGATCCATTTTTACTTTTGGAACCATAGAAATACATCTCCCAAAGTTCATCTTATTGCTTTAGCAATTGATTTGCACTCTATTCAAGGTTAGGTACCTCTGCATCAAGTTCATGTAGCACATAGATACCCATTCCAGCATCTTGAATGTGGTCATTAGGACTGTCCATTACATTTTTTTTTCCCATTCATGTAGCAACTGGTGCAGGAGCACCTTGGTCATCAAAATGCTTTTCAAATTTGTAAAAAGATGAATGTTCAAAAGTACATTGTAAAGGTCATGAGTTCATCACAAATTGTAATGGAAAAATGGTGTAAAAGGTCATATGAGGTCTTCTTTGAATTTATTTAAGGTTATGGGTAAGTCCTCGGGTGTCAAAGTGGAAAAACAATGTAAAACTTGCAATAATGCAATGTTGTCAAGTTGCTAAATTAATCAAAATAGGTAGATTAGGCATATTAAGATTAAAAAGGGTAGTTTCAACCAATGGTCAGTTTGAATATAGTTTTTATGAAGGAGAAACATCTTTAAAAGACATTGTATAGCATGGGGAAGAGGGAATGATTGTATTCTTGTTATCAAAATTCTTAAATAAAGACTTTGTTATGTGAAATTCTAAGTTTTTCTTCTTTTACTAGCCCTTGTACAAATAGTACTGAGGTCTAGGATTTATTAATTTGTTGTTTCTTTATGAGGAATTTAAATACTCATCACCTTGAAGTTTTCTAAAGTAGATCTAATCAATTTGGAGGCTTTTGAAACTAGAATTTGTTAAACCCTCAAAACAAGGTTGAGGGTCCTTTAAGGGCATAAGGCCTCCATCCCATCGATGTAGGCATGGTAGATCGATGGGATGGATTATAGTTAGTAAATTTTCATTTTGTTTAGTGTTTTGAATGTTGGAAGGGAAGTATGAGGTGGAAACACAAGAATATGACATTGTTTCATGTTAAAATCTGAGTTTTCCTCTTGAAAATGAAGCATTCAAATAGGGTTTTGAAGGATTAACGCGTGCATGGGTTTGGAGATGAATTTAAAGGATTGGGAACACATCATGAAACTTGTTCCAAGTGTTGGTTGGAGATATGTAGGTTTGTAAGTGAGCTATACATGAAACCCTCACTTGTTTTTGGTCTTTTCACCCTATAATCAAGGGTTTGATAGAATAGTTTGTTCCTAAGCTTTTCAATCATGAAAACTGATAAAATTTTGAGTTTTGTGGAATTTATAAAGACTGTTTGTGGTTGGATAATTGTTGGAGTAGTGGGAAGGTGACTTCCTTTGTAAAAAATGCCTATTTTACTAGCCTTTTTCCCAATGCATAGTATAAGAATATGAAATTTCTTTAAAGAAAAGTAATGAAGCATTTTGTTTTGTTGATATGGATATTGAAAGGCCTCTAAATATGTATTTGGTCTTTTGAATTTGAACTTGGGTTGTAAGTTTCACCCACTTTAGGGTATGGAAACCTATTTGACAAATGGTGCTTTGTTTGCATAGAATGTGGAACCCAAATGTGGTAGAGATAATTATGTTTTGATTCCTGATAAACTTGTATGTACATTGGTATTAGAGTTGCATCAATGCTTGGGTAAAAGTTGAGTGGAAGAGTTTGATAATGTGGAGGTTTTGGACATGTGAGTTCTCAATGTGCTTAGTGATGTTTTTATACAAAGACTTGATAATCTAATAAAACAGTGTAGGGAATTGTTGTATATGTTTAAATACTGTCTTTTTCGATATTGCTACAATTGTCTTTATGTTGGGAAAGGTTTATTTGTGGTTTTGGATGTCTTGAGCAAAGATAATGCAAGGTACAAATTTTTGTTTGGTGACTAGGAGTAAGGTATCTGCTAAAAATAGTGACACGATAATAGGATGTTGGTTTGATTCCATTGAAGACATGATGTATACATGGATTTGAAGGTTTGGTAATTGGTATTGTAGAAAGTGAGCATAATGTGTTGCCTTGAAAAATGAGTATATTTATATACCATGATGTGGATTACTATTTTGTGAGATAGTAAATTATTGCCTTGAGAATGGTTGAAGAAAACAATGAAGGATGTTAAGTTGGCAAATGAAATTGAGTTTTGACAAAGAATTCTTAGTATTTGATCTTCTTCTAATTCTATTGGGATTGAAATTCCCTAATGAGATGATGTTGTTGATGGTTTTTTTTATGATGCTCTACATCAATAGCACATCAGGTATGCTCTCTGCTTGCAACTCTTGAGCAACAACAAGCTCACTGCCACTAAAAACAACACAATTTGTGTCTACAGCAATTGGAACAACATTAATTACACTTGGATTATAAGTTTCTATTTGATCCTTGGGAAAATTTTTAGACTTTATGGTAACCTTAGTTCCACATCTCGTTCTAAATAACATATGTGACCAGTCAACAAAAACATAACCTCCTATCTTGGCTGTAAAGTATCTCGAGAGAAACAAGGCAAAGAAAGGTGGTAGATCTATGACACATATATCTTGTGGAACTAAAAAGTTTGGACAAGCATGAAGTTTAAGGATCAAGCTTTTGATGACACCTAAGGTATTAACTAAGGTTCTATGCAACTGAATAACCCCCTTCTCTAAAGGCTAATACTTTAGTCCTAGTTTATTTGCAATTTGTTTTAGCATTATAGAGCTACTAGCTTCACTATCCATCATGCAGTTATGGACTAATTTATCACCTATAATCATAGATACATAAAATAGAGGTGGTTTGACATCCTTACCCATTTCTTTGTTGGGTTGTTTTTTGTCCTGAGGATCATTTGTAAAAGCAGCTCTAACTTGACCTACTAGTGATTCATCAGACACTTTCAAATTTGACAGAGTTGACTGTAACATGTCCTTTTGACTTGGGATAGCTAATGAGTCCCACATTGACATTGTTACACTCATTTTTTTATATTATCAATGATATTAAAAGGAAAAACCAAATTTACCTTCTGATGAGTCTTTACACTAGCATGATCAGCTTGCGGGTGTGGCTACTCCTTGGTAGAAACTTATTGATTCCTCTACAAAATGTGAGGTACTTGTGATGTAGATGGTCTTGTAGTTGTTGCTTTCCCTTTATCAGTTGCTTGCTCAAGTTCAAAGACTATTTTCTTTGCTCTTGTGTTTGTCGCAAATGGAGAATCATCTACATTAACTCTACACAATTCTTCTCCCTGCCAGTAAAGCAGAGTAGCATCACTTGTAGGTTGCTCCTACTATTGTAGAGCTCCATCATTGGATATATTTTTTTGTGAACTTCAAGCACTTTGCACCATTAATTCCTTGTTTATAACTCCATTAGGGCATGTGGCCTAATTATGTGTCTAGTTGCACATATAAGACCACTCATAATTTGTTGCCAAGTTGTTTTGAATGGGGACACTGTCCTTAGCTAAACTAATAGGGGTAGGATTATATATTTGAAAAGGCCTTGTGTAAATATTTTGTCTTGGACCTTGGTAGTTACCTTGGTATTGTTGCCTATTGCCTTGGTACTGCTAACTTGAAGCGTGGTTATGTTGTTGATAACATCTAGTATAAGATTGTTGCTTCTCTGAGTTCACCAACTTATTACCAAAAGTCTAAAGTAGACTTTTGATCTCTTGCATCTCTTGAGATGAGCTTGGGGTAGCATTTTCTTGACTTACAAAATCTGGAACAGTAGCTGATAATGTTGATACAATTGGAAAAGGTGCAAAAGGTGGAATCTACAATGGCCTATTAGGCTGGATATTTGGAAAGATAGGCATTGGTGTCCTAGGAGCAATCTTACCTGCCTAAATTAAACAATTTTCTGCTCTGATTGCTACCTCATATGCATATGGTGAAGACACTCCTCTCATTGATTGTGGTATGATTACTATTTCACTCTTTAAAGCTTTTAGATAGTATAAGAAGGCATGCTCAAGAGAAGGCCTCACTGTAGCTGGAATTTTATCCCAAGTCCTCTGAAATAAAAAATTAAAGTCTATCATTTGCTCATGAGGAGCTCTCTTTATATTTGTTAACTACTCTACCAAGGACAAGTGATTAGAATTGTCTTGATACTATTTGTGCAATTTTTCTCCTAGTTCATCCCAAGTGGCAATGGACCCAACTTGTAGACCCCTAAACCACTACAAATCCTTTCCTTTAAATGAAGCTACAAGTATCCTTACAGTTACATCCTCTTGAGTTATGTGTTGCACCCCACACAATGATGCTACATCCCTTATGTGCTCAATGGGTGTTGTCTGATCCTCACTAGTGAAAATTGGCAAGTTTTTAAGGGTAGCAACTGGTATATTATTATGATGTGCCATATTTAATGGACTTCCTCCATTAAATGGCACAAAGGTTTGATTTATTTCCATTGGAGGTGGCTAAGATAGATTGATTTGAGTCTAGACAATAGAAATTAAAATAGAACTTGAAAATATAGGTACAACACCTCAAGAAGCAACAAATGTAACTTTCTTTAGGCTTCTTGAAGATGATCTTGTTGTTCTAAGGCTTGGTGAAGTAGAATAAGTTTCATGAGCTACCTCTTAGATGGTCTACCTCTCCTCCTTGGTGGTGAGAAGAAAAAATATTGCCTAACACCAGGTGGTGTTAACTAAACTCTCTTAGATGGAGGGGTTCTCTTTGTTGTCCTACCTCATCTTGTAGGTGGTGATAGCTACAAATATTCAAAATCCTTGGAACTCCTTATCTGTATCCTTCTCATGTGTTGCAACAACACTGAATTTACTACTCTTTCACCTTACAAAGTCACCAGATATGCTAATAAAACCTCTAGAAAAGTCTGAAAATCACTGGTTGCACACCAAACCAGCAAAATGTATTTTGGAATGTGTCCCACCAGGCATGCCAAGATTGTTATCTCCTAAGCTTGCACCAGAACTGAGTTGTAAAACTCAGTTAGCCAGAACCTAATGATGAAGTGAATCTCCAGATAGGTTGGCTTCCTAGCTAGTTATATCACCTAATCTACTAATTTGTATTTTTTAGGAAAAGGGAGAAGGATAAAATGAAAATGATAAAACTAAAAAAAATGATAAAAAAACTATTTCTATGGTGATACACCTAACTGAACAGGATTATGAAATTCCAAATTTTCAAACACTTGAATATTGATGACATCTAAATTGCAAAATTCACTTCTATAAGTTTATACATCAATGTTTCATAGGAAAGTTTGAGTGCACTATCTTCGAAAGGAAAATAATAATTTAACAGTTTGAAGGCTAAATGCAATTTAAACATAACATATAACCTGCATAAGTATATTTGACAGAAATGGCATGAAAAGTAAGACAAAACCACAAGGAGATTAAGATACCTCACTAACAGCTTGATCAATCACTTAGTTATGCACAAAAATGCAATAATGAAAAGGCAACACAACGCAATCAATGGTACTCAAGGTATTATGTGTATATCATATACCAAAATACCGAGTTACAAAGAAATGCCAATACTATAGCGAAGGACTCTCAAAGTCACAATCTCTAGAAATTGCATAAGAAGAACTGCCTCAAAAATGAGTTTCAAAAGCAATTAAGTAGCTAAATCCCAAGTGGTTCCACCAAAATAGGACCTAGAAGCTCCATGGGTTGGATGAAACAATAAACCCTAAAATATAGCACCTATATTCTTTCAAAAAGAGCTCATGATGGATGAAAAAGTCATGCAATACTTAATAAAACCATAACTACTAAAAATGCTCAAAATGGACTCAAAGAAGCCTAAATTTTCTCCACAAGGTGATGACAACACCCTAAATCTTCTCCATATGTTTGCAAATTGCAAATAACCTCCCTAGAAGCTTGTAAGAGGATAAATGAAAGCATATCTTTGTGTTTCCTCAATTGAACAAGTCATCTTTTTGGCATTGAATAATAACAATTTGACTATTTAGGGTTTATAATTGCACGTTTAAATTCATATGTTTTACATTGGATAAGTATGCAAATAAAACCTTTTGAATATTTGAAGGCACGTACAGGTTGAAAAAGGCACGTAGGTGATGAGGTGGCATTTATATATTGATGTGGCATTGACATTTCTAAAGTTGTGAAAACACAAAAGACATTATATTTACCTAGGGCATGGAACTCTTTACCTTGGTCGTGGGGTCATTTATTTTTTGATTTTGATCTTTTCTTAAATAAAGGTGGAAAATGCCATTTCATTTGGTCAACATATTTAATATGTAGGGTTTCAACCCTAAAATCAAGCAAAAGGAAAACAATGAAAAGCATCATTTCATTTTTATCTTTTTGAAACTTCTAGAAGTTTGGTCGTTGCCTCAGGGTTTCATGGAAGCTCGATTGAAGGTTATCATTGTGTATTTTGTAGTTGGAAATGCATAAAAACTTGATAAAACTTTTTTGAAGCTCAAGGTAAATGTTTTTAAAACATTTTTGTGATTTTTTATTACTCATTCTTTGTAAATAAAATGCTGAAATTGAGCCTTTTCATCATAAAAAATGAATGAAAACAATTTCAGTATGTATCCTGGTGCTTTTCATTTATAACAGTATTTAATCTAGAGAAAATGAAACATTTTTGTAAAAAAAATATATATTTCTTCACTACAAGTTGTGGCCTCATGATTTCTTATTGATTTTTTGATATTTCCATGTATGAATCTGTGTTGTTTTTTTTTAATATCTTGCATTTCTAAAAATAATGGTCACAGCTATGCTCTGTTTACTTCCTTGATTTTGTAGATTTTACTTTTACAGGTACAACTTATAGGGCATCTGGATTGTTTCTCCAAGCTTATTCAAACTCAATGCTAGGGTTTACAAATAAAAATGAAACTTTTGTATTGTGCTTTCTTTGTTGTCTCAACACATTTTTTGTGTGAAAATAAACCTTATGTCCAACATTGTACACATTTCCTATGATTGTGGATGGGATCTATTTCTTACACAAAAATCATGTACTACTTTATGGCCTTCAATCTAATGACATCCAGGGATATCATTAATTCTAGTAGAAACTTACAATGTCAGGATATGTTCTAGAGTGCCTTATTAATTCAAAGGTTTTGAAAGGTTTTGAGAGAATCCTTGCAAAAACCATTTTGTCTACTCTTGTAATCATCGCATTCCATGAGATAAAATCGCTTTTAGGAATTTTTTCAAATAGTTCACATGCCTTGCCTATGCTTCCACATTTTGCATACATATCTACCTTCTATGTAATGACAATAGGTAATTTGGTATGTCAAGATTACCTTTAGACTGCTTCACCTAATAACTTGGACAAAGCTTTAATGTCGTTGAAGCTCATTATATTCACTGAATAATTCATTTTTACTTTAATCACATGCTATCGCTAGTCTATCCATCATGCATCATTGCACAGTCCACTTCATATGACCTCACTGTCATTTGTGCTTTAACTTCACTATTATTATTGACTCATAGATGCTTCTAAACATAGTCAAAAAGGATTTTCACAATGTCCACTACCCATACAGTTGGCAATATATTACCCATACACCAACTCTTAGATTGAATCTATCCTCAATTGCATAATCATCAACCTTTGTACAGACTTTGACAATCTCAGCTACAATACTTTGTTCTTTGTGATCACTCTTGTATGTAAGGTCATAATGACATATTTTGTTGCATCAATGTGTTATTTTCTCAAAGAAAATTTGTCCTATGACACTTTGTATACTCTATGCATTGTTCAAAACCATAGCACTTTTGGATGACTATCACTTTTCTTTTGATATTGTCATATATTTACTGTCCCTAAAAATATTAACCCTCTATTATGCATATCTCCTTTGGGTTTCCAATGTTAGAACTTATGCATGATGAGCAGACATTCCTATTTCCCTCAACTATCTTTACTATGCTCTCAATTCATACCTTAAAACTGTCCTCATACCTCAAGAATCAATCCATTTAGGAACAATGCTTATTGTTAGAAAAATGTAATTATTTTTGTGCCATTTTTTTGACAAATCCTATCAATCAAAATCTTGTGCTTAGCTTTTAGATATTGTAATCCCATTGAGTATCCATTATTGTTTATAATAGTGGATTTATGAACTTCATACTTATTAATGATGAATGCATCCTCAATTGTATTACACTGTCATGGAAAGCTTGACAAGTTAATCTGATCACAACACAAACTGCAAACATGTTGGACTCAACCCTCATGGGAGCCATATTTATCCCACGTGCTAAAATCTGATAGATTAAATTAGAAACACAAATGCACCTATATCTACACATGAAGAAAACAAGTTAGTCAAATAAAATCCATATCTTGAATTTTTTTGATGGCTTCAATAGTTTTTTGGGACATCGAGGATATGCATTCTTGTTTAATACAGATTAAGATCAATTTATATGTGTATAGGTGTATGTTCATGTATAGTTGAAATTTTTTCATTTCTTAGAGCATTGCTATAACACCATTTCTTATGTTAAATGTAGGAAGTAGGAGTGATATGGAGCTAAGAAGGAAAAAAGTAGCTCAGAGTAGCAACAGGACAAGATGACACAACAAAACTAGTCATTTACAAGCAATGACTAGTTTCCTTCTCTATATGCACATTCTATTACTTATTCATGTATATTCTTTTCTTCTTCTACATTGAATAAGTTAAGTTAATCTCATGGCTTGTGTGAGATACTGTACACTTATACATTCAATAAAGATTACTTTGTTTAGAAAGGAAAGATTTGAATCCTTCTTCTGTTATATGCATGTGTATGAATGCAGTAATTTGTAATTGTAATCTCTTTTGGATTGTTTTATTTATGCATCTAAATGTAATGTAGGAATGATTTAAATGTACCTCTTTCTCATTTTAAAATCAACAAGCTCAACCTAATTGAGCTATGAGTGAAAATCTAGTAATAATTAATGTGCATGCCAATTTTGAGGTTCTACTTGTACCTAATTTGAACACGGGTGTCTTCACTGCTTGTTTGATGGAGTCTTTGATGTTTTTATCATCAACATTACATTGGTGGTAATTATCCCTACTATCATCATTACTGTCAACCATATCAACATTATTGTCATCATTGTTTCCATCCTCAAAGAAACTTGTAAGCATTTCATTTAGTCCTTCTTCATGCACTGCATTTTTTTCCATCGTGATCATCATCATTAAGGCTAGGTGGCATGTCATTAGTGTATGTGACTCTCATTAGCTCTTAAAATTTCTCAGGTGGTAGTGTTCTCTTCAATCTTTCTCTTCTCGCTTTGGTATGGTTTAAAGGATGGTTTGGATCATCTCATCCAATCTTAATAACCTAGATGGATCTTGGGTATTAGTATGTGTTTCATCAAAATCTTCTACCTATCAGCAAATGCAAGCATTATTTAATGTTTGGAAACAATTGGATAAATCATAAATGTTTCAATTTCAAAGAAATAAAATCAAACATGGCTTTAAAAATAAAAATAAAAAATTGTATAAGCATATATACATCAATTGAATAATGGAACATTATTTTATAGACTACCTTTTTATACAATAATTTAAATAAAACATAATTTTGATAACAAGGTTTATAAAACATCAGTCCAAACTCATTTATTATTCTTTGGTTTTAATAGATTGTAAGAGGCATACTACCGACTGGAAGATCATCATATATGTAATGTCTTTCTACAATTGCTCATTTAAATTGTTTCTTTCCACAACATACAGAACATCCACAAACAACAATTTTCTCAAAGTATTCATCCCATTTACTATAGACCTGACCTACCTCTTCTTCAGTGAAATCATTTGTTGTGTTTGTAGTATCCATTGTCATGTCCTCTTCCACCCACTGTCATATGTGTGATTTAACAGTTTTAGGTCCACGTCCACATACATATCTTCTTCTTTTGCTAGTTGAACACTCAAGCTCTGCATTTGCTCCAATCTCAATCTAAAATAATCAACAACATGCATTAATTTATGTCAAGATTGGATAATACATTATAAATTTCAATAATACTATGAAAAAAGATGGGTGTATCACAAAATGCCATTAGATCATTTTTTCCTAAGTTAAGTCAAAATTTGAGTACCTGATGTCCCACTTCATCCACTGTGCCCTCATTTGATATGACATGATTTGTTGGCATGGCCTCATCTTGCGCTTATAATACACAACATAGTAAATAATGTTTAGTACATCAATTATATCATTTCAACAAGTATGATATCCAACAAAAAACCTCACTTTAGTCATATATTTGACATACTGATATCTCCTCTATGTTGTAGCATTTTTTAATTCATAAACACCTTCCACCTTTGGTTGAGGTTGCTTTCTCTTCTTACCTCTATTGTATCTACAGATTTCACTGTCTCATCTATTTCCACCCACTTTCCTCTTAGTGATTTAGTATTTCTACACTGTCCATATCCTCTCTCCATGATCTCCTCTATGAATAAAAATGTTGCCACAAAAGCTTTCACTGCACTACTACCAATAAGTAAGAAGCAACTTATGGGATCATGGTAAAAACCACTCTACTACACCGCACCAATGAAGGAGTCACAGGATAGCAATGGTCACCACACTACCGCATGCCAATGGTAGAAGAGTGGTGGGAGTCACCGCAACACTGCCAAGAACAAAAGGAAGACTCGTGTGCCACCACAAAAAATTTCACCACACTATTGCTGAGAAGGATGAAGCACCTTGCGGGACCGTGCTAAAAACTACTCTACCGTACCAAGCTAATGAAGGAGCCATGGGACAACGATGGTCACAAAAAAAAGGCAGGAATTGGTATTACTTCCAACACTCTAGATCCTATGATACACAACAATGAAAATAGTCACTATACAGTAATGATAGGCTCTCAATTAGATGCACTTGGCACTACCTTAGGGGTATGTGCAGGATCATGATGGGCCAAAAAGTGGCCATATGTAAGAGATATGATGGCCCATATGGCTGACGACTTTGTTTTACTCAAAATTGATGAAACGAAAAGAGTTTTTAAAGGAGATTCTCAACTTTCCACCAATATAAATTATGATTTACTTTGAATTTAATAAATTATTATTATTCATTTTCTATTTGAATTACAACTAAAGTCCTAATTGATAGGCTAATTGAAAAACATCTATAGCTTTCAAATGGTATCACATTTTTTGAATTTGAAACATGCGTCACATTATATGTTTCGTATACTATAGGATTAAAAATAAATAAAAATTCATGAAGTTTTGACCAAGTTAAGGTGGTGAGACACACGAGTTTTTATATTTTTTAAAAGTTGTAATAAAAATTTCATAATTAATTATTTACTTGGAAAAAAATTACAAAAAAAAATGCATCACATCGGGACATGAGTCTTCTATTTATATCTAAAATATTATAAAAAATTATTATCATTTTATTTTGGTTAGGGTCGTCAGACAGACACCCACTTCTTATTTTTTCCCTGAAATTTAATTAGTACTGCATTGAAATTTAGAATTTTCACCAAATAGATTTTTTATTTTTTTAAATAAACCTAGTAGTTTAGAAACTACATTCAATTTGCTACAGATTCTATTCTTACATATTTTTCAAATAATATAGATAAATTATTCAATTTTTTATGCCAAGTTGAATAACTCTGATTTTTCTAAACTTTTGCCACTTAAGGGCCTATTTTTTCCATGATGATCCTACACATACCCTTAGGTGCCCCAAATAGATTACATTAATGGCCAAAAGTCAGTGCTAAATTTTGTGTTAACTAACGTCAACTAAAGTGCTGACTACTAAATCAAAAAAATAAAAATAAAAATTCCCATGTGAAGAAAGAAATCAAATGACAAAAAAGGGAAAAATTTTGCACAAAGGAAGAGAGAAGGGTGCTACCAACAACTAATGAGAAATTCTATTTATTTTGTGACACCATAGGTAAGGTTACAAATTTTTTTTCTTGGTTGAATTTGTGATTATTTACTGCTCTTTGTATTGCATTTGAATTCGTGATTGTTTACTGGTTTGGCCTAACCTATCCAGGCAACCTCTAAATTGTCCCATCATTATAAATTGTAAAACATTTGAGAAACAAACAAAAAAATTTACCCTACACATTTGAGCTTTGGCTCAAAATATTATAGCACGAAGCCAGGATGCTTCTGCATTCTTTCCCTAACCCGGGTATCAAGGAAATAGTGAATTGCTTGGAAATTTTGGGAATTGGGTCGGTCACTACTAAGCAACTGCTAAAAATAAACACAAAAATCGCTTGGTTTTTCCCAATCACCGATTCCATGAAAAATTCATGCAAGATTGCATTATGAAAGAGTTTTCATGATAAGGTTATCAACACTAAGCAGATCTAGTGAACTTATTTTCCCACAAAACAAAACTTTCATACCATAAATTGGATGAAAACTTTTATACCTAACAATTATGTGTACTTCATTTTCCTCCACTGATTGGACGAAAATAATTTTCCCTAGGTTGCCTCAAAATGTCAAGCAATAGAAGGAAGTGAGTATTGTCAGTAGACTCTGGCCACAATGAGGTAATTCATTGTTAATTTATAGATTTGTAAATTTTTCCATTGTTTCTTTGAATTTTACTTTTTAGTTTTTTATTTATAAATTTAAAATATATATATATATAGGGATATGAGATTGGAAAAGATAAAGAGGAATTGGCTTCCATATTAGGGGTAGAGGAAAACAATAAATTAGTTAATGTGGAATGGACAACGCTTGCCAGATACATAGAAAAACAATATGATAACACCCCTCAACATTGCAAACAAATCAATTGTGTCAAATGGAATCAATTGATTCCCCAACTAGTCCTAGAATGAGCAAAAGATCCAGGAGGAAATCAATGGAAACAAACTCTAAGAATGTGGAACAGGGAGCAGAGACTTCCAATGTCCCAGCCACTCCTGGGACACAAACTTCTACCACCATGCCATGTTATCAATCTTACATTGGTAGCTACAATAGGAAGATAGAATACAAGATGGTTTTAGTGGAAGTCTGAATGGCAGATGCTGGGAAAACATTTGTGAATAGGTTGAAAGAATCATTCCTTCAACTGTTCAAAGACCATCTACATTTTCCATTCTCACAGATACCCATGCAACTGAAAAAAGCAGTTATCCATGACATGGAGACTAATTTTGGCACAGGTTGGTCTATAAAGAAGATAAATCTACAAATGTCTCAAAATTGCATGATATTTTGATGCAACCAAACAAATAAGATAAAAAAATCCCTCCTAAGCTAAGATAGAAAAGAAGTCCAATTGATGTAAGTGTTAAAGTATGGAAAGAGGTTGTAAAAGCATATGAGAAGTATAATGCACGGAGGAAGTCTGGTGAGGAGAGTACATAGGTATTTGAATTTTCTCATAAGATTACATCAAATTTATTAAATGATATTTAAATTTTATTTGTTCATAGTTAAATTGAATTAGTATATGTTTTAGGACAAGGCCTCCAAGGCTAGGCTTGAGAAAATTTGTGCCACACATCGCAATGACCATAAAGGTTTACAGGCCTTGATCTATACACTTGTAAGTATATTTAATATGTTAAATGATATATATTTTGTATTCCCTTGGAAAAAGTAAATGATTACATATTAATTAGTTTAATTAGTCCATGTGCCATGTTTTGACAGGAGGAGAAATATGGCCGCCATCCAAAACAATTTGAAAAGAATATGTTACAAAAAAAAAATTGGAATGATTTTGTAATTTGGATGGAGAATGAGGTACCAATAGTTGAGTTTCAATAGCTTAGTTGGATATTGTTGTGTTAGTATGTCAATTTGCATCTCTTGTGTTGAGTTGTTTATTTATGCGTAGGATGAGTAAATAGATCTCAAAGCTTATGATTACAAGATGATTGTTTATGTGCATGAATAAATAGTAGAAGGATGTAGATGAACTCAATTCATCTGAATTTATGCCTCTTGGCAAGCATTCCTCTTGAATCTATAATATCAGGTGCTTGGTACTTCCCTATAGTTTTTACCTTTTGTTGCCACCTTTCCACTTCACTATCAGACTCGTCTCCTCTTTCCTTATCTACATTTCTATCTTTGGCTTATAATTCATCCCATTTTTTACCTTCCTCCCCTTTAGAATCTTCTTCTTCTTCTTCGTCCTCCTCTAACTCCACAAGAGATTCATATTCTAAACCTTCCTCATCTAATTTTGATTCCTCTTCTACATCAGAGGGTTTGTATCCTTGATTTTCCTCTTCTGAATTATTAGAATAAGAATCACTAGCTTCCATATTCAAAAATTCCCAACCACCATCTTCAATAAAATTATCTAGATCATTAGTAATAATCTTCAAAATAGGCCGGTACTTCAAGTTCATTCTGCTTTCATAATACTTTATATCCATTTATTTCATCCATTCCTTAATGTTGTCAAGGGAAAATTGAGGAATGGCGTACATGCGGAGTACATCCTGCTTGAAGTCTTTGAAAACAATAGCCATATCAAATGCCTTTTTCCCAAGTCCTACTCTCTCAAGGTTAACAATTCTCAATCTCACTAATAGCGATTACTAAGAAAAGGTAATTCCACCAACTCTACCAAATAGTTTGTCGTACAAACAATAAAAGAAAAGGATTTGAAAGGAACTCCATGAAAACCAAGCTCTCTAAATGGTATATCAAACTCTCATTAAAAACATTTTAGATGGGGCTTCTCCCATAGCTCTCTTACTCACTTGACAAATATTTGAAACTCTAACTTCTTAACATTCAAAAGATAAATAGAATGTCCTCAACACCCAGTAGAGCTATCCAAAAAAGCTGACTAAAAACACAAATGTGCTCCTACACATAATGGCCTAATGGTTGGTTGTCATAGAATTCAAACTACTGAAGTAACAACACTAATCGAGTTAACATATACGCATCATTTGCATAAACATCTGAAATGCGTAACAAATGTTAATCAATACATTGAATTTTGAGATGCATTGAAATAATTAGAAAAACCATGTTTTGGGAAAAATATTAGCAGTGTGGGGGAAGAAAGCATTAACCCTAATAAAAGCATTTTATAATTTTCTTGATACACCATCTGTAAGTTTTCCCTGGATGACAGTACTAAATTTCTATATGTTGTACCCCTTAAATTTCCTACATGCTACAAATATGGAATAACAATGTACAACTTTGTATCAAGTCCAAAGGCCAAGGCATTCTGAATAAGGGTAGCCAAACTAGATAAGGATGTAGTCACTATTACATGTATTGACAATCCAGAATAGTCATGTAAAGACAACTTCCTATGTAAACCATAATCAAGCAAAGTATGCATATTCAAATCTAAGTTTGAAAGCTTTCATTTCAATCCATACATCTAAGTCCTTGTTGAAGATTGAGGGTGTCAACAACAAAGCTAGAATAGCTCTCCTTAAACCATAACTAATTTTAAAGTGCAGTATTTCCAAATTCAAATCCACTTTTCAGCTAAAGAAAGGAGGTAGGATTTTCAAGTGCTACCTCAAACAGAGAATTCCATAGAAAACATTGAAATAGAAGATCCAATAAGTGAGATGGCATAGTTGTAGACCATAGATAATTAGAATTATTGCAATGCACGACTACTTGTGATACAAAAAAAATGTGCTTACACATTGGATGAATATATCCTCATCAAAATGACCAAAAAGAAATTTCAAATTTGTAAGTAAACTCTGACAGTCAAGAAAAACAGTGATAAAAATTAGAAGTAAACTTTGGAAGACATGTAGGTGAACTTAATTCATCTAACTTTATGCCTCTTGGGAGACATCACGATCTCCCCTCCTAAATTTTGGACCACATCCATTACCTCCACATAAAATTGGACATCTTTCTCTGTTGGCTGGAAGAATTCATGCTTAATGTTTTGATACATGATATCAACTCTCTCTTCTACTCTCATGGTTGAATATTGAAATACATTATGGTAGGCCTCTAAAGTTCTAGTCATCTTTTGTCCTCTTCTACCAAATGTTGGCTTGATCCACATGTTTTCCAGCCTAATTGGCTTTGTTTTTGAAAGAAGAAGTTTCTCCTGAGTCACCAGTGTAGCTCTCTTTTCCTTTTTAGACTCTTGCATTTCTACATATTGTCTCTGGTATTTAATCATTTGTACCACATGGTTGATGTGCTTTGAATCCTTGCATCTAAAGGAAATTTCCTTAACATAAATACTACTAGGGAATTTCAATGTTTCCATTGTAGTTGGCATTAAAGCCAGTACCTGCAATATTGAAAATTATCCTTATATAAGAATTCCCTCCATCTTGTTGGCTTGTAACACTCTTGATGGTGGCTACATGAAATCTGATTTTTATTCCTCTTCTACATCATAGGGTTCATATCCTTGATCTAACTATTTTGAATTATTAGAATAAGAATCACTAGCTTCCATATTCAAAAATTCCCAACCACCATCTTCAATAAATTTATCTAGATCATCAGTAATACTCTTCAAAATTGGCCACTAATTCAACTTCATTTTGCTTTCATAATACTCTATATCCATGGATTTCAGCCATTCCTTGATGCTATCAAGTGAAGATTGAGGAATGGCGTACATGCAGAGTACATCCCACTTGAAGTCTTTGAAAACAATAGCCATATCAAATGCCTTTTCCCAAATCCTACTCTCTCATGGTTAACAATCTCAATCTCACTAATAGTGATTACTAAGAAAGGTAATTCCACGAACTCTACTGGAAACAGTTTACCATAGGAACAATAAAAGCAGAGGATTTGAAAGGAACTCCATGAAAACCAGGCTCTCTAAATGGTATATCAAACTCTAGTTCAAAATATTTTAGATGAGGCTACTCCCATAGCTCTCTTACTCACTTGACAAATCCTTGAAACTGTATATTGATTTTATTTTTCATGTCCCTCTCTTGTTGTTCTTCCTCAATTTCATTAGGATCATACATTGACCTTCTTTCCCCTCCTAAAGTTTGGACCAAATCCATTATCTCCACATAAAACTAAACATCCTTGGTCTTCTTGGTTCCCATGCCATGATATGGTTATGCAAATGAAAATGAAGTAAAGTAATCATCTTCTCTATTGGCTGGAAGAATGCATGATTAATTTTTTGATACATGATATCAGCTCTCTCTTCTACTCTCATGGTTGAATACTGAAATCCATTATGGTGGGCCTCCAGAGTTCCAGTCATCTTTCTTCCTCTTCCACCAAATGCTAGCCTGATCCACAAGTTTTCCAACCTAATTGGCTTTGTTTTTTAAAGTTGAATTTCTCTTGACTCGCTAGTATTAGTTTTAACTTTTTTGAAATTTTATTATGGTATGTGCACTTTCATATGATGTAATATGATTATGGTTTTGTCTCATATGTTGTAATATTAGATATATAATAGATCAAGATGATACTCAACATGATATAGATCCACAAAATATTAGTCTTGTTGAAACATATCACATGGCAGAGGATGACGATGACACAAATATTGAAGACATTGAGGCCGATGACAATGATGATGATGACAACAATGACAATGATGATGATGATGGTGATGATGATGATGGTGATGATGATGATGATGATGATGATGATGATGATGATGATGATGATGATGATGATGATGATGATGGTGATGATGATGATGAGATAGTTGGTGATAGTAACCAATGACATTCATGATCATATAGACTGCATCATGGATCATTAATGATATATCATTATGATGACTCTTTTCATGGTTATTGTCATATGTATCATTTTCACAACCTACAGTACTATATTGTTGAGTTGTATCATATTAACATGTATAATTTTCACTACATCATCTGGACATGTATCATCTTGACTTGTATTGATTTGAGTTACATAAGTTATCAATTTTATTTATATCATTTGTACATGTATCATTTTCACTTATGTCAACTGTTGGACATGTATCATTTTGACATGTTTTTGATGTACTGGCATATTTTACTTTCACTTGTTTTAGTTATATATGATGATGATCTTATCAGTATTGACTTGTCAATTTATATATATTAAAAGTGGTCAATGATTTTTTGATGGATATTTATTAAGTATGATGATTCTAATTTACTACTAAGGATGGATGTTGTCAAATTCAATTAAATTATAGATATTTGACTCACTTGTTTTAATTATAGATAATGATCATGTTAAAATTATTGTATTGTTATTTAATCATATGAGTTAAATAATTAAATTACTTTATAATCATATGAGTTATTTAAGAGGAATGATATATTTAACTAATTAAATTGAAATAAAACATATTAAATTAATAAATGGAAGAAAAACAAGAAGCATTTTTAGAAGTAAAAGAGGAAGTAGCAATGGAAGCCAAACTAGAAGCAAACCAGAAGCAATATTGGAAGAAACATTGGAAGCAAAACCAAAGAAAAACCTGGAAGCAAACCTGGAGGAAAAACTAGAAGAAAATCTAGAAGCAAAACTAGAAGTAAATTTGGAAGCAAAACTGGAAGAAAACCTAGAAGCAAAACTAGAAGCAAACTTGGAAGCAAAACTAGAAGCAAAAATGGAAGCAAAAATGGAAGCAAAACTGGAAGCAAAACTGGAAACAAAACCAAAAACAAACCTAGAAGTAAAATTGAAAGCAAAAACAGAAGAAAAACTAGAAGCAAAATTGGAAGCAAAACTAGAAGCAATACTAGAAGAAAAATTGGAAGCAAAATTGGAAGCAAAACCAGAAGAAAACTTGGAAGCAAGACCAGAAGCAAAACTGGAAGCAAAATTGGAAGAAAAACTAGAAGGAAAACCGGAAGCAAAATCGAAAGCAAAACTGGAAGCAAAACCCAAAGCAAACTTGGAAGAGAAATTGGAAGCAAACTTGGAAGAAAAATTGGAAGCAAACCTGGAGGCAAAACTGGAAGCAAAACTAGACTCAAAATTGGAAGCAAAACTAGAAGCAAAAATGGGAGTAGACATGAAGCAAAACCCAAAGCCAAATTGGGCACCAATTTTGGCGCAATTTTTTACATTACTTCTTTGTGCTATTTTAGGTGCTAAAGGAGGTGTTATGATTTTTGCTAAAGATAACGCTATATCTAGTGCTAAATCTAGCATAAAAGTCAGTGAAAAATCTGACACCAAGCTAACCATGCCTGTTTACGCCGAGTTTAGCACTAGCCAAATTGTCCAATTCATGTACTCAAAATACACTAAAATCCAGCGCAAAAGTTGGTGCTAATTGTCTATTGTGTTGTTGTGTACGTGTCCTTCCTAAATAACAACCAATTCCTCACAACAATGATAAGGATGATAATATAATCTTAGGTCCTCCTCAACATCTAACTCAAGAAATTGGTGAATCTAGAAAGCAACGAAAGCCTTACAAACAAAATAAGCTAAGATTCCCTTGTCCCATGTCTACAACTAGAAGAACCTTACACATTAACTTTTAAGTCAAGGACTTATAACATTACCACCCATGAAAGAAAATCTAAAACCATATCCTAAGAATGCAAACATGTCACATTGTCGATATCATAGAGTCCTTGGACATAGTACTGATGAGCATCGTGCTTTAAAGAAAATATTTAAAAAGTTTGATATCATAGAAATAATCCCTTAAAGAATTTCCTTTCACTCCTTTCCATGTAATAGTTATAGGATTATAATATGCTCATTTACATGTTTTACATTCATTGAAAATCATCTAAAAAATGCAAGGAGCTCTTTCTCATCACCTACCTTAGCTCATTCTTTTCTGGCACACAATGGGGGAAAATAATTGATAGCCTTGTCATAGTTCAACACTTGCTATTGTCCCTTTGGCTAGCTTTCCACATTTTGTATATGATGAAAAATATAGGGATGTGGATGACATGCTATAGGTTGAATCACATTCTCCTTACTAGTCTTTTCTTTATTTTCCTTTTCATGTCATGTGTGTGATTGCATGTGCATAATGTGATCTCCCCATTCCATTATGTGTGATGTATCTCTCTCTTTGTGACATTCCTCTATTTGTATCTACATTCTTCTATATGGCATAGACCTTTATCTTTTCTTTTTCTTGTGTTTTCCTTTTGGGGATGACCCAAAAGCTTTTCCTTTACCTTTTCTTTGTCTCGTGTTTTCCTTTTGGTGATGATGCAAGGTATCTAGACATTTAGGTCTCTTCCATGTTGACCCAAAAATTATTTTCTTTTTTTTTCCCTCTTTGTGTTATTACTCCTATTCCATGAGTATTTGGGGAATGATGATAGTTCTGAGCTCTCTAATAACATTGTAGCAAAGACATACTGACCCTGAATCTGTGGACCTCTTGTGTGATTTTAGAATTTCATTGTGGAGGCAACCCTTTTTCATGGTGTAGCTTTATTTGAAAACATATTACTTGGCATAGGGATTTCCAAATAAGCTCTCATGTCTTTTTAGCATTTATCATTTGATACTTTAAAGTAATTTCTCACAACATGGTATTTAGCAATTTCTTTAAAGTGAGGGCATACATTGGAATTATTCTTTTGCATTTCAATTACAACTCATGTTTCATTGTGTAGTCATCTTACTTCATGTGATGTATTTGTAGTGTTGAAAAAATTATCCCTTTTTCACTCCTAATTTGGGAATAATTGTCATTGAATTAACCTAATTTTTCTTAGGTTTAGTGTTGTAATGTATTGTACATATTCACATTAATCTTGTGCCCCTTTTTCATAAAATGTAACTAATTTATACCTTATTTATGGTGTTGTAAAGTGTTGCAACACACTTTCACACTTATTTAGGGTCTCATTAATTAATTGTGGCTAATTGAGCTCAATTAGCCCCTTTAATTCAAATTTAATCCTTATATAAGACACCTTCCAAGGATCCATTACGACACCCAGTATTCAAAATGCATAACATTAAATTTGGAAAAATTAAGGTCTTGGAAAGTGGTTCTAGGACCCATTCACCTTCAATTATTTGAATTTTGGTGTTAATCCTTAGATTTATTATAAAAATGGGGTTAATTCACATTTTTTCTCCTAGTAAGTTTACAAGACATCCTAGAAAATTTGAGAGAGAATTATAGAGCATTTCAAGAGCATTTCAAAGGAAATCTAATGTAGATTATCAAGAGTTTATTGCAACAATCCAAGATCATTCCATCATGTCTAAGGAATAGTGCATTCATACATGTTGTTGAGATAAGATAGTTGATGTATCATTGAGGATCTACTTGCAAGCATTATTTCACATCATATTTTAGATCAAGATATACATTCTTCATGGCCACCACATGTTAGTTTATAGATTTACATTCCAAGACAACTTCCAAGGTATCAACATTTCATCATTTCATGTCCATGCTTTAATTTCATTATTTTATCATTTTCTTTAATTACCTACAAGGGATTTGACTTAGGAAACCCCCTATTCACTAACAATCAACAATTTTTTCTTCCTTTGAATGTGTGTTTGTAGATTTATAGGTTGAAGATCAACTAGAGAATAAATTGGAAGAAAAATTGTCAAAATTGTCAAGTTACAAAGTTGTAATTCACATTGCAAGAACACAGAAAGAAGAAAATATAAATTTTTATAGGTTTTCAAGAGCTGACAACTGAGGATCTAAGTGTGTAGAATTCAAGGAAAAGAACCTAGATCTCATTTTCAAGAAACCTAACAAGGACCCATTTGCCACTAAAGGCGAATGAGTCCTTTGTGACCTCAAAATAGGCATCTTGCACCAAGGTACACATCACTTTGAGCTCTAAAAAATCCCCTCATAGCTACCATAACAGTTAGGGCTAATTTTTTATTGTTATTTTGGCATTTTGGCTCTCATAATTAAATGTTTTGTGGTGGAAAATTTTTGTGGTTTATCATCTTGATCAATTCATTTTCATTAACCCATCTTTTCACCATCAGATGTATTGTCTTTCTCTTTGTAGTGACATTGGGTGTGATGTCCCTTAAGAGTGTGATCTCTCTTATCATATTATATTCCTCTTAGTGGCTTGATGCAACACACCACATCCCCTAAGTTTTGAATAGTCTATTCTTTGATTGGTCCTATCTTGGAGACATTAGGAATGATGTTCCCTAAGTTATACCTTACATGAACTAGAATAAACTCCTTTGAACATATCTTACACTACTTTCACATTTACAATAACTTTTATATGGCCACCATCCATAATACACTTTGCTTGCCTGTGGAGCCATCTTGTTTGTTCATGAGTGTTAAGCATATGAAGTTATGCTTTCCTCATGAATCTTGTTGTTCATGTTGTGTGGTGCATTATCAAAGTTAACAAAAGGTATAGCTTTGTTATGGTTAGCATATGGGAGTTGAACTTAGGCATTAATTTCCCATAGCCACTTTCTTGTGTGTGTGAGCACATATCAGCCTCACACGTACATGTCTCACCTCTCAGGGGATCACCTAGTGGACGACTTGAGGTTCCACTAGCCCTTGTGAGTGTGTTTTTGGTTTTCATAGTGGACATTGTGTTCCACTTGTAAACAGTTTTGGACAAGCAAATTATATCTAATCCACATCATATTGGAAAAGTGGTTGAGGGTTGATCCACCCTCTTTTGTTTCTTCTTTTTGTATTTGGCAGTGTATGTTGGTATCTTGTTGTTGCTTCATATATCATTCACATGCATGTTATTTTGTGCCTATGTTGGTTTGTAATAGGATCTTGATCCTAGGGGCTTGATCATCCCTCTTGATAATTTTCATCCAATCTCACAAGCATTGGCAGACTTGGACCCCTCTTCATGGGATTTTTTGTAGTTTAGTGTGAGTTTGAAGCAAGTTCCTCCTCTCATAAAAGTAGGGGCTAAATGTAATGTAGAAAAATGTATCCATTTTCACACTTATTTGGGCCCTCCCTGCTAAAATTAGGCTTCTTTATGCCTTATTTGGTCCCATTTTGCATCCACAAGCCTTATCTAATGTATTTATTTGAGGATAATCTATATACTTATTAAATGACCAATCATAATCCATGTTATTTGGTTGTGTGTCCTAGATGTAGTGATCTAGAACTCATACACCACATTGGGCATATGGTTCCCACCTAGGTTTTGAGGCATGATCCTGAATATTACATTAAACTTAGTATTTCTTGAAATTTGTGTCTCAAGCTTAGGTTACTAGGATTCATATGCCCCAATTGGTGTATGAGTCCTACTTTAGCTTGGACCTATTTTAAATTATTCTCTAAGATCTGTTGTCAACTAGTAGTGTTGTAATTTCAAGAAATTTGGCATAAACAAGTATAAATACAAGGTTATTTCACATCTTTTTTGTTAGGGTAAATAGTATATTTAGGTCTACTTAAGTTTACTTAGGCATAATAGTGTATTTAATTAACTGGGTGATTTTTCCTCATGTTGGGTAGTTTTCTCACCCATCACATATTTTCATGCCTTTATAAGGCACTTTTGTACATTTTGTAATATATCTCATCTCACTTTTTATCTCTGGTGTAATAGCCTTGTGTTGTTTCTCTCATTTTGTGAAGATTTTTTGCAGGTTGTGATCTTGGGCTCGGTGGTTGACACTAACATGGTTTTAGAGCATTCAACCTACCCCTTCTTTCACCATTGAGAGTTTTCATCGAAGGTTTTTTGATCTATCATTTTTTTTTGTAGTTGTTTTGACATTTGAAATTTTTTAAATTTGAAAGTTTCCTTTATTCTTTTTTTTCCTATTGTTTGTGATTGGAGGGTGACTTGGGAGGCTTAATTCAACATTTTCTATTATGAATTTCATTTTGTCAATTTTTATTATTGATGAAGAACCTATGATTCTCAATCTGGAGAGGGTGATTTTCTCTTGTTGAAGTGATATTTCACCAAGTTTGTTGCATGATTTTTATGTGACTATTCTGCTTGAGGTGTATGCAATTGTATTCCTTGGTGGTCCTACTTCGAGTGTGATTTTTGTTTTCCTTTTGGATGAGTGCACTTGTCTATTTTTTTTTATTTGTTCATTTGATAGGCCAATTTGTTTATTGGTTGTGATTTTGGTCTTCAGGCATTTCAGTTTGCCGATTGTACCGTTTATTTACTAAGGCCATTTCATTAGATTGAAGCCATGAATTCTAGTTTGAAAGGCCAATTTCCTTTGCAATTGTCAATTTTCTGGGAGTGAATTTCATTTTTTAGGAACTATTTCTCTATACTGGGCATGATTTACAAATGTTCCTAGAGGAAAAATGATTTGAAGTTGTTGGTGGAGGTGATTTAAATGTTGTGAGACTTTGTTTTGCTGGGGAAATAGTTGGTTTCTCTATTTAGAAGACCTAGAATTTTAATGGAGGGGCAGATTGATTGCTCAAGTCCAGGATTTTTTTTCAAGGCTACAATTGAAACCCTTTTCCATGGACCATGAATACCTTTCATTGTTTTGGAGGTGCAATTTGGAAGAGCATCATTCATTGTTTGGAGGCCTGATTCGGTTGAGGAAAGGAATTTTTCTCTAATTGGAGGTGCAATTTTGAATTTAGAAGGTGCAATTGAAGTAGATTCATTTGCTTTTTTTTTGGCACTGCAAGTTGTACTTTGGAGGCTATAAAGGCCATGAATCTTACACTAATAACTATGGGGTGCTTCCATAATAGTGGTTTACACTTTCTAGGAGATCCTAATTTTTGCTGAAATCACATATTTTTAGAAATATAATGATTTAAGCCTTAAAAATTTCCATTTAAAGGATTCCAATTGAAGATGGTTTTATCAGACCACCATAGACCAAGCCCCCTTGGATAGAACCCCACTAGTTTTAAATCATACCTATAACAGAGTCTCCTTTACACCTATCAAAATGCTGATAAAAAACTACTTTTGATTTACCTATTGGGGAATCAAATGAATTCATTTAAAATATATTTTTTGTAAGTATGTAGTCCTTATTATAAGCTTCCAAAAAAATTTAATTTGATTATTATATTTATTTTTTATTTCTTGTGAATATAGGTTTTTCACTTAAAATCAAGCTCTTTGTTATGCATGTGGAAAATAGAAGATTATAAAAAAATTGGAAAATATGAGTGCTCCAAATATTGAAGTCCTTGATTTAGCAAAAAAAGTAAAATTGAATTTTGATACATACAAAAAAATTTATGTGTTATATCGTCTGCCTATGTCTGAATTGTAATTGGTTTGACTTTGAAACTTTATTAAGGAAAATATATTCAATAAAATACTATGAAACCAACTAGAAGCACTAGATATCATAGTTACAAATCTAAATTAAAAAAAAAAAATTATCCTTCATGGGAAAAATTTTATGTGTTATACAGTGAGCGTCACTCCTTAAAAATGGTGTTTATTGAAAAAAAAAATAGTTTTTGAAGATGGAAAAAGAAGTGCAATCTAATTCCAAAATTTTTGAAAAAAATATATTTACAATCTACAAACAAAATGTCAAAAATCACTAGTTTGCATCATCTTCAAATTCCTCACGATTTAGCAGCTATGTGTTTGAAAGTGAAAATTTAGTTAGAAAAAATCACTTCAGTGTCCAGTTTGGCCAAAAATTGTAAGCCGGTATTGTGGGATCACCCTACGAATAATTAAGTTTCTCCTATTGCAAAGGAATATTTTGTGATGCAACTTGTTAACACATTAGAGGCATTCCATAGAGGAGGGTTAAGAATATTTGTAGACATGTTGGCCACATGTCTCCCTAATTCATGATTTTTTCCCATTTTGTGCAAGCTGTGTTTCCCATTTGGCAACTAGAACATCAATTCTAGATTTAGCCAGGCTCACCCAGGCACGTGAAATTTATTTTGAGGCGTGATTTGTCTCACCAAAAAATTGATTTGACCACAAATGAGGGTGAAACCAATCTCATTTCTTTTGGGCACTGAAATTTGGAGCAATTTTTTCTCCTTGTGGAAGCAACATTTTTATTTTTTGGCAGACTGATTCATCATTGGAGGTGTGTTTTTCTTCACTAAAGGCACTCTGTTCAAAGGTATTTTTGAGGCTTTTTTTTGGTCATTTGTATGTGTTTTCCTCTATGGAGGGGTCGATTCTCATTTGCTTATACCTTCATGGATTCAAATTTTGTGGAGGCTTCTATCTCCCTCCATAGGCTATGATTTAATCCCTACACTCTGTTTTTGGCTTTGGTGAAACATTTTTCAAACTTTATGTTTTACAAATTTTTCCCCAAATATTTATTTAGGGTTTCAGGCTACATTGAAGGGGATGTGGGCCCAAGTTTCTGTGAAGTTGTATTTGGGAACATTTATCCCACATTCTCCAAGCACGAGAGCTCTTTTGTGTTCTTATACAACCCTTTACCATTGGTTGTTGTGAGCAAGTATCATAAGAGCTTATCTTTCTTGTGTTCTTGGTGGAGTTGCTTGGTGTCAACATGGAGATTAGGCAATAGGTTGCATCATTTTTTGCACCAAATTAGGTTTAATTCTTTTTTGGAAGCTTTTGAAAGCACTATCTTTGAAACTTTTTGAAGAATTTAGTTATAATGGTCTCTTTGGAGAAAGGAAACTTTAGGCAATGGAGTGATTTTATTCTTACTCATCTTAGTGAGCATAATCTATTACTATATTTGTATAATGAAGTTCCTATTCTAGGCACACATAGTGGGTATACTATTTTAAAAGGATATAGGGCTAGAGTCTTTAGAGTTATTTTTGAGCATATAAATGACAAAGTCCTTTTGGATTCACTTGTTCATTTTGAGAGCCCTTACGATCTTTAGAATTATCTCTGAGAATCATATGGAGATCTTGATACTCTGCCATCTTTCGATGACCCTCCTTCCAATACCAGTGTGTCTCTTTGTTCTTCAAAGAATATAAAGGATGCTTGAGATCCTTTGGAGGTTTTTGAGACTTCAGATGAGGTTGTAGTTGCTTTAGAGCTTCTTGGTTCTTTGTCAGAGATAATTGATCCACTTTCATTAAGTACTTACATCATCTATGAACAACAAGATTATCATTGTCTTCCTGATTAGGATTCCTATTTTCCAAATAGTGATAACTTTAAGAAACCCCCCTAAAAAAGGATATAAAATCCTAGCGAATCTTTCATTTTCTTAGGAAAAAATAATTTCTTTTGGTGAATCTTTCCTTTTTTTGACAAAATATTAATTTTATTGATGATATTTTTACATCACTAAAAGTTTGTAGAAATATTTGGCGAATCTTTAAAATTATAGGAAAATGCATTAATTATGATGGTGAATCCGTCCAAACTAAAAATAATTCTAATGGAAAATTAGAGGCCCAAGGGTGAAAATTATTAATGAGTTAAATAAGAGGTAGACTATAATATTTACGTGCCACCACTATTTTAAAATATAATATAACAAACCTCCAAGTATTCTGAAAGGTAAAATGTACCCATGATTTGTAATTCTCATAGGGCCAAAAATTTCTTTTTGATCATTGATGTATTGACCCTCGTACTCTATGAGGTAAAATCTACCCACAATCTATAATTCTCATCAAACCCAAAATTGTGGGCCCTGTGAGTATTAAAAATTGTAGGTACATTGTACCTCATGGAATACAACAAGGGCCATTAGATTATATTCTAAATTAATGGTGGAAACTAAGATTAGAAATATGGCCCTAAAGAAACTAATATTTATGATATACAATTGGTGAATTAATATAGATTTCTACTATAATTTATAAAATTTAGGTGAATATGATCTAATCATGTGTCAAATATTATGGAAATTTTTTGAGATAAATATTTTAATAAAATAAATTATTTGGTGATTTAAATAAAGACTATAGTAGAATTTTATAAAAATGTGGTGATTAACGTCATGTTGTAGCTCGAACAATTAGCCAATTTTGGATTCCCAAATTTCAACTATTAGCCAATTGGTGAATATTAGCCTATTAAAAAATGATTGCTGTTGGACACTGGTTTATTTTTCATGGAATCTCACATTTATGACTTGAAAGACACATTTGAGGGTATATCCCTTCTATTTGATGATATTTGTGGTACAACTATTATCACTCCATCTTAGTCTCTAGAGAATGTTCAGAATTAGTTTCCAGTGGTACCTTGTTTGTCACCTTCTATTATGATTGGGCATGTTCCTGATTGGTTAGTGGAATCATCTTCCAAGGTCTCGGTGACACATGAGAAGATTTTAGAGACATTTTCATCCTACATTTGTATTTCACTTGCTAATTCCTATCCCAAGTGGGAAGCATACCTACATTTGTACTTGGTTTTGCTTCTTTTGAAAGGGAGACAAGTTTTTTGTCAACATTGGATTATTTTTTGTCTTTAGGCACTTACCATTTTTGTAGGTGTATAGGAGTGAATTTGCACCCCTTATGCAAATTCCCCGTTTACACTTCCTCGCCTTAGAAAACCAAATCCAAAGGAAAAAACCCACATAAGCCTACTGCCTTCATCCCACTTGGCATCTAATTTTTGCATCGGTAGGAGAATAACTATTAGGGACACTAGCGTAGTGCTACGATGTACACACAATGCACTTATGTCCCTGATAGATTCCCGCATATAAATCCTACAACTTGACATTACACTTCCCATTGGGGTTCAATTTGTAGCACCCCTGTTTAGACAACTAACTCGAAAATGCCTTATTCTTGCTCATTCTCCCTTCAAATTGCTTCATTCGTCATTCATTTTATCCCTTCACACTCTCTTGCATCCTCTAGCAATCCTTTTAAGCATTGTTAGGCATTCTCTTAGCATTCACCACTCTCAAGCAACACTTTGACACTCCATAGCAATAGCGACAACACTCTATCACCTCTATAGAGCAAGTGTGGAACAACACCATTGTAGTAGGGGATTGAGTCCTCTATTTTTCTCCTCCATTAGCTAGTGAGCTCTTGGTGAAGGTGGTAAGAATTTTCACTCCTCTCCTCTACAATTTGGTTGAGTAGCACTTTACTATTTTGTAGTGTTAGTGCATTCTTTATTTTATTTCCTTCTTTATCATATATCTCACCATCATTGCAATCTTGTTAGTGTTAGTGTTAGTGAGCTCTTGGTGGAGGTGGTAAGCATTTTCACTCCTCTCCTCTACAATTTGGTTGAGTAGCACTTTATTATTTTGTAGTGTTAGTTCGTTCTTTATTTTCTTTCCTTCTTTATCATATATTTCTTTATTGTTGTAATCTTGGTTGTCTGTGGAGGTGGAAACACCAAAACAAGGGTCTGACTAAGGCAAGCCCCTATACAACTCCAAAAAATTTCCCCTTTCTTGTGTGTAGGTGGACATGCATTTGGAGCTAGCTGGCGAATGAGTACCTTTGTGAGATTATTCTTGCCACCTTAACACTCATTTATTTACTTTATCATATTTATTCATATCTTACCTATTTCATAGCTTTATTTTGGCCCTTTGGGAGTGACTAGCTAGGTAGTTAGCCTATTTTTTGGCAGTTTATACTATCTCTTTGGTCTTCTGGTCATATGGATTCCAATGCACCTGAGAGATGCCAATGTGTCACACTATTGTCCTGGAACTACACTTTCATCCTCAAGTAGAGAGCTACCTAAGGTATAGTGTTGAGCCCCAAAACTAGCTCACCTAGCCAGATCTTGGATTTTGGGCCTGTAGGGTGATCGAAGGACCTTGTAGTCCTCATCATTCTTGTCCCTTATTTTGAAACATCCCTTTGGAGTGAGGCAAGTTAGGGTAGCCTTCCACTCTTGGCTCTCCATGACCGAGGGCCTTGAACATGGTTGGTCCCTATCTCTTACATTTTTGGTGAACTCGACGTGAACCATTTTGGTTCCATTTTGTGATACTAAAAGATCATTTCCTTGTGTTCTTGAAGCATTGTAGGTGTGATCATTGTGGGGATCTTCACCTCACAACCCAACCTACGACCCCTAGTAGGCGTAGTTGGAAGGTTCCAATAGTGTTGCATAATGAAACCTTAGTTGGGTCACTGTCTTATCTTACAACCTTTGGGGGACCTTGTGAGAGTTTCATTTATTGTGTGATGGCCTCTTTATTACATCAACCTATCCCCTTTGTGTAGCCTGCGAGTAGTGATAATGGTATAACCTTCACTCCACAGGACCTACCAATGGGTTTTAATCTTGAACCATCTCCTCTCTACATTCCTATGCGAATCAATGGGAACATTGTAGTAGGTGTTCTCATTCATTCAGCATCTCAAGTAATTATAACTGAGGAGATCATGTTAATCAACTTTTTGCATAAATATTGGTATGATGCACTTGTGAGCACCGTCCATACACATTACAGACTCTCCATGCCTCCTTTGGGTAGTATTGTCTTGTCGATTTTGATTGGACCTAAATCTATGAAACTTCTGTTTGACATAATCCCTAGATCTAAACTCTTTAGAGTAAAGATGGGTATCCCCTAGTTAGTGGCTATAAATTTTGTACCCTCGGTTGTGCATAAATGTCTAAAATTTATCCATAAGGGTTTCGTACATGTAATTCATGACGCCGCTTATAAACCATCGGTTGCTCATAGTAGCTACCCCTTGGATTACTATTGGCCTACACTTGTGGATCCTCTTCTACCTAGGAGAGAACTTTTGTACTGAACTTACTAGAACTAAAGGAGATACCCTTCATCACCTTATGTTGTTTCACATAAGGATTGCTTAAAAGTTGACAGTGATATCACCAAGGCATGTAGAAGAGAAGAAGAGAAGTAGTCTTGAGATCCTCCTTCTTCCTCTTCTGTTGTTCATCTTGATACTTCTGCTCACTCTACTATGGTGCCATCAGATTTTTCTCTATGTCTATGGGAGAATCCTATGGTTCCCACTCACCAAAAGCCTAAGTGTCCCACTTTCGAGCTTGTTGTTCTGCTAATGGAGCCTAGGACAATTTTGTATAGCATGAAGAAAATATCTTGTGGAGATTCCTCTATGTCTCAGCCTCTACAACCTCCTACCAATCCTACTCCCAAAGCAACAAGTGAGAAGAGGCCCATTGCCAAGGCACTTGAGTTGACTCCCCTTATTGCTTCCCAATCTGCTCCTCCTACTCCTGTTCAAGAGTCTATTCCTCTACTATAAATAGCTTTAGTGGACACTCCCATGTTCAAGTAAGAGCCCTCCATTCCTTTGTAGTCTCCAGCCTTTGGTTCAAAGAGTCACAAAAACTACCTTGCAAGTGAGCGTAAGCACTGAAGAAAGGCTCTCATGGCTAAGTAGGTCACCTTACAAAGGAAGGAAGAGGAGATGACCACAATTTCTTTAGGGCCTCCTACAACATCCTCCTCTCTCCCCCCCTCTACTTCCATTCAATTCAGCTCTACATCACTTCCAACTTCCATTGTTGGTACAAACACACATGACCCTAAAAAAGTGTAGGCATTCATTGGTCCTTTGGTTGAGTCACCTTTGTTGATATTCCTTCTAAATGTCCAACCTTTCTTGAAACCTATAGATATGACAAAAACTTTAGTGGTGTCTACTGTGATTTTTTCCTTCTACTCTTCATCTGCACCTCTCACCTCATCTTTGGGGAGTTCACATCCCCTAATGAAATGGGAGGTGGAGGGTAGTTCTTTGAGCAATGAGGAATGTAAGAGGAGCCCACCTTCTCCAGAAGGTGATCCTGTGTTGACTTGTTCTATCCTAGTGACAAAACTAGTCCCAGCTTCCCCTGAGTTCGTCACCACCCTTAAATCATTCAACAAGCCTAGTGATGAATCTTGGGCGCAACCTACTCCATCCATTGAGGTAAAACATGGAACTCTTGTAAAGTGTATTTTTAACTCTATGGATGAAGTTCTAGCCTTGTCAACAATCTTCGTGAAATTGTTCACCTTAGCTCCACAAGAGCTGAGTGGAGGAAACCTTGAGGAGCCTTCTTCCTTAGCCCTTGTTGTGGGAGCGTCGAAAACTCCTCCCCTTAACATCACACCATTGTAGGCTCATCCTCCTTCTCCCTTTGATGATCTAGAGTGGAAGCTAGATGACCTCTTGTTCGATTAGTGTTAGGGGAGGCCTCTTCTTTATCTTTAGAGTAGATGTGTGTGTGTTGTGATGTGTTCCCCCATGATAGTGCTATGTGTGCATTGATGACCCTTTTCACCCTTGTTGGTGCTTGGATATAGGTGTGGTTTTTGTGCCATAAATCTTCCTTTATTTGTATCATCATTCTTCCATGTTTTTGATTGGTTTTCGATAAATTGGGGACGATGCAAATCGTTGGGGGAATTCAGGCTTCCCTTCCATGTTGACCCATTTTTTAACTTTTTATTCCCGTGCATTCTTCACATGGTCTGATATAATAGGGGGTTGATGAAAGTTCATTTCATATACTATTATTTATATATATATGAGCAGTTCTAATCTTGAAATATTAGATCACCCCTGTGCCCTCTATTTGTAATGTTTTCTTTTCATTTTTCTTTTATCTTTCTCTCTTCTTTGCTTGAGTTGTCCCTCTCATGTGTGAAAATTCCATTTCTATAACATTTTGACTTTTTAGAAAATGCATTCATTGCCAATGAATCATTTCTTGAAAATCCTTGCAAACTCTTTCAAGGATCGCATTCTCGACTTGAAACCCTAATGGAACATGTTTCCTTCATTATGGGTTCGCAAAGAAACAACTTGAGAACCTTCCTCAAAGGTGGAAGCATCTTTGAACTTCCCCTCATGTTGGAGCATCTTCTTCCTTTCGAATTCCTTGATGAAGTGAACATCTTTCAAAAGGATTCCTTGATGATGAATCAATTCGAGAAAGAAAACATCTACTTTTGAATAGTGTGTCCCTTGAGTGGACCCCCCTTTCTT
This sequence comes from Sequoia sempervirens, assembly GCA_007258455.2. NCBI lineage: Eukaryota > Viridiplantae > Streptophyta > Pinopsida > Cupressales > Cupressaceae > Sequoia > Sequoia sempervirens. The sequence goes on from VDFB02058242.1 coordinate 405,506,373, forward strand.
CATGTCGAGTTCCCAAGGGACCCCTTTGAAATTTTTTTAACTTATTGATGGTCTGCACAATTGTCCACTTACTTTCCTTTGTGGCCACTTTCTAACATGTTCTATCTATGGACCTAAAAATGTTGCTTTGCAGGCATGCCTGTGAAGCCGTTTTTTGATTTTGTGGAGTTTTCTTTCTTGGGTTTCCTCCATGTGAGATATCTTGGGGGATACCTCCTTGCAAGTTTGTGGGCCTATAGGGTGCTTCCTTTGAGCATCCTCAATGTGACAGATCTTAGGGTTTGCTCCCCTACAAGTCTGTGGGTCTATAGGGCACATTTCTGGGTTTCCTTCATGTGAGAGATCTTAGACACCTTCCTTATAGGTCTACAGGTTTCTAAGGAACTTTCTCAACTTCCTCCATGTAATAGATCTTGGGGGATTCCTCCTTTCATGTCTATGGAGCTATAAGGTGCTTTTCTAGGTTTCCTTCATGAGAGAGATCTTGGAGGACACCTTCCTTGCCAGTTTGCGGGCTTATGAGGAACTTAATTCTCAGGGCCTCCTTCATGTGAGAGATCTTAGGGGTTTCCTCCTTGTAGGTCTGCAGGCCTATAAGATTCTTTCATTCTTTAGCTTCATAGTTTTGTGGGGCTATGAAGCCCTTTTCTTTTCCTACACTCTTGAGTTCACCAGATTGCAGTCTATTTCTTTAACAGTTTAGGTATACATTTCTATCCTTATTAACTCTTTGATCTACTGTACCATGAAGCACTCATCAATATTTTTGCTGACTAAAGTGGGGGAAAAATATATAGGAGTAAATTTGTACTCCTTATGCAAATTCCCCTTTTATGCTTCCTCACCTTAGGAAACCAAATCTGAAGGAAAAAACCCACATAAGCTCGTTGCCTTTGTTCCATTTGGCATCTATTTTGTCTGTTGGCAAGAGAATAACTATCAAGGATTCCCATGTAGCGCATAGATGTCAGTGTGGCGTTCTTATGTCCCTGACAGATTCTTGCATTTGAAGCCTGTAGAGGCATTACACTTCCCATTGTGGGTCAGTTTGTAATGCTCCTCTTCAACTAACCGACTCAAAAATGCCTTATTCTTGCTCATTCTCCCTTCAAATTGCTTCATTATTCATTCATTTCACCCCTTCACACTCTCTTGCATCCTCTAGCAATACTTCTAAGAATTATCAAGCATTCTCTTAGGATTCATCACTCTAAAGCACCACTTTGGCACTCCATAGCAGCAGCGAGAACACTCCATCACCTCTGTAGAGAAAGTGTGGAATGACACCATTGTAGTAGGGGCTTGAGTCCTCTCTTTTTCTCCTACATTAGCTAGTGAGATTTTGGTGGAGGTGGTAAGTGTTTTCACTCCTCTCCTCTATGATTTGGTTGAGTAGCACTTTATTGTTTTGTAGTGTTAGTGTGTTCTTTATTTTCTTTCCTTCTTTATCATATATTTCTCCATCATTGCAATCTTAGCTATCCGTTGAGGTGGAAACACCAAAATTCCCGGGTCTAATTGAGGTAGGACCCTATATAGCCCCAAAAAATTTCCCATCTTTCTTGTGTGTAGGTGGACATGCATTTCGAGCTAGGTGGAAAATGAGTACCTTTGTGAGATTATTCTTGTGACCCTAACATTCATTTCTTTACTTTATCATATTCATTCATATCCTTCCTATTTCATAGCTCTATTTCCCTTTGGGAGTGACTAGGTAGGTCATCAACCTATTTTCTATGGTTTATACTATCTCTTTGGTCTTCTCATCATACAGATGCTAGCACACCTGAGAGATGCCAATGTGCCATGTTGTCATTCTGAAACCGCACTTTCATCCTTGGGTAGAGAGCTACCTTAGGTACAGTGTTGAACCCAAAAATTGGCTCACCTAGCCCCATCTTGGATTTTGAGTCTGCAGGGTGATCAAATAACCTTGTAGTCCTCATCATTCTCATCCTTTATTTCAAAAAATCCCTTTAGAGTGAGGTAAGTTAGTGAAACCTTCTTCTCTTGGCTCTCCGTAACTTGGGGCCTTGAATGTGGTTGGTCCCCCTCTCTTACAGTTGTCGATTACACAATGTGGAGCAGCTACATAGTCTCTCTATTTCCCTCTTATGGGGGGCTATTGATTGTATATACATGATGTATGTAGTCCTAGGGGGTGTTATTGAGTCCTCCATCCATGCATAATTTTTTTTTTCTTTTCTCTCTTTTGGAGAGGTATTTTTTCCCATAGGGTTTTTCTCCTTTTCTCTAGTTGTCAGAGATTTATTTTTTGCATTGTAAATGAGTACCTAATATGTTTGTGTAGTCAGGACCCATATTGGATCTTTATTTTTCATTTTTGGTCTCCCTAAGTTGCATTTAAGGGGGGGTTTTATGGTAAATAGGATATTTACCTCCTTAAGTTTACTTAGGCATAATAGTGCATTTAATTAACTAGGTGGTTTTTTCCTGTGTTGGGTAGTTTTCTCACACTCACATATTTTCATTCCTTTATAAGGAACTTTTGTACATTGTGTAATATATCACATATTAGTTTTTTTTCTCTAGTTAAATAGCCTTATGTTGCTTCTCTCATTTTGTGAAGATTTTTTGCAAGTTGTGATCTTGGGCTTGGTGGTTGACACCAACATTTTCTCCTAGCATGTTTACAAGCAATCTAGCAATTCAAGTATTCAAGTATTATAGAAAATTTATGATCAAGAGAGAATTTAAGAGCATTCAAGGGTTGTTTATCAAGAATTTTGGAGCTATATTCAAGATTCAAGGATCATGTCAAATTCATCATGCACCCTGTGTATTTTTGACGAGGGAGAAAACTCGAGAAACAGAAAATGATGCCAACAACCAGAGAACTTTTATTATTATTTAGAATGGAACTTCTTACATGCAGAGGATCACAAATCCTCAAGCTTTGCAATACATGCAAATTACAGAAATTACAGAAATTACAAAAGACCCCCTTTCATAGCATGTGAACTCTTTTCCCCAAAAAGCTACCAAAAGTCAGAAATCTCACCCATAAATAGAGCTCCTTTCCAATTTGGAGCCAAAACAACATTCAAATTTGTGTTTTGGTGGTTTGGTGCCCAAATTACAATTTGAAATTCACATTTGAATTCACATTCAAAAATTAGTAGATTTCTAAAAATGTACCAACTTCCGGAAGCCATAACTTTTAATCTGACCGTCGGATTTTCAATGATAATACCTTTTCAGAAAGCTCTCGAAAAGAATATGTGGGATGAAGTAAGGCCTATGGCCAATACTATGGGCATTTCGCAAATTTTTGGGCCCATCCAAAGCCTCTAAGGGCCTGAAATTTGGCTTTGAATATTTTAATAGCTAAAGGGGTATCTAGAAATGCAAAAACATCTAAGAAACAACCAACAGAAAATTAAAATCTTTCTTTTTTTTTGGGTGATGTAGGATTGCCCTCACACCATTGGATGCTTCTGCATCAGACACCCAAGGTAATTTGAGAAGTGACCCCATCACGTCTCAGATGGATGAGGAAAACCCAAATGGTCAACCTCTCCCTTAGACAACCAGGATGAATCTTCCATAGGCCTTCCTCTCCACTTCACCAGACATTCTTCATACTATTTGTTTGTAGTACTCCTTCCCACATGGCTATCTAGGATTGCTTCAATCTCCTCCTTCTCTGAAGTAGGTTCGAGAACGTTACACTGTTCTATTGCTAGACCATTCTCTATGCCACCTTTATGATACTCTGTCAAATCTGCAATGTTGAACACAAGGAAAATGTTGACTCGATTTGGAAACTCTACCTCATATGCGTTCCCTGAATCATGCCTCTTCAAAATTTTACAGGGACCAAACTTCTTCATCTTCAATTTGTTATAGGTTCCCACTAGACACCTTTCTTTCCTCAAGTGGACCATCACTTCATCACCAATCTGAAACTCCTTATACCTCCTCTTCTAATTTTCCTTAGCCTTATACTGCATATTCATCTTCGTAATATGTTCTCTTACCTTCTCATGTATATTCTTGATGTGCTCTACAAAATATTCGGCTTCAACACTTGTCTTCTTCTCTTGGTCCATATTTCTCAATTCTGGAGCAGTCCTAGGATTGCCTCCATATACAATCTAGAATGGTGATCTACCAATGCTTCTATTGACAGAATTGTTGTAAGAAAATTTTGCCTGGGGCAAGATCAAGTCCCATCCCTTGGGTTTATCTCCTACCAAGCATCTCAGTAGGTTACCCAGACTTCTATTCACAACCTCAATCTGCCCATCAGTTTGTGGATGGTGTGCAGAACTAAACTTCAACTCTATTTTCAACTTCTTCCATAAGGTCCTCCAAAAGTACCCAACAAATTTTGTGTCACGATCTGAGACTATACTCTTTGGTAAACCATGTAGCCTCACCACCTCTCTAAAGAACAAGTTAGCAATGTGGACTACATCATGGGTCTTCTGGCATGGAATGAAATGTTCCATCTTCGAAAACCTATCAACTACCACAAATACTAAATCATTCCCTCTTTGTGTCCATGGAAAACCAAGAACAAAGTCCATACTTATATCCTCCCACAGCCTTTTTGGTACATGTAAGGGTCGATACAACCCAATATTATGGCTCACCCCTTTAGCCATCTGACATACCCTACAACTTTGCACAAAATTATTCGCATCTTGTGATAATTGAGGCCAATAATAATGCTCACTGATAATGGCAATGGTCTTATCTCGACCAATATGTCCTGCCATTCCTCCACTGTGCTTCTCCTTTATTAGGTTCTCCCTCAAGGAACTCCTCAGAATACACAATTGGCTTCCCTTAAACACAACATGCCATCCTGGATTATGAAATACAGCCACTTCATCCTGTCCATTGTAACAGGCTCCTTGTAAGCTTTCCAAGGCTCTACGAAATCAGGATGTTTAGGGTACAATGTCTTGAGTTCATTGAACCCAACCACTTCAACCTGCATCTCTGTCAATAATGTTTTCCTTCTGCTTAAGGCATCTACAACTCTATTCAAATTGCCACTCCTATGCCTTAAAACAAAGGTATAACTCTACAAAAATTCTACCCATTTCATATGCCTCTGATTTAATTTTCGCTGACTACTTAAGTACTATAATGCTTGATGATCAGTATACAAAAAAAATTCCTTTGACAACAGATAATGTCTCCATTTCTTTAATGTTTGAACTATTGCATAAAATTCTTGATCATATACAGAGTACTTTCTCTTTGCATCATTTAACTTTTCAGTAAAATAGGCAATGGGCTTACCTTCTTGACTCATCACTGCTCCAATGGCACAACCACTAGCATCACAATCCACCTGAAACACCTTATTGAAATTTGGGAGGGCTAAAATTGGTTGCTCTATCACCTTTTCCTTCAACAAATTAAAACTCTTCGCTGCTCCAGTGCTCGACTTGAACTCTTTTCTATCCCCTCTCATTGTTTCATTTAGGGGTGCACAAATACTACTAAATTTTCTAATGAACTTTCTGTAAAAGCTGGCCAAACCATGGAAAGATCTCACCTTAGTAGCAGTTCTTGGGGTAGGCCATTCTAGAATAGCCTTCACCTTCTATGGGTCCATCTTGAGACCTTATGCTGAGACAACAAACCCCAAGTACACTAACTCCTTCTTCACAAAACTACACTTCTTCAAATTAATCAAAAATTTCTCTTCTCTCAACTTTTCAAAGACTCTATGAATATGCATCAAATGCTCACCCAGGGACTTACTAAACATTAAAATATCATCTAAGTACACAATAACAAAATTCCCCATAAACTCTTTCAATACCTCGTTCATGAGCCGTATGAATGTGCTCGGTGCATTGGTTAGCCCAAAGGGCATGACTAACCACTCATAAAGGCCCTCCTTGGTCTTGAAGATAGTCTTCCATTCATCACCCTCTCGAATCCGGATCTGGTGATATCCGCTCTTCAGATCAATCTTTGTGAAGTATTATGCTCCACTCAAACAGTCCATCAAGTCATCCATCCTTGGCAGGGGAAATTTGTACTTGATTGTTATCTTATTTATGGCCTGAAAGTCTGTACACATCCTCCACTCCCCATCCTTCTTTGGTGCTAGTACTATAGGTACTGCACATGGGCTCAGACTCTCTCAAATCAAACCCTTTCTCAACAACTCCTGAACTTGTATGTTGAACTCCTCATTTTTTGCAAGAGTCATTTTGTGAGCTGCTTATTTGGAAAACTGGCTCCAGGGATCAAGTGAATCTAATGACTGATCTTCCTCACTGGTGGTAAACCCTCAGGCACGTTATCTAAAATAATCTCCTGAAACTCATCCAATAGTCCAGAAACTTCTACTGACACCTTCTCATTATCTTCCTTATCCATTCTAGGAATCAATGCAGAACACATACGCTCATGCTTCATGCCTTCTAAAAATTTCCTTCCATCAGCAAAACAAATTCTAGCACTACTTCATACCTTTTCTTCATCCTTCTTTAGGGGTTTCAACTTATGGCGGACTCCATCCTTCATCAAGGAATAAGTGCTTGCATGACCATCATGTACAACACACCTATCAAACTGCCACGGCCTCCCCAACAACATGTGACATGCATCCATGGGGATGATATCATAGAGTACCTCATCAGAATAGCTTTCGATCTTGAACTTCACCAAGCACTACTCATTGACCAGAACTTTGTAGTCTTTCTGCAACCAGGCAATCCGATATGGATTTGGATGCCTTTCCCTTTTCAGCTTCAACTTCATAACCATCTCTTCTAACACCAAATTATCGGTGCTCCCACTATCAATAATGACATCATAGCATTTGTCTTCACACTTGCACCTTGTGCAAAATAGATTCTTCCTCAATTTTGGTTCCTTCTCTTCAGTCACTAGGGCTCTTCTAACCACTAGGGCTTCTCCCATTTCAGCATCATCTGAATGCTCTGATTGAGCCTCCTCATATGTATGTGCAACCCTTCCACTACCTTCTGGCCTTTTGTCTATCCTTCCTTGGTGTTGTGGACATTCATAGGCTCAATGCCCTTCTTCACCACAATGGAAACAAGTTCCTCTGAAACCACCTCTTTCGGGTCTTGGCCCAGATCTTCCTCGTCCTCTACCTCTTTGATCACCACTGTTTTGATCATGAGGGTGGTAGAAGTTATCATTTTTCTAGCTTCGACTGATACCCAAATCTTCATTTTTCCTTTCATCCTCATTTCAACTTCCAAAAGATCTTCCACTACCCCTTCCGCTTTGACCTCCTTGTCCTCTTTGCTTGCTATCAAATATTTTCTTCAATTTCTCCTCAACTTTCAAAGAAAAGTGCTACACATCCTCAATGGTGGTCATTCTGACCAAGCTTAGCTCCTCTTGAATGCTTGGTCGTAACCCATTGAGATAATGGGTTGCCTTCTCCTTGTTGGCCTCTGCATGGCCTGTTCTGATGATCATCTTGTGAAAATATTTTGTGTATTCTTTCACAGATCTACTTCCTTGCTTCAACCCCTGCAATTTCTTCATCAGATCTAACTTGTAGTCCACTGGTATGAACCCCTTCTTCAGTTTCTCCACCATGTGATCCCAACTACTGATCTTTCCTTTTCCTCTTCGATTTCTCTCCAACTAGACCTCTTTCCACCAAATATTGGCATGGACCTTGAGCTTCATTTTTGCAAACTTAACCTGATCTGGGTCCTCTACTTCTTCATAGTCAAAATAATCTTCTAGCTCGTTGATCCAATCGATTAACTCTTTCAGGTTTAAACTTCCAGAATAATTGGGGACTTCTATTCTGGGTATTTTTTCAATCTTCGAAATGGCCCTTATTAGCCGCATCTGATCTTGATCAATTGCTTCTTCTTCCTCTTCTATGTCTGAATCTTCCACCTCTTCTTCATCCTCACTTTCTCCTCTCCTTCCCGAGTTTAACCCTCTTCTCATTTGTTCCTGGAATGCATCAATTTGTCTTTGGAGGGATCTAAAACCCTCAGCTTCCAATAGATCTATTCCACCAACATTTTTGCCACCTCTGCCACCTTTGGCACTGCCATGCCTACCAGGAATCACTCTTGGAGGCATATTGAATATCTTGAACCCAAAACCATAGTCTTGGTGCAAGCTAGGTACCTCATGATCATCGATCTGTCCACACGCTCAAGAAAACCTGCTCTGATACCACCTGGCGAGGGAGCAAACCCGAGACATAGAAAATGATGCCAACAACCAGAGAAATTTTATTATTATTTAGAATGGAACTTCTTACATGCAGAGGATCACAAATCCTCAAGCTCTACAATACATGCAAATTACAAAAATTACAAAAGTTACAAAAGACCCCCTTTCATAGCATGTGAACTCTTTTCCCCAAAAAGCTACCAAAAATCAGAAATCTCGCCCATAAATAGAGCTCCTTTCCAATTTGGAGCCAAAACAACATTCAAATTTGAGTTTTGGTGGTTTCGCGCCCAAATTACGATTTGAAATTCACATTTGAATTCACATTCAAAAATTAGTACATTTCTAAAAATGCACCAACTTCTGGAAGCCATAACTTTTAATTCGACTGTTGGATTTTCAATGATAATACCTTTTCAGAAAGCTCTTGAAAAGACGATGTGGTGCAAAGTAGGGCCTATGGCCAATACTTTGAGCTTTTTGCAAATTTGCGGGCCCATCCAGAGCCTCTAAGGGCCTCAAATTTGGCTTCACATATTTTAATAGCTAAAGGGGTATCTAGAAATGCAAAAATATCTAAGAAACAACCAACAAAAATTTTTTTTTTTTTTTTTGGGTGATGTAGGATTTCCCTCACACCACTGGATGCTCCTGCATCAGTTTTTCAACAAAAAATTGTGATGTAGGGTTTCATGATTCAAGAAAGCATTCAAAGACATTATCTCATATCAACAATCAAGAGTCAAGATCTATATCCATTGGAGCCATTTTATACAAGATTTTAGCCTTTATTCTAAGGGTTTGGTGAGTTGCAACATTGCATATTGTGCATTCATCTTTCCTTCATTCTATTTGATTTCATTTCAAGGTTTGATTACCAAAATGGGGTTTGACCAAGGCAAACCACTATCCACTAACAAATAAACATTTTTTTCTCATGTGTAATTGCAAATCTAGGTGTTTTGAGGCTCAAAGATCCTTTGAAGACAAAGTTGCATGATTGAAAAAAGTTGTCAAAGTTGTCAAAATTGTCAAGAAGTTTTCATCTTCACTAAAAGTCACTTACAAATTAGAATTCAAACTTTCAGACTTAGAGATCAGATAGAAGAGAAGCTACAAAAGATCACTAGAGGATACCATAGTTTCATCCAAGTTACCCTAATATTGGGACTAAATCGCAACCTTGGGTGTATGAGTCCTAGTATACCACTTTTTAGAAATTTTTTGTAGACCATAGTTTATCAGTTCTAGATTCCATATTCGGTTTGAAAAACTAAACTTGGACTAAGTCACCCAGTCTTGTGTATATGTCCCAATCCACATCAAAAGTCATAATTTTGGGATTGTAGACCTTTTTTGAGCATCTTCAGCCTTCCAGGTACTCCTTTGTCATTATGAGTCTATTATTCTGATTTCAAGTTTCATTTCCTAGGTTACATAATTAGATTTTCATATTGTTTTTAGTTCATTTTTTTTAAGCATTTTCTTAGTGGTGAACCCCTCTTTAATCACACCTAAGGATACCTTGTAGCAATTTATTTTTCTAATTGGATCATTAGGTTGAGATCTCTAGGGTTTCCTTTAATGAACTAAGAGTGAAATAGGAGGACCCCTGTCCTGTGTGTGTTCCATCTCCTAATAGGTGGAGCACACCCTATTTCCTTTAGTTTAGAAATAAATTGTGTTTGATAGTTCTATGGTTAACCTACTCAAATCTAGTCTTACATTTTAGTTTTGAGTTGATTTACTATTTTTAGCACGTGACTCCCAAAAGTGTTGTTTAGTCCACACACACACATAAAGGAAGTTGCAAGATTCCCCAAAGAATTCACTCACCTAAGGATTGAAAGTGGATTTTAACTTGAGGGATCTAATTTTGTCAATGAAATAGAAGAATACATAGGTTCATTCACCCCATTTTTCCCTTTCTATTTATAGTAAGTTTGGTGAAACATACCAAATTTAGTATAAAACCTTATGTGTTTGAACTCCTTTTCTATGTTTCTATGTTTTAGAACTTATGATCAGACTCACACTAAAGTGGAAAATATGTCAACAGGGGTCTGATTGTCCAAATGTTGAAGGGATAGGATGACAATGAATCTAGGGAAAGCACAGGCCCTCAAGATTCAAGATCCCAAGTCAAACTAACATAGGGACAAAGGAACACACATCTAAAGTGAAATACAACATGATAAACATAAAGTATACACTGATTAAGAAATGTAACATAATACAATCTAGCATGAACACAAACATAATGCCAACATGGTGTAAACACAATGTAAGCATGATGGAAAGCCATAACATAGAATAATCATAAAATAAAATAAAGGTTAGTAGTAAAAAGGATTTGAGATAGTAAGACAAATAGACCTCAATATTGTATTTGTCTTAGATACTGTAAACATCATCCATCGAATGTGTTGTCTAAACAAAATGTTGCTCTCATGAGGATGTGAAATCACTCATGAGCCACATGGATCTAGCAAGTTGCATTATGCTAAATCTATTGACTATATTTCAAAATTTTAATGCCCAATTGGATGAAGAAAACTAACCTAAGAAGGTGCATAAATTTCCAAGGGGATGGACAAGACTCACCTAAGAAGGTGCATAAACATCCAAGGTGATGAATTGATAACCGCACCTTAGGGGGTGCTATAAACAACACCACTATAAAGGGGGTATTTCATTAAGTCAAATCTCACGAGACATGTATGAAATTGATAAGGGTAATATATTCCCCCCACATAAAATGTCAACATACTTTCTATGTTGGTATTTTAAGGAGAATAAAATGTACACCTTCAAAACTAGTTATCCTTTCCCCACAAGTGTAGAGGAAATGATAACCACACAAGAGAGGATCATGCTACTGACATGAAAAATATGGTTTCCCATAAGATTATACCACCATGAATGGAAATGAGAAAACACATAAAGCTACAAATGCCACATAGTGAAGAGAAACACCATAGAATAAAGATCATTATTATTTAGAGTGATTAGGTGCATCATCACATGGAAAAGCACCACAATTCATAATTTTTTGAATTTGATTACTCAAGGCTTGACATTCATTGGTAGAATGACCATGTACTCTATGATATAGACAAAATGAATTAAAAGTAGCAAATAAACTCTAAAATGCAATCTACAAAGTGCATATATTAGATTATGCTCAATTTTGATGGAACTAGAAATTGAAATGTAGATATGAGAATGGACAAAATAATGTGTACCAGTCACCAAAAGTGTTTTTTCAAAGCTTACTGAGGTATCATTCACCTTATGGTGAATGAGTCCTAGCTAGGGCTCTGTAAAAATGGTTTTTGGGTTCTCTTCTTATGTGTCTGCACTCCCAGATCCCCAATTTTCATAGTTAGATAGCCAAAAAGAAATCATGTAGGTGGTTTTCTATGGAGTTGCAAGAATGATGACAACAAATGAAACTTTGAAACTTTGAAATTTCTCTCTCCAAGAGATCTTCCGCCTAAAACCTGTAAAGACACATCAAGAGGAAATTTTGTTTGTTGTTGGTGAATGGGGGTTTACCTTGGTCAAACCTTATTTTGGTAATTAAACCTTGTAATGAAATGAAATAGCATGAAAGGAATGATGAATGAAAAAGCCTATGCCACAACTCACCAAACCCTTATTTGAACCTTGGAATGTGGATCTACAACTTGCATGAAATAGATTCAATGGATGTGGACCTTGATCTTGAAACTTGACTTGAAACAATGCCTTTAAATGCTTGAATGGATCATGAACACTACATCAATATATTAGCTCAAATAGCATGCATGATGCAAGGAGACTTTGACATGATAATAGGATCTTGAATGCTACAATAATTCTTCAATAAATATACCATTGAATGCATTGAAATGTTCTTGAAATGCTCTAATAATGCCCTTGTGAAAGTACTCTTTATCTCATGAAATTCTTCTAGGTGAAACATACTGAAATGACCTTATACTTCTACATATTTTAACATTAATTCCCAAAATTCAAATAACATAAGCCAACATGTGAATATACATTTGAAATCATTTCAAACTACCACCAAAAACATATTTAAAATTTAGGTCCTAGGTCTACGGGAGGAACCATCCACCCTTGGGTGAATGGGTCCTAGGTCACTCACCTAGGACACACATTCTCCAATGTTAAATGTTATGTTATAGCATTGATGAATTTTGGGTTTTATCCTTTGAAAATTACAATTAATTAGGCTTGGATTTGAACTAAAGGGCCAATTAAGGCATAATTAGTTCCTCAGTTAATTAATAAAGCCCTAGATAAGTGTGAAAGTTTAAAGTTACTCCTTACAACACCATAAATAAGCCATGATTAAGTCCATTTTAACTAATAAGGTTCTAAAATTAATGTGAATATGTAGAATACATATTACAACACTAAATTAAGGTATAATTTAGTCCTTTTATTTAATATTTACTCCCAAATTAACTATGAAAAAGGGATACTTTTTCCTACACTACATTTCTAAACACATTTCCAACTTGAAATAGAATATGAACTCTCCATCACTATTAGAATACTCTTCAACCAATAGAAAATTTGAAAGATCATTACTTATCATAATATTTATAGGCTCTTTATGATTTTATTCTCATTTGAAGGTTATTAGTCAAGCTTGTCCATCCATAAATAAAGATTTTTTCCATGTATATATGAATTTCTCTCTCAATTTCCTTATAATATGCATGATAAAATCCTCTAGCTAAGCAAAAAGTGATGAGCATATATAATGAGCGTATTTTTTTATAAATTCTAAATCTAAGATAGAAAAAAACCCCTCAAGGAAATATATTTTTATATTTGACTCCTTATCATAACCTTCTATAATATCAATCTATAAGAACACTTTATTCCTTTAAAATTTGACTAAGAAACTATAGGAACTACACATACATAGGGGGACAAGACTATTAAATGAATGAATTTGTTTTCACTAGGCATGGGGAGCTAATGTTTATATAGGTTATTATTAGACATTTTTTTTTCCTTGAAACAATTTTAGCATTAAAATTTGATTATTTTGACTCAAACATCATATTTTTTACTTGTTGATATCATAGACAAAGTTATCCTATTAGAAATTTTATTTCTTTTATCTCTCTGGGATGAACATAATCAATAGAGAGTAGGTTTTAAGCTAAAAGTATACATGTAAACACTTTGATAAGTTAAGAATAGGTTATCCCTTGAAAATTAATAGATTTTGGGGCATTGGGGTAACTTTCTAGTTTCTATGAGATTTATATTATCTTTAAAATCCAAATCATAGTACTTTGGGAGTCTTTCACCTTATAAAATTTGAATCATGATTGAAGTTTTAGAATTCAAAGATTCTAAAATCTATAAAATTGTGAAAACCTAAAAGTGGGGTAACATTGACTAGGATTCTTTTTCGATTATCATTAAATCAAGAGTTGAATGCATGCATGCACTCTATTTTATTCCTTTATATTATGATAATTCATTGGATTAGTGAGATTATGTCTAACCATTTCTTGGAATTGATTGAATAGAGCATCACCAAGTTGATCACAACTTCTAATTATGTCCAATACCAAAAATTTGAACTATTCATATGCCTTGCCTTTAAGAGATAAGAGAGGATTGAGAGACCTATACTTTGATCCATTTTATTGCTAATGTTAAGAAAATTTAGATCATGAATGTGATCAACTAGTGAAATTGAACCATCACCAAATAGAGGTAATGGCTTTATTTCTAATTTTAAAATGGTGTTTCATTGTTGCAACTAAAATACGTAATTATAAAATTTGAGGTTAAAAATGGATGATTTCAAGGGTTGGCCATTATATTTTGAGGGTTTTTAAGGTGCACATATAAATGTATGTTATGCATGATCTATAAGTTGAATATGGGGTACTATAAGTAATAGAGTTCTTAGGGAGAGGATGCATACTCCTAAAAACTTTTTTTTTCTCTCCAACAAAATCATAGAACTTAGACTAAAATTTATAAATTTTTAATGAGACCAATGACCTATCCTCATTACCATTAGACATGCTAGTAAATTTTGATGTATAAGTTAATACTATCACTATAAGCTTCCACTCGTAAGGACATCAAAAGTGTTAAACCTACAAACATGTTACTCAACTTGTAAGATCACCTCTAGGGTTAAAAATATAAATTTTAATTATATTTTTAATAAGCTCGTAGAATTCATTTTAAGAAAAAGGGAGAAGATAAAGTTGACATAAATATAGAAATAAAACTAATCTAAGCAATAAAACAAAAAATTCATTGGATGACATGATTACTTTCATCCTGGCAATATATAAAATAATAGTTGATAGGGAATAATACTTAAAACCTCATAAAAAATGAAATAATAGTTACTTGAAGAAATAGAAGATTGATAAAATTATCATAACTTTATATATTGATTTGTTAATTCAATACAATAATTATTCATGAATACTAGAACATTTTGAGACACATGGCTACCAAATATTAATATAATTGAAAATAATAGCTTGTAGATCTAAGAAATAATCATGGATAAGAATACTACTACCCAATACATAAATAAAAATGAGATTTATAACTATATTTGTATGAACATGAGCATGCAAAACTCCTTGTAACCACTTATAAATGAACTACATACCGTGTATAAAGAGAAGGAGAAGAAGAGAGAATGAAGAGAGTGGAAGAGAGGAAAATAACTAAAACATCATTAATATCCATTTTCTCCAAAATATATTGCATGAATATTATTAAAATTACCTCTCTTGGTGATGCTATAATTGAAAAACCATCCTTGTTTATTAGAATTGACTAAAATAGCTTTATAAGTGAATTTTTTTGAAGAAATTGCTCTCTCTCTCTCTCTCATTTTCTAATTTGTGTTTGTTGAAATCCCTATTTTCTGATAAAAAATGTGACATTCTTCTTTTCCTTCTTTCTTTAGTCTATAATATTTAGAAGGTGATGAAATCATAGAAGGTTCGCTATGTTTTTATGAGTGCTCTTCACTTTTAAGGTAAACTTTAATAATTATGTGAGTGTTTACTTTATTTACAAGATCTTTTTTTTACTCTAGATCTTAAATCTCTTTTATCAATGTAACTTTAGTCTCTATTCAACTACATGTTTTCCCCTTTAGTGATTTATAATCGTTTGGATTTTAAATAAAATGAACTCTACTAAAAATTTATCAACGTAACTTTAATCTCTATTCAACTACATATTTTCCCCTTTAGTGATTTATAATCATTTGGATCTTAAATAAAATGAACTCTACTAAAAATTTATCAACGTAACTTTAATCTCTATTCAACTACATGTTTTCCCCTTTAGTGATTTATAATCATTTGGATCTTAAATAAAATCAACTCTACTAAAAATTGTTGGCCTAATTTTTATTTTACTTTAGTTATAGGACCTCTTTATGACCTACTTTTGTTCCCATGCTTTGTTTTAATAAAGCAATATGGACATACTTAAACCATAATGTTATGGTTTTTTTTTTTTTAATGAGATTTGGAAAGATATAGGTTAATCATTTCATATAGATTATGAATAAATTAAATTATTTCAAAAATTCATTTTATTTTTTTAATTTTGTTAGAAATAAATGTATATTATATTTTACTTCAAGTTAATATTTGTGTTAGTCTATATAAACAAATCTCAAGTTTTTTTAATTTTATGTTTATTTTTTTATAATTGTTACATTACATTTCTTGGAGGAATGCAATTTGTGTCATTAAATATAGTCTTAATTTATGTGAAATATAATTATGTCATGTGAAATAAACTAGACCTCCACACTATTTTTTGGAAGTTTTTAGACATCTTATATTGATTGCCACACTAACCTTTCAATTTGATTTATTATACAAATTTAAATTTTCTCTATTAAACCATAACCACATCATACTAGATGTATATACACTTTTTATTTTATATCAATTCCCTACGTGAGCCCATATTAACCAAATGGTTCTCCAACTAATAGCATACTAGAATTGTACATCAATCTCAAAATTGTGTAACTTACTTAACAAATCCTTTGTTTAAACCTCCACAATAATTGAATTCAAATACAGCTTAAAAAATTGACTTGCTAGACTTTGGTATAGGAATTATTTCACCCCCAATTGCTGCCCATGATCCAATTGTTGTTTAGTCCTTGTTCACCCGAGCCCCCAATAACTGTTTACATTTTAGTCATTACATTGTTTTAATTATGCCAATAAAAAATTACAAATTACACTAATATATGTTCACTACTAAATGTGTAGTTGACCAAAAAAAATTAAACACATTGAAAACTATTGAAAACACCTTTTTAACTATTGAAAACACCTTAAATTTTTGTGGGTTTTTATTGGTTGTCTAATGAACGGCTACAGGCGAAGTGCTAAAGATGTAGGGGGCAGAGGTTTAAAAACACCCTTTTTGAGCACCTTTCGCTTTACGGCTTCCACAAGGCGCGTTTTAAATACCCGAAAGCCAAATTTTTATTTTTAAGGTCCTAACTTGCTTACGAAGAAGCCCCCAAAAAAATTGAAATCGGACCTATTTTACACTCTACACGAATGCACGAAATTAGTCCTAGCGACTACTGGTACGTTCCCCTCTTAATTCCCCTCTTAGTGTATTGTGTGCTAGAAAGAGGCTGTCCATTGTATATCTTGTTATAATTGCTTTGCAATATATTTAAAAGTTTGTGGCATCCTCCACGGCTTGTGCCTATAATGGTTGCACCATGATATCTTGGAAACTACACCTTCACATTGGCATGGTCAACTGCTATGCTTGATCCTCTTTTGGCTACATAACTTCTATGCCTATGCGGCTCTTCATTTTGCTTGGGCAGCGACTATTTTTTTTAATGTTGGTGCCATTATAATTTGCCACACTGCATAAGGATTGCTAGCACAATGTATGGGAAGGCCTGCGCCATTCCCCAATATCTAGAAGGTATTCCTTTACAACTATGTCTGCATCAGCAAGCTATAATCCAGCTCCATAGCCTTCTTCATACGATTTATATGAATTCTATCCTTCACAGCAGGATTGTAAAAGTTCTGAATTGGACTGCAATAAATTACTGAACAGTTGAAATGTTTGCTTTCCTTGCTTGAAATTCATGTTACGTATGTTTTTAATTTTTTTTTTATCTAGTTTTACAACCAAGAAATGAAAGCTTAATTTTTTTTTATGAGATTTTGTATTGTAATTCAAGTCAAGTCTCACATAAAATTTAATATATATTTATAGAAATACACAAACATACATTGTATAGTGGTGGTAGGCCTAGCTCGATTGGCTAAAGCATCCTGTTGCAGGCAAGAGGTCACCAGGTCTAGTCTCCCCACAAACCTTAGTACCTGAGTGCAAAAAAACATTGTATAAATTTGAAGAAAGAGATTTCTATAGGAAAATAGGTTTAATGTCATGAAAATGTATAGAGAAGAGGAGGCTTTATATTTAATACACATGAAATTAAAAACCAATTAGAAGTGTTCAATTATTAAAATCCACTAAGTTTGTCACTTTTTTATATGGTGCACATCACCTCTGGAATGAATTTACACCTTAAAAAGTTTTCAAATTTTCGCCTTTAGGCAATGATTTTCCTGGGTTCTTTTATATTATGCTTGGTACCATGTTACTGTCATAACGCGCTTCTTAGTCGTTCTTGTCGGTGGGTCTCGTACGGGACTCTTTCATAATTTTATTGTCAAGAAAAAGAACAATACTTTAGGTGGGAGCGGTGAGTTTTATCCCATCGTATTGTTGACTGCAAGCAATGATGTCACATTTGAAGCCTATCATGGCTCAAATTTTCAATGAAATAATTATAATAAGAATTAAAATCTCATAATTGTTGTTTGAAATATTTAATATTTGACTGCTAATATTTTTTCAGCCACAATTGAGATCACTCTATGGTCTATTGTCTCTTGCTATCCATTTTCTTCTCTTGAAATATTGGTCCCATTATAAATCTTAGAATATGATTTCAAGTATCGATAAAATAATTCAACAATCAAATCCATAAACATTTTAAACTATTATCATTGGACTGTGAAATTTCATATCTTCTATAATTGTTACTTAACCGTCAATTTTACATCATTTCTGATTTTAATTATAGCCAAAGAAGCGTGGACAACATTTCTTCATGGGAAAGGAAAGTTGATTTCGATTCTGGATATCGTATCCCACGAAAAATATCCGTAGATGTGAAATTAGTGGCAGAAAGGAACAATATCGCGTTGTACAATTGCAGTGAAAGATTTAGTTGACTAAAGTGAGAAATGAGTGAACCGTATCAATCACTTTTTCTAGTTTCTTCCGGAGGGCTGAACCGTATCAATCACTTTTTCTAGTTTCTTCCGGAGTGAACCGTATCAATCATTTTTGAAGAATCAAGGTTAGACAAAGCTGCTAACTTCATCATTAAAATTCACTGCAGGAGGGCTGATCTCTAACGGAGTTTACAATTTGTTTAGGGCCTTTTTGTGGGTGGCTCTTGTGCTGATCTTGAGTCCCTTAGGCTTCTTTGGCCTCGTGGACGTCATTAAAATTTTTCATTTCATTTCATTTCTGTCCGAGTGGATTGATTTTGACAGTTCAGTGAACAGATTTTCGCAAAAAAAATGTACAAGCGTTACATTTTGTCATGTTCAGCCCTGTTCATGTTACTGGGCAGCGCGTGCAAAAGTGACGTCAGAAGCTCACTTTCCTGAACAGTGTAAGAACCCTTTTATTGCTTGGTTGGGATTTTCATTTTGCCAGTGACATTTACTCCTTACACACACAGTGGCGGGTTGTGGATTTTCTTGATAAAGTTTGTTGGTGTAAATCGTTCTTCTCTGTGAAAATGAGAATCTCTATTTGTAGTGGGTATATATCTTTTTCTCGGTACAGGGGATTTCGAAAGTGGACCTGATGTGATCGAGTGGGTGATGGTATTTTCTGTGGAGGTACTTTGTTGACATGTGAGCCTCAATCTAATATCTTTCTACCCAGTTGTTTAAAGAGACTGCTGGGTGTGAGCATGGGTTACAAGGGACGAAAGCAGAAGATGTAGATACGGGAGACGGTGCAGAAAATGGGAGCAAACCTCCACAAATAGATGACAAATAGATGATAGTGGATTTTTCTAACTTGCCCTCGAGAGGCAGCCCTTGTGCTCAAAGGGATATGACTATTTGTACAAACAAGAACACAAGTAATTTTGGGGCATCTACACAAGCAGATATGCAGATATTGATAGCGAAAAGCATATCCCTTTGGAGGATTCTCATTTTTAATTAATTAATAAATATGGTCAAAGGTGAATTCTACTCTATGTGGGTGTAGAATCTACTTTAGGAATTTCGTTCGAATTTCACTATCATCTCAAATTCTCATGGCGTCTTTTTTCTTCAAGTACAACAAAAAGCAAATAGTTTGGCTTAATGAATTTTCAAAGTTTCTTTGGGCTAAATAGTTTACTTAAATATTCTCTTATTCAATGGTTAAATAGTTAATAGTAATTTTATATTTCATTTGTATTCTAAATTGATAAATAATTGTATTGATGAGGGCTATGGTATGCTTCTTGACTACGTCGTTCACTAAATGCTAAACAACTAGAGGTACGATATATAAGTTTTGAAACTAGGATTGTGCTCAAGGTAATTTTTGGAAAAATGAATACCCCTCAATCCTTACTCTCAGCATATATCATCTTATTGTTATTAAATGCAATCTAGTGCCTATAAATCATGTCCATATCTATTAAGCATCATCTTATTGATTACAATATTTCAATTTATGAGAAGATGAAATCAATGTTTTCATAGAACATTAATGTTCTTTATTCATTAAAATTACAATTAAAATGTGCATTATTATGTTCATATATAATTAAACTGCAAGGACATTAATTTTAAATTTGACTATCAATCTTGCAAGATTTGTATAATTGTCGATGATTTCAACCAAATTTTTTGGCAATCCATTATTAATTGATAATCATATTCATCATTTATTATAATTTATTAATTACAACATTATAAATTACCATTTATTGCATCACAATCACATCATGAATTTCATCTAACTTATTTAATTCATTTATAGATTTTATTAAATAATCTTTTATTATTTAATTAAATAAAAAATAATTATCCATTTTTATCTCTTTAGTTAATTTCTTCCTTCAACATTCATCAACAAAATTATCTTAGAATGAAACTTGTTCCTCGAGTTATTTATAAATTATATTAAATATTTTATTAGTATCTTCTCATCAATCCTAAAATTCAAATTTCTATTTTTATTTTAGTTGAATCCATAACTTATTCAGTTAACTTAGGTGTTAATTCTTATCTTCATCTTCCACTTCATGTTCCCCTAAAATTTTTATAAATGTATTTAGTCCTTTATCATTTCCTGAAAATCACGCTTTATACAAATCAACTCTATTGAAATACCTCATCAATCAAAATTAGTGTTATGTTGACAATTCACATCCACATCCAAATGGGTGAATCAATACCCATTTGAGGTTTGCAATGAAATTGTTAGATAGGATTGTATTTCTATTTGATGATATTGATTCTTTATATTTGATTTTATTGATTTTGGTGCTTACATTTTGGTGTACTCTAAGTGAGCATGCTAACCACTAAATTTTGTTGTATACAAGTGTGTGGTTTATTTCTTGTCTCATAGGTTGTAGATATTTTGAAGAGGTTTTGAAAATCCTTTTTTTATAGGAGCCTCCTAGGGTAAAAGAGACATTGTGGTCGTATCTCAAAGGATCAAGAAATGAAGACATATAAGAATTATCAATTTTCTTTCAAAAAAAAAATTGTGTTTTTGTAAGGTCTTGAGGGAATTGATAGTGTTGGTTAATAGATTGTACGCTCTTTGAAATTGTAAAATTCCCACTCTATTGTATAGTCTTAATGCAAATAAATAAGAAACAATTGATTAAACTAGTCATACATGAAATAATTTCTCTCTAAATTTTACAAGGTATAGCTCCCGCTTTTGATATATAACATGTTATTTTCAAAAATTTAAAACTACAAATGTGGGTATGCTTTTAACTAGAAAGTAAAAAAGAAAGAAAGAGTCAACACTTGTGAGGCATAAGAAAGGATATGGTGAAACAATAATTACAAAGAAATAAGCCAAGGATGAAGGAAAAAATAACAATTCAAAACTCCTAACCTAAAATTTATAAAGGTGAAACATGTTGGCATTCAAATTTTGTAAGGCTTTAAATCCTATCCATTATATGGAAGGGGCAAGGTTGTATCATTAGGATAAGACAACCTGAAAGTATTTTTGTTGCATCTTTGGCTAATTCAGAATAGACCTTTTTCATAGGGAATCAAACTACTTGTGTTCTCCTTTAGGTTCTCTCATCCTATCCCAAAGCAATACCCAATCTGCAACCATAAAATTCTTTGGTAAAGTTCTTTTGAAAAGAATATTTTTTACTCTAGCCTGATGCATGGTGCTATTATCAACCACACCCTACCTTTTTCTTTAATTTTGTTGAGGTACATAATTCTCTTCTCCAAGGAGTTTTGAAACTCTTGATCTTTTAAAGAATTCTAAAACTTAATGGCTAATAAGTCAAGAGGCAAGGGAAGAGCACTGCCTATAGCATAAACCAACTTAAATAAAGACATGCTTATTTATCCCTTAGGCATGATCATGTTAGCTCACAATGCTTCATACAACTTCTTGTGCCAATTTTTTGGTTTTCATTAACCAACTTCTTCATAATAATAACTAAATTCTTATTGCTAGATTTATCTTGCCCATTCCCTTGGGCATTATAATTCAAAGAATGAGCTAAAGTAATTCCATGCTGATAAAAATTTGAAATAACTCATTTGATGAGAAGCTAGTTGCATTATCCACTATCTATTTTTGTGGGATGTTTAATTAAACTAGGATATTATACTTGGTGAAATTGTAGGCCACCTCCGAGTTTTTGTAGTTTACCGGTGTAGCTTCCACTCACTTGGTGAATTAATCAGTTTTAGTGAGTATATGGTTATAAATTGCACTTAAATATGGGTTATAAATTGCACTTAAATATGGGTTTATAGGACCAACAAAATCCAAATCCCACTGCTACAATGGTTCCTAAATTATCATAGGTTTTAAGGGAAGTGCTACCAACTAGGTCTTCTAGCAATCTATCTACATTTTTCACATTCAGACACCCAAAATATGTATCTTTCAACATACCCAACCAATAATAGCATTGCTTTAATATTTTGAACATAGTAATTGATGAAGAGAAATGTTTTCCACAAGCATCATTGTGGAATAGATCCAACAAGTTATTTTTCTAACATTTATCCACACACCTCAAGAAGGTATTATCATATGGTAAACTAAAGTGATCAATTAACAATGAAATTGAACTAAATTCAAACAATTCAAGCAAGATATTGATCAATTAGATCCATATTTAATGAAATTTAGTAAGCATTGCTAAAATGATCCAATTAACATGAAATAAAGATAAATTTAAAATAATTACACTCCCATCGTGGATTAGAATGCAAACTAAGAGTGATCATATAGATGTAGATTGCATAAATTTTCTTGATCCATGTTTGATGAGGGCACAGCCCGAGACTTAGAAAATAACCCACAAACAAGAGAATAATTTTATTATTCAGAAAATGGAACTTCTTACATGCAGAGGATCTCAAATACCCAAGTTCTACAATACATGCAAGTTACAGAAAGCTACAGAATCACCCTTTCACAATATGTGAGCTTGTCCCCCAAAAAGTTACCCAAAAATTAGAAACCCGCCCATAAATAGAGCTCCTCATTAGTTTGGAGCCAAAACAACATTCAAATTTGAGTTTAGGCAGTTTGGTGCCAAAAAATTACAACTTGAAGTTCAAATTTCAAAAGAACATTTGCAATTGTATCTTCTAGAAAGTGTGCCAACTTCTCAGGGCCATAACTTTTGATTCGGGGATCTGATTCGCGAACCGTTTGAACCGTTGGAAAGGTCTCAAAGTCAAGAACGTGCTTGAAATTTGCAACACTGATTTCAGAAAGTTTCAAGGCCGATACAGGAACTCTAAGTGCCTCAAAACTGACTTAGAAGATTTGTAGGTGCAAATTTGGGCAACTAAAACTGCAATATCTTTCAACCCAGGAATAGAAAATTAAACTCATAAATTGGGAATTTCATTATGATGAAAAGGGTATCCAAAAATGTAAAAACATCTAAAAACCGAGAATCTTGAAATTTAACTTTTTTTGGGTGATGCAAGATTGCCCTTACACCACTGGATGCTCCTGCATCAATGTTGTTGCAAAAGCTTGGTTGATGAATGAGGATGATTCAGAAAAGAGGAGTTCTCAAATTATTCAAAGGTAAGTAATAAATTCAAATCTTGAGTAAGTTTGCATAAAAGGATGTCAATCCTTTTTCATGTAAAAATGATTGGTATTTATAGATTTTTGAAATGATGATTAGTAGTAAGGATTCAAAATTTTAATCAAGTAATTAATTTCGGTTAAGGATATACCTCATCAATCAAAATTAGTGTTATGTTAATGAATCACATCCACATACAAATATGTGAATCAATACCCATTTGAGGTTTGCAATGAAATTGTTAGATAGGAATGTATTTCTATTTTAAGATTTTGATTCTTTATATTTTCTTTTATTGATTTTGGTGCTTAAATTTTGGAGTAATCCATGTGAGCATGCTAACCACTAAATATTGTTGTATGCAAGCACACGGTTTGTTTCTTGTCTCATAGGTTGTAGATATTTTGAAGAGG